>CM059433.1:8877264-9556027 GCA_030390025.1 Squalus acanthias
GAAAATTTTACCTGTGGTAAGTTACCTCTTCCAGAATATCGAAGAGTTGCAACAGAGTCCCTGATAGAGGGGATGAGATGGAGGAAATGAGCTGGATTGGCTGGAAGGCTTTTTTTCATCTCATTTATTCCTCAGTCCCATTTTTGTAAGTTGAAATTTTTGTCAGACCAAAATCTATTTGCAGATTAGGAAAGTGGGCCAGCTTGCTCACGACACTCTGTCATAAGCCACTGAGGGAAGGTTTGCAAATGCATTGAAGAGTGACTCAGCCTCTGATTTCCACTTGGCCTCCCTCTGGGGAAGTGTCCGGGATTCACCACCGATCTGGCTTTTTTGAGCAGGGCAGTCCCCAGTCCGTTAAATGAGTCCTCGGCCCATGTGATCTCTGCTTTTTCAGCAGAGCGAAATAAATTCAGTTGATGAGTTTGCACAGGATGCAAGACGCCCTAAATACACTGCACCAGATGAACTGAGGTCAGCTGCCTGCCTGTTGCAAAGATGGGCAAAGCATATAGCTTGTATCTGTCCTCATATAGGACCAAAAGAAATCAGGGTAAGCTTTTCCTTTTCACAGGCAATGTGCAATTATAATTGTTCACACATTACTGCTGATAGCTATCGTGGAAGCGGGGAGCTCTCAAACATTCTCCAGCTCTCAAACATGCTGTAGGTAAGGTGCTTTACATTCAGGTAAACTATGTATAAGGCCATAAAACGATGCTGCTCCCTTAAATACACAGTACAAAATACTTGTAGAGTACTGACTCAGCAGACCAAACCTCTCATCCCCTTTGAAGACACGCGCATGGAGGTCATTAGCTTGGAAGCTGTACCAGGCATGGGTGACTAGTAAGCTGGAGGAGAATATGCTGCAGCTTTGTATAATTATAATCATTATTATCTGCGCAAATCTTTTCAAGCAGGTGTAAAGCAATGACTGTGGTGTGCCACGAAAAATGCCACGGACTGGCTGCACGACATGCCGAACTCCGAGCATTGATCTATCTTCGTGTTACAGAAATGTCAGTGCTCCAGGAGCAGCTTAGCCAGACCAGCTCAAGCACGAGTCTCCCCAGATATCAGTGTCCTCGCTAGCTCAGAGACGCGCACCCTGGAGGATTTTACTGATTGAGGAGAGGAAGCAGAGGGTGAGTCACTTCTCGTGGGTGTGGAAAGGGCAAAGGTGGGGGCTGCAGAAGGGCTGGCTGTGGCTGAGTTGAGATACAGTATTGTAACACACCCTGCTGAGTCAGTTCATGATTCTGATCTCGTGGGGCCAGCTGTGAAATGAAGGATACTTCAAGAATGCAAAATGGTCACACCAGTCACTTGCATGGTGCAAATAGTTGGTGACGTAAGAAAACTACTAGGCACTTGGTCTAAGCATTAAACAAAGCTTTAATCAACTGTTTTTCAACATGGAGATCTAGTTGTGTCCTTCACTAGTTCCTGTTAAGGAATGTCCTGAGCAAGCTGGGCCCGTGCCCGAGTATTTATACTCTCCCTGGACAGCGCCACCAGCAGGCCGCCCAGTATTACTTCATAAGTCATTTCCACATGAATGAGAAGATTCATGTCAGTTGGTACTCAGTTGAGTGATGCTGTGCAGCAAGGGTTGCATTGAGCAACATGCAGGATCATGGGAGATTGGGGCATGCAGGCAGTGAGCACAGTTGCAGCATCTCTGACAAATGGCTCCACTGATGTTGTTGAGATATCGACACTCCACAGCATTATAATGGACAGCTTCAGTGCACTTGGAGACAGGGGCAGTCACTTTGACTTTGTGCAGTAGTGTAAAACGGGTGATAGCGAGTCGACAGCCTGTTTTACATCTCTCCCGATTTTTATTTCTATTGACTTCAGTTTTCCTTCCCACAACTCAGGGCAGATGCCAATCAGGAAGGGAGTCCAGAAGAAGCAGGCCTTAGACTGAGTGTATTGTAGCCAAATTTGCTGATGGTACAAAGATAGGTGGGAAAGCAAATCGTGTGGAGGACGCAAAGAGTCTCCAAAGGGATATAGATAGGCTAAGTGAGCGGGCAAAAATCTGGCAGATGGAGTTTAATGTGGGAAAATGCGAGGTTATCCACTTTGGTAGGAAAAATAAAAAAACAAATTATTATTTAAATGGGGAGAGATTACAAAATGCTGAGGTACAGAGGGATCTGGGGGTCCTTATACATGAATCATAAAAAGTTAGCATGCAGGTACAGCAAGTAATTAGGAAGGCAAATGGAATGTTGGCCTTTATTGCAAAGGGAATGGAGTGTAAAAGTAGGGAAGTCCTGTTACAACTGTACAGGGCGCTGGTGAGACCACACCTGGAGCACTGCGTACAGTTTTGGTCTCCTTATTTAAGGAGGGATAGACTTGCATTGGAGGCAGTTCAGAGAAGGTTCACAAGGTTGAATCCGGAGATGAAGGGGTTATCTTATGAAGAAAGGTTGAGCAGGTTGAGCATATGCTCATTGGAGTTTAGAAGAATGAGAGGGGATCTTATTGAAACATATAAGATTCTGAGGGGGCTGGACAGGGTAGATGCAGAGAGGATGTTTCCCCTCATGGGGGAATCTAGAACTAGGGGGCATAGTTTCAGAATAAGGGGTCGCCCATTTAAATCGGAAATGAGGAGGAATTTCTTCTCTCAGAGGGTCGTGAATCTTTGGAATTCTCTTCCCCAGAGAGCTGTGGAGGCTGGGTCATCGAATATATTTAAGGTGGAGATAGACAGATTTTTGAACGATAAGGGAGTCAAGGGTTATGGGGAGCAGGCAGGGAAGTGGAGTTGAGGCCATGATCAGATCAGCCATGATCTTATTGAATGGCGGAGCAGGCTCGAGGGGCCGAATGACCGACTCCTGCTCCTACGTCTTATGTTCTTATGTAACCCTTACCATGAGATTGGAAGAGCTGAGAGGGGCAAGACAGCAAGGCCATGAAGAACCTGAAAAGCGAAGTGCCCTTTATTTCTGGTTCCAAATTGATCTTCAGGACTGGAGGAATTCTGGCTAATGTTTTTGGACATCTGGTAGCCAAGTTAGCTGCTGCAAGCCCCTCTGGCCCACAGCAGCAGTTGGATCCCTGCCCCTATTTCCAGGCACAAGGGCCCGCCAGGGGTTGGCCCCAATCCTGAGGCTAGGGAAAAGGAACTGGACCAACAAATATGGGTCAGATCAGTTTGGGCACACGTTGGGTGTACTCCGCCTGACCTGCACCCAGCTGGAAGGGGGGTGCGGTGAAATCTGAACTCTCAGGCCCCGGATGTTACTAACCTCGGCGGGTCCGTGGTGGGCGGCGTCGGTGGCGGGTCTCGACGCCGCTGGTGGCTCCATCCCACTCTGTGAAATGAATTTCCCTTGATGGGGCTTGTTAAGCTCCGCCCGGCGTGTTTCCCGGCCAATTAGAGGAAGCGGGTCTGGTGACGTCATTTGATGACGCGTCATCAGCTGGTTTCCTTAAAGGGACCACAGCCAACTTTACTGTGACATTTGTGCTGTCAATGTTCTACAGCACTGAGGTGCTGCAAACACTGACAAGCACTGCACAAAGGCGCGGGGCTGCACCCAGGCTCTCCCATGACTCCCTCCATATGCTTATGGAGGGAGTCACAGCACGCAGGGAGATTCCCTTCACTTCCAATGGGCAGAAGAGACCTCCCCAGGAGACCAACACAGCCTGGTTGCACATTGCACAGGAAGGCACAAGCAGGGATGTGGTCAGGATGACCTGGATGCAGTGCCGCAAACGTTTCAATGATCTCAGTAGATCACGAAATGTTAGTACAAAGCCACACTCAACCTCATCCTGCTGTGCCTCTCATCACATCCCCATCACTCTGCCTTCCCTACCCTACTCCTGCACATCCTTGCTCACACCAACTTACCTTGCACCTCCACCCATCCCTCTCTATCTACATTATCACTTCCCCATCTCACTAGCCACCCCTCACACTCACCCTCATCCTAGTCCAATCATGCCAACTAACAACACACAAGCATAGGCACTTGGGTGTTTTATGCAATGTTCATGCAAAGTTTCTGTTAATGTGGTGTCAAACACTGAAACCTTTATTTTCAACACTTTGCATTCTTGGACAGATCTGTGTGCACCTTTGGAAGTGGCTTAGTGAGTTGCAGTGAATGGTGAGACATAACGGTACCCCCCGTAATGGTCATGAGTGTGAAAGGAATGGCTTGGGCATTGTAGGGATGCTTTATGTTGTTGGTGTGGGGTGGTGCCAACCTGGCACATCATGTGGCAGCCAGGGTGTACAGCATCAAGTGAAGTAAATCTGGCCATGGTGAGGCCATCCCTGGCCTCCCGGGCAGCAATGTGGTCGGGTGCTGATGCCCTCTGTCCTGTGCAGCATCAGTTGATTGCGGAGAAGGTTGGTGTTGTTGTTGATGCTGCTGGTGTTGGGGCTGATCGTGGTGGGATTCTGAGGACCAAGGTGAGAGAGTATAAAGGGCACCCATGCTGATGATGGCAGGTGAAGTAGAGATGACAGAAGCGATCTGTCAATGGTGAGAGAGGTAATGAGGTCAGACTGGATGGAGACTCGTGTAAAGACTTGCAGCATGGTGAATCTGTTGTGGAAATGCAGTGAGGAAGAGCTTGTGGCTGAGGGAAGATATCTCTGTAAGGTGGGAGCTTTTACTGTACATTTGAAGCTGTCAACTCAACAGCTGATTCAATGACCACTGAACTCCCGCCTCAGCTTTACAGACATGGTTCACGACCAGTGTGGACCCAATGGGCGAGCACGCAAAATCAAAAGGTGAGCACAAATGTGTTCTTAATCATCTCTAAACAAAGTCATAATTAGTTGAATTGGGTCCCCTGCCACTGTGTGTCGGGTCTGCTCAGCGCTGACAGACCCGACATCGGGAAAGGCGCGTGGTGGCAGGTTGACAGCGCGGTCCCGACCCACTGTCAAAATAAAACACTTTCCCACCCAACCTGCCACCGATCGCACCCGCTGACTCCCCTGGAAAATCTCGGCCTCAGAGTCTTTGTGGCTGTGTAGTGCTCCTCGTTTGAAGAAAGCAGTGGTTGAAATGAAGACGTTGATTCTTGCTGGGACATGCAGCTAGAATCACAAACGTTTGAAATAAAGAATATCTAATGAGGCTTAAAGACTCATAGAAAGAACTGCTGAGAGATTAGCATGACCTCTGATGCTTCAAGCATTGACTACTGAGCTTCTGCCAACTTCCAATGATCATCGTTCTCTTTTTCCTTCTCCTGCGATGCCATGGTTTGTTGCTGTTTCATCGTGTCTTTTGACGACTAACCCGCAGAGCCCTCGTGCCATTCCATCAAGTCTCTCCAGGGCATAATGCATCGATCCCGGATTTAAAGGATTAATGGCTCCTGTAGGAGCTGAAGATTTTTTTTGTCGTCTTCTGTCTTGGGCCTAAAGGAGGAGCCTCGGAGCCCCCATATCAGGGAGCCTGGGTCCCACTCTGACATTCGTCTACAGATCGGAGGCACCTTCAGTGCGGACTGGCTGCCCCAATCGTGCAAATAGCCCCGTCATGTACACCGGGCACCCTCTGCACAAAGCAAACATCACAACCATTGTGTGAGCAAGACAAATGTTTGCTCCGTGAGGTTTTCGCTTCTCAAAATGGCATCATTCTGTTTGTTGGGGTATATAAGAGCAAACCATCCAATGTGTCTTCACCTCGTGGTAAATGGGGAAGCCATGATTCTCTTAACATGTTGGCATCTTGGCTTCTCTCTAGAAGCATGCAGTCACATGCATAGTTCTTTGGAAATGGTCATCAACTGGTATCCTTTTTTATTGATGAATGATGGGATGTTGTGCAGACAGATGGGTGCAGCCATTGATACCCTGTCACTCTGGCCTGCTGCTAATGATTTTAATGGCCCTCAAATTCCAACAGGATTCTCCCAGTCTCCCACTGCAGTTATCAAGGGAGATCGGCAGAACCCCCCGGAGGAGCGGCGCAAACAGCCAGGTGCTCCGTCAGAACCCCGAGATTCTCTCCCGAACACAGAAGACAGCAGAAAGAAACTTCAGCCCCGAAGGGAGCATTAATCTTTTACAGCTTTGCAGAGCTTCTGGAGCCTTTCCAAGTTCTTCGTTTAAAACTCATACCCGCTCTCAGCTGGTTTAAGAATTCTGCTGAGGCCTTATAGTGGGTGGAACACACCCCTTAACGTGGTGGATGGACAGGATTCCCCACAACCGAATCTAAGGCAGTATTTTGGAGAATGCAGAATGCCGGAAGGAAGGAAGAACAAACATGCATTTATATAGCACTTTTCACCACCACAGGAACAGGACATTCCAAAGCGCTTCATAGCCAATTAAGTACTTTTGAAGTGTATTCGCTGTTGTAATATGGGGAAACCTGGCAGCCAATTTGCACGCAAAAATGTGCGGGTTAGGTTGATTTGGCTATGATAAATTGACCCTTAGTGTTAGGGGGGGATTAAATATGTGGGGTTACGGGGATAGGGTGGGATATGTGTCGGTGCAGGCTCAATGGGGATTCTGTGTGAGAAAGCAGGGACAGGGTACTGGATTTGGATGATCAGCCATGATCGTATTGAATGGTGGAGCAGGCTCGACGGGCCGAATGGCCTACTCCTGCTCCTAGTCTCTATGTTTCTATGTTAAAATCTCACAAACAGCAAGAAGTTAAATGACCAGATAATCTGCTTCTGGTGGTGTTATTCTCGGGATAAATGTTGGGCAGGACACCAGGAGACGGCTGTGCTCTTCTTCAAACAGTGCCCTGGGACCTTTCACAAAGAATGACGCTAAACAGAATGGGAAACGCACAGCGGAGACAAAAGACAAGGGAAGGTCAAACTTACAAAAAGGGGGGGAGCTGAAATGGGTGTGAGACAGACAGATACTGAGATGACGAGAAAATAAAATCTCTCAAGAGCCGCAGAAAGAGAAAGAGAGAACAGAGGGAGTGGAGGAGAAAATCGGGCGAGAATTTTCCCCCGGGCGGTGGCGCAAAGCGGGCGGTATCGGATGGGCCGCCCGTTATATGCAGCATCTGATATTCAGTTCCATTGACTGCAATAGACTGAATGAATATCAGGCGCGGCGTCTAACGGGCGGCCGATCAGGAAACTGTCCGCTTTGGGCCACTGCCCGAGATGAATTTCTAGGCCTTTAAAGAGAGAAAGAAGGTGCAAAGAAATGCCAAGTGCAAAAACAGCTAGAGAGGCAGTTAATCCGATCAGAGAGACGCACAAATTGTATATTTTGGTCTGTGAGCAACGTTCCCATCAGCTCCAATTTATGGGGTGATTTTTTTGTTAAACATGAAATGCAGATTGGTTTTAGAGCTATAACACACACTGTGGAGCCAGCTCTGTGACCTGCGCTCCCGTCTGACAAGGCTCCTGGCCAGGAACATCACCTCGCAAAAAACTACTTCTTTAATCTTTTTCCACATTTCCTATTCTGAATGCAAAGACGTGAACAAGAAATAATTCACTGCAAGGCTGCTGCGTTATGTAATTTTGGCAATCAAAATATAAATTTAAAAGTTAGGAAAATGTGAAAAAACCTGGTCAATTCAAAGCAGTTGTAACACCCCCCCCCGGAGCGCACCCCAAGACCGCTGTTCTCAAATGAATTCATAATGCACAAGTTAGCACGTGAATTAGCACAAGTTGGCAGCAAACTGACTATTTGCATAACAGGAACTAAATATATTAAATCCAATACACTGCCATTACAGTTTACAATTCCCCACAATTTAGCACTAATTGGCGTCAATTGGTAGGCTGACTCAGAAGGCTGGCTGCTGTGGGTAATGGAAAACATTCGCACGGGTGGCAGCAGGTGGTCGCGACTGAGGCACATGGTCGAGGCAGAGTAGAGCTGGGAGTAGCCGATGCTGACACTGCGTCGTAAAGTGCAATGAGTCCCATTTCCCCCGCATGCTAATCAGCTCCGCTACTAGATCAAATATGACGAGCCGAGACCATTTTAATGTGCCTATGCCCCAGCGACGTGACTTTTTCCATTACCCAAACTGCCTTTTTTTTTCTCCCTGTGACCTGGCTGAGCGCAGTTGATGAACTAGTGCCTGTTGTAGCAGATATGAGAGTGTTTCTGTGGTGTGGACTCATGTCCGCTGGGAATTAAGTTGAAGCTGTCAATATTCATTACACTTAAGGCCCTTAACATGCATCACAGAGGGGAGACTTTCATCCCATCTGTCACGGCTGGATTCAAACCCAGGTGCTAGGGGTGAAAGGACAGCTTTCTAGCTGCACCACCCAATCCCCTGGTTTATTGAATTGCTTTGTACACCGCTGACATTAAGCATCTCTTCCTACTCTATGTACAATGCTGACTGTCCGGATTTACAAAACAATGTCTATCGTAGCCTCACTGCTGTATCAGTGATGGTTCGATTTTTCTTATTCACAAGGCAGTGATTGAAGTGGAATTCATGAGAGTTCTTAACCCCATGGGCTGCACTACAGCCAATGAGTGACTTGGAATTTCTAGAATAAAGCTAATCGGAAAGTTAGTTGTCGGTACTCCTTCAAAACACAAATAGCTCTTTTATAGTCTGAAAATTCTTGTCCAAATAGCACAAAGTCCAAGACTTTATATCTATGTAACAATCCATACAATGGTCTCGCCAACCTGGCTGTGCGGCCTAATTATGAGATAAGCTTCTAAAGACTGGAAATGGTTTAGAATACATTTTTTTTAAAGTTTACTTTTTAAAATACGAACTATGAGAATGTGGGAAAATGTGTACTGTCAATAGAATAACGCAAAGCCCATGTTATGTGCGTTCTGCCATTCAAGAGGAATCCACTACATTTTTAATCGGTAATGTGGCAGTAAAGGCAGATTTAGCAAACCACTGAATCTTCTTACGAGAACAATAACATTTCTCGCATTTGGTGACGGCTGGAGAAGCTTGGGTCCAGATTCATGTGCAGCACAATGTCAGCCCTGGTTTACTGAACGATAAGCTAAGAAATCCTGTGTCACATGCTGCCGTTGCGTGAGTTAGTGCGCCAGGGTGTATGGTCATGCAGATGTTACCCAAATGCTTCCATTAACTTAATCCTCTCTCCGACACTGCCAAAACCTTGCGCTTTTTTGCCTGGATTCAGTTGCCCATTTTATTCACCATCAAAGACAGATCACATGTCGGAATCTGGGGCACTACTGATGAGGCATTAGGGTAACCCACCCCACCTCCCCGCTCCCCGCCCCCCAGGGACAGCTTTTTGGAGAGGGGGGGAAAAAAAGGGTAACTGCTGTAATATACTGTACATTTGCAGAATGCACAAGGTAAAAAAAAAATCAACAATCTACTTATAACTGGGTTGCTCCGCACAGGAAGTGCATTTCAATTTACACTGACTTGACTGTGAAATTCACATGGCCACTTACGGCTATTATAAGGCACTGTGTGTCACATTAATGTTCTCAGCCTGCTGCCTCCAAGGGTGAGGCGGTGGGTGGGGGGGGGGCGATGATGGGGGCTCTTTGTGAGTCAGTCTTCAAGCAAAGCATGTGATACAGCTAATCTGTCTTCTCATGGACAGCGCTGGAAATGTATGCAAATCCAAGTGGCACTAATGGGTTTTAGGTAATAACTAGAATTAGATACAGTTGTTCCAGTGTGAGAATTTCCCACAATCTTTCTTTTTCTCTCTCTCTCTCTCTCTTTCCTCTGAAAGTTAGTCATAGCACAGAAGTCACTGTGTTATTGTTATCATGTGTGTTTTAACCTTTCGGCATGTGCCTGCGGTTTAGTGGAAACATCTGAAGATAGATTTTGGCACCAGTGTCCTGAGTATAGTATTTGAATGTCACTTGATGTGTAATATTTTGCAGCGCTCTTTTCAGCTAATTAAATTCAGATCATGTATCAACATTGATCTCCAGATTAAAGATTATTGTAATTTTTCATCAACTAAAAAAAGCACTAACTACAAACATTCAAACACTATCAAAAATGTTAGACACTGATTATTTCTTTCAGGGCGGCTGTGTTTTTTCTCACTTCCATCTCTGTTATAGTTACTGATACTATCTTGCGCCGGCTGTGTGACTGAGCAGTTTATGAGGGATCCTGCAGTAAAAGCTGACCCAGGCAAACTCATGGGGACATTAGGAACCCGAGTAGGCCGTTCAGCTCCTACTCAATGAGCCTGAGCTGTGCCGCAACTCCATTTACCCACCTTAGCCCCATATCCCTTGATACCCTTACCTAACCAAAAAAATCTATCGATCTCAGACTTGAAAGCTCCAATTATCCCAGCACCACACCCTTTGTGTGAAAAAGTGCTTCCGGATTTCCCTCCTAAATGGCCTAGCTCTAATTTTAAGATTATGTCCCCTTGTTCTTGATCCCCCCCCCCCCCCCACCCCCTCAAAGAAAATAGTTTCTCTGTATCTACCCAGTCCAATGCTTTTAACATTTTAAACACCTTGATCAGATCACCCCGTCAATCACCTATACTCAAGGGAATACAAGCCAAATTTATGCAGCCTGTCCTAATAATTTATCCCTCTAAGCCTTGGTATCAATCTGCTGAACTATCAAACACTGAGTTGAATTAAAAAGAAAGAAAGACTTTCATTTCTATAGCGCCTTTCACGACCACTGGACGTCTCAAAGCACTTTACAGCCAATGAAGTACTTTTTGAAGTGCAGTCACTGTTGTAATGTGGGAAACGCGGCAGCCAATTTGCGCACAGCAAGCTCCCGCAAGCAGCAATGTGCTAATGGCCAGATAATCTGTTTTTGGTGATGTTATGTTGGTTATCACTCTGCTTCCTCTGCTCCATATCCCCCGCTTTAGTTCAAAAGCCGGTTCACTCTCTCCATCACCCACTTTTAGTGGGAAGGATGGGCAGGAGAGTGCCAGATACTTCTCTGGTGCCCATCATCAACGCCGCACTGGTGATGAGTTGTGTAGCAGATATACTTGCGTGCGGTGAAACCCACCAGCTGTCAGTTGATATCGCGTTGGAAGGACCCATCCAGCAGTCCAGCTGTAAAATGATGAAACTCATCGCACATATGGTGAGCAGGTTGGAGGCAAAGGCAGCCAGAACTTCAACTGCAGGCAACGTGTGAAGAAGCACCTCAGCTACCAAGCAACTGGGTCACTTGAGCGCAAGCATTTCTAATAAGACGAAAATGCTTTCATCATAGGAACTTGGGCAGAAGAAGAAAAAAAAACAATGAGCCAGAGAAGTTATTAAAGACAGAAAAGGTCCAACTTGGGGAGGAATTGGCAGGGCCTCAAGCTGGCGTTGATGATTCAAAGAGAGTCTCCCTGGATTCACTTTCACAAGAATGAAGCTCTCAGCAGCTGCACCGCTGATATATGGAGCTGGGCCCCACAACTCGAGATTGCTGCTGTAACAACAACAGCAACAACTTGTATTTATACAGCGCCTTTAATGTAGTAAAACGTCCCAAGGCTGCTGCACAGGAGTATTTTAAGACAAAAAATTTTACACCGATCCACATAAGGATAAATTAGGGCAGGAGCTTGGTCAAAGAGGTAGGTTTTAAGGAGCGTCTTAAAGAAGGAAAGAGAGGTAGCGAGGCGGAGAGGTTTATGGAGTGAATTCCAGAGCTTAGGGCCCAGGCAACAGAAGGCACGGCCACCAAAGGTTGAGCAATTTTATAATCAGGGATGCTCAAGAGGGCAGAATTAAAGGAGCGCAGATATCTCGGGGGGGTTGTGGGGCTGAAGGAGATTACAGAGCATGGGAGGGGCGAGGCCATGGAGGGATTTGAAAACAAGGATGAGAATGTTTACATCGAGGCGCTGCTTAACCGGGAGCCAATGTAGGTCAGCGAGCACAGGGGTGATGGGTGAACGGGACTTGGTGCGAGTTAGGACACGGGCAGCCAAGTTTTGGATGACATCAAGTTTACGTAGGGTAGAATGTGGGAGGCCGGCCAGGAGTGCGTTGGAATAGTCAAGTCTAGAGGTAACAAAGGCATGGATGAGGGTTTCAGCAACGGATGAGGTGAGGCAAGGGCGGAGACGGGCGATGTTACGGAGGTGGAAATAGGCGGTCTTAGTTATGCTGTGGATATGTGGTCGGACACTCATTTCAGGGTCAAATATGACACCAAGGTACGAACAGTCTGGTTCAGCCTCAGACAGATGTTAGGGAGAGGGATGGAGTCAGTGGCTCGGGAACGGAGTTTGTGGCGGGGACCGAAAACAATGGCTTCGGTCTTCCCAATATTTAATTTAAACGACAGGTGAATCCCGTTCCATATCCCAATGTTCCTCTGTTAGTAAATATTTTTAAACTAAGAGTCATCCACAAGCATCCCTCTCTTGTTAGACCGCACTTTGAAACTTTAAAACAGAAGAATTATTTTTTTAAATGTAAGTTATCGGGCGTTTGCCAGTTGATAAACACAACAGATTGCTCTTCATTGCACATGGCTTAGTATAAAAAGATTCTAGGAGGACTGGGTGACAGTGAGTTCGAACACTGCTTTTCCATGCTGCAATTTGGATTTGACTGCAAACCAGACTGAAGGGGTTAAAGTTTCCTTTTATTTGACTGTTGTGTAGATCTTATATTGAATAAATTCAGCGACTTTCAATCCAGTTCTCAATGGGTGCAATGCCACAGCAAAAAAACTGCCATTAAGCGACCCGAAATTCAGATTCTCATTCCAAGGTGACTGATGTTGAAAATGGAAAGGTTTGAGTGGCGCAGCACAAAATGCTGTCCTGTTGGTGGGAGCTTTCATTTGCATCTACCCCGTGACCTGGGAGTAGTTGACAGGCAGAATGCAAAAAGTGGGGGAAAATTTCAATTTCCCAGCAAGGCATCTCTCACAGGAGCCGACACAAATTATTCGAAGAAGAACAAAAAGAAGTTCTTGTCCGAGAAATTGCTTACCTTTGCGCCGGCCGTTTTTTGACGCTGGTTTTCTGGGAGAAAAAATGGTGGCCGCCTCGCTTCTGGCCCGGGACACGGCGGCCGCCATTTTGGTAAGGACCATAGCGCTGTCGTTGACAGCACTGGCCTCTGGAATGTGAATGACCAGATCGTGACGTCAATTGGCGTGCAATGCCTGACTTGACGCCATGACTGCAATCTTGGACGTTCTCGCTCTCTGTAACGCTGGGTCCTAAGCACGCACAGAAAAGCGTGCATGAAGCAGCCCTGCTGAGACGCTGTCAGAGATTCTTAACAGGACACTCATCTTTCAGGTAAGTTTGGATTTAAGCTTTTGGAGTGTTTTTTAAAATATTTTATTGAAGCAGTGGCTTGGTGCAATAGATGTTAAAGGTTTTTTAAGTGTGCAGGGAGTGCTGCTGGATGCTTGCAAGGCTTCGGATGGTAAAGGAAACCCTCTGAGAAGACAGAAAATGCTGAAAATACTCAGCAGGTCAGGCAGCATCCATGGAGAGAGACACAGAGTTCACGTCTCAGGTCGAGATGCTGCCTGACCTGTTCAGTATTTCCAGCAATTTCTGCTTTTATCTCAGATTTCCAGCATCTATTTGCAGAGGGAAGAGGAAGACGCAGAAGAGGAAGACACAGAAGAGGAGGAAGCGGAAGGAAGGATGCAACCCAGACAGCTCCTTTCTGGCCGGGATATCCAGGATGGAATCATCCGCCTGCGGTACCAGTGACCACAACCCCAATTCCCCTTTCAACATTTGTCCCACACATTACCTTCCCTCTGTTACTGACCATCACAGCGTCCTCTTGGCCACAATGCTGAAATAAAAGACACCACAAAGCATACTTTCCAATCCAACTTTATACATCTATCCATCCAATATGACATCAAAAAATCAACTAATCACCCTTGTGCATTCCCATAGTCTGTCTTGTGTGTGCCTTTGCCTATCCTACTGATGTCACGCAGTGCTACCCCAGTGACTACAGCATGGCTGGTGGAAGGCTGCTGACTTTCAGTGGGGGAGACTGCAGATGACCTTGCAGGACGACCTCGAGGAGCTGCTGGCTGAGAGTGTCAAATCAATTAACGGTGTTTCCTCTTCTTCTTCTTCACTCTCCTCTCCCTCTTCTTGGCTGGGCAGGCTGCATTTCTTGGGTGTATGAAATGAGGAAGGCACACGGGTAGAGTTGTGGTGAGGGGAAGGCAGGAAACCAAGAGCTGCATGCTTACACCACGTGCACCTTGAAAATCAGAAGATATTGTGGGATGAGGGGGAAGTGGGATGTGAGAAGGAGGATAACGTATGAGGATACCAGCATCTTGTATCCTTTCAGCCCTGCCGCTGGCCAAGGGCTCAGCCTTGCCCCTGCCAAGAATGGCCGGCACCGTTTCCTCAGTACGGCACTGATGTGTCAGCCTTGACCATGTGCTCAAGTCTCTGGAGTGGGACTATGAAACCACAACCTTCTGACTCCAGAGGCCAGAGTGCTACCATTGAGCCAAAGCCGACATCATGGTAGGAACCTTAATGTTTCTTGAAGTCCATGGTGCACAAACACAGTTCTACACTTCTGTTCATTCCAAAATCACATATATATTCATATTATTATTTGAGGCCCAGAAATTCAGGTGTTTAACTCCACCATAATTGGGCGGAAAAAATGGCGGCCGCCGCTCTTCCACCAGCTGGATCAGTGAAGGGATTGAAATTAAGCAGATCGTGCGTCAGTGAGTGTGCAATGCTCACTTGACACCCGATCTGCGACACTGGATTCCGCCGCTGCACTTACAATGACAGGCAGAGCAAGTGTTCAGAAGCAGGAAGGAAGCTGCAGCAGTGGTATTTAAAGGCATTGATGTAAGAAAACTACGAGGCACTTGGTCTAAGCGTTAAACAAAGCTTTAATCAACTGTTTTTCAACATGGAGATCTAGTCGTGTCCTTCACTAGTTCCTGTTGAGGAATGTCCTAAGCAAGCTGGGCCCATGCCCGAGTATTTATACTCTCCCTGGACAGCGCCACCAGCAGGCTGCCCAATATTACTTCATACATGGATGACAAGCTTCATGTCAGGCATCATCATCTGTCACTTGCACCTGACCTGTTTATGCAGTTTGACTGGCTCTGTGCTACTTTCTACAACTCCACCAGCTTCTTTCAAGGTTCTAAGGTAACAGGGAATGTTGTTGCAAGTGCAGAACACCTTCATTATTTTTTTAAAAGCTTCTGCTCCCAACACTAGCTCACAGTCATGCAGGCTGTACTGGCAGTCCACCTCACACTCCAAGATCTTCGGCAGAGGGAGTGGAGGCAGCGAGGAAGATGGGAACATGCGGGCAGAGGGAGGAGGAGGAGGGCCATGAGAGCTCTCAACAGGAGGCCTTACTCACGTAGGGTCTTCTTACAGCACTTCTCCTACCTCCACTTAAGCGAGGAGCAATGTATTAGGAGGCTATGCTTCACCAAGTAGGTGGTCGCAGAACTTTGCCACCTCGTGCAACCAGACCTCCAGCCTCAGATCAGGGCGACCATGGCTCTCCCAGTGTCCCTCAAGGTCACTGTGGCCCTCAATTTCTTCACCAGCTGATCCTTCCAGTCTGCAGCAGAAGACATAGCTAACATCTCACAGTTCACCGTCCATCACTGCATCCGGGAGGTCACTGAGGCTCTCTACACCAGGAGAAGGGAGTACGTTGTCTTCTCTCTGAGCAGAGAGAAGCGGGATGAGCAGGCATGTGGCTTTGCCAGGATAGCGGGCTTCCCCATGGTGCAGGGCGCCATCGACTGCACACATGTGGCTTTGCGGACGCCGCATAAGAATCCTGAAATCTTCCGTAACCACAAAGGCTACAACTCACTTAATGTGCAGTTGGTGTGAATCCACGCCCAGCGATTCTTCAGTGTCAATACTCGCTCTCCTGGCAACAGCCATGTTGTCTTCATCCTGCGTCAGTCCAGTGTGCCAGCTATCTTCCAGTCACCACAGCAAACTCGAGGGTGGCTGCTCGGAGACAAGGGCTATCCGCTCTCCACCTGGCTCTTGACTCCCCTCCCCAACCCCAACACTTCTGCCCAGCACTCAGAAAATGAGAGCCACGCTTCCACCAGGAACATCATCGAGCAGACCATCGGGCTGCTGAAGCAATGGTTACGCGGCCTTGACCGCTCAGGAGGTAGCCCGCCAGTACTCGCCGGAGCGGGTGTCCCATTTCGTGGTGGTCTGCTGCATGCTTCACAATTTGGCCATCATGAGGGCACAGCCCTTGCCATCAGGGATTGCGGGACCACCTCAGGAGGAGGACGAGGAGGAAGAGCAAGAGGAGGGAGGGAGGAGGCAGGCAGCCAATCGTCCTCCCGGTAGGGCCGTCCATGACGGGCTCATCAGACTCCGATTCCAATGAATAAAACCCTAGACCAATGAATTAGAAACTCCTCTAATTCTGCCCTCTTGAGCATCCCTGATTATAATCGCTCAACCTTTGGTGGCCGTACCTTCTGTTGCCTGGGCCCTAAGCTCTGGAATTCCCTGCCTAAACCTCTCCGCCTCGCTACCTCTCTTTCATCCTTTAAGACGCTCCTTAAAACCTACCTCTTTAACCAAGCTTTTGGTCACCTGCCCTAATTTATCCTTATGTGGATCGGTGTCAAATTTTTTGTCTTAAAATACTCCTGTGCAGTGCCTTGGATGTTTTACTACGTTAAAGGCGCTATATAAATACAAGTTGTTGTTGTTGTTGTTGTAGATCCTCGCTGCTCACCACATCCCCATCATACCATCCCTGTCTCACGGAATATCACAGCGCCATGAACTTTAAAAACCGCGAATGCTAGAAATGCACAGCTAGATCAGCAGCTGAAAGAGAGAGGAAGTGTCGCCTTTCTTCAGAACTGTTGTTGATCGATCCTACAGTTCCAACTTAATTTTTCTCAGGTATGCAATACAATGGGCCAGAAATTCGGCTGTTGTCGGGGGAGTACGCGCTGTGTACTCACCCGTAAGGCCACCTGAAGTGCCGGTTTCACGCACGCACTGCGCATGCGCGGGAAACCGGAACTTCCGTTCCCCTGAAGGGAGGGGTTCAGAGGTCGAACGCGTGCACGGTAGAGGCTGCGCGCACGCAGCGAACTTCGTTTTTTTTTCAGGTTTCTCCGGGAAGGTAAGTATGAAGAAGCTGCACTTTTAAAAAGGAGGCGCAAGTGGTTAATTAATTACAATTTAAAAAAAATTTCAACAGCTTTATCTTTTTTAGATACTTTAAAGAAAGGTAAGTTTATTTTTAGCACCGTTACAAAGTATAATTAATTTTTTCAAAAATTAAAATTTTTGTTTAAAGTAGTTAATTTATTTAACTTATAGTTATTTTAAAAATGTGATGTTCTTTTTAAATTTATTTGAAGTTTAAGTGTAGTTTTGGGGTCGATCTCTATTCATAGATTTGACAGGTCTTCCTGTCAAATCTATGAATGAAAATGTCCTGCTAGGATTGGCTCTCCATGGCCCACGTGATCCCAGGGGACGCTTCGAACTAACTGCACCCCTGGGATACGCAAGCACTGCGCGCCGGCAGCTGCAGGAGGCCCAGGACCCGAAGTCCTCGTGGGCCCAAAGCACAACTGCAGGCACGGTAGGCAAGTACGTGTGCGATGCTTGCACCCGCAGGAAGCATGAAAGCTGAATTTCTGGCCCAATGTGAGAAGAGGCTCGTTTCAAAGTTCCAATCATTCCATGGCGCATTTCATTCTAATCCTACCCACCCGAGCATCTCCAATCATCTCACAATGGGGATGTTTTTAATTAAATGCAGACTTTATTCTGTTACTGATTAAATGTTAAACAGAAAAGAAGTTCCCACAACTGTATTTCAAATGTATTCTGAACATTGAGGGAAAATTACATGTCACTGCACTCCAAAAGTAACAGATTATGTGAAACACTTTCGAGTTCTTCCAACCTGATATGGTGCTGCATAAATGCAGATATTATTATGAAGCTCTATGCAGCACACTTCCAAACGCCTGGCACATAACTATCATCTGACTATGGGCAGGACAGATTTACAGTGACTGAAGGAGTCATATTCTTCTTTTATTATGCAGGATCCTGGGATTTTCCTGGTGTTTTGGGGATCACATTCTTTGAAAACTGAAAATCAGGGGCTTTGATCACAGAGAGTCTGAAATGCTTTGCGACATGATTGGCTAATGGCTCTGTACACCTTCCTTTCACTAAAACTTAACCAGCTTGGAGCAATAGATCCAAGCTTGTCCAGCTTGTTTATAAAAAGCAGAGGTTCAGTATTAACAAACCCCCCCACGAGGGGCGGGAGAGGGTCGGGGGTTAAAAATTAAAAACCGCGACACGCGGCCCCAAACCAGCCGCATACTGTAATTTACAGCATAAATTGTAAGGTGCTGTGCCACCACCTTAAACATTCACTCCCTCCACCACCGGCGTACCGTGGCTGCAGTGTGTACCATCTATAAGATGCACTGCAGCAACTCGCCAAGGCTTCTTCGGCAGAACCTCCCAAACCCGCGACCTCTTCCACCTAGAAGGACAAGGGCAGCAGGCGCATGGGAACACCACCACCTCCAAGTTCCCCTCCAAGTCACACACCATCCTGACTTGGAAGTATATCGGCCGATCCTTCATCGTCGCTGGGTCAAAATCCTGGAACTCCCTCCCTAACAGCACTGTGGGGGTACCTTCACCACACGGACTGCAGCGTTTCAAGAAGGAGGCTCACCACCACCTTCTCAAGGACAACTAGGGATGGGCAATAAATGCTGGCATTGCCAGCGACGCCCACATCCCATAAAAAAAAGAATTAAAAAATATATATCAGCACGAGGTCTTTACCTGCATGACAGGATGGCAATTAATACAAAGGAACAGGCCAGACTTGGAGAAGGTCTCAGAAATTACAGGTCCATTTAAGGAGGCAACTGGCACGTTTCAGGTGTCAAGTTATCTTAAAGATGCCACTGTCGGGCTGTACGTAGCACTCCAGGATTTCAGTTCACTGGGCAGCAGGGCTTTCAGGCGTGGATTAGTTTTCAGATGGGGCATCGGAATCAGCGTGCCATAGACAAATGAAAAAAATAGTTTGACACGCTGGTGATTGTTCACACTCAATTGCTGCTGTGACAGCTCTATTCATTTCAACTCAGATGGGATCATTTCCAGTTAGAATGGTGGATTGATTCCACTCTGGGGTGGGAGGATTGTTGGTTTGGCTAAAAGCGGAAACTGGATTCAGACTTTTTAAAATCAGAGTGAGCTGTAGCTGGTGGCAGTCAGGCAGCAAATGATTTAGATATGAATGTAGGAGGTATGATCAGTAAGTTCGCAGATGACACGAAAATTGGTGGAGTGGTAAATAGCGAGGAGGGAAGCCTCAGGCTACAGGACGATATAGACGGGTTGGTCAGATGGGCAGAACAGTGGCAAATGGAATTTAACCCTGAAAAGTGTGAGGTGATGCATTTTGGGAGGACTAACAAGGCAAGGGAATACACAATGAATGGTAGGATCCTAGGAAGGACAGAGGATCAGAGGGACCTTGGTGTGCATGTACATAGATCCCTGAAGGCAGCAGGACAGGTAGATAAGGTGGTTAAAAAGGCATATGGGACACTTGCCTTCATTAGCCGAAGCATAGAATATAAGAGCAGGGAGGTTATGATGGAGCTGTACAAAACGCTAGTTAGGCCACAGCTGGAATACTGTGTGCAGTTCTGGTCGCCACACTATAGGAAGGATGTGATTGCATTGGAGAGGGTGCAAAGGAGATTCACCAGGATGTTACCTGGGCTGGAGCGCTTCAGCTATGAAGAGAGACTGGACAGGCTGGGGTTGTTTTCCTTGGAGCAGAGAAGGCTAAGGGGGGACCTGATTGAGGTGTACAAAATTATGAGGGGCGTAGATAGGGTAGATAGAAAGGAACTTTTCCCCTTAGTAGAGGGGTCAATAACCAGGGGGCATAGTTTCAAGGTAACGGGCAGGAGGTTTAGAGGGGATTTGAGGAAAAACTTTTTCACCCAGAGGGTGGTTGGAATCTGGAACTCACTGCCTGAAAGGGTGGTAGAGGCAGGAACCCGCACAACATTCAGGAAGCATTTAGATGAGCACTTGAAACGCCATAGCATACAAGGCTACGGTCAAGTGCTGGAAAATGGGATTAGAATAGACAGGGCTTGATGGCCGGCGCGGACACGATGGGCCGAAGGGCCTCTTTCTGTGCTGTATAACTCTATGACAAAGGGCTGCAAGGAAGCTGGAATACAGAAGAGATGAATTAGAAAATTTGCTTCACGACGACCCACTTTTAGCATAGCATTTTCTTTGTTTTTATACCACTACTCAAAGACAAGTTTTAAATATGGAAATAAGAGATTTCAATCAGAACTGTTATTCTGTATGTTCACCTGGTGGAGAATAAAGCGGCATAATAGTTCATATCACTCTCATCTCATCGAACGTTCACTCAGCCTGCTTTCGGAGAGATTGAAGAAATACACAGGTCAAAGACAAAAGTATCTGGTGAAAATCACAAAGGGATGCTTTTGTTACATCCCTGAGTTATGTTATCATAAAAGCAGAGATAAGGCAGTGTGAGTCGACTCCTTTAAGATGCTCAAATCAGAGAAGATATCGACAGCAATCCCGAAATTCTAACAGGCCTATACTCATTGGAGTTCAGAAGAATGAGAGGGGATCTTATTGAAACATATAAGATTCTGAGGGGGCTTGACAGGGTAGATGCAGAGAGGATGTTTCCCCTCGTGGGGGAATCTAGAACTAGGGGGCATAATTTCAGAATAAGGGGTCGCCCATTTAAAATGGAGATGAGGAGGAATTTCTTCTCTCAGAGGGTCGTGAATCTTTGGAATTCTCTTCCCCAGAGAGCTGTGGAGGCTGGGTCATTGAATATATTTAAGGTGGAGATGGACAGATTTTTGAATGGCAAGGGAGTCAAGGGTTATGGGGAGCGGGCAGGGAAGTGGAGTTGGGGCCAAGATCAGATCAGCCATGATCTTATTGAGTGGCGGAGCAGGCTCGAGGGGCCAAATGACCGACTCCTGCTCCTACGTCTTATGTTCTTATGTTCAGACATTCTTGTATATAAAAGCCTGGATGGATTAGGGAAGACAAAATCTTAGACCTTGCCCAAGCTCAGGGTGAATACCACCCAGTCTTTACGTCTGGTTCCTCTTCTCACTCATCACATAGGCATAAACATAAACATCACATCCAGTTAGTATCTTGCAATACGAACCCCATTTTATAGGCGTGGCTTTGAGCTAGAATTCTATTAGTTGTCCCTTTTCTGTCATTGTAGGCCTGGAAGAACAGTGCACTAGCATTGGCAGTGGCCCAGAACATCACAGTGCTTCACAGCCCCTTTCACCAAGGTTAACATAAGGAAACATAAGAAATAGGAGCAGGAGTGGGCCATTTGGCCCTTCGAGCCTGCTCCGCCATTCAATAAGATCATGGCTGATCTTCTACCTCAACTCCACTTTCCTGAGCTATCCCCATATCCCTTGATTCCCTTAATATTGAAAAATCTATCGATCTCTGTTTTGAATATACTCAACGACTGAGTCTCCACAGCCCTCTGGGGTAGAGAATTCCAAAGATTCACCACCCTCTGAGTGAAGAAATGTCTCCTCCTCTCAGTCCTAAATGGCTGACCCCTTATTCTGATGCGGAGATGCCGGCGTTGGACTGGGGTGAACAAAAATGAGAAGTCGCACAACACCAGGTTATAGTCCAACAGATTTATTTAAAATTACAAGCTTTCGGAGTTCCTTATTCTGAGACTGTGACCCCTGGCTCTAGACTCCCTAGCCAGGGGAAACATCCTCCCTGCATCTATCCTGTCAAGCCCTGTAAGAATTTTGTATGTTTCAATGAGATCACCTCTCATTCTTCTAAACTCTAGAGAATATAGGCCTAGTCTACTCAATCTCTCCTCATAGGACAATCCCCCCATCCCAGGAATCAGTCTGGAGAACCATTGTTGCACTCCCTCTATGGCAAGTATATCCTTGAATATATTCAAGGCTGAGATAGACAGATTTTTGAGCAACAGGGGAGTCGAGGGTTATGGGGAGAGGGCAGGAAAGTGGAGTTGAGGCCAAAATCGGATCAGCCATGATCTCATTAAATGGCGGAGCAGGCTCGAGGGGCCGAATGGCCTGCTCCTGGCTCCTATTTCTTATGTTGAAAAAGACCAAAACTGTACACAATACTCCACTGTCTCTCAGTTTGCAAGCATCAGCCCAGCTGCACATATCCTGGAGGATGCGCTCGAGGAGGTCGCGCCTGACAAGTCGCAGAGCTCAAGTGAGAGGGACCAAGTAGTCACATTAAAGGAGAAGCAGGGAGCCTGCTGCTCTAACGGCCACAAAGCGACCATCAGTGACAACCTCGACTGTGGGAAATGCAGCAGTGCAGTGTCATTAGATGGCCATGGCATCCTGCTGCTGCTATTCGCTGGGAAAGGAGAAGAAAGCGCCGGCCAGGTGACCAGTGCCTCAGTTACACGTTTGTTGTGTGTGTGGGCAGCACATTGACTGACGCTGTTGCTGATCCCTGTGGTAGGCTGGATGGAGTCGAGGGCAGGAGTGCTGAGGTCAGAGCTGACCTTGCCTGCCATTGACAGCGCAATCCTTGCAGTGGATGGCACCGTGTGGTTATTTTAAGTTCCACATTCTGTAATGACAAAAAAAAATTACAAATAACTCAGAGATTACATTCCTTTCATAAAACTGTCCAAATATCTTTAACAAAAGGCAATGATAAAAACATACTGTAAAATTGCAAAATAAAAATTTAAACCTTGTGCCTCTTTAAGAGCTCCATCACACTTGAGGTTTCCCTCAGGCCCACACCACAATCCCATCTTAAGCAGACGGAAAATCGTGCTACACTTAAATTAAATGCATTCGAGGCTTGTGCCTGTGCAAGACCGCTTTAGAGTAGCCTAAAAGAACAACTAGATAGTCATGCTCAGGGCGAAGGTAGCACAGATCCAGCAGCATGCTGTGGCAACAAGAGCAGGTCAGAGACTGGGTATTCTGCGGCGAGTGTCTCACCTCCTGACTCCCCAAAGCCTTTCCACCATCTACAAGGCTCGAGTAAGGAGTGTGGTGGAATACTCTCCACTTGCCTGGATGAGTGCAGCTCCAATAACACTCAAGAAGCTCGACACCATCCAGGACAAAGCAGCCCGCTTGATTGGCACCCCATCCACCACCTTAAACATTCACTCCCTCCACCACCGGTGTACCGTGGCTGCAGTGCGTACCATCTACAAGATGCACTGCAGCAACTCGCCAAGGCTTCTTCGGCAGCACCTCCCAAACCCGCGACCTCTTCCACCTAGAAGGACAAGGGCAGCAGGCGCATGGGAACACCACCACCTCCAAGTTCCCCTCCAAGTCACACACCATCCTGACTTGGAAGAATATCGGCCAATCCTTCATCGTCGCTGGGTCAAAATCCTGGAACTCCCTCCCTAACAGCACTGTGGGAGTACCATCACCACACGGACTGCAGCGGTTCAAGAAGGCGGTTCACCACCACCTTCTCAAGGACAACTAGGGATGGGCAATAAATGCTGGCATTGCCAGCGATGCTCACATCCCATAAAAACAAATAAAAAAAAACATGGATCTGTATCTGCATTTCCAGCCCATTCTGGGCCTGCATCATCGGTCGTGGTGACCAAAAAAATCTACCAACATCTTGGGGAATAAACGCCATTGTGTTTAATTGGGCCTTTACTCTTCGCAAAACAGCCATGATACCCTTTTGAAGGTTGGCATTGTAACTAATGTTTCTGGTTTATATTTCAAACAGTATTTCCTCATTATTACATTGCATACTGTTTCTTAATGCTTAATGATTACTCCAGTAGTTCTGTGGATGTAATTACAAATTTCAGAACAAAAACAACTACTTGTATTTATATAGCGCCTTTAATGTAGTAAAACGTCCCAAGGTGCTTCACAGGAGTATTTTAAGACAAACAATTTGACACCGATCCACATAAGGAGAAATTAGGGCAGGTGACCAAAAGCTTGGTCAAAGAGGTAGGTTTTAAGGATCGTCTTAAAGGAGGAAAGAGAGGTAGAGAGGCGGAGAGGTTTAGGCAGGGAATTCCAGAGCTTAGGGCCCAGGCAACAGAAGGCACGGCCACCAATGGTTGAGCGATTATAATCAAGGATGCTCAAGAGGGCAGAATTAGAGGAGCGCAGATATCTTCGGGTGGGGGGGGGTTGTGGAGGCTGAGGAGATTACAGAGATAGGAAGGGGCGAGGCCATGGAGGGATTTGAAAACAAGGATGAGAATTTTGAAATCGAGGCGCTGCTTAACCGGGAGCCATGTAGGTCAGCGAGCACAGGGGTGATGGGCGAACGGGACTTGGTTCAAGTTAGGACACGGGCAGCCGAGTTTTGGATGACCTCAAGTTTACGTAGGGTGGAATGTGGGAGGCCAGCCAGGAGTGCGTTGGAATAGTCAAGTCTAGAGGTAACGAAGGCATGGATGAGGGATTCAGCAGCAGATGAGCTGAGGCAAGGGCGGAGACGGGCGATGTTACGGTGGTGGAAGTAGGCGGTCTTTGTTATGCTGCGGATATGTGCATTTACAAATCAATAAAACATTAAGCAGAAATGAATTGCTGATACTTAGAGTATAATATTCAGCAGGATGTAGTGTCAGAGACCTGGAGCATGCCTGGGTTTACGTACCTTCAGGCCCAGAAGGACCGTTCGAGAGTCGCATTTACTCAAGTATTTCTCCCCCTCCCCTCTTGTTGATTATGAACTACGGACGGTCTCTGCCATTCCAACTTATGTCCGGATCAAAAGACTTTGCAGAGGGGGGCATGTGGTGAATTTACTTGAGCACAAATGGAGATAGGGTTGTTGCCATCTTGCCAGTAGGATCGATGATAGAGACTTCGAGTGCTTGAGCTTTGAACAGAAATGGGCTGGTTGGCCAAGGGGGGTTGGGAACAGAGAAGAGCTCCCTGTGTTCTGGACTTGCTGATTTTTTTCTTCTGATAAAAGGTCAGATAGAAAAGAAAAAAAATTACAAAAGCTGGAAATCTGAAATAAATCAGAAAATACTCGCAATGCACAACAGGTCTTACAGTGTCTAAAAAGTAAAGGTGGGTAAGATTTTGGATAGATGTCCCTCATCAGAACTCATTAAAGAGAATGAATGGCCAATTGCTGTGAACTGATATTAGTGTAGCAAATGGGCGCAAAAATGTTATTCCAAAAATAAAATGCTGATTCCTGTTTCTGCTCTACTTGGGTACAGTAGTGTAGTGATTAGGTTAATGGACTATATATCATATGTGGGTGGAACAAATGAAGGACAGAGACACGATGAGTTGCTAGTTCATGTGCTTGTTTATTAGGCCAGAGCGAACTGAGCATGCTCATACCAAACCATGTGATAATACACGACACTGCTTTCCCCCTTAAAAAAAATGTGTACATATTCCCCTCTCAAATACAATAAAACTATGGTCCCACCTTTCCCAGCATTACATGAACCACCTAACAAAAACTCCTGGCTTTTTTTCTTTTAAATGAACTATAAATCCAGTTTAATAACAGGTTTGCGGAGCCTTCCTGATCTCCTTACAGATGGTTTTGGCGTTGAACCAATTTTCGAGCTGTTTTGTTCTGGTTCCGAACTCAAAGATGATCCTGTTTCTATCTCAGACTTGTTTGAGCCTGTATGTTTCACATCAATCCACTTTGAGTGACTTTCTACAAGTACCAGGAAATAATCATTTGCTTTCTCACAGAAGTCTACACGTACTCTCTGAAAAGGTCTACTTGGCCATGACCAGGGTTGTAGTGGAGTTTTAGGTGGGTTTTTTCTGCAATTTTGGCAAACACTGCATTTATTGACAAGTGATTCAAGATCACTGTCCAATCCAGGCCAGTAAACAAAGCTTCTTGCAATTGATTTCATACTGACGATCCCTGGATGTTCAGTATGAAGTTCGGCTAGAATTCTATCTCTTAAAGAAGTAGGTACCACCACTCTGTTTCCCCACTTGATACAACCTTGCTCACAAGACAATTCAGTACGACGGTTATGGAATGGTTTCAATTCTGTGTCCATACGCTGATCAGTCCATCCATTCAAGGTGTTTTCAGACACTCTTTTCAGTACTGAGTCCTTTTGAGTCTCATCTGAAATCTGAGTCGCATTCACGGGAAAGTCTTTGTCAATTGCACCTAGCGTGAAAATCTCACCTTCACTCCCAACATATGAGTCATCATGTGGCAACCTGGACAAGGCATCTGCGATTGCGTTTTGCTTTGAAGTGCAATATTCAATCGTGCAGTCACATTGTGACAACAACACAGCCCAACATTGCATTCTTGATGCGGCCATTGCAGGGATGGCAGATTTGGGCCTCAATATTGCTAGGAGCGGTTTGTGATCGGTTATCAGGGTAAACTTTCTGCCAATTAGGAACTGATCATTTCTTGATTCCAAATACCATGGCGAGTGCTTCCTTTTCAATTTGCGTGTAGTTTCTTTCGCTCATAGTGAGGGTTCGCGATGTGAACGTGATTGGTTTCTCTTGACCGTTGTCCATTGTGTGGCGTATGACAGCTCCCACATCATAGCTGGAAGCATCACACACTAACTTAAGCTCACGCTCTGTGTTGTAGTGCACAAGTAGAGCATCGCTAGAGAGACTTCTCTTACAAGCATCGTAAGCTTCCTGTTGCGCTTTCGTCCACTTCCACTGGACATCCTTCTTGAGGAGCTCGTGCAATGGAGCTAACATGGTCACTAACTCAGGTAAGAAACGTGCGTAGTACTGGACCATTCCAAGGAAAGATCTTAACTCAGACTCATTCTGTGGCTTTGGAGTATTGATGACAGCATCATCCTTTCCCTTTACTGGTTGCAAGCCATTTGCATCAGTTTTCAGACCAAGGTACATCAACCTGGCTTTCAATGGTGCAAAATTAAGAATAAAACTACAAGCTCTCCTATCGCATGGGTGTTGTGGTACTAAGCCATACAGCCTAGAAGATCCAAGGCTCATCGCCATTATATAGTTAGTTAGCTGATATCAGCTGAAACAGTGATGGGGGACTGCAATTAACGCCATCATCCCTGAACTGGGGAGAGGAAAAAGTCAACTAAGGTTCCTCGACCTGATTGCTAGTCAATGGCCACCTAAGAATGTGTGTGGCCATGTGTGGACATCAGGTGAGGACAGGATCTGGCTCAGGTGCAACATCTCCCACAATGGATTCACCTGCCAACACATACTGGCTAGACTCTCAAACACCCTTTCTAATTCCAACCTTCTCCGTCTCTGTCCTGCCACCCACACTGACATCGATCCCTCAGTCAATCTCCTCTACAACTGTCTTGTCTCCAACGTTAATGCTCTCGTTCCTCCCAGATTCCAGACGGTTCCCCACCCCCGCCATCACAGAGTACAACTAGCACTTCTGCAACAACAAATCCCAAGGGAGTCTGCTCAAACACATTTAGTAATCAATCAGCCCGGCTGTCTGCCACCAGATTGGACCACCGCTAGCTGTACCATTACTCTCTCTCCTTAGCTAAAACTGTTTGCTACTCCGAGATCAGCCGGGAGAGCAGAAACAACTTCAAACTCATCTTCTGTACCACAAGCCATTTCCTCAGACCTCCCTCCCACACATTCTCCATCTTCACCTTCAACTCAAAAAGGAAAGGAACTAATGCACCTTTTCCTGTCCAAAATCAAAGCCATGTGCAAACCTGCTGCTGTCTCCTCGTCAGTTCCCCTCCCTCACAACTCTTAGCCCCCTCTGCTACACTAACTTATCCCATTCTCTGCAGTTACTCCCTTATCTCCCCTTCACCCTTCAGCATACTCATCTTTCTGTGAAGCCCGTTGCCAGCTCCCTCAATCCCATCCCAGCTTCTGATCACTCAATTTCACTTCCTAAGGCATGTATAAGGCATAGATCTGGTAAATGATCATCCCAGTGCCTTACACCTAGCAAGTCATTGCTCATACTTTATCAGGTATAAAATCAGGGTAGTACCGTGGCTTCATCTGAAATCCTTGCCAGAGGCCCTCAATTACCACTTTAGTCTAACATCGTCATAATTACCAACATCGTCAACCTGTGTCCGTCCTCCGGCACTGTCCTCCTTCAAGACTGCAATTATCACCCTCCAGAAACCAACCCTCCTCAACCCTCCATTCTCTCTAACTGCTGCCCATTTCCAACTTATTCTTGCTTTCAAAGGCCCTTCAATGTGTCAGTGCCTCACGATTGTAATCCTACCTTTCCCACGACTCTTGTTAAAAACTATCCAATCTGCCTTCTGCCCTGTCCACGGCAGTGAGACCACATTTGTCAAAGCCACAGAGCAACATGCTGCATGACTGCGACCGTGGCTTACCGAATCTCTATAATGGGCCAACATTGGACATCGGAGGCTTCCCGCGGCCGGACGCCTCCGACCGGCAAAACGTCTACCAAAGTACCTGGTGGCCCGGGAGGAATGGTGGCTTGCGCTCCTGGGCCTCTCCGGGTCCGCGCAGGCAGAGCCCCCACGTATCCCAGGGGCGCAGGCGGTTCGTAGGCACTCCTGGGATCACGTGGGCCGGCCCAACCAATAAAAGAAGGGAATCCCCATTCATACTTTTGACAGGTCCGTACGTACAGAACTGTCAAAAGCTTGAATGGGGATCACTTAAAAAATACACCAACACATTAAATTTTAAAAAATTAAATTACATATCTAAAATTAATTAAAATACCATTTAATTAAATATTTTAAATAGCGCAACTCTCCACCTGCGGGCCCGTCTCCCGGGGATGCGGAGGGTCTGTCAATTCTTGACAGACCGCAAGTGCCGGGTTTCAGCGCACGCGCTTCGCACGCCTAAACCCGGGACTTGAGCGGCCCCTACGGGCGCGTGCGCACCTCGTACACACCTGTGGGGGTCGCAAAATACAGCCCATTATTCTTGACCTCTCCAACACCTTTGCAGCATTGACCGCTCCATCCTCTTGCAAGGTCTCCCTCTGCTTAGATGGCACTTTAATGGCACTGCTCTCTCCCAGTTGCACTCAAACCTACCATAACGTAGATATTATGGGGTGCAAATTCCACTTCTCCACTGCTGGCGCACGCCAGGCATGCATACCGCAAAAGTGCGCACTCCCAGACGTAATTTTCCATTCATTGTTTCCAGCCAGACGTGATCAGATCAAGATTCGTATATGTAAAAGGATTTATTCCTCAGTTCAAATATATCCAAATGCAAATCTTAGATGGTTTCTCACCGTCCAATCAACAGGGACAGATTGGTGTGGCCCCCTCACAACACAGTTAGCGGTGAAAGTGATGAAGTCTTGGGCACTGTTGATTAGATTCATAGAATTTTACAGCACCGAAGGGGACCATTTGGTCCATGGTCTCTGCGTTGGGTCTCTGAAAGAGCTCTCCATTCAATTCCACTCCCCTGCCTTTCCCTAGCGAACTTTAAAAATTTTTATTTTTCAAGTATTTATCCCACTTTCCCCTTTAAAAAATGTTCTATTCTGTCCTCTTGCAGCAGATGGAACAGCTGTGTGACTGCTAAAGCTGAGCCTCTGGGGGCAGCAGTCCTCAGGCATTGCCAAGCAGCTGTTCCTGAGCCTGTAGATGTGATGGGTGGCACAGCGGCAGGTGTGGACACCACACTTCTGGTGCCACCTGCTATCTCTGGCAGCCCTGCCCTGCTCTAGCTTGTCCTCGTCCCATAATTGCTATTGTTGTAATGTTGTACATCAACAGCAATTTCGAGGCTATGAAACATAATTGGCTACCAATGCTTTTAAAGAAAAACTACCTGACTCACCTAGGGTTCACCATAAACACACGGGACCAGAAATTCCAATGGTTTGGTAAGGCATATACCCGGCAGACCTATCTGGGGAGGGTCGGGATTGAAGATTTAGAGCAAATCCACCAGTTTTATGCTCCAGTTAAGTCCTGCCTTAAATTCTGCCAGAAGTGAAGAAAGATGTATGATATGCTGATCATAGCCAAGATACAACCATGCAAATGATTGATATTTTGTGAAGCTTCCGGGTTTTTTTGGAAAATTTAATACAAGGGTGCTGTGTGGGTTTTCCAATGGAGATTCCCCTCTTTGTGATATATATGTTGAGAAAGAGGAGGAGGAAAACCAGGAGGCCAAGCTTATATGGCAGCACTGCAGGAGATACAGATACCCTTCTGCAGATACCCAACCACCAGGGTGAATGGACCAAGAAGATGTCATTGGCATATCGCCCGGGAGTTATGTGCAAAGAGGCTATGGTTCAACCCAGAACCTCTGAAGAGCTTTAGTCTGAAGATCTGCAAACTTTCCTCAAGAAAGAGGACAGCGCTTACTCAGAAAGTCACGACTGCATTGAATTTCTTGGCACCGGCTCATTTCAGGGGACAACAGACAACCTCTGACAGTTCGCTCTCCATTCTTGCATTAATGCCCTGTTTTGCCCAATTAATTACATTTGACGCAGGAACAAGAGAATTGAGAGTGGGCCATTAATTTTCGTCTAATTGCAGGGTGTCCATGAAATCTTGAAGCTATAGCTTGCACTCGTGCATCCGTACAAGCCCTTACTGTCAGCCACACTACTATGTCAACCAACGGGGATTTCACTTTCTTAATGTCCAATTAGTATGCGATTACAGGCACAGGTTTCTACACATCGCTGCCCATTGTGCAAGGAGCTGTCCAGATTCATTCCTCCTTCAGCAGTCCAGTTGTCCCTGCACTCTTTCAGAATGGAATAACGTGCGAGCTGGAGACAAGGGGTATCCAATACTCGGTACCATGGCTGCTAACACCATTGAAAAGGACCAACAGTGAGGCGGAGGAAAGCTGGTGATCCATCCGTGGCTAACTAAAGAAGCTAAGGATAGTATTAGATTAAAAGAAGAGGCTTATAATGTTGCAAAGAATAGTAGTAAGCCTGAGGATTGGGAGAGCTTTAGAAACCAGCAAAGGATGACCAAAAAATTGATAAAAAGGGAGAAAATAGAATACGAGAGTAAATGAGCAAGAAATATAAAAACAGATTGTAAGAGCTTCTACAAGTATGTAAAAAGGAAGAGAGTAGCAAAAGTAAGCGTTGGCCCCTTAGAGGCTGAGACAGGTGAAATTATAATGGGGAATAAGGAAATGGTAGAGACTTTAAACAAATATTTTGTATCTGTCGTCACAGTAGAAGACACAAAAAGCATACTAAAAATAATGAGGAACCAAGGGGCTAATAAGAGTGAGGAATTTAAAATAATTAATATCAGTAGAGAAAAAGTACTCGAGAAACTAATGGGACTAAAAGCCAACAATTCCCCTGGATCTGACGGCCTACATCCCAGGGTTCTAAAAGAGGTGGCTGCAGAGATAGTGGATGCATTGGTTGTGATCTTCCAAAATTCCCTAGATTCTAGAACGGTCCCAACAGATTGGAAAGTAGCAAATGTAACCCCGCTATTCAAGAAAGGAGGGAGAGAGAAAACAGGGAACTACAGGCCAGTTAGCCGGACATCAGTCGTCGGGAAAATGCTGGAAACCATTATTATGGAAGTGGTATCAGGGCACTTAGAAAATCATAACATGATTAGGCAGAGTCAACATGGTTTTATGAAAGGGAAATAGTGTTTAAAAAATTTATTAGAGTTTTTTGAGGATGTAACTAGCAGGGTAGATAAAGGGGAACCTGTGGAGTGTATTTGGATTTCCAAAATGCATTCGATAAGGTGCCACATAAAAGGTTGCTACGCAAGATAAGGGCTCATGGGGTTGGGGGTAATATATTAGCATGGATAGAGGATTGGTTAATGGACAGAAAACAGAGAGTAGGGATAAACGGCTCATTTACCGGTTGGCAGGCTGTAACTAGTGGGGTGCCGCAAGGATCAGTGCTTGGGCCTCAGCTATTTACAATCTATATTAATGACTAAGATGAAGGGACTGAGTGCAATGTATCCAAGTTTGCTGACGATACAAAGCTAGGTGGGACAGTAAGCGGTGAGGAGAACACAAAGAGTCTGCAAAGGGATATAGATAGACTAAGTGAGTGGGCAATAAGGTGGCAGATGGAATATAATGTGAGGAAATATGAGGTTATTCACTTTGGTAGGAAGAATAGAAAAACAGAATATTTTTTAAATGGTGAGAAACTATTAAATGTTGGTGTTCAGAGAGATTTAGGTGTCACCGTACAGGAAACACAGGGGCCGGAATATTGCCGGTGCTCAGGGGGCGGGTTTGGAGGCGGGACATCTGGCAAAATCGCAAAGATTGACAGCGGGCAGGAAACCCGCTGTCAACCTGCCTCCAATCAATCTTCCCAAGTGTCGGGTCCCCGATTTGCGCGGGGACCCGACGCCTAGCGGCGGGAAGAGGATTATAGCCACTTAACTGCTTGTTAAACAGGTTGTTAACAGGCAGTTACCAGGCTTTTTCCAATTTTGACACTTCTACTGCGGGCTTCCCGAAGTCCGGACACCACGCCAGGTAAGTGTGGCGTGTTGTGAGTCTGCTGTAATGTTTATGCATTGAGGACAGCTGCAGAAGTGGTGTGAAGGGCGCACTTAACAAGGCCAATTGATGTAAAATTACGTCTGTGGGCCGGATATAGACTGGAACCCGGAAGGCAGCTGACCCGCTCCCAAGCCGCCTCGAAGCATAAAACGTGGCCAGAGAGTTAGTATGCACGTACGGTAAGCAATTAGGAAGGCAAATGGCATGTTGGCCTTTATTGCAAGGGGGTTGGAGTGCAAGAGTAAGGAAGTCTTGCTACAATTGTACAGTGCTTTGGTGAGACCACACCTGGAGTACTGTGCACAGTTTTGGTCTCCTTACCTGAGGAAGCACATACATGCTTTAGAGGTGGTGCAATGAAGGTTCACTAGATTGATTCCTGGGATGAGAGGGCTGTCCTATGATGAGAGATTGTGTAGAATGGGCCTATACTCTCTGGAGTTTAGAAGAATGAGAGGTGATCTCATTGAAACATACAAGATTCTGAAGGGGATTGACAGGGTAGATGCTGAGAGGTTGTTTCCCCTGGCTGGAGTGTCTAGAACTAGGGGGCATAGTCTCAGGATAAGGGGTCGGCTTTTTAAGACTGAGATGAGGAGGAATTTCTTCACTCAGAGGGTTGTGAATCTTTGGAATTCTCTACCCCAAAGGGCTGTGGATGCCGAATCGTTGAGTATATTCAAGACTGAGATAGATAGATTTTTTTTGGATTCTAGGGGAATCAAGGGATATGGGGATCGGACGGGAAAGTGGGGTTGAGATCGAAGATCAGCCATGATCTTACTGAATAGCGGAGCAGGCTCGAGGGGCCGTATGGCCGACTCCTGCTCCTATTTCTTATGTTCTTATGCTCTACAATGAGATTCACATCCGAATCTTGAATTACAAATAACCTCACATTTCCCCACATTATACTCCATCTGCCTCCTTATTGCCCACTCACTTAATCTGTCTATATCCCTTTACAGGCTCTCTGTGTCATCCTCACACCTTACTTTCTGGCCAGCAGCACGCTGAAGGGAAGATTCAGGAGCCTAGACATGCCCGGGACCTCCCCTTGGTCCGCTCCCAATGTTATTTCATGAATTGTGGTTTTCTGCTGTGTCCTCCACAGTTTTGCTCTTCAGAAAGTCCTGGAAGTTGAGATTCCAGCGAGGAAATAGAGTCAAAAGCTGAATCTCCCCGACCCCCCACCCCCCCGAGACAGAAAAAGTCGGACATGAGGAAGACACAGCAGAATCACAGCTACTGGGACAGAGCTGTGAGACAAACTCATCAGAGAGACTTTCAGTACCATCTGATCGCATTATAATTATAGAACATCTGTAATAAGCAGAATGCTCCGCATAATTTAAACTTACATCCCTTCAGAACAGTCCATTCATCATTAAAAGCTAAAGTCCCAAGTCCACAAATATCTTGTTCAGCTTCAGTGCAACTTCATGCTTTGAACTGAAAAATCACGATCATAACGTTATTTCTAACAAAAATCATATAAAGCTTCTGGAACTTTATAATTGGGACGTTATTTAGAATCACCTTTCCCCTTCTGACTTTTTGCTTTTTCTCATTCCTAATCTAATGTTTCTTCTAAGTGTACCCTGAGGGGCTGGGTTCAGGAGATATTGACGGCTGCTCTAGATGACCTGAAGCCTCTCGGGACAGAGGTGGCCATTGTCTCAGGGCGACTGGGTCCTGCAGTGGAGCTGCCATAGAGGGACGCACTAAAGGTTGGTGCCGTCGCCACAAAGGCACGATGGGGAAGGGCCACAGTTTAAGGCCCTCCCGCCAGTGTACACCGAGGGGCTGGAACCAGTATAAAAAACCCCCTCGAACTGTATGACGCAGAAATGCTTAAATGGAAATGTACTTGAAATCTGTTTTGTGTAAATAGAGTACTGCATTCATCTGTATTATGCCATACGTAATAGGATTTGTGGATTGTATTGTAATGTATTTTAACAAGTATTGAAATGTGTAATGAAAATGTATCGCAAATTGTCTCTGTAAATTGAGTGCCATGTTGTGTTGTACCACATCAAATGTGACGTGGACTGTATTGTAATGTATTTGAACAAATCTTTATGAATAAAGTATATTTTTGAAAAACAAAACCAGTAACTGCTCTCCTTGTCTGAACCAAGCACCCAGTACCTGAGCCATGAATAGCCAACAGTTCAATCATCAGAGAATCATAGAAATTTACAGCACAGAAGGAGGCCATTCGGCCCATCGTGTCTGTTCCGGCAAAACGCAGCAGTTGCCTTGATGCCCGACATGCAGGAGTCTGGCTGGCCTCGAACTCCAATTTCACGTGGGCGACACTAGCGTATCACAGGAAAGCTGCTTTAACAGCAACAACTTGCATTTACATTGTGCCTCTAACATAGAAATATACCGCAAGGTGCTTTAAAACAGCAATTTAATGCGCTTCCCCTTAATAACTGGATTGGTATTGCAAAAAAAGCCTAACTCTACAGTCTGTGTGCAGCGGCCACTGAAAAGCCCTGCTGACGTTTTATCGCTGGCGCTCAGCGGGCTAGAGCGAACGAATGAAAGAACTTGCATTTATATAGCACCTTTCACATCCTCGGGACGTCCCAAAGCTTTACACAGCCAATGAGGTACTTTTGAGTCGAGTCACTGTTGTAATGTAGGCAAACATCAATGATTTGGATGAGGCAACCAAATATAATATTTCCAAGTTTGCTGACGACACGAAACTAGGTGGGATTGTGAGTTGTGAGGAGGATGCAAAGAGGCTTCAAGGCAATTTAGACAAGTTGAGTGAGTGGGCAAATACATGGCAGATGCAATATAACGTGGATAAATGTGAAGTTATCCACTTCGGTAGGAAAAACAGAAAGGCAGAGTATTATTTAAATGGTGCTAGATTGGGAAATGCTGATGTACAAAGGGACCTGGGTGTCCTTGTACACCAGTCACTGAAAGCAAACATCCAGGTGCAGCAAGCAGTTAGGAAGGCAAATGGTATGTTGGCCTTCATTGCAAGAGGATTTGAGTACAGGAGCAAGGATGTCTTACTACAGTTATACAGGGCCTTGGTGAGACCACACCTGGAGTACTGTGTGCAGTTTTGGTCTCCTTACCTAAGAAAGGATATACTTGCCATAGAGGGACTGCAGCGAAGGTTCACCAGACTGATTCCTGGGATGGCAGGACTGTCGTATGAGGAGAGATTGGGTCGACTAGGCCTGTATTCACTAGAGTTTAGAAGAATGAGAGGGGATCTCATTGAAACGTATAAAATTCTGACAGGGCTAGACAGACTGGATGCAGGGAGGATGTTTCCCCTGGCTGGGGGCTCTAGAACGAGGGGTCACAGTCTCAGGATACGGGGTAGGACATTTAGGACTGAGATGAGGAGAAATTTCTTCACTCAGAGGGTGGTGAACCTGTGGAATTCTCTACCACAGAAGGCTGTGGAGGCCAAGTCACTGAATATATTTAAGAAGGAGATAGATAGATTTCTAGACACAAAAGGCATCAAGGGGCATGGGGAGAGAGCAGGAATATAGTATTGAGATAGAGGATCAGCCATGATCATATTGAATGGCAGAGCAGGCTCGAAGGGCCGAATAGCCTACTCCTGCTCCTATTTTTCTATGTTTCTATGTTTCTAAACAAGACAGCCAATTTGCACACAGCAAGGTCTCACAAACAACAATGAGAAAAATGACAGGATAATCTGTTTTTGTTAGTGATGTTGGTTAAGAGATAAATGTCGGCCAGGATACTGAGAGAACTCCCCAGCTCTTCTTCAAAATAGTGCCATGGAATCTTTTATGTCCAGCTGAGAGAGTGAACGGGGCCTCAGTTTAAAGTCTCATCCAAAAGACAGCACGTCTGACAGTGCAGCACTCCCTCAGTACTGGAGTGAAGTATCGCCTTAGATTCTGTGTTCAAGTTTCTGGAGAGGGGCCTGAATTCATGACCTGACTCAGGTGGTTGAAGATCAATCATCACAGCCCCAGGACATCGCTGCAGGAGTTCCTCAGGGCAGTGTCCTAGGCCCAACCATCTTCAGCTGCTTCATCAATAACCTTCCCTCCAACATAAGATCAGAAATGGGGATGTTTGCTGATGACTGCACAGTGTTCAGCGCCATTCACAACTCCTCAGATAATGAAGCAGTCCATGCCCACATGCAACAAGACCTGGACGACGTTCAGGCTTGGGTTGATAAGTGGCAGGTAACATTTGCGCCACCGAAGTGCCAGACAATGACTATCTCCAACATGCTAGAGTCTAACCACCTCCCCTTGACATTCAACGGCATTACCATCGCCGAATCCCCCACCATCAACATCCTGGGGGGTCACCATTGACCAGAAACTCAACTGGAACAGCCACATAAATACTGTGGCAACAAGAGCAGGTCAGAGGTTAGGTATTCTGCGGCAAGTGTCTCACCTCCTGACTCCCCAAAGCCTTTCCACCATCTACAAGACACAAGTCAGGAGTGTGATGGAATACTCTCCACTTGCCTGGATGAGTGCAGCTCCAACAACACTCAAGAAGCTTGACACCATCCAGGACAAAGCAGCCCGCTTGATTGGCACCCCATCCACCACCTTAAACATTCACTCCCTCCACCACCGGCGTACCGTGGCTGCAGTGTGTACCATCTACAAGATGCACTGCAGCAACTCGCCAAGGCTCCTTCAGCAGCACCTCCCAAACCCGCGACCTCTTCCACCTGGAAGGACAAGGGCAGCAGGCGCATGGGAACACCACCACCTCCAAGTTCCCCTCCAAGTCACACACCATCCTGACTTAGAACTATATCGGCCGTTCCTTCATCGTCGCCGGGTCAAAATCCTGGAACTCCCTCCCTAACAGCACTGTGGGAGCACCTTCACCACACGGACTGCAGTGGTTCAAGAAGGCGGCTCACCACCACCTTCTCAAAGGCAATTAGGGATGGGCAATAAATGCTGGCCTTGCCAGCGACGTCCACATCCCATAAACGAATAAAATAAAAGGAGTGCTACCGTTGAGCCAAGGCTGATCTTAAAGTGCACAAAGCTGAGAACTCCAAAAATGTTTGTCCCCTCCCACTTCCTGATTGCAGCTGGCATCATACGTCATGCCAATAGCAATTTCCAGGTTATTGGTACAATAAATGTTGGTTATCAATTACTGTATTAAAATAACCCACTTCTTTACTTAATGCCAGACTGAATACTTTAGAGGATTAGGGACGACTACTATGACTCTTTAGATGAAAGGAGAGACACATTCTGAGCACCAACCAATTTTTCAGCAGTATTACCAGGTTTAACACTGCCGTGGATATATATTAATCAGGGCATATGTTAATCAGGATACATATTAATCAGGAGATATATTAATTAGGATGTCTATTAATCAGGCCATATATTAACCAGGACACATAGTAATAAGGACATACCTTAATCAGGGCATAAGTTAATCAGAATATATATTAATCAGGACACATATTAATCAGGAAATATGTTAGTCAGGACATATGTTAATGAGGATACAAATTAATCAGGTTCTATATTAATCAGGATATATATTAATCAGGACACATTGTAATCAGGATATATGTTAATCAGGGCATATGTTAGTCCAGGTATATGTTAGTCAGGGCATATGTTAGTCCAGGTATATGTTAGTCAGGGCATATGTTAGTCCAGATATATGTTAGTCAGGGTATATTTAATCAGGACATATATTAATCAGAACAAATACTAATTAAGACATATATACATCAGTATATATATTAGTTGGATTAGCAGTAATTGTTGCCCATTATTCTGGTTTAAAAGCTCTGCCTGTTCCCCCAATGGTATAGTGAGTACAGACATCTGGTCATGGTGCAGTACTGTGCCATATGGATAAGAAGATTCCTGGTTTGCTCTCTAGTGTGTGCTGAGTTAGCCAATCACAACAGGGCAACAGATGGTCATTACAGTTGGCATCAGCACCACCCCGCACCCCCCTCCCGCCCCCCACCCCAGCTAGGAAGGGAAAAACACAGATAGGGTTCCTGTTCCCTATCCAGTGACTCCTACCAGAAGGTGCACATGCTGGGTAGGGATTGGATCATGCTCAGTCGAGATACTTAGATACTTTTCCTTAAACAAATAGCCTAACAAAGCTCCAGCATCTAGGCTCACGCATATACCTCGTTTACCAGAAGGCAACTTCTGCACGTGGCGAAGTAGCCCATCAGGAGTCGTCAGTACCCTCTGGAAAGGAGGGGGGAAGCTGGAGAAACAAAAGCAAAGCAAGATAAACCCAATGTGGTGAGAGCCAAAAAAAAACAAATCTTAGCGCTTGTGACTCTGAACAAATTTGGAGTGGCCAAGCACATCTTTAAAAGCCAGCAGGATTGGCTTTATTTCATAATAATTTTTGCAGTTAAAAAGAGGAGCAGAGTATTTACCCTAACATTTACATCACTTTCTCCATCAGAAGTGCTCAAACCACATCCTAATTAATAATAAAAGCTCTTGCTTAATAGAATTCTTTTGCGTCTGTGTGTTGCGCCCACCCCCCGTCCCGTTTTCTTAGAAATTACATTTCTCCCTTTTCTAAAAAAAAAACAGACTTCTTCTTTTAATTTGCGAGAACAGATGTTCGAACATTACTTAAAAGAAGTGAGGAGAAGTGGACGGTGGGACAAGATTAGTCGCTGTGTTTGCTTTGCTCACAGGTCTCTCGTCCCACACAACCTGACTGGTAAAATCCAATTTATTAGACCAATTAGAGTTAATTTTAGCAAATAACAAGAATTGTAACAAACACCTGTGAAATCACTGTTTTTTTTTGCCGCAGTATGTTGCCACAGCGCTTTCTGCTTTTGATTATTTTTATATGCACTTAATTATAATCGCAGTAGGAAAAAAAATGTACGAGACCACAGCAATTAAACAGATACCTCTCGTTGGATGAATGTACTTTATAATGCAGAGTGTTGAAATCAAATTTCTCTTCAGATTCTAGTTATTGCTCTCTGAATAATTTACATGAAAACTCTCCTTATGTTCTCTGACGGTTGTTTTTGTCAAGTCTGCTTAAAAAAAAATCTAATGGTGTCTGCAAGATTTTCTCCTGTATTAAATGTAGGATTGTTCGCTGAGAAGTCGTGACTAACAAAGCTTTTTCACTCACAAGGAAGCCTCACCACTCACGAGGCTTTCGGGGAAGGGGGAGGAAGTCGTGCAGGCCCATCATAAATTAGTGAATCTCAGTAATCATTGATCCTGAGTGGGTTATTCTCTTCATTAAATGTACTGCACCCCCCTCCCCCCCCACCCGCACCGCCCCGCCCCGCCTTCCCCCACCAGCACATTATTTTTATCCAGTTTTTGATGATTGCTTTGTACTCAAACAATTATGATAGGGCAGAGTTCACAAACGTGTTCCCGACGCAAAGCTTCACACACCAGGAGCACATGTTGGGAATTAACATGCAGGGGTCAGCATGCTCCACAAGACTTTTCAAGCACAAATTCATCAAACCCATTCTGCTCAGTCCTAGACATTATCCCGATTATTTAATCTCCCTGGGGAGATTTCTGCAAAATTTCTTCCTGATCTCCATTATTTTTAGCAAACTTTTAATCATTGATTTGCAGCCAAATAACTATCATATGGTTCATACCAAACATAAAAAGCATAGACCATGGCCCATCCAGCTTACTTTCACAAACCATGCACAATCCACTCTATCATACACTCTACTCCAATTATTTAATTCCCCTGAGGGAAAGTTCTGAAAAACTTCTCCCTGGTCTCCAAACTGATCTCCAAACATTGTAATGTAAGATTCAATGCTATCTATCTACACTTACACCTCCATTTTTAATCACTTTATGCAGATGTTGGCTGATAAGTAGCAAGTAATATTCGTGCCACACAAGTGATAGGCAATGACCATTTCTAAGAAGAGAGTCTAATCACCTCCCCTTGACGTTCATAGGCATTACCATCACTGAATCCCCCACTATCAACACCCTGAGGGGGTCACCATTGACCAGAAACTCAACAGGACCAGCTACGTAAATGCCGCGGTTATTAGACCAAGTCAGAGGCTGGGTATTCTGCGGCGAGAGGGTCACCTCATGACTCCCCAGAGCCTCTCCACCAACTACAAGGCACAAGTCAGGAGTGTGATGGAATACTCTCCACTTGCCTGAATGGGTGCAGCTCCAACAACACTCAAGAAGCTCGGAACCAGTCAAGAAGGCCAAAACCAACCAGGGCAAAGCTTCCACTAGCCTATCCATCTACCCCTTCCACCATCAGCATACCGTGGCTGCAGTGTGTACTATCTATAGGATGCACTGCAACAAGTCGCCAAGGCTTCTTCAGCAGCACTTCCCAGACCCATGAACTCCACCACCTAGAAGGACAAGGGCAGCAGGTGCATGGGGACACCACCACCTCCAAGTACCCCTCCAAGTCACACACCATCCTGACTTGGACATATAACGCAGTTCGTTCACTGTTGCTGGATCAAGATCCTGGAACTCCCTCCCTAACAGCACCGTGGGAGGACCTTCACCACACGGACTGAAGTGGTTCAGGAGGAAGGGCTCACCACCACCTTCTCAGCGCAACTAGAGATGGGCAATAAGAGCTTGCCTTGCCAGCAATGCCACATTTCGAGAATGAATTGAAAAAAAGATGCCATTTCCTTGATCCCAACAGCATAGGATTCGTTGCTTCAATCCCATAGTAGACTTCCTCATCTCAATCTTTATTTATCCTTATTAACTAACCCCATTCCTAACCAGATATTTATCCAACTGTTTTTAGGAGTTAATCAACGTGACATGAAGGCCTTTTGCCGGGAGTCTGTCTCACAATCAATTGCGCGAAAGGGGAAAAAAATCTTCCAATCTCTAGTCTCTCACTGTTCAAGTTAAATAGGCTGCTTGCACCTACTTTATCTATGCCTCTGAACATTTGAAAGATCTGGAGGAAAGAATGTTCGGCTTGATATGTTTCGCGACATCATGAGCGTGGCGTTTTTTGAATACATTTATGATGTTATTACATACAGTGACCAGAGCAATTCTTCCCCTGGCCCTTGTCCCTTCTCAGTCTTCTTGCTGATACAATGGATCTTTGTGGAATAAGAGTATTTTGTTGAGCGCTTGTCTATCAGAAACACATTGAGCCACCAGCCAAAATAATCTTCTCATGCAACACAGTATGATTGATTACTCATGAGAGTAAATTGACATACCTTTTACCCATATTACACAGAGACTAATGGACATCACTACAGTCAGCCACCTTGTTTTAGATTTTTGACAGCTATTGCTTTTATTTTTTGCATACAGCAAGATACATTGAAATAATTTTACGATGCTTCTCGGTGACTGTGGTATAACCCCCCACCCCCGAACCCCCGCATCTATTTTCAGGCCTCCTCCCAAGTGCCTGGCAGGGGGAAAAAAGGAGCAGCTAAGGAAACTGGGGGTCAGAGGTTGCTGGCTAGCCCCTTCCGATTGGAGGAGCTGTAAAGGGGCTGCCAGTAACTTCCGAGCCCTTCAGGTAAGTATTAATCTTTGCTAGCAGGGTGCAGCCGGGCTCCGCGACAGGACTGGAGGCCGTCTCGTTGCTGTACTGAGGGAGCGCGGCGCTGTCGGAAGGTGCCGTCTTTCGGATGAGATGTTAAACCGAGGCCCCGTCTGCTCTCTCAGGTGGATTGTAACAGATCCCACGGCACTATTTTGATGAAGAGCAGGGGGAGTTATCCCCAGTGTTCTGGGCCGATATTTATTCCACAATCGACGTCACTAAAACAGATTACCTGGTCATTGCTGTTTGTGGGAGCTTGCTGTGCGCAAATTGGCTGCTGCTGCGTTTCCTACATTACAACAGTGACTCCACTTCAAAAAGTACTTCATTGGCTGTAAAGCGCTTTGAGACGTCTGGTGGTCGTGAAAGGCGCTATAGAAATGCAAGTCTTTCTTTTTGTTTGTTTCTGACAACAGCCAGAAGGCCCACACCCGCCAGCGATTTGCACTGGCTTAGGTCGCTTAGGCCTGCAGCAGCACTCAACTTCGCTCCCCCCCCCTCCCCCCCACCCCGCCGATCTGGAGCAAGCGCCCGTTCCACAGGCAGTACTTCCCACCTAGTACAGGCCCAACCCATGCAAATGAACTGATCCCGAAAATTCACCCGGGTTTAAGTAACGTTTAAGTTGGCCAAGGTTTCAAATGTGCGAATCCCAATTAATGCTGGGGCATGGGCAGATTGGGGGGGGGGGGGGGCGGGGGGATGGAGAAAAAACCCGTCTCACAAATCTTGCTTTAGTGCTCAGGAATCAGATTGCCGAACTGACTCGGAGTTAAACTGCAACTTTCACCTCAACACAAACCCAAAATCAACATTGGTAGTACAACAGCAACTTAATATTAGCACGTTTCTGTGTTGCTGCTGTGGGCCTAAGCGACCTAAGCCAGTGCAAATCGCTGGCGGGTGTGGGCCTTCTGGCTGTTGTCAGAAACAAAAAAAAAGAAAGACTTGCATTGATATAGCGCCTTTCACGACCACCTATTTCATTTCCTGCTTTTTTCCAGTTCTGACGAAAGGTCTTCGACCTGAAACGTTAACCCTGTTTCTCTCTCCACAGATGCTGCCTGGCCTGCTGAGTTTTTCCAGCGTTTTCTGTTGTTATATTTAATATTAGCACAGCTTTAGTTCTGTAAAAGGGCAGGTCAGTGACTTATTTGAGTCAGATCTGTTCCTTAATAATTGACTTAAATTGTTCTTGTCAATTTGACATTCGCTGTTAAACCCGCCGTGTTTAATGGCATGGGGAACAATTCAGAGTAGAAGTAATTACTGTGCTATTTTACCACCAGTTTGCACAGCACAGTCGGCAGTAAACTTGTGGTAATATCGCAGCGTACGGCAACATATTGGCCCAGAAATTAAACAGTGAGTGTTCACGCGGGGGTAAGGCTTCCCCGCGATATCTCACTCCGCGCCTACCTTTTTCCTCCGGGCCCACACGAACTTTAGTTTCAAGGCTGCAGCTGTGCAGTGCTTGCGTGACCCAGAGACGCAATTAGTTCGTGCGAGCTCTGGGATCACGTGATTCAGTTAGAGCCAATGGCAGCACACCATCTTTCATTCATAGTTTTAACAGCAAGGGCTGTCAAAGCTATGAATCCTACACACCCCCAAAAGAACAGCTAAACCTCAATTAAATTTTTTTTAAAAGCCATCACATTAATAAAATATGTAATTTTAAATAAATCTGTTGGACTATAACCTGGTGTTGTGCGACTTCTCATTTTAATAAAATAACTATAGTTAAATAAATTAACCACTTTAAACAAAAAATTAAATTTTTGAAAAAATTTAAAATCTTTTTAAAAGTTATAAAAATAAACTTACCTTTCTTTAAAGTCTCTAAAAAAGATTGAAAAAAATTTAAAATAATACTTAATTAACTACTTACCTTGTTAAAAGAGGGTCTTACGCCTCCTTTCTTTATGTGTAAAATCTTCCATGGTTACCTGCGCGTTCAAAGCACTAAGTGCACTGCGTGCGCGCAGCCTGTAGCGCACACGCGGTTCACTTAGGAACCGCCCCCTTTTGAATTCACGAAGTGCCGGTTTCCCGCGCATGCTCAGTGCATGCTGGAAACCGGCAATTGGAGACCTATAACGCGAGAGTACACAGTGCGTACTCTTGCGTATTAGGTCGAATTTTCGGGCCATTGATACTAAAGCCAATGACAAGGTGCACGCAATCCCAGTGGCCTGTGCAACGTCTCCATTCAGCTTCCATGGAAAATTTGGCTGGCTGTTCTGCAAGGCAGAAGGAGTCGCAACGTTTCTTGAGGTCTGGAGGGGGTGGGGGGGGGGGTGGTTTTGAGTCCCGGACCTGGTGGTTTTTTTTGCTCAATAACAAAAGGATTGCTGGGATCACAGCCACTTCCCACCATTGCTATGCAAACTGAGCAGTAAAGTAGTGTTGATTAGCATCTCAAGGAACAGCGCATTAGTTCTGGCAGGAAAAGCTGTTCTCGGTGGGTAAGATCTGTTTTGTCCTCCCTCCTGACATCTGTTGTAACTTTTCCAGCTCGGGGAGGTGGGGGGGGGGGGCATAATATGGAAGAGGCTTACAGGAGAATCTTGGTACTTGTATAAATGCATCAGGCTACAAGAATGCCAATATTCATCAGTATAACTTGTTTAAGCACATTTGAGAGCAATGTGATGCAAAGTAAATTAAAATATAAAGAAATCGTTGACGGCCGATCATACTAGTGGAAGCTTATTAATATATAATTAGATATACTATTATATTCTGAAAATTTATAAAGCTCAGCAATGGCCTACTACCAATCATTTGAACAGTAGCACACATCTTCTCATCTAACAAAAGCCATAGCCAGTAGTCAGGCAACCCAGGCAACTGTCTCTGGAACTCTTTTTCTATCCTGATTTGTAGATGTAACGCTATTTAGGTGGAACTCTGCAAAGGAAGTAACAATTTTGTGTACTGCAGGGAAAATGGCCTATTCCCCCAAAGGTGCTGTTCCGTGTTTACTTATGGAGTGAATGGATTTGTCAGCGCACTAAATGAAAGGCAAATAAAAGGCATTATTTAAATATGCCAGGTTGACAAAGTGTTAATAATAATGATGTCCCAAACAGTGTCTTGGAGAATGTGACATTAAGTGTAAACATAGAACACAGAAAAATAGGAGCAGGAGTAGGCCATTCGGCCCTTCGAGCCTGCTCCGCCATTCAATATGATCATGGCTGATCCTCTATCTCAATACCATATTCCTGTTCTCTCCCCATACCCCTTGACGCCTTTTGTGTCTAGAAATCTATCTGTCTCCTGTAGGGGGTGGTGTTTTTGTGTCAGCTTTACCTCTGACTTCTGAGCGGTTCGAATCGCTCCCACTCCCTTGGTTCTAGACCTTGGACTTATTTGGAGGTTGTGATACAAAAGGTGCAGCAGACAACTGAGTTTGATAAAAGAACTTCAATCTTTATTAAAAGGTAAGACACAAATAATAACACTCTTATCACTCTAAAGGTGGGGAACACTTCGGTACAAGCGAGGGAAATGACAGTAGAACAATACTTCACCCCTCCCAACCCCACTTTACTAGCTAAGTTAGGTTTTGAAGGACCAGGGATAATGCTCACCAATCCTTTGACAGTTGGGCTAAATCGCGGTTTTGGGGTTCGCTGTTTATGGCGGTTAGTGCCTGCCGTACCCCGTACGCGGTAGAGGACTTCACCTGGATCTCTGGTCAGTCTTCGCGAGTCCGCTGATGCGGTAGGATGTCGTTGTGTATTTATCTGGTGAGTACCCAATTTCTTTAGTTGAGCAGTAGGGCTTAGAGTCTTTGGGGAAAATCTAACCCAGGGGTAAGTCAGGAGTAGTTTGTAGTGTGGAAACTTTGCGATTCTTCGGGTTTTCTTCTCTGGAGTTGGTCTTTGTTGGTCGCGGTGGCCTGCGATTACCCGGTCAGTTGGGGGTAATGCGCGGTTGTTGGTTTTGTGAGGCCTTTGGGTTCTGCGGTGGCTTTAGGCCTTGGTTGGTGTGTCGGTCGACCTCGTGGAGCCGTTGGTGACTGGTTGCTGCTTGTTGCTCCAGGTGGCTGTGTTGGGGCTGTGGTTGGAGGTCCGTCGAGGTGGTGTTTTTGCGAGCTGGACTCAGGTGTGTCTGCGTGGTGAGCGATGCCGACTCGCTTCCAGCTCGGGCCTTCTTCTTCTTGGTCTCTCCTCTTCTCGCTGGCTCTCCTTCCTTCTTCTCTCTCCTGCTTCTCCTCTTCTGCCTCGTGTGTGCTTGGTGGGCCTTCAATTATACTGAATTGAAGTGGCCTTATCTACCGGCCAAATCTGTTTAGCTCATTGTCTAGTTTTGGCGGGCTCGTAAATCGGTAACAATTTACTAGCACGTTAATTGGGTTTTAACAGGCCTTCAATCTGACCCATTGAATATGGTCTTATCTACCCGCCAAATCTGCTCAGTTCATTGTCTGAATTTGGCGGGCCTGCTACCAGTAACTGCTCTGTAAGTGTCAAATGGGTTTTTGGGATGGTTTGCATCCTGTCGATTTTCTTGGCTGATTGCTGGTGATGGGTTTTGTGTTTTGGGTTCCTAGGCTGATCTATAGCCTAGTCCTGGGTGCTCTGTATTATGCATATTTCTTGATGGGCCTTGTAATCGGTTTGATGGGACCTATTGTTTTGGGTGGGGCTGTCTTCTCCTCGGGTCTATTGTCAAAATGTTAATGCATGCTGGGGCTTTGAGTGAGATCATCCCGGTTCCCCAGACATTGCAATTAACTGCAATACCCAAACTGCTTTTGCAGAGGTCGAACCCACCTTCCTTCACAGCCTTTTCTCCCTTTACAGGCCCAGACATGTTTTAAAATGCCAAAACTTGGTTTTTGGTCTTAAATTCCTTATGTTAGGCCCAAATGCATTTTTATCACTCTGAGTTCCAAAGTCCTTTTTCCTTAGGTTTTGGGGATTTGTAAATTTTGGAAACCTTACACTCCTTCTTAAATATATTCAGTGACTTGGCCTCCACAGCCTTCTGTGGCAGAGAATTCCACAGGTTCACCACCCTCTGAGTGAAGAAATTTCTCCTCATCTCAGTCCTAAATGTCCTATCCCATATCCTGAGACTGTGACCCCTTATTCTAGACCCCCCAGCCAGGGGAAACATCCTCCCTGCATCCAGTCTGTCTAGCCCTGTCAGAATTCTATACGTTTCAATGAGATCCCCTCTCATTCTTCTAAACTCTAGTGAATACGGGCCTAGTCAACCCAATCTCTCCTCATACGACAGTCCTGCCATCCCAGGAACCAGTCTGGTGTGTCTGATGCAATTAAAGATTGAAACAGTGTTTACTGGCTTCGAGTTATTGTAGCATTGCTTCAGAGAGTCTTTCCACTCCCTTCACTCCATCGGTGTGCGGAACCCCTAAAACCACCGCGCGGTGAGTGTGACCATCACACATTGCCATTGCGGAGAAGTAAGTTACACACTGAAAGCATCACATAGGCACTGGCTCAGGCAATAGTCAGGTGCTGTCATGATTAAAGGAGGGCAGCAGAGTCTCCAGCCGAAGCCAGGTGACAGGGCATTCGCTGAGGATAAATAAACATCAGGTGGGTAGAAAAGGAGACATAAGAACATAAGACGTAGGAGCAGGAGTCGGTCATTCGGCCCCTCGAGCCTGCTCCGCCATTCAATAAGATCATGGCTGATCTGATCTTGGCCTCAACTCCACTTCCCTGCCCGCTCCCCATAACCCTTGACTCCCTTATCGTTCAAAAATCTGTCTATCTCCACCTTGAATATATTCAATGACCCAGCCTCCACAGCTCTCTGGGGAAGAGAATTCCAAAGATTCACGACCCTCTGAGAGAAGAAATTCCTCCTCATTTCCGATTTAAATGGGTGCCCCCTTATTCTGAAACTATGCCCCCTAGTTCTAGATTCCCCCACGAGGGGAAACATCCTCTCTGCATCTACCCTGTCCAGCCCCCTCAGTATCTTATATGTTTCAATAAGATCCTCTCTCATTCTTCTAAACTCCAATGAGTATCGGCCCAACCTACTCAACCTCTCTTCATAAGATAACCCCTTCATCTCCGGAATCAACCTCATGAACCTTCTCTGAACTGCCTCCAATGCAAGTATATCCCTCCTTACATAAGGAGACACTGTTTACATTAAGACTGACACTGTGCTTAGCACTGCACAAGGACTTATGTATGGCATTGAAATAGCTAAAGATAACATCGGAACAGGAGTAGGCCAATCAGCCCCTCGAGCCTGTTCCGCAATTAACTCATGGCTGATCTGTATCTTAATTCCATCTACCCACTGACATGAATCTTGTCATTCATGTGGAAATGACTTATGAAATAATACTGGGCGGCCTGCTGGTGGCGCTGTCCAGGGAGAGTATAAATACTCGGGCATGGGCCCAGCTTGCTCAGGACATTCTTTAACAGGAACTAGTGAAGGACAACTAGATCTCCATGTTGAAAAACAGTTGATTAAAGCTTTGTTTAACGCTTAGACCAAGTGCCTAGTAGTTTTCTTACATCATCCACTACCTGTCCTGCTACCTTCAGGGATCGTGGACATGCACTCCAAGGTCCCTTTGTTCCTCTAAACTTCTAAGTATCCTACCATTTATCGTGTATTCCCTTGCCTTGTTAGCCCTCCCCAAAAGCAAGTTCATGGGAGTCTTACAACTGTGATTTACAATAGGGCCATAGGAACATAGGAACAGTAGTCGGCCATTCAGCCCCTCCAGCCTGTTTCACCTTTCAATGAGATCATGGCTGATCTGTATCTTAACTCCATCCACCTGCCTTGGTTCCGTAACCCTTAATACCCTTGCCTAACAAAAATCTATCGACACTAAAGCAAAATGCTGCGGATGCTGGAAATCTGAAATAAAAACAGAAAATGCTGGAAATACTCAGCAGGTCAGGCAGCATCTGTGGAGAGAGAAACAGAGTTAACGTTTCAGGTCGATGACCCTTCGTCAGAAAAATCTATCAATCTCAGTTTTGAAATTATCAATTGACCCCCAGCCTCTGCAGCTTTTTTTGAGGGGAGAGGTTTCCAGGTTTCCACCACCCTTTGTGTGAAGAAGTGCTTCCTGACATCACCCCTGAACGGCCTGGCTCTAATTTTAAGGTTCTGCCCCCTTGTTCTGGACTCCCCCCACCAGAGGAAATAGTTTCTCTCCATCTACCCGATCAAGTCCAATAATCATCTTAAAGTGGAGAGAGATCTGGGAGTGTTAGTTGACTCTACGCTAAACATGTCCAACCAATGCAAAGCAGCAATCAACAAAGCAAATAGGATGTTGAACTACCCAGCCAAAGCAGCAGAATACAAGGTCAGCGGAAGGTATGATCGATCTGTAGAGTGCTCCAGTCAGACCTGCAAGATATTCAAGTGCTGGAGACACTTTTTTTGATATATATAAATGATCTGGATATTGGAATACAGAGTAGAATTTCTAAATTTGCCGATGACACCAAACTTGGGGGTGTGGCAAACAGTGAGGATGCTACCAATCGACTGCATCAGGACATAGAAAGGCTAGCAGAATGGGCAGACTGATGGCAGATGGAATTTAATACAGAGAAGTGTGAGGTGATGCATTTTGGCAGAAGGAACAGGGAGAGGCAATATACACTTACTTAATGGCACAGTTTTAAAGAGTGTGCAGGGACAGAGGGACCTGGGAGTTCATGTGCATAGGTCCCTGAAGGTGGCAGGACATATTGAGAGAGTGGTTAGCAAAGCATATGGGATCTTGGGCTTCATAAATAGAGGTATTGAGTACAAAAGTAGAGAAGTTATGCTGAACCTTCATAAAGTGCTGGTTAGGCCACAACTGGAGTATTGCGTCCAGTTCTGGTCACCACACTTTAGGAAGGATGTGAAGGCCCTTGAGAGGGTGCAGAGGAGATTTGCCAGAATGGTTCCGGGGATGGGGGATCTTAGCTACAAGGGCAGGTTGGAGAAGCTGGATTTGTTTTCATTAGAGCAAAGGAGGATGAGGGGTAATTTGATAGAGGTGTACAAGATTATGACGGGTTTGGATAGGCTAGACGGGGAAAGGCTGTTCCCACTAGTTGATGGTACAAGGACTAGGGGACACAGATTTAAGGTTTTGGGCAAGAGATACAGGGGGGACGTGAGGAAAAACTTTTTTACGCAGCGAGTGGTGAGGACCTGGAACTCACTGCCGACGGAAGTGGTGGAAGCGGAGACACTCAATGTTTTCAAGGGGAGACTGGATAGGCACTTGTGGGAAATAAACTTGCAGGGCTACAGGGATAGAGCGGGGGAATGGGACTGACTGGATTGCTCTGCAGAGAGCCGGCGCGGACTCGATGGGCCGAATGGCCTCCTCCTGTGCCGTTATGGCTCTATGACTCTATGGATTTTGAGAAGAGCCACGAGGATGATCCCTGGTATCTGGGGTGTAAGTTATGAGGAAAGACTGGAGAGACATGGGCTTTTTAGCCTGGCAAGGAAGCGCCTGAGAGGTACGTACGTATACAAGATAGTAAATGGCATGAAAAAAATAAAAGAGGAATGATACTTTAAATTAAATTGAGTAAGTCAGACAACGGACATAGGTGCAAACTAGTAAAAAGCAACTATAAGACTGATCTCTGGAAGGTCTTCTTCACGCAGAGAATGATCAACACTTGGAATGGACCTTGGGGCTGAGTGGTGGAAGCGAAATCCCTGGATGCATTTAAGAAACAATTAGATGCTGCAATGGGGGTGGGGGGGGGAGAGCTGTAAGTTGCTTCTGAATGGATGAACTAATATGGGCCGACGGTTTTCCTCATCTGTAATTATTATCTTGTGCGACTAGGTTTCTATCTATCTGCTGTACACGGGCAGTTTTCAATGGTGGCAGGTGATGGGGCAGCTGACGCCACAATAAATCTAGCCGGGGTCTACCTACTTCAGACGGGGGGGTTCGAAAACTCGCCTTGGCACCTGGCCACAATCTAAACGGGCCGCACAAGTGCCTGACGATCTTCAAGAATATTTAAGAGTGCTGCTGGGTTTTTTGTAATAGCCTGATTTCCGTACTGTAATCAATTACATTAGGGGAAACCGGCCATTTAAAATTTAAATCCCAACCCCCACCCCCCCCCCGACCCCTTAGCAAAACTGAATGTCAGCATTGGAGAGACAGTTACCGTAGCAGCCGAGAGTGTTAAGCATAGATCATCAGAGCAGAATACTATTTGGATCAAGAAATGATAACCTGGCCCATCAGGGGGGCATTTTTTTGTGTGGCTTCTCAAGATCTCATTGTAAAGTTGGCCGACTATTTGAAGCTCTGTCATCTGCTGCTGTTTGAAGATAAGGCTCTGAGAGATAGCCCCAAGGAGACCGTTGCAATGTTGATATTTGTCTCGTACGTTGGGCATGGATAATTCGGGGCGTTTTGGTTGTAAAGTAGGGCCGTCGACGTATACACAGTGTCAGCCAGTGGTTCAGTTGGCAGCACACTCTGCCTCTAGAGTCAGAAGGTTGTGGGTTCAAGTTCCCACTCCAGGGACTTGAGCACATAAAGCTAGGCTGACACTCCAGTGCAGTGCTGAGGGAGTGCTACACTGTCGGAGATGCCGTCTTTCGGATGAGACGTTAAACCGAGGCCCCCGTCTGCTCTCTGAGGTGGATGTAAAAGATCCCAAGGCACTATTTCGAAGAAGAGCAGGGGAGTTATCCCCGGTGTCCTGGGGCCAATATTTATCCCTCAACCAACATAACAAAAACAGAATATCTGGTCATTATCACATTGCTGTTTGTGGGAGCTTGCTGTGCGCAAATTAGCTGCCACGTTTCCCACATTACAACAGTGACACCACTTCAAGAAGTACTTCATTGGCTGTAAAGTGCTTTGAGATGTCGTGAAAGTCTTTCTTCTTTCTTATACACGATTATTAAAACACAGTTAAGCGGAAACATGTTACAGAAAGAACCAACCTACTTCTGTAAAAAAAAAAATTCAGAGTTCACTCTTATGACTTGTGACATTAGAAACTTTTCTATATACTAACAGATGTCCCCTGGCATTTCTCAGAGTGAGTCGAGGATATGTTGTTTTATAACAACAGGGGGTGTTTATTTCATGTAGAAGGCACTTACGTACAGTGACTGAATAAGTCAAAATCCATTTTTAGTGAATGATATTCTGGGATTTTTACCATTGCTTTGGGGATCAAATTCCACGACTCTATCCATCATTCGGTGAAAACCATAAATCAGTGGGTTTTATTTCATATATATTCTTTTACCGAGGTATTTAATTTTTATCCCTCATCATTTTTAATGCTGAGCATAGACGGCAAGGTAAATGTTGAGATGCCCCCCACCAAAGTTCATGAGGTCAGAGCGAGGTCCTGCAACTGGCATCCGATTTGGGACAATTTCCCTGCCGTAAGAGCTTGGAAAGCCCACCAAAGATTCCTGGACCGGGAGGGTTTACCAGCTTTGCTGAGGCCCCCAAATATTTTTGACAGCTGCCTACTTAATACAGCACTGCCCCATTCTCGCCTGGTGGAGGCAGTTAAAATCAGCCTCACTCAGTCTATCTGTCTTCCCCTCAGCTTAATACCTCTTCTGATTATCGAGTATTTGTAATTCAAAACCAACCAAAACTGCAACATGTTTTTGTTGTCATACGTTGACATAGGGGCTTTCCATCAGAAAAGCATGACACAGGGGATAAGGTTAATTTGTGTAGCGGAAGTGCATGTCATGCACAAGATTTTTGAAAATATATAGATAGATATTATAGGTAACATAATTATCAGCCTGCATCTAGAGATAAGTGTAATAAGGATAAATGTCTTTTTTCTTGACAATTGTTTCTCCGTCAATTTTCGCCTCTTTCCTTCCCTCCCCTCATCTCCTCTCCTTAAGACGTTGAGTCTCTGTTGGGCGGTTACACTGTCACTGGTCACTCTCCACTACCTTACCCAAGTGATCAATACTCATGTGTGAGCCTTGACAGCAGTGTCAGCAAACTATTCAACCATGTGGAGTCAAACCTGATACTTCCAATGAGAGTTGCTGGTTAGTAATCAAAAACTCTGGCCGACTTTAAGATAAGAATTTGCAGGGCTATGGGGAAGGAGCAGGGGAGTGGGACTAATTGGAGGGCTCTTTCAAAGAGCCGGCACAGGCACGATGGACTGAGAGGCCTCCTTCTGTGCTGTAAGATTCTATGAACTTTCCTCTTCCTAACCCAGAAGTTCTGAGGCCAAATTTAGCACCTCTATGGCTGCCCTACTTGAGATCAACTAGCTCAGCACAGGCCAGGGATTGAACTTGGGGCCTTCCAATTCTGTATGGATTAGCTGTTTATTTGATAAACTGGCTGAGCCAAAATAAAAGCATTGGCCAAAAGTTTAATGAAATTGGCTCTGGTGGGTGCTGAGTGGGCAGAAAACATACTACTCACACAAAGAAATTAATGAATTTCCAGATACCAAATTGGCCTATTTTAATACGATGAAGGACAAATATGAATAGATATGAGGTTAAGTTTGTATTGCTATAGATATAAATTTTAAAAGTACTATACTCGTAGCCAAAAGAAATAATGATTTTCCAGGCAACAAGTTAGCCTGTCTTAATCCATGGTGCTCTTATTTTATGAGATAATTTGGCATCTAATATGAGAACAAGAAGTGCAACACATGGTGGCCTTGCCATAAGAAGCCATTAACTTCATGGGAACAGAGAATAGTGAAGTTAAAGTAATAGGGAGGGAGATCAGGTTGGATGAGGTCACCGAACAACTGTTACACAGCAGATTAATCATATTTTCAGTATTTTTCATCATATATTGCATCAAATTTTCCACACATACTGATTGTTCATAAGCGATTATATAGTCATGTAATGACAACAACAACTTGTATTTATATAGCGCCTTTAACGTAGTAAAATGTCCCAAGGCGCTGCACAGGAGTATTTAAAGACAAAAAAATTTGACACCGAGCCACATAAGAATAAATTAGGGCAGGTGACCCGAGTTAGGACACGGGCAGCCGAGTTTTGGATGACCTCGAGTTTACGTAGGGTGGAATGTGGGAGGCCAGCCAGGAGTGCGTTGGAATAGTCAAGTCTAGAGGTAACAAAGGCATGGATGAGGGTTTCAGCAGCGGATGAGCTGAGGCAAGGGCGGAGACGGGCGATGTTACGGTGGTGGAAATAGGTGGTCTTTGTTATGCTGTGGATATGTGGTCGGAAGCTCATTTCAGAGTCAAATATGACACCAAGGTTGCGAACAGTGTGGTTCAGCCTCAGACAAATGTTAGGGAGAGGGATGGAGTCAGTGGCTAGGGAACGGAGTTTGGGGCGGGGACTGAAAACAATGGCTTCGGTTTTCCCAATATTTAATTGGAGAAAATTTTTGCTCATCCAGAACTGTATGTCGGACAAGCAGTCTGACAATTTAGAGACCGTGGAGGGTTCGAGAGAAGAGGTAGTGAGGTAGAGCTGGGTGTCGTCAGCGTACATGTGGAAACTGACGCTGTGTTTTCGGAAGATGTCGCCAAGGGGCAGCATGTAGATGAGAAATAGGAGGAGGCCAAGGATAGATCCTTGGGGGACACCAGAGGTAACGATGCGGGAGTGGGACGAGAAGCCGTTGCAGGTGATTCTCTGCCTACGATTAGATAGATAAGAATGGAACCAGGTGAGTGCAGTCCCACCCAGCTGGACGACGGTGGAGAGGCGTTGGAGAAGGATGTCGTGGTCAACCATGTCAAAGGCTGCAGACAAGTCGAGAAGGACGAGGAGGGATAGTTTACCTTTGTCACAGTCACAAAGGATGTCATTTGTGACTTTGATGAGAGTTGTTTCGGTACTGTGGCAAGGGCGGAAACCTGATTGGAGGGATTCAAACATGGAGTTGCGGGAAAGATGGGCACGGATTTGGGAGGCGACAACACGTTCAAGGACAATACAATAGCTAGAAGAATTAGTGTGCATACGTGCTCAAAATGTCCTATCTATTCAAAGAGCAAGGAGAACTCAATGGTCTAAAAGATACTGCTCACACGTGCGTTAATCATCACCACCACAGGAAGCAAGCACCAGCACAGATATGTGGCAATTCTGTAGCTGTCTTGCTGCTGCTGCTGGTTACTGATGAAATGGTACAAGTGGCTGTATAGCGAAACAGGGTCTCAAATACCTCCTCAATGCATCAGAGTGGTTGATTCTTGTATAGTTCCCCATAGGTGCCTGGAGGTGTCCTGTAACATAAAAAATGAGGGAAGGGCAGATCTTCATTATCACTGGTAATGACTAGCAGTTGACTAGCCCTGCAAGTCTTCATAGATCAGATGGTATACTAGCCCTCCAGGTCTTGTCTTCATGAATCAGATGGCATACTAGCCCTGCAGGTCTTGTCTTCATGAGTCAGATGGTATACTAGCCCTGCAGGTCTTCATGAGTCAGAGGTATACAAGCACCTGCAGGTCTTGACTTCATAGATCCAGATGGTATACTAGCCCTGCAGGTCCTTCATGAGACAGATAGTATACTAAGCCCTGCAGTCTTGTCTTTAATAAGATCAGATGGCATACAAGCCCTGCAAGTCTTGTCTTCCGTGGATCAGATGGTATACTAGCCATGCAGGTCTTGTCTTCATAGATCAATGGTATACTAGCCCTGCAGGTCTTCATGAGTCAGACGGTATATTAGCCCTGCGAGTCTTCATGGATCAGATGGTATACTAGCCCTGCAGGTCTTGTCTTCATGAGTCAGACGGTATATTAGCCCTGCGGGTCTTCATGGATCAGATGGTATACTAGCCCTGCAGGTCTTGTCTTCATGAGTCAGATGGTATACTAGCCCTGCAGGTCTTCATGAGTCAGATGGTATACTAGCCCTGCAGGTCTTCATGAGTCAGATGGTATACTAGCCCGGCAGGTCTTGTCTTAATAGATGAGATGGCATACTAGCCCTGCAGGTCTTGTCTTCATGGATCAGATGGTATACTAGCCCTGCAGGTCTTGTCTTCATGAGTCAGATGGTATACTAGCCCTGCAGGTCTTGTCTTCATAGATCAGATGGTATACTAGCCCTGCAGGTCTTCATGAGTCAGACGGTATATTAGCCCTGCGGGTCTTCATGGATCAGATGGTATACTAGCCCTGCAGGTCTTGTCTTCATGAATCAGGCGGTATACTAGCCCTGCGGATCTTCATGGATCAGATGGTATACTTCAGCCGCAACCTCCCTGCTGAGGCTTGCCATGAATTACTGCTCTGTGATGGCCAGGTAAGTGATATATCTGCAATCCTCTTGCTGGAATAGATTGGTCTGTGATTCATGTATCTCCTACTCCCTTTGACAACAGATAGCCGACAATGGCTGTAGCACCCATGCCATTAAGCTGAAAACTCCTCTGTACTTTTCACTTCCATCGGTGCTGGGTGATATTTCAAAAATCCTGCCCTTCCTCAATAGATTAACACCAAGTCTGGCCTGATTTCAGAACTCACATTTAATTTATACCGACCCACTCACCTACCACCTCCACACACATTCGTCTTTAAGAAGGAATTTTTCTTCTGCTAATTTCCACAAACATATTTTAGGAAGGTAGCAAGATTCAGCGTAGAGGTACAAATGATCTAAAAGTCCATGACTGCTTCTACTGGTATAGCTAGCTGTTTATTCACGTTTTTTTTTGTTAAAATTAACCCACAGAGGAAAATATTCCTCCAAAGGAAGTAACAGCTGGCTATAGAATGGATAAGTAACTAATCCTGAGTATTTGCCCAGAGTTGAGGAAGGATCATATTAATCTTTGAGCAGCTTTGCTTTACCAGAAGCAGTGAGAGTGTCCACTGGGCTTACATTTTATTTCAGAGCTCAGAGTGAAGCTTAGTCTTAGACCTCACCAGACACTAACATGTCAGTGGAGCTTGGGAGAGGATATGGGTGATAGGAGTGTAGGACTCAGTGCAGGTGAGGACTCGGGCTGCCGTGGTTTGGATGAGTTGAAGGTGTGGAGGCCGACGAGAAGAACATTGCAGATGTCAAGGCTTGAGGTGAAGGCGGCATGGCCAAGGGTTCTGTCAGCAGGAGAAAGTCATTATTAAGCAGTAGGTGTGGAGGGAGAACTCAGGATTGAGCAGGACACCAAGGCAGCTTCAGATAGCAGGTAAGGAGTTGAGTGGAGTTAAGGCCAGAAATGCAGGTAAAAGTGAATAATTAATATTTTATATATTTTTGTATTATTGCTACCCTACGCATTCGTATAAATTAACTCATCAATGAGATTTCCTCTTTTTTTTTGTTTCGACCATCTATTGACTGCACTGAGCTGGTAATTGGCACCCTTTCTCCACATTGCTCAAAACTGTTACCAGCTAGAACTCCTTGTAGTCCACTGACACCCAGCCTGGCAGAATAGTTGGGGAAGCTCAAGAGCCAAGTGCCAGTGTGTTGGTTGTACCATTCCTTCAGGAGGATAACTATGGGCTGGATTTTGTCAATGGGGGCGCGTTGGGGGCGGGACTGCTGGTTATTGGGTTTTAGTCCTGCCCCCAACGACGTCCGGCCAACCCATGCTACTTTCCCTTGATTGACCTTGTTAAGCCCGCCCCCCACCTAGAAGGACAAGGGCAACAGGCGCATGGGAACACCACCACCTCCAAGTGCCCCTCCAAGTCACACACCATCCTCTTAACTGCCTGTTAACTACCTGTTAACAGGCAGTTAAATGGCTGTAATCCCATTCCCGCCTCGAGGAGATGGGGCCCTGCGCGACTCGGGGACCCATCTTCCGGGAAGATGGCACGGAGGTGGGTTGCGAGCGGGTTCGGTACCCGCTCCCAGTTTCTGCCATTTTCCCGGCAGTCCCGTCTCCATACCCGCCTCCCCAGGGCTGGGAAAATTCCCCCCTATGTGTAGGATTCTCGTACTAAAGGTCTCCCTTCACACCCCGTCACGTGTCTGTTTTTGAAATACTGTTTGTTTTCCTATTATTAGGGTAGATTTTATGACTTAGTGCTTCTGTGCAGAGCCTTGCATGACAAGAACACATATCGGGCATTCGGAATTAATGGATGATAAATAGTGTGGGACACATAGCTCAAATTCCTGATTCATCGTCCTATCTTCTTTACCCAGGGAGTGGTTAGAATGTGGAACTCGCTACCACAGGGAGTGGTTGAGGCGAATAACATAGATACATTGAAGGGGAAGCTTGATAAGCACATGAGGGAGAAAGGAATAGAAGGTTATGCTGATAGGTTAAGATGAAGTAAGGTGAGAGGAGGCTCGTGTGGAGCATAAACACCGGCATAGACCAGTTGGGCCGAATGGCCTGTTTCCGTGCTGTAAATTCGATGTAATTCTATCACGCAAAGCTCCACAATGGGAGTGTTAATTCCCCAAAATCTACTGCGCAATCAGTACTAAAGTTACCTGCTTAATTTTTCTTTAGATAAGGACATGAAGTATGAAACAAAGTAAAAAGCCATTTGGCTCATCATGTCTGCTGCTTCCAACAATCTCGTGTACAATTTACATTACAATTGACGATGCTCAACTCATTTAATCTATTGAAAGAAGGGAGTAATCAAAGGCAAAACTTTCAAGAAGATAAAGCACGACAACCATGGAGGGTCAAGGGAATTGATTTTCATTCATTTAAATTGGCGTCGATAGACTTACCGCCCAGAAACGATCTGGCTGCCACCATTTTTACAGGCCCCTTCTAAGAGGCAAATTGGGGTCCGAGGACATGCAGAGGACCACGTTTGCCATTCTAGGATAGAACTGGTCAGAGTTCTACAAGGCACAAGTAAGGAGTGTGATGGAATACTCTCCACTTGCCTGGGTGAGTGCAGCTCCAACAACACTCAAGAAGCTCGACACCATCCAGGACAAAGCAGCCCGCTTGATTGGCACCCCATCCACCACCTTAAACATTCACTCCCTCCACCACCGGTGCACCGTGGCTGCAGTGTGTACCATCTACAAGATGCACTGCAGCAACTCGCCAAGGCTTCTTCGGCAGCACCTTCCAAACCCGCGACCTCTTCCACCTAGAAGGACAAGGGCAGCAGGCGCATGGGAACACCAGCACCTCCAAGTTCCCCTCCAAGTCACACACCATCCTGACTTAGAAGTATATCGGCCATTCCTTCATCGTCGCTGGGTCAAAATCCCGGAACTCCCTCCCTAACAGCACTGTGGGAGCACCTTCACCACACGGACTGCAGCGGTTCAAGAAGGCGGCTCACCACCGCCTTCTCAAGGGGCAACTAGGGATGGGCAATAAATGCTGGCCTCGCCAGCGACGCCCAGATCCCATAAACGAATTTAAAAAATGTTGTGGTACAGCCAAAGAAATGGTCAATTTTAAATTATTTTTGTGGGGCCAGGTCGAGCAGGTCCTTTGGGCCCCACATAAATAATCGGAGCCACCGCTGCACTGGGCTCTGCCCCTTCCGCAATCGCAAACCTCCTCCTCCCCCACCCACCCCCCCCCCCCCCGCCAAGCACTTGCCTTGCTGCCTCCGGGACGCCTGATGTTGCACCAGCCCGGCTCTGACCAGCTGCATCGGGACAGCAGTTTGGCGAGCTGGTCCTGTGTAAATTAGGCCCTAGGCCTCAAAAATGGCTCCAGCCTCTTCGCTGCCGGAACCAGGTGGGCAACAGGCCCACTCTGCCGGTCGGCCACCCACCCAATAGTTGAAATCTACACCGAGCAGTGCAAGAGTAACAGGTTACGAGAACACACTTTGTGACAGGCATACTTGGAAACAGACACTCGCTATCAGAAGCTGTTGCGTAGCATTACCGAGGCACCTTCATGCCATCATTTTTTTTTTCCCATTTGTAGCCAAGTCCTCTGGGTCTTGCAGAGAGCAATCACCCTGTCAGATATCTCCTGCAGGCATTTTGGACAGCTTGTCTCTGGGTAGGGTGTTATTTAGTGCCAGCGAGGGCAGCCCTCCTTTGCATCGCTGGAATACATTAGCATCTCAAGGACACCGTCGCAAGTATGCGCTTTCAAGAACTCTTCGCTGGTGAGAAATAATGTGAATCTTAAAACTCCTTTCCTTCAGTTCGTATGAAACGGGAGTTTAATTCAGAGGATCCGTTGATTTGAATTTCAAATTTCTCTTTCATTTCTTGAATCAAGGCACTTTATCTGTCGGTCACGAGGCAACATTATACGGAGTTTTGCTGCAGCTTAATTGCCACTGTCTTTTGTAGCCTGCTGAAGTTACTTTTTAAGGAAATCGCACCATCTTAAAAACATGACTTCAATGGAAAAGAAAATTGGGCGGGGGTGATAAAAACAGGCTGCCAATTCGCTGTGAGCCCGTTTCACACGACTGGCAAACACCAATTTCACCCCGAGTTATTTTTTCATTGTGTCGAAATCCTGAGTGAATTTCACTGACTCGGTTCACAAAATGCCACACGACGGTAAGAATTCGCCTGGCGGTTTCCTACAGTCACGTTGCAAATACATTCACAACGAGATTTCCTTTGTTGGCTCTTTCTAACAAACTGTGGACATTGTTTTAAGAATGTGTTTTACAATGTCACTAAAAACAGCGGCCGGAAGAATTCTCACGCCGTGACTGTAAAATGTACGTTATTCTTAAGTTAAAAAAACAAACGAACCCAGTCTTTTAAACACTGGAAAGAACGGACAGAAAAATAAGCAGAGTTAATCAAAAGATACAAAAGAAAGAAAGAAGCGAGCGACAAAAAGCAAAAGAAGGGCAGAGAGAGAGAGAGAGAGAAAGCAAAAAGAAGAAAGAAAAAGAGATAAGAGACAGAAGGATGGAGTAAGTATGGTTTTGACAGATTTTATCCTATTGTCACCATCTGTACAACACGACTCCATGGTCTCTTTCATGGGAACAAAGCTGTGAGCAGATTCCAGCAGTTACTCCATTCACCATTCATTCACAGGCTCATCAGCTCCATATGGATGCAAACAACTGCTGGGCTGAATCAGGATTTCTTTCCCAGAATTGACATGGTAATGAAGTCATAGGCTTGTTCTCCGAAAGGACCTCCATGGGTACTCCCCCCCCCCCCCTCCCCTCCCCTGTAACAAATCCAACCTTTTCACCCCATTCACTTCCCAAAATTATCTCATAACTCTGCAACATCTGTGAGTGGCTAATTCGTCTTTGAGTGCCTGGTAATGGTTTATTAGCTTTCCATGCACTACATGCTAGTTAACACTGGGCGACAAGAACCACTACAGGACCCATGTGGACACATGGAAATTTGCAAGTCACACCACACAATATATATATATATATATATATATATGGCTTTACACCACACCTGCAGCCAAAACGAGTGCTATAATGGCATTGTAGCAGTGACGCCAGCAGGGATTTAACAACTAGCCAGGCCCAGTCAGAGCAAGATAAACAATGAACTCCACCACTCCCCTCTTCCCTCAGGATACACCACAATACTTCGCATAATATCATGCTCTAGATTTAGCCATTCCTTCTAAAGCTTAAAAGAAAAGCCATCAACAGCAGCTTTTATACTGCATTACAACCAGTGCTAGTGGAAACCTGCTCCTGACATGTGGGCCTCGCACAGCTGGTTGCAACCTGAAAGTTAGCTTGCTCATACTTTCTTTTTATTCACTTATGGGATCTGGGTGTCGCTGGCAAGGCCAGCATTTATTGCCCAGCCCTAGTTGCCCTTGAGAAGGTGGTGGTGAGCCGCCTTCTTGAACCGCTGCAGTCCGTGTGGTGAAGGTACTCCCACAGTGCTGTTAGTGAGGGAGCTCCAGGATTTTGACCCAGCGACGATGAAGGATCGGGCGATATACTTCCAAGTCAGGATGGTGTGTGACTTGGAGGGTAACTTGGAGCTGGTGGTGTTCCCATGCGTCTGCTGCCCTTGTCCTTCTCGGTGGAAGAGGTCGCGGGTTTGGGAGGTGCTGCCGAAGAAGCCTTGGCGAGTTGCTGCAGTGCATCTTGTCGATGGTACACACTGCAGCCACGGTACGCCGGTGGTGGAGGGAGTGAATGTTTAAGGTGGTGGATGGGGTACCTATCAAGCGGGCTGCTTTGTCCTGGATGGTGTTGAGCTTCTTGAGTGTTGTTGGAGCTGCACTCATCCAGGCAAGTGGAGAGTATTCCATCACACTCCTGACTTGTGCCTTGTAGATGGTGGAAAGGCTTTGGGGAGTCAGGAGGTGAGACAGTCACCGCAGAATACCCAGCCTCTGACCTGCTCTTGTAGCTATAGTATTTATGTGGCTGGTACCGGCTATCTGTGGAGCAATCCAGTCAGTCCCATTCCCCTGCTCTTTCATACGAACATACGAATTAGGAGCAGGAGTCGGCCACTCGGCCCCTCGAGCCTGCTCCGCCATTCAATAAGATCATGGCTGATCTGATTACTCCACATTCCCGCCTAACCCCGATAACCTTTCACCCCCTTGCTTACCAAGAATCTATCTACCTCTGCCTTAAAAATATTCAAAGACTCTGCTTCCACCGCCCTCTGAGGAAGAGAGTTCCAAAGACTCACGACCCTCTGAGAAAAAATTTCTCCTCATCTCTGTCTTAAATGGGCGACCCCTTATTTTTAAACAGTGACCCCTAGTTCTAGATTCTCCCACAAGAGGAAATATCCTCTCCACATCCACCCTGTCCAGACCCCTCAGGATCTTACATGTTTCAATCAAGTCACCTCTTACTCTTCTAAACTCCAGCGGACACAAGCCTAGCCTGTCCAACCTTTCCTCATAAGACAACCCGCCCATTCCAGGTATTAGTCTAGTAAACCTTCTCTGAACTGCTTCCAACGCATTTACATCCTTCCTTAAATAAGGAGACCAATACTGTACACAGTACTGCAGATGTGGTCTCGCCAATGTCCTGTATAACTGAAGCATAACCTCCCTACTTTTGCATTCAATTCCCCTTGCAATAAACACTAACATTCTATTAGCTTTCCTAATTACTTGCTGTACCTGCATTTCCCAGTAGCCCTGCAAGTTTATTTCCCTCAAGTGCCTATCCAGTCTCCCCTTGAAAACATTGAGTGTTTCCGCTTCCACCACTTCCGTCGGCAGTGAGTTCCAGGTCCTCACCACTCGCTGCATAAAAATAGGAGAAGTCGCACAACACCAGGTTATAGTCCAACAGTTTTATTTGAAATTACGAGCTTTCGGAGCGTTGCTCCTTCGTCAGGTAAAGTGAGGGAATACAGATCAGTTACAAGGCATATATAGACAGAGAACAATGTGTCTGCAGAGATACAATCAGTCAGGGAGGCATTACATCAAAGACACAGCAGAATACAGCTAAGACAATGAGGTGGGGTCACAGGGGGTCCAACATGTCAAATGCTGCAGTCTGCAGTTAAGCTTTTTACTTTTTTTTATTTTTATTTTTTTTTAAACTGGAAATCACATCTGTGAACAAGACAACGACGACTCTAGTCTGGACTCTAGTCTCGACTCTAGTCACGTCCTGTAGCGTGACATGAAACCGAGATCCCGGTTGAGGCCGTCCTCATGGGTGCGTACCTTGGCTATCAGTTTCTGCTCGATGATTTTGCGAATAGGGTTTGGGTAAAATAGTGTGGAGTGTCGTGTCACAAAAAGCATTCAGCCCCCATTATCACCAACCGTAATTTCTGCGCTTTAGCTTGAGGTTCTCTGCAAGGAATTCTATTTGAGGATTTGCAAGCAGCAAAACGATTTACATTTGTGACCAACTGGCCCAGTTAGCCACTTCAAAACTTTTTTCTCCTAAAACAAGTTGTTAGACGTTTCCGAATGAGGCTGTGAAAAAATGTGTTAATCTGTGTGGTATTAAGCCAGTGGTTTGGTTTGCGGACTGGATTCCATGAATCCTGGGAATCCACAAAAGGCTTCCAGGGGTCGAAATGCTCGTAACGTAAAATCTGGATTTCTGTCAGTACATTTGGAATCCCGACAGACCAGCATTCCAAGCACATTTCCAGTACCATTGACACGTGCTTACTGCACTGAGAGCACCGTCTACATTAGGATCGCTGGTGCGGTCCTTCCAGAAGTTGTAGGACTGGAGGTCTGCGGAAGGGTGTCAAAGTTTACAAAAAATCCCCCATAGAGGAATGTTTAACAACTACTGTGTTTAGTCGTACAGATGGGAGAGGTCCTAGAATATCCAATCTTTGCTGAGTTAGCTTCTCTCAACCGGGGAACAACCTTATCACATCTATAGAGCGACTGCCTGGCTGTCGGATGTGGCTCAGTGGGTAGCACACTTGCCTCTGTGTCATGAAGGTTGTGGGTTCAAGTCCCACTCCAGGATACTTGAGCACATAAACCTAGGTTGACACTCCAGTGTCAGTGCTGAGGGAGTGCCACGCTGTCGGAGGTGCGGCGTTAAACTGAGGCCCCGTCTGCTCTCTCAGGTGGACGTAAAAGATCCAGTAACACTATTTTAAAGAAGAGCAGGGGAGTTATCCCCGGTATCCTGGCCGATATACCCCTCAGAGCAAACATAACAAAAACGGATTATCTGATCATTATCACATTGCTGTTTGTGGGAGCTTGCTGTGCGCAGCTTGGCTGCCACGTTTCCCACATTACGACAGTGACTCCACTTCAAAGAAGTACTTCATTGGCTGTAAAGCGCTTTGAGACGTCTGGTGGTCGTGAAAGGCGCTATATAAATGTAAGTCTTTCTTTCAAAAGTAATCCACTAGTTGTAAAGCACTTTGCCAAGTCCTGAGGATGTGCTAAGGAGATATATAAATGCGAGTTCTTTCTTTACACAGATCCTCTTACTCTTACATTTTATTGCATTCTTGGCTCTTCCAGCTCTTGTTCTCCCTCCCCCTCACTTTGTCCAGTTGAATTGTGAGACTAACTTAACTTCCAGTTTTCAGTTCTGATGGCATTGTCTAAAGCTGTAACATTACCCAGTCTTTTCTCCTTACGGGTGACAATGGATTGCTGCGTCTTTCCAGCCTTTTCTGTTCTTATTTCAGATTGCCAGCAATCGCAGTATTGCTTCTTTTTTATCTCTACAATTTACTTAATCTCCTGATGGAAAGTTCTCCAATGTTTCTCATTGCTGTCCGCGCACCCACCCCCGCCACCCCAACCACCCCTCCCGCCAAGATAATAATCGAGAAAAAGAATGCTTATCCGACTTGATGACCCACTTTATTTTTGCACAGTTGCTTTCCGTGGGATGTTCCTTCCACGGTCCCAGCAGCTCAGTCCCCCAGTGTGTTCTACAGAGTATTTGATCACCTCCTGTATACTTACCCTTATAACCTTCAATCTCATTCCGTACAAACATTCCTCTCTGCTTCACAGCCCGAAAATAATAATCTTTACACACACAATTGCCAGGCATCATTGATAATTCACTGTAAACAAGTACAATAATTTCAAAACATAATGGGCTGTTTGCCTTATACCAGGAGCCATTACTCATTCAATTTAAAATATTTATTGTCTTTCAGACAAAAAAAAGCAATTCCTTTATCTGGTACAATATTCATACATTGATTGCATCAAGTTGTCTCATTGCCAGGAACTAGACAATAAAATATAACTGTCTTTCACTACGAGAAGCTCTCCCCCCCCCCCTCCATTATGAAGGGTGTTTAAAAATACATGAGGAGCATTACGCTCTGTAGCACCTTTTATAAAGCCGGGCGTTTCAATCATCCATCATAAAATTAGATCAATAAAGCACTGAGAGATGTTGAAAATTGAAGAGACTCCAATTATATTTGCTTCTTGCAAGTGAACTGGAAAGAAAGACTGCTTTTATGAAACACGCTTTCTGACCTCCATCAATGAAAAAATGGCCACACTTTTACGGCACATAAGCCGAGAACTCCAAGTAATAAATATAACGGGCCGTATTTTGCGACACCTACGGGTGCACACGCGCCCGTAGGAGCCGCGCAAGTTACGGGTTTAGGCGCGCGAAGCGCATGCGTGGACGCCCGGAACATGCGATCTGTCAAGAGATCCTCCGCATTCCCGCGAGATGGGCCGCTGCGGGTGGAGAGCTGCGCTATTTGCCCTGCTTTTACCAGCATAAGAGTTGTAAAAAATAGAAAAATAAAATTTTAACACTAGCTTATACATTAAAAACCATGTCCAATAAGGTAAGTTTATTTATAGCCCCGTTGAAACATATAGGGGGCTGAATTCGGTTGATTTGCGCCTCCCGTTAGGGCCCAAATCAACTAGCGCCTGGGCATGGCGCCGCTAACGCCTCCCGTGAAATTCAGTGGGAGGTTAGCGGCGGCGCTGCGCCGCCAGCGATGACGTCATCGCCGTGCCCAGCGCCCTGCTCGCGCCCCGGCTGTAATATTGGGTGGCGCCCCCTGACTTACCGCCGGACGCTATGTCCGCCGCGGTCAGGGGGGCCTACCTGCGGCCGGGACGCCGCTAGTTAAAGGGGAGGTGGCGGGCGGCCATTTTTGTTGCTGGCCGCCTGCCAGTACCTGCCCCCGTCGCCGTCCCCGGCCCCCGTGAAGTCCCCCTGCGGGGTGCCGGCTGCTCTCCATGGCGCTGCGGCACGTGGCGCCACGGTTTTGGCTCGCAGCGCCCCAAGAGGGACGCGGGGCGCTTCCAGTAGCACCCCTCCTCCCTCTCGGGGCACTACCTGGGAAAATCGGCCACGGGGGCGCTAACTTTTTCGGGGCGCTAAAATTAGCGCCTCGGCGAGGGTAGCTACCGAATTTTTACCCCATCATTTTTTTTCCAAAAAATTAGCTTTTTCTTTAAAATATTTAATTAAATGGCATTTTAATTAATTTTAAATATGTAATTTTTTAATATTTATTTCATGTGTTCGTGTATTTTTTAAGTACATACAGAACTCCCATAAATATGAATGGGGATTCCCTTCTTTTATTGGTTGGGCCGGCCCACGTGATTCTAGGGGCGCTTGCGAACCGCCTGCGCCCCTGGGATACGTGGGGGCTCTGCCCGCGCGGACCCCGAGAGGACCAGGAGCGCGAGTCTCCGTACATCCCGGGCCACCAGGTAAATGCGTAGATTTTTTTACAGGTCGCCCGTGGGAAGCCTCCGACCACAAATTTTGGGCCAACATTTTTTTTTTAAACTGTCTAACCGCTAACGCGTCTCTCTCTGCAGAACAAATGCATTCATTGCAGATCATTCACACGGCAACGGACCTGAAGCCAAGTCAATTCAAATGTGGTTACTTAAAAGGACTCGGGATCTTTATATTAATGTAATTCCTAAAGGATGTGCAATAATTAGGAAAGGGAACACAAGCGATAACAGGTTCAAGGACAGAGAGCCCGTGAATGAGTCACTCCAGTATAATGATGATAACCGTGAGGATGATTTAACTGATTATAAATTTAGAGACAGGAGACTATATGGGCTGTGCTAATGATGGATCACACAATGCTGCAGTTATAACCTGACTCAACTCTTTGCTGTACCTCAGTTGAATAATCCCTTTATCTTTACTGCACCCATTTTTCCTTCCTTTCAAAAATGATTACCTCAGAAAAGTGAAAGATTTCAGGTGGTGTACTGATGGTAATATATGCCAAACCAGTATGAATAAACTACATTGTAAAAGAGGAGCAGCAACAATTGGATAATTGCAAAATTAGTGAGAATAATACAGACCTCGTCAATGGACCCAGAATACAATCATTCTCAATGTTACTGTTTCAGTTTCTGCAGTCATGAAAATGGATGATATCCTCATAAAAATGTATTTAAGAGGAACAAAAGCTGGAATAGTTGTTGACTATTAAATAAGTCAAATTCTGGTTTTATTACATGGGTTGCCAGGAATTTTACCAATGTTTGGGGAGTGCATTCTAAGATGCTGTCTGTCCATGAAATTAGAAAACCAGTACAAAGGGGTTGCTATTGTCATTGTTATCACAGTGATGTCACAGATCAATGATGTGATACCTTTCCCTTGGTGCGCCAGTCGACTTTTCCAAAACCAGATTGGGGCGATTAAAGATCTCAAATTAGGCTCCTCTGAGTACCTGTGATTGTAGCAGCTCTCTATGGCAGAGCTATTACATTAGATTAGGCTCCTTAATGATAGTTCTACATTTCAGAACATGAGACATGCTTTGTTCAGAATGTCTGGGTTACTGAAGGCTTTAGGTAAAACTGACTTGATACTCAAAAACACTCACGCTCACACTCACCCATGTACATGTATGCACACTCACACTCACACTTGATTGGCACCCCATCCACCACCTTAAACGTTCACTCCCTCCACCACTGGCGCACCGTGGCTGCAGTGTGGACCATCTACAAGATGCACTGCAGCAACTCACCAAGGCTTCTTCGGCAGCACCTCCCAAACCCTGCGACCTCTTCCACCTAGAAGGACAAGGGCAGCAGGCGCATGGGAACACCACCACCTCCAAGTTCCCCTCCAAGTTACACACCATCCTGACTTGGAAATATATCGCCGTTCCTTCATCGTCGCTGGGTCAAAATCCTGGAACTCCCTCCCTAACAGCACTGTGGGGGTACCTTCACCACACGGACTGCAGCGGTTCAAGAAGGCAGCTCACCACCACCTTCTTAAGGGCAACTAGGGATGGGCAATAAATGCTGCCCCTGCCAGCGACGCCCACATCCCATAAACAAATTTTTTTAAACTCACACTCACCCATGTACACACACTCACACTCACACTCACTCACACTCACCCATGTACACACACTCACACTCACACACACTCACTCACACACATTCACTCACACTCACCCATGTACACTCACTCACACTCACACTCGCCCATGTACACTCACTCACACTCACATTCACACTCACACTCACTCACACTCACTCACACTCACACTCACACTCACTCATACTCACCCATGTACACTCACTCACACTCACTCACTCTCACACTCACTCACACTCACACTCACACTCACTCACACTCACACTCACTCACACTCACACTCCCTCACTCACACTCACACTCACACTCACACCCACTCACATTCACTCACACTCACACAGACTCACACTCACTCACACTCACACTCACCCATGTACACTCAACCACACTCACACTCGCCCATGTACACTCACTCACACTCACATTCACACTCACACTCACTCACACTCACTCACACTCACACTCACACTCACTCACACTCACACTCACCCGTGTACACTCACTCACACTCACTCACTCTCACACTCACTCACACTCACACTCACTCACTCACACTCACACTCACTCACACTCACATTCACTCACTCACACTCACACTCACACCACTCACATTCATTCACACTCACACACACTCACACTCACTCACTCACACTCACACTCGCCCATGTACACTCACTCACACTCACTCACACTCACACTCACTCACTCATACTTACACTCACACTCACTCACAGTCACACTCACTCACACTCACCCATGTACACTCACATTCACACTCACTCACACTCACTCACACTCACACTCACTCACACTCACTCACACTCACACTCACCCATGTACACTCACACTCACTCACACTCACACTCACTCACACTCACACTCACACTCACTCACACTCACACACACTCACACTCACACTCACTCACACTCACACTCGCCCATGTACACTCACTCACACTCACTCACACTCACACTCACTCATACTTACACTCACACTCACTCACAGTCACACTCACTCACACTCACCCATGTACACTCACATTCACACTCCCTCACTCACACTCACACTCACTCACACTCACTCACACTCACACTCACCCATGTACACTCACACTCACACTCACACTCACTCACACTCACACTCACTCACACTCACACTCACTCACTCACACTCACCCATGTACACTCACTCACACTCACACTCACTCACACTCACACTCACTCACACTCACTCACCCACACTCACTCACACTCACACTCACACTCACTCTCACTCACACTCACTCTCTCTCACTCACACTCACACTCACACTCACACTCACTCACACTCACACTCACACTCACACTCACTCACACTCACACTCACTCACACTCACCCATGTACACTCACTCACACTCACACTCACTCACACTCACACTCACGCTCACGCCCACTCACACTCACGCTCACTCACACTCACTCACACTCACGCTCACTCACGCTCACGCTCACTCACACTCACTCACTCACACTCACACTCACTCACTCACACTCATGCTCACTCACACTCACCCATGTACACTCACTCACACTCACGCACACTCACACTCACACTCACTCACACTCACACTCACACTCACACTCACTCAGTCACACTCACTCACACTCACCCATGTACACTCACATTCACACTCACTCACACTCACACTCACTCACACTCACTCACACTCACTCACACTCACACTCACCCATGTACACTCACACTCACTCACACTCACACTCACTCACACTCACACTCACTCACACCACTCACTCGCACTCACTCACACTTACTCACACTCACCCATGTACACTCACTCACACTCACACTCACTCACACTCACACTCACCCACACTCACTTACACTCACACTCACTCACACTCACACTCGCACTCACTCACACTCACACTCATTCACACTCACACTCACTCTCACTCACACTCACTCTCTCTCACTCACACTCACACTCACACTCACGCTCACTCACACTCACACTCACACTCACTCACACTCACACTCACTCACACTCACCATGTACACTCACTCACACTCACACTCACTCACACTCACACTCACGCTCACGCCCACTCACACTCACGCTCACTCACACTCACTCACACTCACGCTCACTCACGCTCACGCTCACTCACACTCACTCACTCACACTCACACTCACTCACTCACACTCATGCTCACTCACACTCACCCATGTACACTCACTCACACTCACGCACACTCACACTCACACTCACTCACACTCACACTCACACTCACACTCATTCACACTCACACTCACTCACACTCACTCACACTCACACTCACTCACACTCACTCACCCATGTACACTTACACTCACACTCACTCACACTCACTCACTCACTCACACTCACACTCACTCACTCACACTCACTCACCCATGTACACTTACACTCACACTCACTCACACTCACTCACTCACACTCACTCACACTCACTCACACTCACTTACACTCACACTCACTCACCCATGTACACTCACACTCACTCACACTCACTCACTCACACTCACTCACACTCACTCACACTCACACTCACTCACTCACTCACACTCACTCACTCACACTCACACTCACTCACTCTCACACTCACCCATGTACACACACATACATACTTGTGATTCCTCTTTTGACAAATATACATTAACAGATAAAAAGGATTTTACTCAATGATACACAAAGGGTTTGTGCAACAAATGGACACTCCTTCAATGTAGTGGCTTGCTGTATCGGGCAGCATTTATGACCATAACTGTGCATTAAGAGATACAAAAGAAGCAGTGATCTGAGAAAATGGAACAATGCTTAGAAATCTAGGATCTGCTCTAAACAGGTACATACCGACTCAGTTTCATAACCAAAGTACGATATACTGCACTTTTGACTTCTTACTGTTTGTCTAAGTCTAATGAAAGCCAACAACGCACCTGAGGAATGGCCTGTAAAGTACTCTGGTCTGGCGTGTTTTCCACAACATTGTCTTGACTGAAAATCTGCTTCTCCCACCAAATGGCCCTGTGCCCACTGAACCTGAGCCGCCCTTAATCATGTAGAAGTGCCATGTCATCCCAGATTAATCAGATTCAGACTCAAGTGAATGCAAAATATGATTAAAACAAGACAGTAGTGTGGAGGGCGAGGATACTGAGTATAAAACAAGGACCGGGTTTCCATCAGACAGCATGGTAGCGTGCAGTTTTCCGCCCACCAAAAGTTCAGAACCTCAGACAATCCAATCAGGAGAGGCATGAAACACACAGGCCCAATGTTAACCTCGCCCGCCCAGTGGGACCGGGCCGTCATAGGTCAGGTGCCTGTTTTATACCCCACCCGATTTTAGCCTCCATTGACTTCCATGGAGATTACAATGGGGCAAGATGTAAAACGGACCAGTTACCCACCTGACCGCCACGTTAGGGCGAAAGAATAACATAAGGGAAAGGATTTATTTTGAGGAAAAAAAATTAACAACTTTTAAATTAGGGATGGAAAGAAGTATAAATGTCAAGGCCACACGTTGGATTACCGATACTTAACTAAAGAGTATCCATTGGCCTGCGATATCCTTTATTAGTTCCCATTTCTCTAAGAAGGTTGACAACCATCTTGCTGTGTTCCAGCCCCCTTCCCCGGCAACTGTGTCAGGCTGAAACAAACTGTTCGCAGCCTTGGTGTCCTATTTGACCCTGAGCTGACCTTCCGACCCCATGTCCTCCCCATCGCCAAGACCGCCTACTTCCACCTCGGTAATATCGCCCGTCTCCACCCCTGCCTCAGCCACACACCAGGCTTAGAAAGACTTGCCCGTCGGTGCCTCTCTACCATTTCATTTTTCAGTGCTCCTACCAAATAGTAGCCCTTAACCCCGCTCCCAAAAATTACTGTACTTTCTCTCCCCAGAGCAGAAAAGATTTGGGAGGCAAAAGCAAAATTGGCTGCGGACGCTGGAAATCATAAATAAAAAACAGGAAATGCTGGGAAGTGCTCGGCATCTGTGGAGAGAGAGAAACAGAGTTAACGGTTCAGGTCGATGACCTTTCGTCAGAACTGAGGAAAGTGTTTCTCTCTCTCTCTCCACAGATGCTGCCTGACCTGCTGAGCATTTCCAGCATTTTCCGTTTTTTTTTTATTTCAGATTGGTAAGGCTGGCTGCCATCTGGCTGTTGTGAAAGCTTTTTCAGAGCAGTAGATTTCATAACCCATCAGCAATTGGACTGGGCCATTACTCTGCAGGACGTAGATATGAATCACTGGGCTGAATGGACACTCACACTTGAGCTTCCCCAGGGACCCTATCTGTTCCTCACATTCTGATAGGTCAGGGGGGGAGCTTGGGAAAAATAGTCAAGGAAAGGATCCTTTCCTACATTGTTCAAATGACCTTCTGGCAAGTTAACTGAGGACAACCTAGGAGATACTCACAAGTTGAACCGCTCCTACAGATTAACAGATATGGTTGAGGAAGGCTAAAGGTATGGGGTGGGGTGGGGGGGGGGGGGGGGGGGCGGGTTGCAGAGGAGAGAATTATAAGGTTCAAAAATTACAAATTATTTTTCTTATTCATATGTTTAGCTTTGTGACAGACGGTAAGGTTTAAATCCAGCTGTCTTTTTTTATGCATGAGTTAATTTGGTCAGTCGTTATTTTCCCCTGTGTTTTACATTTGGAAACATGTGTAACTCATTTCTAAAACCATTTTTAAAACTCTTTTTTTTTTCCACTGCAGCCTCTTCTTCTGGTATTTAAAAAGTCGCCTTATCTCTACATTTGCAGAATCCCATCTCCAGCTTGCAGCGAGGTCTAGTATAATAACAACCGTAAATAAGCCAAATGAGAAAGATAATTAGCACAAATAAATACCCTGTCATCTGACTGGCCAGCTCAAGCATGCCTCACTCAAGCTTAATATCAATAAGGTTTGAGGATCAAAATATTGTTCTGGATGATCACTGAAAGTTGCCAAAATTTCAGTCAGAAAACTATTGTCCAAACATTTTTTTTAAACTTTGTATTTTGAACTAATTTGTAAACTCTAACCCAGGTGATAGCTGACACCTTCCATCTAATGCAAATAATTTACTTATAAACTCAAATAAACTGCGGGTTCTATTACAGGAAGGATATTTTATGCAGCATAATTTTATTATAATTTAAAATGACGATGGGGAAACACTTCAGGTCGAACATTGAAATGTTCACTAACGTACATACGGTACAGCATTTTGAAACGATTCATGTTCATTTTAGGGAGTTGCATCTTCAAAAACAGTCTCCAGCTTTGCGCTAATGACATGGAGCTGGCACCATCACCATCACATTAAGTTGTCGGGCTTTGACCACTTCCAGTCATCTGATTGGGTTCAATTTTCTCCCTGTTTTTTCAAAGTGCTCCAGAGGTCATCTGAAATCACACTGATTATCTCCAGCGGTGTGAGCTGCACAAAGAAATGCAGAAAATGTACATTGGGTTCCACTGAAATCAGGTTGAATGTAACCCCCAACCCCTGCCTATTTACATGAAACATTTGGTACAGATTTCAATCTTAACACAATTCAATACAAGGCCTGTGGAATATGCACTTTGAAGCGGCATTAGCACAAACTCCGCTTCTCAATCCCCATATTTGCCAACCTGGAAAACTAGCAAAAGTTGGTTAACAGCTTCAAAAAAAGGGCGACCAAGTCCAAGCAACCCTCAATTATAGGCCTGCGGTATTTAGTTCAACTCTTAAGCATACCTTCCCCGTTTGGTTGCTGTGCCTTCATAAGAACATAAGACGTAGAAGCAGGAGTAGGTCATTTTGGTCCCTCGAGCCTGCTCCGCCATTCAATAAGATCATGGCTGATCTTGGCCTCAACTCCACTTCCCTGCCCGCTCCCCATAACCCTCGACTCCCTTATCGTTCAAAAATCTGTCTATCTCCACCTTGAATACATTCAATGACCCAGCCTCCACAGCTCTCTGGGGTAGAGAATTCCACAGATTCACGACCCTCTGAGAGAAGAAATTCCTCCTCATCTCCGTTTTAAATGGGCGACCCCTTATTCTGAAACTGTGCCCCCTAGTTCCAGATTCCCCCACGAGGGGAAACATCCTCTCTGCATCTACCCTGTCAAGCCCCCTCAGAATCTTATACGTTTCAATGAGATCACCTCTCATTCTTCTAAACTCCAATGAGTATAGGCCCAACCTGCTCAACCTTTCTTCATAAGACAACCCCTTCATCTCAGGAATCAACCTCGTGAACCTTCTCTGAACTGCCTCCAATGCAAGTCTATCCCTCCTTAAATAAGGAGACCAAAACTGTACGCAGTACTCCGGTGTGGTCTCACCTGCGCCCTGTACAGTTGTAGTAAGACTTCCCTACTTTTATACTCCATCCCCCTTGCAATAAAGGCCAACATTCCATTTGCCTTCCGAATTCACCGACCGAAGATTTCACCGACTTCCGTTTTCCTTTACGCAGACTGCCACTAAGTGAGCGCTTTCACCGACTGCTGAGAACTGGGAGCACGAGGAGTCACACTCGTGAGAGCAGAGAGTTTATGTGCACAAATAACTTGCTGTACCTGCGTGCGAACTTTTTGTGGTTCGTGTACAAGGACCCCCAGATCCCTCTGTACCGCAGTATTTTGTAGTCTCGCCTCCATTTAAATAATAATTTGCTTTTTTGATTTTTCCTAACCTCACATTTTCCCACATTATACTCCATCTGCCAAATGTTTGCCTCGGTCGCACCCTCTGGAATTCCATCCTTAAAGCCCACCACCTCTCCACCATCATCTCCTTCTTCAAAACGATCCTTAAAACCCACCTCTTTCACCAAGCTTCTGGTTATCCATATGAATCTCTCCTTCTATGACTCAGCATCTGTTTTTCCTCGCGCCTCTGTGAAGCACTTTGGGATGATTTTTTTTTTAAGGCGCTATGTAAATGCAAGTCGTTGTTGAAAGTACAATGGGCACACCTTTGCCAAATCGTAAGTTAGTGGTACACCCAACATTCCAGCACTTGTGCAGTAGAAAATCGTGGCTAAAATGGTCAGGATTTTCCCTGTGTTACTGCGGAGCAATGATGGGCTATTGTGGCTATGTATTAGTGTTCTGTTATTAAATCCGATTGTCACTGTGACATGGAGGCACTGTTCCCCCACCCCCCTCACAATGTGTAAAGGCATCTTTCCCTCCCACTGGCATGCTCCTCCCCGTTCCCATTCATACTGGCAATCTCCTCGTCTCCCCCACCCCTTAATGCAAGCTATCACTCTTCTCTCGCCCGTCCCAATTTCATACTGCCACTCCCCTTTCCTCCATTCCCACTCAGTTCATGCTGGAACTTTCTCTCAGCACCCCCACCCCCCCCCAAACCACCTACACCCCCCACCTTCAATTCAGACTGGCTCAGTTCTTCCACCTCCCCCATCAGTTCCCTATATCGCTCTCCTGCCCCCTCCCTTAGTGCTACTCTCAACTCCCAGCCGCTGCAGTTAAAACACAGCTGCACCTTATAGGCGGGAATTCCTCATTTTTGTAAAACTACCGGCCACAGCTTGCAGAGGCATTCAGTCCCCTGGAGTAGCGGCAGGCAGCAGCCGGGACTGGTGTTTCAGGTCAGGAGTTGGGGGCATCGCTGAGGAATGAAGCTGGAGCAGTGTTGAGCGAGGAGATGGAGGTGGCGCTGAAGAAGGAGCTAAGGGCAACATTGATTTTATTTGCTTGTGAACAAGTGAATATTGGCTGGAAAACAGTGACTATCCATGTGAAACACGAATGGTTGTCCTGTATGGATCCCTGGATTTCAGGCCCCCATTGCACTGTGATACCTGTCAGCTGTGGTTCAGTGGGCAGCACACTCACCCTCTGAGTCAGAAGGTCGTGGGTTCATAGTCCCACTCCAGGGACTGGAGCACATAAAGCTAGGCTGACACTCTCCGAGTGCAGTGCTGAGGGAGCGCTGCACTGTCGGAGGTGCCGTCTTTCGGATGAGACGTTAAACCGAGGTCCCGTCTGCTCTCTCAGGTGGACGCAAAAGATCCCGCGGCACTATTTTGAAGAAGAGCGCAGGGGTTATCCCCGGTGTCCTGGGGCCAATATTTATCCCTCAACCAACATAACAAAAACAGATTATCTGGTCATTACCACGTTGCTGTTTGTGGGAGCTTGCTGTGCGCAAATTGGCTGCCGCGTTTCCCACATCACAACAGTGACTCCACTTCAAAAAGTACTTCATTGGCTGTAAAGCGCTTTGAGACGTCCGGTGGTCATGAAAGGCGCTATATAAATGCAAATCTTTCTTTCTTTCTTACCTGAAGCAGCTGTCGTATCATTTTGCTCCAGGAACTACTCTGATACGAATCTCTGACTACTCTACTCTGAGCTTCCCATTAACACTGAGGGAGGAGTTCGGGTAACAAAGAGAGGCCTGTCTAGTCTGCACAAAATCACAGTACAGTATATGGAACTATTTGCGTGCTATATGTACATAACATAAAACAAACAGTGTGGTTCCAAGTAACAGTGATATCTGGTGTAAAACCGGGACTGAACCTGCAGCTGCAGGGCTTTGAGTTTTTGAAAACCAGTTTACAGCAGAATGAAATATTTATTTGCCACAATTTACACTCTGGACTTTAGAAGGAGAGGAGTATTTTTAGTGGAAACGCATTCAATGCAAAGTACACCTTCCCTTTCGTGTGTCTATTAAAATTGCAAAGAATTTCTTCCCAAAATGTTAACATACCTTTGATTTCAGATGCTGACCTGTGTATTTGCAGCATTTTCTGTTTCCCCTCTTGTATCGCCCACCTAAAATTTAAAAAAAACCTCCCAGCTGTAAGGAAAGATGATTCTATACCATTCTCCCACAAGGACGCATACTCAGCTAGTACTTGTTGGGGAATGATTGTCAGCCCCTGATCAATATCTAGGAGTGAAAGGACACTGATCCCAATGAGCAGGAGTCAGATGAGCTTGGATCAGGATTTTTCTGTGATCTACCTAATTGGAACCTCTTCGGTCATTGTGCGTTGATGTACTCTTATCTAATTTATATTTTTTTAATTAAATTCTCAGGGATGAGGGACTTCAGTTATGTGGAGAGACTAGAGAAGCTGGGATGGTTCTCCTTAGAGCAGAGAAGGCGATGGGGCGATTTAATAGAGGTGTTCAAAATTATCAAGGGTTTTCATAAGAGTAAACAAGGAGAAACTGCTCCCAACTGGCAGGAGGGTCGGTAACCAGAAGATTTAACACAATTGGCAAAAGAACCAGAGGTGAGATGGGGAGAATTATTTTTATGCATCGATAGAATCATAGAATCATAGACATTTACAGCACAGAAGGAGGCCATTCGGCCCATCTTGTCTGTGCCGGCCAACAAAGAGCTCTCCACCATAATCCCACTTTCCAGCACTTGGTCCGTAGCCCTGTAGGTTACAGCTCTTCAGGTGTACATCCAAGTACTTTTTAAATGTGATGAGGGTTTCTGCCTCTACCACCCTTTCAGGCAGTGAGTTCCAGACCCCCAACACCCTCAGGGTGAAAAAAATTCTCCTCAAATCCCCTCTAAACCTCCTACCAATTACTTTAAATCTATGCCCCCTGGTTATTGACCCTTCTGCTAAGGGAAATAGGTCCTTCCTGTCCACTCTATCTAGGCCCCTCATAATTTTATACACCTCAATTAAGTCTCCCCTCAGCCTCCTCTGTTCCAAAAAAAACAAGCCCCAGCCTATCCAATCTTTCCTCATAGCTAAAATTCCCCAGCCCAGGCAACATCCTGGTAAATCTCCTCTGCACCCTCTCTAGTGCAATCACATCTTTCCTGTAATGTGGTGACCAGAACTGTACGCAATGCTCTAGCTGTGACCTAACTAGTGTTTTATACAGTTCAAGCATAACCTCCCTGCTCTTATATTCTATGCCTCAGCTAATAAAGGCAAGTATCCCGTATGCCTTCTTAACCACCTTATCTACCTGTCCTGCTACCTTCAGGGATCTGTGGAATGCATTGCCTGAAAGGGTGCTGGAAGCAGATTCGATAGTAACTTTCAAAAGGGAGCTGGTTAAATATTGAAAAGGAAAAATTTGCAGAGCTATGGGGAAAAAGCAGGGGAGTGGGACTAATTGGATAACTGATTCAAAGAGCCTGCACAGCCACGACGGACTGAACTGTATGATTCTATGAATGTACAATCACATATATATTTTGAAACACCATTGCACCTGAACAGATCCGGGGCCCAGGTTCTCGCTGAGAGGTTAACTAACACTGTTGGGGAGGGTTTAAACTATATTTGGCAGGGGGAAGGGGACGAGGAAATAGCAGAGAGGGGCAGAAATGAGATCAGAGAGCAGAGAGCTATAAACAACGGTAAGATTAGGAATATCCCTGAATTGCAGGGGCCAGATTGAGAAAAATAGCGAAAGTGACAAAGGGGGTATTGAATTGTCTGTACGTCAATGTCTGTAGTGTAACCAATAAGGTTGGTGAGCTGCAGGCACAAATTGCTACGTGGGACTATGACATGGTTGCATTAACAGAGACCTGGCTCAAACAAGGCCAGGAATGCGTTCTTAATGTTCCTGGTTACCAAGTTTTCAGGAATGCTAGAGAAGGGAAAAGAGGAGAGGGCGTGGCAGTATTGAAAAAGGATGATGTTACAGCTCTAAATAGAAAGGATTTACTAGCTGGCTCTAGGACTGAACCTATTTGACTTGAGTTGAGGAACAGAGGGGGAGCTGTTACATTGTTGGGAGATTTTTACGGAGCTCCAAACAGTGAGAAGGAGATAGATGAGCAAATTTGACAGCAAATTTCAAAGGCGTGTAACAAAAATAGAGTAGTAATAGTAGGAGACTTTAATTACCCGAATATAGACTGGGAAAAACACAGTGCTACGGTTAGAGAAGGAGAAGAATTTCTGACATGTGCACAGGAGAACTTTATCGATCAATATGTCCCCTGTCCAACAAAGAAGGAAGTAGTGTTGCATCTGGTTCTGGGAAATAAAGTAGGACAAGTGGAGTGTGTTACAGTAGGAAATCATCGAGCTAACAGTGACCACAACATAATTCGGTTTAAGGTAATAATGGAAAGAGACCAGAAAATATCGAAGGTAAAAATGCTAAACTGGGGAAGAACTAATTTCAGTGATTTAAGAAGGGGCCGGGCACAGCTAGATTGGAAAAGGCGATTGCAGGGTCAAGCAGTAACGGAGCACTGGAGGGCAAAGGAAGAGCATCCAAAGCTAATGCGCCCTGGATGACAAAAGAAATAAAAGTTAAAATAAAACAGAAGAAGGAGGCTTATGACAAATGTCAGGAGCAAGATTCGGTTAGTAACCAGGAAGATTATAGAAAGTTCAGGAGGGAATTGAAAAAGTTAATACAGGAGGCAAAGAGAGGTTACAAGAAAAGATCAGCAGGCAACATTAAATTGAACCCTAAAACTTTTAGGGGGAGAAATTCAGTATCGCCCCATTTGGGGCGCAATTATCGGCCGGGCGCAAAGATTAGCGCCTGGCGCTAATTATCGCAACCGACTGCAAACTTGACTTTTATCGCCCCTGGAGGTGATTGCAGCGCTATATCAGGCGCTTCACACCTGTCTTAAGGCGCAAATGCCGAGGAGCGAGGCGCTACCTCAGAGCGCTGGCGAAGCTCATGTGATGTCAGTCAGCAATGGAACACACACACAATGGCACGGGCCAGTTCTTAAAGGGGATGGTTAATCTTGCTTTCCATCCATATCCTGCTCATTGCAGCCTTGAATCTCGGCCTGGAGAGACCTGCATATCAAATGTGCTGGAAAGAACAATGGAGAGTACCAGGCAAAGAGCTCAGAGTGCAGCCCCCACAGTCTCTTCTAAATCGATACAAGGAATGGCAAATCAAAATGAACCTGCAAAGTGCTGCTCAGTACCCAAAACTCCTTCACACAACGTTGACTCTCTCCAGAAGTCTCTCCCTCTCTCTCTCAGAATGCGTAGTTCAAAAATGGCACCAACAATAAAAGGCAGGAAGCGGTCACCTTTAAATAGCGCTCCCCCTTTCCCTTCATGACTGCAGAACGCTCCCCTCAACCTGTCGTTGCTAGCGTCAGGCGGTAAGGCAGGGGGCGCCACTCAATATCTGCTCCGGGGCGATACCGGGGCGTTGCGCACTCGAGTGACGTCATGATCTGCCGGCGCAGGAGATCGTGGCGGGAGTGTTTAGCGCCGCCGCAAAATGTCTAGTTAATTTCGCGAGCGGCGCAAACTTCGCCGCGCCTGGGCGCTAGATGCTTTGCGCCCCATTAGCGCCCTCTTAAGGCGCTAACGGGAGGCGCAACCAACTGAATTTTTCCCCCTTAAAGTGTAAGTGGTTTGCTAGGGAAAATGTTGGGTCTATTAAGGACCCAAAGGGCCCTATATAATTGCAGAAAGACGTCTTTACTCTTATACTCAAATCTCCTTGTAATAAAGGCCAACATACCATTTGCTTTCCTAATTGCTTGCTGTACCTGTACAAGGTCACCCAGGTCCCTCTGAACACCAACATTTCCAAATCTCTCACCATTTAAAAAATGCTCTGCTTTTCTATTTTTCCTACTAAAGTGGATAACTTCACATTTCCCCACATTATATTCCATTTGCCATGTTCTTGCCCACTCACTTAGCCTGTCTATATCCCCTTGAAGCCTCCTTGCATCCTCCTCACAACTTACATTCCCACCCAGCTTTGTATCATACATCACATCCACTGGTTCCCCCTTACCTATTCTGCGAGTTACAACCTCAAAAACTCTAACAGATTCGTCAAACATGATTTCCCTTTCATAAATCCGTGTTGACTCTGCCCAATCCTGTTATTATTTTCTAAGTGCCTTGTTACCACGTCCTTAATAATAGATTCTAGCATTTTCCCTACTACTGATGTCAGGCTAACTGGTCTGTAGTTCCCAATTTTCTCTCTCCCTCCTTTCTTAAATAGTGGGGTTATATTTGCTACCTTTGTAGGCTAAGAGGTGACCTAATAGAGTTTTACAAGATGATGAGAGGTTTTGGTAGAATAAATAGGGAAAAAAAATATTCCCTCTGGCGAGTGAGTCAATAACTGCAGCGGTTCAAGAAGGCGGCTCACCACCACCTTCTCAAGGGCAACTAGGGATGGGCAATAAATGCCGGCCTTGCCAGCGACGCCCACATCCCATGAACAAATTAAAAAAAAACTAGAGGTCATAGATTCAAAATTATTGGAAAAAGATCTAGAGGGGAGATGAGGATAATTTTTTTCACTCAGAGAGTCGTTGGGATCTGGAATAGAAACATAGAAACATAGAAAATAGGTGCAGGAGTAGACCATTCGGTCCTTCGAGCCTGCACCGCCATTCAATGCGTTCATGGCTGAACATGCTACCTCAGTACCCCATTCCTGCTTTCTCGCCATACCCCTTGATCCCCTTAGTTGTGAGTGTTATATCTAACTCCCTTTTGAATATATTTAGCGAACTGGCCTCAACAACCTTCTGTGGAAGAGAATTCCATAGATTCACCACTCTCTGGGTGAAGAAGTTCCTCCTCAGCTCAGTCCTAAATGCTCTACCAGAAAAGGTGATTCCATAAATAATTTTCAAAACGGAGTTGGACAGGTACTTGAGGATCAGCAACGTACAGGGTTAGACAAAAAGCGGGGGGTGTGGGACTAAGCACGACTGCTCTCTCCAAGAGCCGGCACAGGCAGGACGGGCCGAATGGCCTCCTTCTGTGCTGTGAGTTTCTATGAATCTATGAACCGTGCTGCTTCGTGAAGGAAGGGTGCGGCTGGGAATTCCGCCAACACTGCAGGAGGGAGAGCACAGGCTCCTGGAGCGGCCAGGGCCTGAACGGCCAGGCTCCAACAACAAATTGCATTTGTATAGCGCCTTTAACGTAGTAAAACGTCCCAACAAAACTTGTACTCGTTAAAAAACTATGGAAGAGTTTCCGTCATCTCCGAATGTGAGAGCGCGGAGGCGGCTGAGCTCGGTACAGTGGATGTGCCAGGAGCAGGATGGTCACGTGTGAGCCGGGCAGCTGGCTAATGGAGGCTAAATAAACAAATAAACAACTCAATCTTTACCAAACTACAAGCAAAAAAAAAAGAGAGGCCAGCCTGGGAAAGCCCGAGCCAAACCCCGAGATCAGAAGAGAGACGCCTCCAAGATGCTTGGATGGGCGATGATGTCACCTGCCCGCAGGTCATCGGCTATTAAAGGTTCAATGGGGACGGCAAAAACTGGAGTTACAAAGCTTTCATAATAAGGGACTTTTTTGCTTACTCGTAGGAAATTCATCGTGACAAACATTCAGACAGTGAGGTACAGACTCCATATAGAGCAGCCTGTTTTTTAACAGCATTATTGATTCACCAGAGCAATCTGTAGATCAGTTTTGATCTGATAAGCCACTCTATGGATTTTATGATTTTCCAAAGTATTGTGTTGTAGAAGACACTTAAACATTGAGAGGGTTAGACCCACACACGGTCAGGCTGAAGCTAAAAATGGCGCAGCATCAAGAACCTTCTTAAAACCTGCCTCTTTGACTAAGCTTTTAGTCACCTCAGTACACAAGATCAAGAACTCCATTTTGTGGTTTTTTTTTTTTTACATTTTCTATACCAATTTTCTCTCAAGTTTCCCCTCCCAAAGGTATCGATTCTGCCCTGAACATGATTCAAAGAGTGTTGGCAATCAATCCATGCTGTGTCTAAGTGGTCATTCTTGATAATGAGGGTGAGCCAGAAGGGGGGGGAGCACTAGAAAAAACACACAGCACGAGCGAGCTGCTTCATGTGGTAATGAGGAGGAGGGCGCTGCTGGCCAGAGGGTTAGGTTGCCTAGGCCTTCGGCTGAAGAGCCTGGGGTTCTGGATTTGACAGATCCTGCTTTTAAAAGAACGACCCATGCAGAGCATCAACCGGCGGTGCTGGCATTGAGGGCCGTGTCAAACAGTGTACGCCAGATGGTTGAGGAGTCCAGTAACAGCATGTGCAGAGCATTGGAGGAAGGATTCACAACTCATCAGCCACCATGAAGCATGTGATACAACTCCAAGTACATCTGCATTGTGACTCCATGACACAAACAACAACAGCAACAACAACTTGCATTTATATAGCGCCTTTAACGTAGTAAAACATCCCAAGACGCTTCAAAGTTTGACACCCTATAGACAGTCAGTGCTTCTTCCGTGGATGCCCAGACTTCTACCATAGAGACCTGAGGAGCTTCACCGATCTGACTGAGATCATTGGGTCTGCTTTTCCGCAGCTCACGAGCCATGCTGAGCCAGTACCAGTAGCATGGCAGGAATGGGCACAGATGATGGTGCTGTCTCTCAGCATGCCAGCACATGTGAACCCTCCCACTAGGCCCCTTCATTGTCTACAAAAATGGCAGAAAGGACTGGAGGCCAGAGTGCCCATGCAGCAGTACAAGAGGCGAAGCCGACAGCAGGTCTACGTCAGGATTTAGATGACATAATTTAGTTAGCCTGACATCAATAGTAGGGAAAATGCTAGAATCTATTATTAAGGACGTGGTAACAGGGCACTGAGAAAGTAATAATGGGATTGGGCAGAGTCAACACGGATTTTTGAAAGGGAAATCGCGTTTGACGAATCTGTTAGAGTTTTTTGAGGTTGTAACTAGCAGGATAGATAAGGGGGAACCAGTGGATGTGGTGTATTTGGATTTTCAGAAGGCATTCGATAAGGTGCCACACAAGAGGTTATTAAACAAAATTAGGGCTCATGGGATTGGGGGTTATATACTAGCATGGACTGAAGATTGGTTAACGGACAGAAAACAGAGAGTAGGAATAAACGGGTCATTTTCGGGTTGCCAGGCTGTAACTAGTGGGGTACCCCAAGGATCAGTGCTTGGGCCTCAGCTATTCACAATCTACATCAATGATTTGGATGAGGGGACCAAATGTAATATATCCAAGTTTGCTGATGATACAAAGCTGGGTGGGAATGTAAGTTGTGAGGAGGATGCAAAGAGGTTGCAAGGGGATATAGACAGGTTAAGCGAGTGGGCAAGAACATGGCAAATGGAATATTATGTGGAGAAATATGAAGTTATCCACTTTGGTAGGAAAAATAGAAAAGCAGAGTATTTTTTAAATGGTGAGAGATTGGGAAATGTTGGTGTTGAGGGACCTGGGTGTCCTTGTACACGAATCACTGAAAGTTAACATGCAGGTACAGCAAGCAATTAGGAAAGCAAATGGTATGTTGGCCTTTATTACAAGAGGAATTGAATATGAGAGTAAAGATGTCTTACTGCAATTATATAGGGCTTTGGTGAGACCACACCTGGAGTATTGTGTAGAGTTTTGGTCTCCTTACCTAAGGAAGGATATACTTGCCATAGAGGGAGTGCAACGAAGGTTCACCAGACTGATTTCTGGGATGGGGGGACTGTCCTATGAGAAGAGATTGAGTAGACTAGGCCTATATTCTCTCGAGTTTAGAAGAATGAGAGGTGATCTGATTGAAACATACAAAATTCTGGCAGGGCTTGACAGGGTAGATGCAGGGAGGATGTTTTCCCTGGCTGGGGAGTCTAGAACATGGGATCACAGTCTCAGAATAAGGGGCCGGCCATTTAGGACTGAGATGAGGAGAAATTTCTTCACTCAGAGGGTAGTGAATCTTTGGCATTCTCTATCCAAGAGGACTGTGGAGGCTCACTCGTTGAGTATATTCAAGGCAGAGATTGATAGATATTTGGATATTAAGGGAATCAAGGGATATGGGGATAGTGCAGGATGGTGGAGTTGAGGTCGAAGATCAGCCATGATCTTATTGAATGGCAGAGCAGGCTCGAGGGGCCAAATGGCCTACTCCTGCTCCTATTTCTTATGTTCTTAAATTGATGGCCACTTCAATCCCAGGCGGCTCATATTGAATCACAGCAGCCTGCCATCTCATGCACTCCTGTCACTGAGGTAGCACCAAGGAGAATTAGAAGGGTAAGTTTAAGAGCACACACTTCATACCCTGGCAGCAATGGTAAAAAGCACTAGGATCACACACGATTTGGTTTCTTTCTACAATTATGGTTGCACTAAAGTTGTACTTGCAGACATTGTTTTTTGGAAGTTGGTCTTACCAAGTAGCATGAATGGGAGTTTTATGAGTTGTTGCACACAGAGAAAGATCTATAGACAATGGCGCATTACTGGTGGGAAGGGGAAAGCTAAGATACGAGTATTAATGTGTTGGCCAGATCTCAAAATTAAGAGGTCTCTTGTAAAAGAGTGGCATTAAGGTTTCTGGCCCTCCACATCCTCTTCAGCCTACTGCTTGCTGCTCCTCCAAAGCCTCCATGTTGAAGTCTGTTTGCACGGAAAAGTTGTGCAGCAGACTACTATGATCGCTCAGCCCCTTCCCGTATTATATCGCAGGATGCCCCCAGGACACTCCAGGTACCTGGTGCACTGCCTCAACATGCCAATGGTGTGCTCAGTGATCATCTGGTGGATGATCGCACCCCATTATGCCTGCGTTCAGCTTGTGTCCTGAGATACTGCACACTTGAGCCATGACTGCAGAGGATAATCTTGATCTCCCAGGAGCTAACCCAGGACTAGACCTTCTGGGTCAGAGTGCCGGCACAGGTGTCTATAAAATTAAGGTAAGGAAGTGAAGCATCGACTTACATAATGCGGTGCTCCTGGTTGTAAACGAGTGGCTCATTAAAAGAGTGAAGTTCTTTTCTGTTCAAGTAGGTGGTTTCATTGACATCGGGCCACGCGGGTCCAATCTATCACTTCTTGGACCTTTGGGAATTCTGCCACTCTGTTAAATTGTAGTAACCTCTCACGCTGCTGGCAGTTGTCCAGGAAGAAAAAGATGGAATGCTTACTCCAACAAAGAATGCCGCCGTGATTTGCTGAATGCGTCTGTGCACAACTGATTAGTGAAAGCTAGTGATGCCCTCAGTGGCGTTCCATTGTACAGAAACTAAGGACAATTGTAACCTTGGCAGCAACCAAGAGTGCAATGCCTATGGTGGAGCTGAGATGCCAACAAGGTTACAGCATGTTGCGTGATGGCTTCCTTTGTAAAGCAAAGCAGATGCTCAAAGGGACCTGGGTGTCCTTGTACACAAGTCACTGAAAGTGAATGTGCAGGTGCAGCAAGCCATCAGGGAGGCAAATGGTATGCTGGCCTTCATTACAAGAGGATTTAAGTACAGGAGTAAAGAAGTCTTACTCCAATTATATAGGGCCTTGGTGAGACCACACCTGGAGTACTGTGTACAATTTTGGTCTCCTTACCGAAGGAAGGATATACTTGCCACAGAGGGAGTGCAACAAAGGTTCGCCAGACTGGTTCCTGGGATGGCGGGACTGTCGTATGAGAAGAGATTGAGTAAACTAGGCCTATATTCTCTTGAATTCAGAAGAATGAGAGGGGATCTCATTGAAGCATACAAAATTATTACAGGGCTTGATAGGGTGGATGCCGGGAGAATGTTTCCCTTGACTGTGGAGTCTAGAACCAGGGGCCACAGCCTCAAGATAAAGGGTAGGCCATTCAGGATTGAGATGAGAAGAAATTTCTTCACACAGAGAGTGGTGAATCTTTGGAATTCTCTACCCCAGAGGGCTGTGGAGGCTCAGTCATTGGGTATATTCAAAACAGAAGTCGATAGATTTCTGACTAGTAAGGGCATCAAGGGATATGGCGATAGGGCCGGTGAATGGAGTTGAGGCAGAAGATCAGCCATGATCTCATTGAATGGCGGAGCAGGCTCGAAGGGCCGAATGGCCTACTCCTGCTCCTATTTCTCATGTTCTTATGTTCTTATGCATCCGCAGGCACTGTTCCTCAGTTAAATGCTGGTATGTGCCCTTCTGCCCCATAGTCTGATCTGGGGATAACAGTGGGTGGGTGCCATGTACCTCCAGTGCAGCTTGACCAGCCTGGCATCCCTGTGTTGCTTTTCTTCTTCTTCCAAAAAGCAAAAGTAACAAGTGAATTCCCAATAGGAAAACCATTTTTCACCGGGTGAGCTAGTTGGGTGGGGAGTGGGGGGGGGGGGGGAGGGGGGGGGAGGGGACGGGGGGTGGGGAGGGGACGGTGAGAGAGGGAATGGAAAATGGGCCAAAACCAGATAATAAGTTACTTGGCTACAAGGGGAAGAAAATGGGTCAGTAAATGACCCATAAACTGCTGCTGTGAATGTAGCCGTTGGGCTCCTTAAATGCCCTTCTGCCTTCTCCAAAGCGCCTAGCAACCCTGGACGACCATTTCATTTGGGCGTGAAGAGGAAACAGTGCAAGTGAGATACAAATGACAAGATATGGTGCACGTGATGTCATGCTCACTCCATTTGCATGGAACCACCCAAAAATGAGAAGCCACTTCCTACATCTGCCAGAAATAACATTGCAAAGTGGTCCATTAGTGTGGGTCTTATCCCCCACCCCCCTCAATTCGAGTACTCCAATTGACACTCATAAATCAAGTGACCCTGATCTGCATATTTAAGCTTGGGTGTCAGTGGGATATTCAACCATAGGAAACATGGCCTAGAAGTTCAATCACAGGCGTAAAACGGGAGCTCAAGGGTCCAATATGGTGGGCAGCGTGCGCATGCTCATTCCGCGCCGGAAGTGCGGCACATGTAGTATTGGTTCGGGTGCCCTGTAGTCGTTAGGTGTTAGGCCCATTGCCTATGCAAATCGGAGGCCTAACGTCTGTTTTCAGCGCCTCGATTTCAAAATTCTCATCCTTGTTTTCAAATCCCTCCATGGCCTCACCCCTTCCTATCTCTGTGATCACCTTCAGCCCCACAACCCCCCCGAGATATCTGCGCTCCTCTAATTCTGCCCTCTTAGAGTCTTAGGGCTGGATTTTGTCTTGGGGTCGGGTTGGGGTCGTGTAATCCGCATTTCGTGTTCCCCCCCCCCCCCGACTCCAGATTAATGTGGATGCCTGATGCAATTTTCACTTAATTGGGCAATTGAGTTGCAGCATGTGGGAACCCATGAACTAATTAGTGGTTTCAGTCTGAAACCCGCCTCTGATGATGTCATCATTGCTGACTGCCTGCTCTCAGAGATTGTCTGGCTACTGGTGAGAGAGGACCTGTCTGCATTGCTTCTGATGTTGGACCTGGATACAAATGAGAGAGAGAGAGAGAGAGATTGAGATTGAGATTGTAATAGTGGACTTGCAGCCGATAGTCAGCTATCCATTTGTGCTCCCGCCAGGTTTCACTGGAGTGTTTCACACCAGGCGTGCTTCACGTCAGAAAAGGGTTAAACTAGCTACAACGTTTCAAAATGGCATTACAGAGCCAATTTAGGGCTTGTTAAGGGCTTTAATGGCCTCTCCCGCCTCTTGGAGTCGGGATGGGGTCGGAAACCCCGACCCCGCAAATTTAACACGCCTCCAAACCCGACTCCATGGGTCACTCAAAATCCAGCCCATAGAGTCATAGATTTATACAGCACAGAAAGAGGCCCTTCGGCCCATCGTGTCCGCGCCGGCCATCAAGCCCTGTCTATTTTAATCCCATTTTCCAGCACTTGGTCCGTAGCCTTGCATGCTATGGCGTTTCAAGTGCTCATCTAAATGCTTCTTGAATGTTGTGAGGGTTCCTGCCTCTACCACCCTCTTGAGCATCCCTGATTATAATCGCTCAACCTTTGGTGGCCGAGCCTTCTGTTGCCTAGGCCCTAAGCTCTGGAATTCCCTACCTAAACCTCTCTGCCTCGCTACCTCTCTTTCTTCCTTTAAGACGCTCCTTAAAACCTACCTCTTTGACCAAGCTTTTGGTCACCTGCCCTAATTTATCCTTATGTGGATCGGTGTCAAATTGTTTTGTCTTACAATACTCCTCTGCATCGCCTTGGGACGTTTTACTACGTTAAAGGCGCTATATAAATACAAGTTGTTGTTGTTGTTTTAGGCCCCCTTTGTGAAATTCGTTCATGACTGGCTGTGCCGACTATGGTCATGCAGTGGTCCTGCCTCCACCCTTATTGGACGCCGGCAGTGTATGCAGCATCAGGATCGGATCCAATTTCTAGGCCATTTTGTCTCTCACCTGCTTTCACCTCCCCTCCCCCCACCCCCTTTCTCAGCCCTTTTTCTCTCCCTTCAGCTTACTGCACTTTCTGAAGTTTTATGGAACGCAAAGCAAAAGCTACAACAAGTGTGTAATTTCTTTTTGTTTAACTCGCTGAGGTACCCGCTGATGCATCCTCTTGAAAAGAACAGGCTTAAAATAAATGTTACCCCAGTTTTGCGATTTGTCATTCTTGGATTTTCCGAATTATTTGAGGAGGCGCTACAAGGCAGCAAGTGCTGGAAGCTGAAGAAAACAACTGTGTCAGTACAGCTGACTGAACAGCATTGATTCATCCTGGAAAATTACTGTGCATACTTAAGACTGTGCAATCCAAATTCAGCCCACAGTGTCACAGGTCAGTCGAAAATCAGCTAACTCGTCACAGACTGGGAATCAGGACTTGGGTCCTTCTGGTCTACATTTACTAAGTCAACCCTCAGAGGAGTTCAGAGTTCTCTTTTATACCAAAACTGAAAACTGCTGTGAATCTGCAGTGGAAACATTAAGGGAAATCAGTGTGAATGATGTGGGGGCTTTTACTTTAATCACATAAACTCCCATCTGGTGACCTTGGTGCCAGTTCCAACTCTGAAGTTAAGAGATTCACATCAGCTTGTTGGATTGCTAGGGTTGCCATCCATCTGGTTTTGAGTGGACCGTCTGGGAATTTGTAAAATGCAAACCACCACAAAAAGCTCTTTTTTAAAAAACAGAATTCCATTTCTTCCACTTCATTCTGTATCTCGTGAGGGCAGAGACTTTAGTTTCTAAGGGTTTCAATTAACTTTCATCACCTGCAAAGCAACTCAGATCTCAAGCAAGGATCACCTACACAGGATTACGTCGGATATACGTCACAGAAACAGGCCATTCGGCCCAACCAGTCCATGCCGGCGTTTATGCTCCACTCGAGCCTCCTCCTGTCTTTCCTCATCTAAATCTATCAGCCTAATCCTCTATTCCCTTCTCCCTCATATGCTTGTCTAGCCTCCCCTTAAATGCATCCATACTATTTTAAAGAGGATATGTGGAATAGATTCCCAGAAAAGTGGTGGTGACATGTCCATTGAGTAAATCAATTAACTTGTTTAAAAAAGAGCTAAATAAACATCTATCAAAGAACAGGGTTAGTGATTATGAAGATAAGAATTAATACAGGTGAAAAATGGATTACGTCGGATATACGGCACAGAAACAGGCCATTCGGCCCAACCAGTCCATGCTGGTGTTTATGCTCCAATCGAGCCTCCTCCCGTCTTTCCTCATCTAAATCTATCAGCGTAACCCTCTATTCCCTTCTCCCTCATATGCTTGTCCAGCCTCCCCTTAAATGCATCCATACTATTCGCTTCAACCACTCCCTGTGGTAACGAGTTCCACATTCTCACCACTCTTTGGGTAAAGAGGTTTCTTCTGAATTCCCTATTAGATTTCTTGGTGACTATCTTATATTGATGGTCTCTAGTTATGCTCTTCCCCACAAGTGGAAACATTCTCTTTGTATCCACTCTATCAAAATTTTTCATAATTTTAAAGACCGCTATTAGGTCACCCCTCAGCCTTCTTTTTTCAAGAGAAAAGAGACCCAGCTTGTTCATCCTTTACTGATATGTATACCCTCACATTTCTGGTATCATCCTTGTAAATCTTCTCTGCACTCTCTCCAGTGCCTCTATATCCTTTTTATAATATGGCGACCAGAACTGTACGCAGTACTCTAAGTGTGGTCTAACCAAGGTTCGATAGAGGTTTAGCATAACTTCCCTACTTTTCAATCCTATCCCTCTAGAAATAAACCCTAGTGCTTAGTTTGCTTTTTTTATGGCCTTGCTAACCTGTGTCGCAACTTTTAGTGATTTGTGTATTTGTACTGCGAGATCCCTTTGTTCCTCTACCCCACCTAGACTTACACCCTCCAAGTGATAAGTGACCTCTCTATTCTTCCTACCAAAATGTAATACCTCACATTTATCTGTGTTGAGCTTCATTTGCCAATTATATGCCCATTCTGCAAGTTTATTAATGTCCTCCTGTAACTTGTTGCAGTCCTCCTCAGTATTGACTATCCCCCCCAATTTGGTGTCATGCACAAATTTAGAAATTGTGTTTTTGATTCCTAAGTCTAAATCGTTAATGTAAATTGTGAACAGCAGTGGTCCCAGCACTGATCCTTGTGGAACACCACTACCCACCTTCTGCCACTGTGAATAGCTACCCTTTACTCCTACTCTCTGCTTTCTGTCCTGAAGCCAGCCAGCAATCCATTCTGCTACTTGTCCCCTGACTCCGCATTCTCTGACCTTGTTCATCAGTCTATTATGGGGTACCTTATCGAAGGCCTTTTGAAAATCCAGATAAATTACATCTACTGCATTACCATTGTCTACTCTCTCTGTTACCTCTTCAAAAATTCAATAAGGTTAGTCAAGCAAGACTTTTCCTTTTGAAATCCATGTTGACTATTCCTTATTATATTTTTGGTTTCTAAATGTTCTTCTATTTTCACCTTTAGTAGGGATTCCATTATTTTTCCTACCACCGATGTTAAGCTGACTGGTCTATAATTCCCTGGACATGTTCTATCCCCCTTCAAAAATATCGGTATTACGTTAGCTATCCGCCAGTCCTCTGGCACTGTACCTTTTTCTAACCTGTCCTCCCTCAATCCTCCTGCCTCATCTGTAATCTACTCCCTGTCCAGTTCTGCTCAGAGCACATGCCTGGCAGGTCATTTATTACCTCGCTCAGCTCCAGAACTGACTTGGGACCACCACATAGTATAAACCCTGATAGATTTAATCCTGACAGAGTGCCACCCATTTTACAGTCGCAAACAGGGCCAAATCGGACACTTGCCCTTCTCAGTCCCCTGAATTCAGAGTTTTAAGACCTATCATTTTCACCGAATGCAAATGCATGCAGACACATAACAATACAAACGGGGAACGACACCCGGCAGATTCCTCCTACCTCCCTACATTACACCTCTCACAACCAAGCACCTTCCCCACACTATATGCCACAAATAGCCCTTCCCCAGTACCATTGCTTCCCTGACTTTTACCAGTGCGCTTGGAGCAAAAATAAATACTCTGAATTTGCAGTCGGTATGACGGTGTACTCTCAGAGTACGCTGTCATACCGCCTTTGAAACTGACCGCAACTTTGGGATTTGGTGCAGTCGCGGTCTGTCAATGACAGCTCCAAAACTGGCTGCGTTGTGCTTTTCAAACTTTTCCAAAAAAACATTTTTTAATTTTGTTTTAGGTTTGCCTTTTCCCCATATGAGAGCCCCAGTCTTTTTGTTTTGCTCTCTCTCTCTCTCGCTATTTTAAATCGTTAGAATTTTAAGGGCTTACCCACTTCCTTGTTCGCTGTCTGTGAGAGTTCTGCCTTTCGATTGGCTGCTTAGACAGCCGGTTGACGCCACGGCAGCTCGCGCGAGGGAATCCCCATTAAGATCGGTTGAATTGAGTTCAAGGTTGGAAAACCCGAAGTTCTTGAGACAGGGATCGCGAGAGCCCTGTGCGGAGCCAGTGGGGAACGCCTTTGCTTCGCTGCTGGCCGCAAATTCCGGGCCATTTTTTTCCAGTGTTGTCTTTGGTAGCTTTAAACCTCAGTCATTTTGCAAAGGGAATTCAGCAGCCAGCCAAAGCCCATTACGTAGGGGGTGGCCTTACATAGCCAGGCGCTAACCTTTTCAAACATAAGTTAAATTCCCATTTTTTCTTCCAAGAGGGAAGTGGAACGCTAAATCAAGCGTTCCACTTGCCTCTTGGAGCACAAGAGATGGGGAATGTCCCTGATCCGAGGTGAAGTGCTCAGCACCGCCACAAGTGGCCAAGCGTGGCACTGCCGCATTGCAGAAAGAAAGACTTGCATTTATATAGCGCCTTTCACAACCACCAGACATCTCAAAGCACTTTACAGCCAATGAAGTCCTTTTGGAGTGTAGTCACTGTTGTACTGTAGGAAATGCAGCAGCCAATTTGCACACAGCAAGCTCCCACAAACAGCAATGTGATAAAGACCAGATAATCTGTTTTTGTTATGTTGGTTGAGGGATAAATATTGACCCAGGACACCGGGGATAACTCCCCTGCTCTTCTTCAAATAGCGCCATGGGATCTTTTACGTCCACCTGGAAGAGCACACGGGGCCTCGGTTTAACGTCTCATCCGAAAGACGGCACCTCCAACAGTGCAGCACTCCCTCAGCACTGTGCTGGGAGTGTCAGCCTAGATTTATGGTGCTCAAGTCCCTGGAGTGGGGGCTGTGAACCCACAACTTTCTGACTCAGAGGCGAGTGTGCTACCCACTGAGCCACAGCTGACACAGGGGCTCTTCCCTGCATTAACGGGGAGGGCCCCACGCTGCTAGCTCTGCGGGTTTATTTTTAGATATGTGGGCCACCGGGGAGCGGGAGTGCAGCGCGACCAGTGGCCGAAAATAAATATTTTTAAAGATCGGCGGATTTTTTTTTTGGCCGGCCGCCCACCACGCCTTTAAGTTGCGTCCCGCGAGCGTTCAGCCTCACTGTTCGCGACCCCGGCAGCAGTCGGTAACATCACCCAGCGCTGCTGCGGGGGCGCAATCGCGAATTTTTCTTCCGGGGCGCTGCGCACACAGATGACGTCATGATCTCCGGGTGCAGAAGATCGGGGCGCTACCTGGTAGCGCCGCCGCTAACCTCCCGCGGAATTCGCAATTATCGCCTCGGGGGGGGGGGGGGGGGGTGCAAAGCCAGTTGCGCCCCATTAGCGCCTCCCACCGGAGGCTCAAACGAGGGGAATTTTGCCCCCGTAGAATTTACAGCTATTTGGCCCAACTAGTCCAGGCAGGTGTTTACGCACCACATGAGCCTCCTACCACCAATCTTCATCTAACTCTAACAGGCATAACCTTCTCATCCTTTGTCCCTTATGTGTTTATCCAGCTTTCCCTTAAATGCATCTACATGGCCACAACTACTCCCTGTGGTCGCGAGTTCAACACATTCTAACTGCGCTCTGGGTGAAGAAGTTTCCCCTGAATTCCCTATTGGATTTATTAGTGACTATCTTATATTTAAGGCCCCTAGTTTTAGACTCTCCGACAAGTGCAAACATCTTCTCTACATCTACCCTATCAAACCTTTTCTTTATCTCAAAGACCTCTATCAGGTCCCCTCTCAGTCTCATTTCTAGAGAAGTGAGCCCATACTGATGCATTGTTGTCTGATTTGTGTCCACAATAAATGGACATTTTCAACTATATACAGACTTTCACTTTGAATCTGACTTTAATTCCCTTTTTGAATTTCGGGGATTGTTGTTGTTTTCGTATCTTCGCACCCTTCCCTTGACGAATAGCGTGAAGTAATGGAAGTATTTTGCAGGCGGACTAACCGTCTGACACGAACGCTCCTTCCATGGCCGTAACTATCTTTATACTGTACCAGCTGAAAGGGTGGTTGTTTTTATACAGCAGGAGGAATTTCACGGGCTCCCACCGTCCCGTACGATGGGACGGGGGGCGGGGAGGGGGCACCCACCGAATGTCGATGCAGAAATCAGAGCCAGAGCTGCGCTCTCCACTCACCGGGACTGTCTGGAGCAGGGTTTGAACCCCTGCACCTTCTGGCTCAAGGGGTTGGAACTGTTGCCACTGAACCAGAGGCTCACTCCAAATTTCAGTGAAGTATTCAAAATCCAGGATGTCCCAGGAACCTTTTTCCTGGATATAAAAGAGGTAATTCTGTTGGAAGTAGTTGGAGAATCACGTGGGCTGTTGAGAATCTCCTGAAAAAAAAACAGCTTGAAAATCTCAGAAAAGCAACCAGGAAACCGTCTGAAAAGAACCGATACGGATAATACTCCTGAAGGATAGAGAAATGGAGAAATGATGTGTATTTAAAAGTCAGTCATACAAGATGTCATTAAGAAAAGCTTCATTTCAAGTGCTTTCTATTTTGACTCCAGGAAGCAGAGTGCGGGTGAGGCAGGAAGATTGAGGGAGGTGGGGTTATCCTGGTTTGGGATCAAAGTTGCTTTGATGACGATGAAAGTTCATTGAAAATCAGGGAGACCGAATGGTAGGACACTGAGAAGTGCAGAGGATCAGAGGGACCTTGGAGTGCATGTCCACAGATCCCTGAAGGTAGCAGGACAGGTAGATAAGGTGGTTAAGAAGGCATACGGGATACTTGCCTTTATTAGCCGAGGCATAGAATACAAGAGCAGGGAGGTTACGTTTGAACTGTATAAAACACTAGTTAGGCCGCAGCTAGAGTACTGCGTGCAGTTCTGGTCATCACATTACAGGAAGGATGTGATTGCACTGGAGGGGGTGCAGAGGAGATTTACGAGGATGTTGCCTGGGCTGGGTAATTTTAGCTATGAGGAAAGATTGGCTAGGCTGGGCTTGTTTTCTTTGGAACAGAGGAGGCTGAGGGGAGACCTAATTGAGGTGTATAAAATTATGAGGGGCCTAGATCGAGTGGATAGGAAGGACCTATTTCCCTTGGCAGAGGGGTCGATAATCAGGGGGCATAGATTTAAAGTGATTGGTTGGAGGTTCAGAGGGGATTTGAGGAGAATTTTTGTCACCCAAAGGGTGGTGGGGGTCTGGAACTCACTGCCTGAAAGGGTGGTAGAGGCAGAGACCCTCATCACATTTAAAAAGTACTTGGATATGGACTTGAAGTGCCGTAACTGACAGGGCTATGGACCAAGAGCTGGAAAGTGGGATTAGGGTGGAGAGCTCTTTGTCGGCCGGCACGGACAAGATGGGCCGAATGGCCTCCTTCTGTGCTGTAAATGTCTGTGATTCTATGAGACAGACAAAGCGGGCGACTAAAGCAACTCAATTTCATTTTGTTGCTACTAAAAAATTCAAAACAAATGATTGCTCGCAGTGAGCAAGATCTACTGATAAAACAGTAGAAACTGAACCAATTGAATCGCTCAAAATATTCCTAAAACGACAAATCAGAAGTCTGTAACTGTGAGCAGCGAGGGGAAATCTGCCAAAAAAATAAACAGAAACTGAATCAACCCAACTATTTTTTTCAAAACTTTTTTGGCTGCCGTTTTTTTTTCTTCAGTCAACCAACTGCACGTTTGCGGAGGAAAAAAAAATCTGAAAATAGGGTTTGTGACATAATAAAAGCATCAAAAAATATACATTTCACAATGGCACAACTGAACGTAACTCTAAAATTGTGTCGCGTCTTTCGAGTACCGTCATTGACATTTCTACTTGAGGGCCTCAGCCTCGTTCAGGAGATCATTTTAGTTGATAATCTTCTCCGGGCTATCATTCTGTCAGCTGCAGGGAGTTACCAGCTACAACTGGGCCTGGAATTCCCACGTTGCCGCAGTCTGAACGAATGCCATGCTTAGAATCTCCTCGAACAAATCAGTATATTTTCCAAGTGTAACAACTGAAAGCGCATGTCTTTCCTCCGGCTTGAAGGCTACTTCTAAGCTTATTGTTTTTCCAAACTTTTGCGGGGGGGTTTTTTGAAACACTAAAGCATGAATTTTAGAAGCTCTTTTGAGATAAGCTTTTCCAGGAAAACTATTTTCATGTGCGTATTTTTCCTTCAGAGAGACGCAAAGAGACAGATAGAAGGGAAGGATCAGAGCAGTTGTGTTTTGTACCGAGAATTCAAAAGCAATGGGGGGTAATTGGTCACCTTCACTGCTTGGATGGTAAACTGGCAGAGCAGCTCGCCTGCTCGCTAGAGGACCTGTCCCCATTTTAATTTCCATTGGTTTCGATGATCATTTAACCAAAGACGTGTTTAATTTTCTCAGTCCGGTAGATGAAATTTAATGCCGACATGTGCTACACACAGGAAGGAAAAAACAGACAAACATGCATACTCCATGGTGTTGAAATAGCTATAGATGAAGCTGAAAGAGACCTTGGTAAACCCGACAACAACCTGCATTTATATAGCGCCTTTAAGGTACCAAAAACGTCCCAAGGTGCCAAAAAAGGAGATATTAGAACAGGAGACCAAAAGCTTGGTCAAAGATTTTAAGGAGCGTCTTAAAGGAGGAGAAAGGTAAATAAGGTTGGTGAGCTGCAGGCGCAAATAACCACGTGAGAATATGATGTCGTGGTGATAACGGAGACCTGGCTCAAAAAAGGTAGGATTGGGTACTAAATGCTCCTGGTTATAAGGTGTTCAGGAAAGATAGGGAAGGAAAGAAAGGAGGTGGGTTGGCAGTATTGATTAAGGAGAATATTACAGTGCTGGAGAGAGAGGATGTCCTGGAGGGGTCAAGGACAGAATCTATTTGGTTAGAGTTAAGAAACAATAGAGGTGCCATTACACTACTGGGTGTATTCTATAGGCTGCCAACAAGTGGGAAGGATATAGAGGAGCAAATTTGTAGGGAAATTACAGAGAGGTGCAAGAACTGCAGAGTAGTGATAATGGGGGACTTCAACTATCCTAATAAAGACAGGGATAGTAAAAGTGTAAAGGGCAGAGAGGGGGAAGAATTTCTGAAGTGTGTTCAGGAGAACTTTCTTGATCAGTATGTTTCCAGCCCAACGAGGAAGGAGGTATTGCTGGATCTGGTTCTGGGGAATGAGGTGGGTTGAGTGGAGCAAGTATCAGTAGGGGAACATTTAGGGAACAGTGATCATTGTATCATAAGGTTTAGATTAGCTATGGAAAAGGACAGGGAGCAATCTAGAGTAAAAATACTTTATTGGAGGGAGGCCAATTTCAGTGGGTTGAGAATGGATGTGGCCTGGGTAAATCGGCATCAAATATTGGCAGGCAAAACTGTAATTGAACAATGGGCTCCCTTTAAAGAGGAGATGGTTCGGGTACAGTCGAGGTACATTCCCAAGAGGGGGAAAGGTAGGGCAACTGAAGTCAGAGCTCCCTGGATGATGAAAGAGACAGAGAGTAAGATGAAGCAGAAAAAGGGCGCGTATGGCAGATATCAGGTTGAGAATACAAGTGAGAACCAGGCTGAATATTGAAAGTTCAGAGGGGAAGTGAAAAAGAAAATAAGAGAGTCAAAGAGAGAGTATGAGAATAGATTGACAACTAACATAAAAGGGAATTCAAAAGTCTTCTATAAGCATATAAACAGTAAACGGGTAGTAAGAGGAAGGGTGGGGCCGATTAGGGACCAAAAAGGAGACCTATGCATGGAGGCAGAGGGCATGGCTAAGGTGCTAAATGAGTACTTTGCATCTGTCTTAACCAAGGAAGAGATGCTGCCAAAGTCATAGTGAAAGAGGAGGTAGTTCAGATACTGGATGGGATAAAAATTGATTAAAAGGAGGTACTGGAAAGGCTGGCTGTACTTAAAGTAGAGAAGTCACCAGGACCGGATGGGATGCATCCTAGGATGCTGAGGGAAGTAAAGGTGGAAATTGCAAAGGTACTGGCCATAATCTTCCAATCCTCGTTAGATATGGGGGTGGTGCCAGAGGACTGGAGAATTGCAAATGTTACACCTTTGTTCAGAAAAGGGTGTAAGGATAAACCCAGCAACTACAGGCCAGTCAGTTTAACCTCGGTAGTGGGGAAGCTTTTAGAAATGATAATCAGGGACAAAAGTAACAGTCACTTGGACAAGTGTGGATTAATTAAGGAAAGCCAGGACGGATTTGTTAAAAGCAAATCGTGTTTAACTAACTTGATTGAGTTTTTTAATGAGGTAACAGAGAGGGTTGATGAGGGCAATGCGGTTGATGTAGTGTACATGGACCTCCAAAAGGCGTTTGATAAAGTGCCACATAATAGGTTTGGCAGCAAAGTTGAAGCCCATGGAATAAAAGGGACAGTGGCAGCATGGATATGAAATTGGCTAAGTGACAGGAAACAGAGAGTAGTGGTGAACGGTTGTTTTTCGGACTGGAGGAACATACACAGTGGTGTTCCCCAGGGGTCGGTACCAGGACCACTGCTTTTCTTGCTATATATTAATGACTTGGACTTGGGTGTACAGGGCACAATTTCAAAATTTGCAGATGACACAAACTTGGAAGTATAGTGAACAGTGAGGAGGATAGTGATAGACTTCAAGAGGGCATAGACAGCTGATGGAATGGGCAGACACGTGGCAGAAGAAATTTAACGCAGAAAAGTGCGAAGAGGCAATATAAACTAAAGGGGGTGCATGAACAGAGAGACCTGGGGGTATGTGTGCATAAATCGTTGAAGGTGGCAGGGCAGGTTGAGAAAGCACTTAAAAAAGGATACGGGATACTAAGCTTCATAAATAGAGGCATAGAGTACAAAAGCAAGGAAGTTATGATGAACTTTTATAAAATACTTGTTCGGCCTCAACTGGAGTATTGTGTCCAATTCTGGGCACCACACTTTAGGAAGGTTGTGAAGATCTTAAAGAAGGTGCAGAAAAGATTTACAAGAATGGTTCCAGCGATGAGAGATTTCGATTACATGGTTAGACTAGAGAAGCTGGGGTCATTCTCCTTAGAGCAGAGAAGGTTGAGAGGAGATTTGATAGAGGTGTTCAATATCATGAGGGGTCTAGACAGTGTAGATAGAGAGAAACTGTTCCCATTGGCGGAAGGGTCGAGAACCAGAGGACACAGATTTAAGGTGATTGGCAGAAGAACCAAAGGCGACATGAGGAAAAACTTTTTTACGCAGCGCGTGGTTAAGATCTGGAATGCGCTGCCTGAGAGGGTGGTGGAGGCAGACTCAATCATGGCTTTCAAAAGGGAATTGGATAAGTACCTGAAGGAAACAAATTTGCAGGGCTACGGGGAAAGGGTGGGGGAGTGGGACTAGCTGAAGTGCACATGCAGAGAGCCGGCACAGGCTAGACGGGCCGAATGGCCTCCTTCTGTGCTGTAACCAGTCTATGATTCGATGGTTCTATGAAAGAGCTAGAGAGGTTTAGGGAGGGAATACCAGACCTTAGGGTCTAGACGGCTGAAGGCACGGCCACCAATGGTGGGGCAAAGGAAGTGGGGGATGCACTGGATTGGAGGAACTGCACTGTTAGCATAGTGGAGCGTCACAGATGAAGCATGCACAGCACTCGGGGAACTGTTCACCTATTTTCCAAATATACATTTTAGCATGGCACTCTGTACTCCTGTATGCCCTATTCATCGCCTTATCTGGCCAGGGTTGTCATCTGCTACTGGTTAAGTCAGGTTCAGTAAACACAGTGGCAGTGATTCTGTGATCTGATGGTCCCATGGGTAGCTGTGCTCACAAAAAGCGCAGCGTGTGAAAATCGCAACCAATGATTTTCTGTGGTGGGCGGGGGTGGGGGGGGCATGTCAAACAATGTACTGCAGATGGCAGTGCAGGTGTGGTCTACCAGCAGCACACTGGAGGTCCATTTAACAGCGTTGTGGTCCACTTCGAAACATGCGGCAGATCCAGGAATATCCGCGCCGGAAACCCCACAGCAGAGGCTTTAAGAGCAGAGCTTGCTTACTGCAGGAATGCTCAGACTGAGGACATAGAGGCCTCAGATGCCAAATCGGAGAGGGTTAGCAAACCAGTTGCAGACAGCCATCACACAGGACGTCACTGATCACACTAGGTCTGTTCTACTGCAGTTCTGTGGCCATGCAGATCCAGTGGCCAGTACTAGTACTGCGTGCAGTTCTGGTCGCCATATTATAAAAAGGATATAGAGGCACTGGAGAGGGTGCAGAGAAGATTTACAAGGATGATACCAGAAATGCGAAGGTATACCTATCAGGAAAGGATGAACAGGCTGGGTCTCTTTTCTCTTGAAAAAAGAAGGCTGAGGGGTGACCTAATAGAGGTCTTTAAAATTATGAAAAATTTTGATAGAGTGGATACAGAGAGAACGTTTCCACTTGTGGGGAAGAGCATAACTAGAGGCCATCAATATAAGATAGTCACCAAGAAATCCAATAGGGAATTCAGAAGAAACTTCTTTGCCCAGAGAGTGGTAAGAATGTGGAACTCGCTACCACAGGGAGTGGTTGAAGCAAATAATATAGATGGATTTAAGGGGAGGCTGGACAATCATATGAGGGAGAAGGGAATAGAGGGTTATGATGATAGATTTAGATGAGGAAAGATGGGAGGAGGCTCGAGTGGAGCATAAACGCCGGCATGGACTGGTTGGGCCGAATGGCCTGTTTCTGTGCCGCATATCCTATGTAATCCTATGTAATGTAATTATTGGTCAAATACAAGGGGCTGGATTTTCATAGGGCTGTGGAGGCGGGTTTGGAGGCGTGTGGGGGGTTAAAATTGCAAAAAGTGGCGGGCGGACCTGATCCCGTCTCCATTCCGCCTCCACGCAATTTTGATAAAATCGTGTGCGGTGTTCCTGACTCCGTCCCGCCTCCAAGAGGCGGGAGAGGCCATTAAAGCCCTTAACAAGCCCTAAATTGGCTCTGTAATGCCATTTTGAAACGTTTTAGCTAGTTTAACCCTTTTCTGACGTAAAGCACGCCTGATGTGAAACACTCCAGTGAAACCTGGCGGGAGCACAAGTGGATAGCTGACTATCAGCTGCAGGTCCACTATTACAACGGAGATGTGATGAAGGTGGTAGTAGTATTAGGTCTGAAAGTCGCCTCTGATGCTGCTGCATTGAATGGCTTCACAGACTGCCTGGCCTTTGCTGGGAGAGGACCTGGATGCAATCTCTCTCTCTCTCTCTCTCTCTCTCTGATGCTGCTGCTCATTTTGCATCCAGGTCCTCTCACAGCAAAGGCCAGGCAGTCTCTGACCTGCAATGCAGCAGCAATGATGACATCATCAGAGGCGACTTTCAGACTGAAAACACTAATTGGTTCATGGGTTCCCACATGCTGGAACTCAATTGCCCAATTAGGTGAAAATTGCATCAATCTCCCACATCCAATTGCAGTCGGGTGGATAACACGAAATGCGGATGACATGACCCCAACCCGCCCCGGTATCAAAATCCAGCCCAAGGTGTGCAATATCTCAGGCTGCAGCATGTGGAAGTCCTTGCACCAGTCCCCTCCTGGTAAGATGGAGACAGGGCTAGGCAGAAGCACAAGAGGAGCAGAGGGCAGCAGGTTCACCCCAGGACTGTGGTGAAATGAGGACCAGTTCAGTCCCAAGAGGCTCCTCCTGACAAACAAAAGGCAGGTACCTCACACACCCCGGCCACTCGGGCAACACCAGTGACATGCACTAGGTTTTAAGAATTTATGGGGGGGAAATTCAGTATCGCCCCATTTGGGGTGCAATTATCGTCCGGGCGCAAAGATTAGCGCCTGGTGCTAATTATCGCCACCGACTGCAAACTTGACTTTTATCGCCCCTGGAGGTGATTGGAGCGCTAAATCAGGCGCTACACACCTCTCTTAAGGCGCAAAGGCCGAGGAGCGAGGCGCTACCTCAGAGCGCTGGCGAAGCTCATGTGATGTCAGTCAGCAATGGAACATAGACACAATGGCGCCAGCCAGTTCTTAAAGGGGAGGGTTGATCTTGCTTTCCATCCACATCCTGCTCATTGCAGCCTTGAATCTCGGCCTGGAGAGACCTGCACATCAAATCTGCTGGAAAGAACAATGGAGAGTACCAGGGAAAGAGCTCAGAGTGCAGCCCCCACAGTCTCTTCTAAATCGTTACAAGGAAGGGCAAATCAAAATGAACCTGCAAAGTGCTGCTCAGTACCCAAAACTCCTTCACACAGCGTTGAATCTCTCCAGAAGTCTCTCTCTCTCTCTCTCAGAAAGCGTGGTTCTAAAATGTCACCAACAATAAAAGGCAGGAAGCGGTCACCTTTAAATAGCGCTCCCCCAGTCCCTTCCTGACTGCAAAACGCTCCCCTCAACCTGTCGTTGCTAGCGGCAGGCGGTAAGGCAGGGGGCGCCACTCAATATCCGCTCCGGGGCAATACCGGGGCGTTGCGCACTCGACTGACGTCACGATCTGCCGGCGCAGGAGATCGTGGCGGTAGTGTTTAGCGCCGCCGCAAAATGTCTAGTTAATTTCACGAGCGGCGCAAATATCGCCACGCCCGGGCACTAGACACTTTGCGCCCCATTAGCGCCCTCTTAAGGTGCTAACGGGAGGCGCAACCAACTGAATTTTTCCCCCTATGTCTCACACACAGACACCCAGGGGAACCACAGTGTGGGTTGGGAATAAAATGATAGCACCACTAAAGTTGTTCTACGTGCAGACATTGCCTTTAGCAAGGTTTGGAAGTGGCTCTGATGAGGGAGCACAATTGCAAACTTTGTGAATTGATATGAACAGAGAAAGGTCTGCAGTTGATAGCATTTTTGTGGAGGGAAAGGGGAAGATATGGACTAGATTGTTCATACGCTGGCCAGATGTGGTAGTCAAGAGAAGGTCTCCCCATATCAGATTGGCATGAATATCTCTTGCAGCTGACAACAGGCTGTCCTCCGCTTCTTCTTCAGGCTGCTGCTCCTCTTGCTGATGCTCTTGTGCTTTATTGGAAAACTTTGTCCTCTGGGGTGTCCATGAGGAAGCATCTTTCCAAGACAAGGTTGTGCAGCATTCAGTACACCACCACAATCCTCAAGGCCCTCGCCAGCCTATGCAGCAGGACACCCGCAGGTCAAATCCCTCACCCAGACAACACTAACAAGCTGCTGGAAACCAAATCAAACCCGTGGTTAGGAATTTTTGACGACTGAACCCGATCAGATCGAGAGATGAAAGCCTCAGATTTAAAATGTGAAAAGTCGCGCGTTAAAGCGGGATTTCTGCACGCCCCACCTGCACGTAAGCGGGATTTGTAATAAAGCAAACTTTTCACAATTTAAAGCACAGGTGAAAAAAATGGGTTTTTAAACATGGTTGCGTCAAAGCGGGAATTGCAATTAAGTGAATTACGCATAAACAGGTGCGGATGTAAGTTATTATAGCAGACATCCTTCCATCTAACTCCTTGAAAAGATAGCTAATCCTTTGCAAAAAAACCAGGAGGTCACAGTCACTCTTTTCCATGAAATTCTTTTATTGCTTTGACAGCCTTTAATCTAAATGATACCTTGGAAATTCAGTTTCTTTTCTCTTTCAAGGGTTTGGAATTCACCAGTTTGTTTTCTGAGATTTTTAAGTTGACATCCCTCCTCTGACTCAGACAGAAGCAGTCTTTTATTTCCGAGAAGAAGGTGATCGGGGACTTCCTAGAATCGCATTGTATCAAAATAAACTTGTTACAGGGATGCAGTAGATTTTTTTATAAATGCTTATGTACGCTGACTGGATTTTAAGGAGGAATGGGTACGCTATTTGTAAATTCTGCTGAACCCCAGAAAATCGCGGAGCGTGCTATTCTCCAAAAGAAGCCATCACAAGGAACAGGGTGTTTGGATTGAGTTGCAGTCAAAACCAACGAACATAGAAACATAGAAAAATAGGAGCAGGAGTCGGCCATTCGGCCCTTCGAGCCTGCTCCGCCATTCAATATGATCATGGCTGATCCTCTATCTCAATACCATATTCCCACTCTCTCCCCATACCCCTTGATGCCTTTTGTGTCTAGAAATCTATCTATCTCCTTCTTAAATATATTCAGTGACTTGGCCTCCACAGCCTTCTGTGGTAGAGAATTCCACAGGTTCACCACCCTCTGAGTGAAGAAATTTCTCCTCATCTCAGTCCTAAATGTCCTACCCCCGTATCCTGAGACTGTAACCCCTCGTTCTAGACCCCCCCCCCCCCCCACCAGCCAGGGGAAACATACTCCCTGCATCCAGTCTGTCTAGCCCAGTCAGAATTTTATACGTTTCAATGAGATCCCCTCTCATTCTTCTGAACTCTAATGAATACAGGCCTAGTCGACCCAATCTCTCCTCATACGACAGTCCTGCCATCCCAGGAATCAGTCTGGTGAACCTTCGCTGCGCTCCCTCTATGGCAAGTATATCCTTTCTTAGGTAAGGAGACCAAAACTGCACACAGTACTCCGGGTGTGGTCTCACCAAGGCCCTGCATAACTGTAGTAAGACATCCTTGCTCCTGTACTCAAATCCTCTTGCAATGAAGGCCAACATACCATTGGCCTTCCTAACTGCTTGCTGCACCTGCATGTTTGACCAGCAAAGAGCAGATGTTCCAGGGTATAACTTTCAAGAGGAATATGGTTTGGACACGGACATCAACAATATTGCTGCTGGGACATCAGCCGGGCTGGGCCAATTGTAAGTCCTCTGTAGAAAGAAGCATGACGTCAGCCCCAGAACCTTCCTAAGACTGCACAAAGCTTATATTCAACCAATCCTTTCAAAGAGCAGCACAGGCACAGTGGACAGAATGGCCTCCTTCTGTGCTGCAAGTTTCTTTTTTTTAATTCATTCTTGGGATGTGGGCGTCGATGGCAAGGCCAGCATTTATTGCCCATCCCTAGTTGCCCTTGAGAAGGTGGTGGTGAGCCGCCTTCTTGAACCGCTGCAGTCCGTGTGGTGAAGGTACTCCCACAGTGCTGTTAGGGAGGGAGTTCCAGAATTTTGACCCAGCGCCAATGAAGGAACGGCTGATATACTACTAAGTCAGGATGGTGTGTGACTTGGAGGGGAACTTGGAGGTGGTGGTGTTCCCATGCGCCTGCTGCCCTTGTCCTTCCAGGTGGAAGAGGTCGCGGGTTTGGGAAGTGCTGCCGAAGACGCCTTGGCGAGTTGCTGCAGTGCATCTTGTAGATGGTACACACTGCAGCCACGGTACGCCGATGGTGGAGGGAGTGAATGTTTAAGGTGGTGGATGGGGGGCCAATCAAGCGGGCTGCTTTGTCCTGGATGGTGTCGAGCTTCTTGAGTGTTGTTGCAGCTGCACTCATCCAGGCAAGTGGAGAGTATTCCATCACACTCCTGACTTGTGCCTTGTAGGTGGTGGAAAGGCTTTGGGGAGTCAGGAGGTGATTCAGCCCGGTGTACTGAAAGTTAGAATCCAAAACCGAGCAATAGGAGCAGTGTATATTGCTCTACCATGCGTTATCTGCTCAACTCATTTGCACTATATCTGTGGACTCCAAACAACAGAAGAAGATATCTGAGACTCCAACAGGGTACCTGCACAAGGTAAGGACTAATCCTTCAACATCAATGCTTATAGAGGAAGAACACAATCCACCCTGGCTACATTAGGCAGCAGACCTTGACCACATTCAATCACACAGAAGATTCTGTCGCAAGGGTTATCTGAACCCCCTGGCCTTGAGGTTCACATACTCAACAGTATGGACTGTTACAAGTTCCAGGTCGCACCCAATATAAAAAGGATGTGAAAAGCGTAATAAATCCTGAGCATTAGCAAGCCTCCAATTTAATGACTCAGGGCAGAATTTTCATTGACCCGTGGAGGTGGGTTTGGAGGCGTGTGGGGGGTTAAAATTGCGAAAACTGGCGGGCGGGCACAAGCCTGCCTCCATGCAATTTTCATTAAATCGTGTCTGCTGGTCCCGACTCCGTCCTGCCTCTTAGAGGCGGGATAGGCTGTTAAGGCCCTTAAGAAGTACTAAATTGCCTCTATAATGCCATTTTGAAAGGCCTTTGTGATTTTAACCCTTTTTCTACGTGAAGCACGCCTGTTGTGAACCACGAATGTGAAACCTGGCGGTAGCACATTTCGGGGTGGTGGTGGTGGTGGTGGAGGTGGAGGAGGAAAAATATCTGGGAGCAGACTTGGAGCTGCTGCTGCTTATTTTGCCTTCAGGTCCTCTCACAGCAAAGGCCAGGCAGTCTTTGCAGACCTTCAATGCAGCAGCAATGATGACATCATCAGAGGCGACTTTTAGACTGAAAACACTAATTGGGTCATGGGTTCCCACATGCTGGAACTCAATTGCCCAATTAGGTGAAAATTGCATCAATCTCCCACATCCAATTGCAGTCGGGTGGATAACACGAAATGCGGATGACACGACCCCAACCCGCCCCAGTATCAAAATCCAGCCCTGAGTGTCTATGAGGGGGAAATGGAACATGACATCATATCATTACCACCTCATTTTCTGTTGACGTATATATCTATAAAACCCTGACGATTTTCAGATTTCAAACCTCAGAAATATTTGTCGATGAATGAGCAGGTAGTTTCATAATGAACATCAGAATCAAAGGGGGGGAATTTTAACACCTCCTGCCTGGTGGAGGCTGGGTTGAGGGGGGCAGTAAAAGGGGGTCTTACCCACTCCTTTCAAACCCCGATCTGGCTGAATGCAATTTTAATTTGCAGGTGGGAAGGACACTCACCTCAATCCAACGGGGTCCTCTTTAAATATGCAGACCTGACATCATCGGGTCCCCCATCTGCTATTTTAACGTGAGGCCTGAGCGGGGGAACAGTGGCGGTCTTCCCACCTGGGCAAGCCTGCCAGCAAACCTGGATCGGCACTTGAGGGAAATAAACTTGCAGGGCTACGGGGATAGAGCGGGGGAATTGGACTGACTGGATTGCTCTGCAGAGAGCTGGCACGGCCTCCTTCTGTGCCGTTATGACTGGATTTTGATACTCAGGTCGGGTTGGGGTCGTGAATCCCACATTCTGGCTTGTAAACCTGCCTCCATCGAGATGTGGCCAACCCACTGTATTTTCCCTTGATTGACCTTGTTGAGCCCGCCCAGTGAGCTCAGCAGGCCAATTAAGGGCCACCCGGCAACAGGTGACGTCACAGATGGACATTTCATCTGTCAAGAGCTTTTGACAGATGAAATATCAGCGTTTGACAGCTCTGTGAAGCTGTCAAACACTCACAATATGATTTCTAACTTCAGTCCTTCCTTTCAGGCTGAGTTTTAAATCATTCCAGCACAGAAAACAGAGGCTGAAACTTTTGACAGCACCACGGCCTTTCTGCTTTCTGTGCCGGTGAGATTTCTGACTCCCGAGAACTGAAGGGCTGACACCTGCAGGAGGAAGTTAAGGTAAGTAAAACTTTTTCCCACACTTTGCACTTACCTTACACACTTACCTCTGCACACATGCACCCATCACTCACCTGCCCACCGGACATATGGACCCCTCCAACCCCTACAGACCCACGATAACTTGGCGTGGTTGCCACCTGTCAGGAAGTCCACATTTCACCCTTTAAAATAGGGATTATCCAAAAAACTGCCTGTTAACAGGCAGTTAATTGTCACTAATCCCTTCCCGCCTCGGGGAGTCGGGTCTCAGCACAGGTCGGGTACCCGCCGCCAGCGAAACTGGCATGGAGGCGGGATGGGGTCGGGACTCCCGAATCTGCAACTTTAACCCCCCACACGCCTCCAAACCCGACTCCACGGGTCATTGAAAATCCAGCCCTGTGACTCTATAACAGGAGCCAGGGCCAGAAGAGGTCCAGCAAAGTCAGTATTTTAAATTTTCTTTTAGTTTCCTTGTGGGCCAGGAAGATCTGGAGTGCGCCTCTGGCAATGTTCCCTTTCATTTCTTTTTTTGGGGGGGGGGGGTGTGCGGCCCATTGAAAATACCGCGCATGTGCGTTTTTTCCTATTAAAAGCTGGTGAGCCGGCTGCGCGGGAGCTGCAGAACGCTGCGCAGCCGCAGGGAACACGGCCTCTGGGCCCCACGAGGAAACCTTAGACCTCCCAACCCAGGCTTCCATCCCTCAGATAGGATTTCCCTCGAAGCCACTGAGCTTGTGCCGAGACTGATCCCGCGGGACCGACAGCGACCCCCAAGCCGCACAATTTTAACAGCCGGGCATCCAATTCCCGTCGACTTCCCGGCTCTTTTGGTCGGGAAGTGGCATGCTAATGAGGTCTGGTCATTAAATACCCTGCTGCCGCTCTTGGAACGGCGTGGCTGGAGGTGGCCAAGAGGTGCGCAACAGGAGCGTAATTATGAGGACTTGGAATGTAGATTCCCATGACAAAATCCGATCCGTCTCTTCTCTCCTCGAGAGCCATCACGCGAAGAGTAGCCGCCCCTGCCCTTTGGCGATGTGAATTCCTGAGAGAAACTGATTGCTGCTGAGGGTACACCATCACAGGACACATGCGAGCCAGGCAGCAGCGCAGTTATGAGCACATCGGTCAGTCCTCTTAAGAGAGTTAGGTGGGATCTCACCAGGTGAATCACACGTCACAAGTGAGCACGAGCAGTGAGTGGTGGCAGGGACGGCCGTGGGGAGTCCGCGTCAGAGGGCGCGGTCCGCGTCAGAGGGCGCGGTCCGCGTCAGAGGGCGCGGTCCGCGTCAGAGGGCGCGGTCCGCGTCAGAGGGCGCGGTCCGCGTCAGAGGGCGCGGTCCGCGTCAGAGGGCGCGGTCCGTGTCAGAGGGCGCGGTCCGTGTCAGAGGGCGCGGTCCTCTGCGAGCACTGCTCAAATGGACTGAGATGCGGAACCCGGAGGGGGGGGTGGGGGCTATCAATGAAAAGGAGAATGATAGAGGGTCAGCAACAACTGTGCGAGGTACTGGCATGTCCTGCCAGGCACACTCTCCACAATGGCCCAGAGGATGGAGGAGTCCAGTTCAAATATTTGTGGAGTGATGTCATAGGCCCTTGCGAAGCTGTCTTCCATTGAGAGTGGCCTCCTCTGTGGAACTTGAATCGCGGCGCACTAATGAGTCTCTGCAGACCCTGATGTTGGCCTTACAAACTACAAACGCCAGTATGTCTACCACCTCACACAGGAACATAGACAGATTGGACGTGGCTTCCAAGGCATCACCGATTGCCTCCAAGATGCGCTCCCACAGAGGCAGGTGTGAAACATAGAAACATAGAAGATAGGAGCAGGAGTAGGCCATTCAGCCCCTCGAGCCTGCTCCGCCATTTAATGAGATCATGGCTGATCATCCAAATTCAGTACCCTGTCCCTGCTTTCTCCCCATATCCCTTGATCCCTTTAGCCTTAAGAAATATATCTCACTCCTTCTTGAATATATTTAATGAATTGGCCTCAACTGCCTTCTGAGGTAGAGAATTCCACAGGTTCACCACTCTCTGGGTGAAGAAATTCCTCCTCATCTCAGTCCTAAATGGCTTACCCCTTATCCTTAGACTGTGACCCCTGGTTCTGGACTCCCCCGCCATCGGGAACATCCTTCCTGCATCTAGTCTGTCTAGTCCTGTTAGAATTTTATAAGTTTCAATGAGATTCCCTCCCATTCTTCTAAACTCTAGCGAATATAAGCCCAATCGTCCCAATCTCTCTTCATACGTCATTCCTGTCATCCCAGTGATGTGCCACTGGCCCAGGAGAGGGACAATCGCGATAGGGGAGATGGAAGTGAAAACTCCTCTCAAAGCATTTGCGCGGCTCATCCATTGCCCCCCCCCCCCCCAACCAGTACCCAGACATGCTGCCTCCTGTCCCGCTGGCCCCGTCTACCCCTGCACAGGTACAGGTGGAGCAGTCATTGGTGGGGCCCTCACGGGCTCCAACACCCAGAGGTTGTCGGCCGCGAGCTCCTCAGAAGTCAGCAGGGATCAGAGCAGCCTGTCTCTACCTCTGCTGAAGCCACACGGATTGCACCGGGTAGAGGTGCCAGAGAGAGAAAGAGAAAAGCTTCGTAGTTCACCAAGGGTACACACATGGGTCTTTTGGGATATTTGTTAACATTTAAAATTTATTATGTCACGTTAAATTCATTACTTTGCACCACTTTCCCTTGTTCCCCATTCTTGCAAACTCTGCTTTTCATTTGCCTGGTGCTCAATGTGGAGACATGGAATTGACTGAGACCAATTGGTGGATGGGCAACGAGTGGATGGGTTGCTTGTGTAAGTGAGGGGTGGAGGAGGGGGCGGGGAATGTTATAGATACTTTGGTCCAGTGTGAGTGACTAACTGAACCTTCGAGCTATTAGGGCATCCCTGGCATCCCGAGCAGCAATGTGATTGGCTGGTCTGGACTTGGGCACCCCATCTTCCTCTTCCTCCTTCTCCTCTCCATTGGAGTCGTCATCAGATGAGGAATGCTGTGCGGCTTGTTCCTCCTGCACCTCTAGTCCTCGTTGCGGTGCTAAGTTGTGCAGAACACAGCACATCATGATTATCCTGGAGACTCTCGCTGGCGAGTACTGAAGGGCGCCTCCAGACCTGTCCAGGCACCTGAAGCGCAACCTGAGCCTGCCGATGGCTTGCTCGATGACACATCTGGTTGTTATATGGCTGGAGTTGTAGTGCTCCTGGTGTTCATTGGTGGGGTTCCTCAGAGATGTCATCGGCCAGGTTTGAAGGGGGTATCCTTTGTCGCCTAGCAGCCACCCTTTAAGGCTGGTTCCTGGTCTGAACGTGTTGGGGATGTTGGACTGTCACCACATGAAAGCATCATGGCAGCTCCCAAGGAATCTGGCGCAGACCTGCATGAACCTTTTCTTCTGGTTGCACCCCAGCTGCACATTAATGGAATGAAATCCTTTGTGGTTGATGAATACGCTTGGTTGATCTGGGGGTGCTCGGATTGCCACATGCGTGCAGTCGATGGCACCCTGCACCTGTGGGAAGCCAGACAGAGACGCGAATCTGAGTGCCCACTCATTCTGGCTATTTTTGTCGCTGGGGAAGTTTACATAACTCTCAGCCCTAGCAAACAATCCATCCGTTACTTACCGTATGCATTTATGTGCAGCTGACTGCGACGCCCTCAATATGTCTCGGGTAGTGCCCTGGAAGGAACCGGGGGCAAAAAAATTGATAATGAGAGTGACTTTCACAGCAACTGGTAATGCGTGGTCACCAGGTCCAGCCGGTAGTAGGTCTTCTTCTAGGAGGCGGCAGATGTCTGCGACCACCTGACGTGACAATCTCACCCTTCGGAAGCACTGCTCATCCAAGAGATGAAGGAAGCTGAGCCTCTGTCTGTAGACCCCGTTAGGTGGGTATGGCCTCCTGCGACCTCGACCCCTCTGTTGGTCCCTTCTCTGCTGGCCACCTGCAGCTCCCTCCACAGCAGGTCCTTGCTGCTGCTGATCCACATTGTCCTCCTCGTCTGAAAATCCAATCAAAAGCAGCCTGGCGTACCCTTTCTGATCTGCTCCGTGTGAACACCTCCAAACTCTACAAATAAGTCTCTCACAACAAGTGCTCTGGGAGGAGGCTTGCATGGAGCATAAACACCGGCACAGACCAGTTGGGCTGAATGGTTTGTTTCTGTGCTGTGAATTCTATGTAAACTGTTTCCCAGAGGGAACGGAGAAAGCAGCTGTGACTGCTGAACCTTTATTCAGATCTGGTCTATTGACCTTTAACCATCCCGGTAAAGTACCGCTCCCAATCTCGCCTCGGTTTCACCGCCGGTTTTCCCGATCCCCGGGAAACCCGTGTAGTGGCCGTTAATTCCAAAACCGGGCTCACACTCGCGTTATAGGAGCCTGATTTACATATGTTAATGACGGACCCACCTCTCCACAGTGGGATACTGTGACACCACGATATCTGCTGCCGTAGAAACAGAAATGACCACACGTGCCACGGTTTAGTGTCGCGTTTTGTGCATTTTTGCGGTTTAAACTCCACACCCCCACAACCCACTCCCGTCCGTCTGAGGGGGGGGGGTTGGGGTTAATATCGAGGCCAGAGTCTCCCCTTGTAATCATGCTTTGGGAGTTTGTTTAACAGCTTTATAGGCCACCTAAACTGCTATTCAATATTGTATTCAAAAGTACTTCATTGGCTGTAAAGTGCTTTGAGACGTCCGGTGGTCGTGAAAGGCGCTATAGAAATGTAAGTCTTTCTTTCTTTTTTATGAGCATTGTTCCCGATTCATCACATTTACCCCACTGTCCCGTAGCAGAAAATGTATTTTTTCATTGAGAGCAAAGTTCAGTCCATTTAATAAAGCTATTTTGTCCTTCCCCTTCCTATAGTCTTGCACCCTCACACCATGTCTAGCTAAGAGGGTGGATGGGGACTGCATTCTGTAACTCAATACTAGATGACTCTTCCTATGATTTTCACTCTCTTCCTGCACCAAAGCATCCAGTCTTTGTTCCTTTGTTGTCTCTCCACAACAGCACAAGTGAGTTTGAAACTTAGCATGTGGAGTATCACTAACACAATTCTGAGTACTACTAGGCGATGGTGAGGTGAGTTGGCACCCTAACAAATAGTGTTCCTGCTCTGCTTTGTAGAAGACATTCCCCTGAACACAGCCCCCCACCTATGGATTTTCAATGAGTATTTCAAACCAAATGTCCTGAATCGCACACACCACGTCTCGCCAGGCTGTAGACAGCTGGAATCATGGATTTCAGGCTGCATTTATACTGTCACTTTTGTGTTGATGCAAGGTGGTTTTGGCTGCCGTCAATGCAAAGCTCGGAGTGTAACTGGGAGATTAAAGTCTACAGAAGACCCCTCCAGAAGGCCATGGCATAGTGGCTTGAATTCCCAAAGATGGCAGTATAAATCCATGATGTGGAGATGCCGGCGTTGGACTGGGGTGGACAAAAATCAGAAGTCGCACAACACCAGGTTATAGTCCAACAGTTTTATTTGAAATCACAAGCTTTCGGAGCTGCTGACGAAGGAGCAGCAGCAGCAGCAGCAGCAGCAGAGTGGTGGTCTCTGTGAGCAGGAAGAGGAGAAGGAGACCAGTTAGCAGACCACCACCAACAACCACTACTGAGGTGCCTGGAGAGAGAGGAGAGGACAGGAGAGGAGAAAGAAAAGAAGGCCAAGGCCATTAACAACAGAGGAGAGGCCTTTCCACACTGCCTCCTCAATTGGCCTCCATTTTAGGAGAGGGAGAGAGGGGAGAAAACATCACAAACAAACATCATCTGTTTGGAAGGAGGAAGGAAGGAAAGAACATCATCTACAGGTGGGTGTGATTCTGGGGCACTCTCCCAGAGACTTTGTTTTGTAGGTGGGGGGAGGAAAGAAGAAAAGAAGAGGGCCGGAACATCTAAGGGGTGTGTGTGTGTGTGGCTTCTGTGAAAGCTAGGCCGCACACACCATATTAAACACCCCTTTCCCATTGCCTGACCTGGGACAGCTGGAGCTGCCTAGGTGAAGTTCCCCAATTAATTATATCCAATTGGGCATCGTTAAGACCTGGTGCAGGACTGAGCCTGGGCATCTCCAGCTGTCCCAGGTGAAGACATCTTCTCCCCCCACCAGAAGACCACCACCAAAGACTTTTTACATCGGAGAGTGCACCCCCCTGCCAACACCCACCCACCCACCATCCTGAGTGGCGACCCTGCCCTTGCGGCTTCCCTCCTTCCCACCCCCCTCTCTCTCTCTCTTTGTCTCTTGTCTCTCTCTGCCTCTCTCTCTCTAAGAGGCACCTCATCTATTTTTAATTAAGTACCCATTGAGCAGAGGGGAGAAGGCCCCTCTCCCAATTCAATCAACTAAAGGGAGAGGTGTGCCTTCAATTTAAGAGCTCCCTCTGCTCAGGGGAAAACTAAAACAAAAAAAACCAAGGCCATTAACACCTTCAGGCCTGTGACTTGGGGTGAGTGTAGCCCTTAAAGAACCCTCCATTATGGCGACCACATCTTCGCCGGTGGCGGGGGCAGCGAGGACGTACGCAAGCGTGGCAGCCGCGGCCACGGCCGCAGCCACGAGTCCTCCTGTTACCCCGTCACCTTTTACCCTCCTTACGAGGAAGAATGGGGTCAAGAGCTACACTCACCCCAACATGACTATAGAGGCGTGTGTAAAAGCCATGGCTGGGGTTGTCGGCCCTTCAGCCATCGTCGCCGCCTCTAAAATGTACGGCAAGGCTGTGTTCTTCCTGGGGTCGGAGCGGGCGGTGTCCCTGGCCATCGAGAAGGGGCTCACCGTGGGCGGGACCTTCCTGCCGGTGGACCCCCTTGAGGCCACCGCGCAAAGGATTGTGGTTTCCAACGTCCCGCCCTTTGTTCCGGGTGAGCTCCTCCTCCCCCACCTACGTCAACTGGGGGAGGTGAGGTCGGGGATCACACCCATCCCGCTCGGCTTCCGGGAAGCCAGCCTTCGGCACGACTTCTCCTTCCGGCGCCAGCTTTTCGTCCGGCTGGCGCGGGAGGAGGACGCGGACGGCGCGTTCACTGTGCTCCACGGGGGGACCGCCCACCGCGTCTTCTGGACCTCGGACGGCGCGCGGTGCTACGCCTGTAAGGAGGTGGGGCACGTCCGCAAAAACTGCCCCGCCTCCAAGGCCGCCACGACACCTGGCGCGGCCGGGGTTGGCGCCGCCGCCCCCCCTCCCCCTGATACTGTCCGCGCGTCGACGGCGACGGATGCGCGGTCGAAATCGGAGGCCAACACCACCACGGCCTCCGGCGGGGAGGAGGGAGAGCGTCCGGGGGGAAGGAAGGCGCGTAGGAAAACTAAACACCTAAGGGCGGATCCCCTCGCGGAGGAAACATCGGAATTGACAGAACTCACGCCCGAGTATATCGCGGAGTTGGTCGGGACGCATGAGACTGGGGGGGTCCTCGTGCCCGGGCCCGTGACCGTGACCGCAACCGCCGAGGCGGCTAAATCAAGACCTGCGGCCGGGCTCGGGCCCGAGGGGCCCAAGAAACCCAGTCGTCGGAAGGGGGCAGAGAGGGAGGCCCCAGCAGACATGGAGGCCTCCCCCTCTCCGGGCCCCAACTTGTTAAAAAGAAAGCTCCGCCCCCAGCAGGAGGACTGCGAGGAGGAAGGTCCCTCCGCAAAAGGGGGGCAGTCGCCCGCCGCGGGTGCTGCGCCCCACCCCACCACCGTCATCGTCGCGCGCGATCGGCAGGGGTCGTCTGTCCCTCGGGAGGGTGAGACAGACGAGTCTGTCCGACCTGTGCCTCCCGGGGATGGGGAAGAGACCCTGCCCGTGGGGGGGGGCGCGGAACAACCCGCGGAGGGAAATGTAGTACCGGAACCGTTGCTCCTCGCCGGGTCGGGCGTCCTGGGGACTGGGGCGGGCGAGGCCAAAGAGGCTGAAGCCGAGCCCGCCTTTTATAACCCAGATATCTCCCAGGGACTGCTCGACCTGGTGGAGGAGTGTAGCAATCCCCAGCCTGCTGGGTCGGAGGTTGGTGGCGGGGAGACGGAAAGCCCCCTGACTCCGTCTCTGTTGTTGGCGCCGGACGTGCTGGAGGAATTTGGGATTATTTTCTCCCCGGTTTCTCCGGTCGCCCCGGCGCCTGAGGCGGGGGGGGGCCCCGAACTGCCGCCGCCGCCTCCCGGCCCGGCGCCCCTGAAGGAGCCCAGGGTGGACTCCTCTGCCACCGATCCTGGGGGTGGGATCGTGACGGAGGCGGGGCCGGCCGGTGCGGCCGAGCCGTTCGCTGCACCCTGTGTGACGGACGGGTTGGCCGCCGGTGACGACCTCCCGGAGGAGGACGGGGACTCGGTGGGGGGCTTCGAGGACGATTTGGAGTCCATCGGCAGCGAGGTGATGGACGCCCTCGTGCCCTTCACCGACTCTCCCCTCATCCCCGTAGGGGAACTCCGGGATTTTATGGCCGTGAGCCAGGGTCGTCACAAGAAGATCCGGCTGGCCCTCGACAAGTGGTCGGAGCTGGCGCTGCTCGTCGTGTCCGTCCGCGCCGCCGTTAAAATCATGGGCGCGGACAAGGACGTTGGCCGGCTCGAGCTGCGTCGGCTCAAGACGTTCCACACTGGGCTGCTGAGGGAGTGGCGGTCGTCAGTGACCGCCCTCCCTCCCCTCCGTTAGGTAGAGGTTGCACTATGCTTCTGAGATGAAGATAACCATAGCCAGCCTCAACATCAACGGCAGCAGGGAGGCGCGCCGTAGATTCAATAACTTCTCGGTCCTTCGGGACGGGAAATATGCGGTGTGCTTCCTGCAAGAAACCCACACCGTTCCGGGAGACGAGGCCACGTGGCTCCTGGAGTGGCAAGGAGGGGTCAGCATGAGTCACCTCTCCAACAATTCCTGCGGGGTGGCTGTCTTGCTGGCCCCGCATTTTCAGCCGGAGATCTTGAGGGTCAAGGAGCACGTGCCGGGCCGCTTGCTCCAGGTCACTGTTCGCCTGGGAGGCGTGCCGCTCCATTTAGTGAACGTGTACGCCCCCCGGACCGGTGCGCAGCAAGTGCGCTTCTTCGGAGAAGTGTCCGCTCTTCTGGGCTCCATCGACGTGGGCGAGTGCGTCATCCTCGGGGGGGATTTCAATTGTACCCTCGAGGCGCGGGACCGGTCGGGTCCCCCGCGAAGCCCGGCGGCGATGGAGAAGTTGCGGGACCTGGTCGGGTCCTTCGACTTGGTGGACGTCTGGCGAAATCTCCATCCCGACTCCAGCGCCTTCACGAGCGTGAGGTCTGGAGGAGGAAGGTCCAGAATCGACCGCCTTTACATTTCCCGGGCGTACGTCTCCTGCGTTCCGGCGGCTTCCATGCGGCCGGTGCCGTGCACGGACCACCACCTGGTGTGGGCGGAGCTCGCTCCGCTGCGCGCGCGGGGGGGGTCCGCGTACTGGCATTTTAACAACCTGCTGCTGGAGGACGCGCGGTTCCGGGATTCGTTTCGCCGGTTCTGGGCCGACTGGAGAAGGAAGCGGGGAGGCTTCCCCTCCTTGAGGCTATGGTGGGACGTGGGCAAGGCTCACGTCCGCGTCTTCTGTCAGGAGTACGCGAAGGGGTCGACCAAGAGGCGGGAGGCCCGGGTCGGGCGATTGGAGAAAGAAGTGCTCGACCTGGAGTCCCGTCTCGGTCAGGTCGTCGAGGACCCGGCCCTGCGGAAGGTGTACGAAGAGAAGAAGGGCGCGCTGAAGGACCTGCAGCTGGTCGGGTCCCGAGGCGCGTACGTGAGGTCGCGGATCCAGCTCCTGCGGGACCTGGACCGCGGCTCCCCCTTCTTCTACTCGCTGGAAAAAAGACGGGGGGTCCGTAAGCAGCTCTTGGGGCTGCTGGCCGACGACGGATCTCTGGTCTCGGATCCGGAGGGCATCAGCGCGGAGGCCCGGGCCTATTACGGGGCTCTGTTCTCTTCGGATCCGTCCAGCGAGGATGCGCGCAGAGTTTTGTGGGAGGACCTGCCGAAGGTCGGCCCGGAGGGCGCCGAGAATTTAGAAGCTCCGCTAAGCCTGGCGGAGCTGACCGGCGCCCTGCGCCAGCTCTCGAGGGGCAAGTCCCCGGGGCTGGACGGGCTGACCGTGGAGTTCCACAGGGCGTTCTGGGACGTCTTGGGGGACGACTACGCGCGGGTCCTGGGGGAAAGTCTGGCGACCGGGGAGATGCCCCTCTCTTGGCGCAGGGCGGTCATCGTCCTGCTGCCCAAGAAGGGCGATCTCCGCCTACTTAAGAACTGGCGCCCGGTCTCCCTCCTCAGCACGGACTACAAAATTTTCGCCAGGGCTATGTCTGCTCGCCTTGGCACCGTGCTGGCCCGCATGATCCACCCCGACCAGTCCTACACGGTCCCGGGCCGGAGTATCCACGATAACATCCATCTGGTCCGGGACCTGGTCCACCATTCCCAGAGGGCTGGTCTGTCGGTCGCCTTCCTTTCCCTGGATCAGGAGAAGGCGTTCGACAGGGTGGATCACGAGTATCTTTTCGGGACTCTGCGCGCATTCGGGTTCGGGACGCATTTCGTCGCCCGGATCCGACTTCTGTACGCCGCCGCGGAGTGTCTGATTAAAGTTAACGGGTCTTTGACGGCGCCCCTTCGCTTCGGGAGGGGGGTGCGTCAGGGATGCCCCATGTCCGGTCAGTTATACGCCGTTTGCGTGGAGCCTTTCCTGCGCCTCTTGCGGAAGAGGTTGACGGGACTGGCTCTGCAAGGGCCGGGCGTGGAGGTGGTCCTCTCGGCTTACGCCGATGACGTGCTCCTCGCGGTCACGGATCCCGTCGACTTGCGGAGGATGCGAGAATGCCAGCAGATTTACTCGGACGCATCCTCCGCCAAGATCAACTGGGAGAAATGTTCTGGACTCCTGGTGGGCCCATGGCGGGTGGACTCCCTGCCGGAGGAGTTCGGGCCTTTCGCCTGGAGCACCACGCACCTCCTCTACCTGGGAGTCTACCTCAGCCCGGCCGAGGACGCCTGGCCGGCGAACTGGCAAGAGCTGGAGGCCAAAGTCACCGCTCGCCTAGGACGCTGGACAGGACTGCTCCGAGTGTTGTCCTACAGGGGTCGAGCGCTGGTCATAAACCAGCTGGTGGCCGCCATGTTGTGGTACCGGTTGGTCACTTTGATCCCTCCCCCTGCGTTTGTCGCCAAGATGCAGAAGAAGCTCGTCGACTTCTTCTGGGACAAAAGGAAGCACTGGGTCTCTGCCGCGGTTTTGAGTCTCCCGCTTAGGGAGGGCGGTCAGGCGCTGGTGTGCCTTCGCACCCAGGCGGCGACTTTCCGTCTTCAGACGCTGCAGAGATACCTGTACGTGGAGAATCCTCCTAGGTGGCGTGCGCTGGCGACGTATTTCTTCCGCCAGCTGCACGGCCTCAATTACGACACGCAGCTCCTGTTTGTGAGAGTGGGTGGCACGCGTGCCAGCCTGCGGGAGCTGCCTGTCTTCTACCAGGAACTGCTATGGGTTTGGAACAGCGTCGCCTCCGAGCGCAGTTCTCCCCCGTCAGGAGCGGCGGCCGTCCTTCGGGAGCCGCTGTTCAGGAATCCGCACCTCCACGACCGCGGGTTCGGCTGGCTGGCGGAGGGCAGGGCTGTGCCCGGTAAGGTGACCAGAGTCGGGGACCTGCTCGATGGCGGAGGAGCGGGCTGGATGGCGCCGGAGGAGTTGGCGAGGCGCATGTCTTGGGTCAACGTCCGGCTCGCGGTCAAAGCCATCGAGTCGCTAAAAGTGGCACTGGGCCCCGTCTCCACTAGGTGTGTCGAGGAGGCTCAAGCACGTGGGGCGATCCCGTCCGAACTGACCCCCGTTCGGACGGAATTCCTTATCGGCGCCCGGCCCCGAATCCTCCCTCGGGAGCCGCCGCCTCACCACTTGAGCCTTCTCGGAGAAATGCCCTCCGTGCCCTTTCAATCCGCACGGAGGCGTTTCCTGTACGGGCTGCTCCTGCACACTCTCCACTTTGCCATCTTCGTCTGCCGTCCGGACACGCCTTGGCGTACCATCCTGCCGTCCGGCGGAGGCGAAGGTCCCCATTGGAAGGCTCTCTACGCGGGAGTCTTCCCTTGTTCTATTGGGGACTTGGCCTGGAGGGTGTTGCACGGAGCAGTCCCGTGCAATAGGATTTTAAGTAGGTTTACGGACTCCCAGGCTGCTTGCCATTTTTGCGGCCTGGAGGAGTCCGTTTATCACATTTATGTTGAATGTGAGAGGTTGCAGCCCCTCTTTCATTATTTGAAGGGGCTGCTCCTCAATTTCTGGTTGCACTTCAGCCCCACGCTCCTGATCTACGGTCACCCGGTGCGGAGGGGAGCGGGTAGGTCGGAGGACCTCCTCGTAGGACTGCTCCTGGGCCTGGCCAAGAAAGCCATTAATTGGTCCAGGCAGCGGGCGGTCGAGGGGGTCGTTCGGCCCGATTGCCTGCCTCTCTTCCGCGGCCATGTTCGCGCCCGGGTGGCCCTGGAGATGGAGCACGCGGTGTCCGCCGGCACGCTTGAGTTTTTCCGCGACCGGTGGGCGCCGCGGGGACTGGAGTGCATCGTCACCCCGGACTTTCAAATTTTAATTTGATTTATTAAGTTTCATTTAAAGTTTTAATTTGATTTACAGTAAATTTGGGTTCAACCAAAAAGAGCAACACCAGGTTATAGTCCAACAGTTTTATTTGAAATCACAAGCTTTCGGAGCTGCTGACGAAGGAGCAGCAGCAGCAGCAGCAGCAGCAGCAGAGTGGTGGTCTCTGTGAGCAGGAAGAGGAGAAGGAGACCAGTTAGCAGACCACCACCAACAACCACTACTGAGGTGCCTGGAGAGAGAGGAGAGGACAGGAGAGGAGAAAGAAAAGAAGGCCAAGGCCATTAACAACAGAGGAGAGGCCTTTCCACACTGCCTCCTCAATTGGCCTCCATTTTAGGAGAGGGAGAGAGGGGAGAAAACATCACAAACAAACATCATCTGTTTGGAAGGAGGAAGGAAGGAAAGAACATCATCTACAGGTGGGTGTGATTCTGGGGCACTCTCCCAGAGACTTTGTTTTGTAGGTGGGGGGAGGAAAGAAGAAAAGAAGAGGGCCGGAACATCTAAGGGGTGTGTGTGTGTGTGGCTTCTGTGAAAGCTAGGCCGCACACACCATATTAAACACCCCTTTCCCATTGCCTGACCTGGGACAGCTGGAGCTGCCTAGGTGAAGTTCCCCAATTAATTTAATCCAATTGGGCATCGTTAAGACCTGGTGCAGGACTGAGCCTGGGCATCTCCAGCTATCCCAGGTGAAGACATCTTCTCCCCCCACCAGAAGACCATCACCAAAGACTTTTTATTACATCGGAGAGTGCACCCCCCTGCCAACACCCACCATCCTGAGTGGCGACCCTGCCCTTGCGGCTTCCCTCCTTCCCACCCCCCTCTCTCTCTCTCTTTGTCTCTTGTCTCTCTCTGCCTCTCTCTCTCTAAGAGGCACCTCAATCTATTTTTAATTAAGTACCCATTGAGCAGAGGGGAGAAGGCCCCTCTCCCAATTCAATCAACTAAAGGGAGAGGTGTGCCTTCAATTTAAGAGCTCCCTCTGCTCAGGGGAAACCAGAAATAAAAAACCGAGGCCATTAACACCTTCAGGCCTGTGACTTGGGGTGAGTGTAGCCCTTAAAGAACCCTCCATTATGGCGACCACATCTTCGCCGGTGGCGGGGGCAGCGAGGACGTACGCGAGCGTGGCAGCCGCGGCCACGGCCGCAGCCACGAGTCCTCCTGTTACCCCGTCACCTTTTACCCTCCTTACGAGGAAGAATGGGGTCACGAGCTACACTCACCCCAACATGACTATAGAGGCGTGCGTTAAAGCCATGGCTGGGGTTGTCGGCCCTTCAGCCATCGTCGCCGCCTCTAAAATGTACGGCAAGGCTGTGTTCTTCCTGGGGTCGGAGCGGGCGGTGTCCCTGGCCATCGAGAAGGGGCTCACCGTGGGCGGGACCTTCCTGCCGGTGGACCCCCTTGAGGCCACCGCGCAAAGGATTGTGGTTTCCAACGTCCCGCCCTTTGTTCCGGGTGAGCTCCTCCTCCCCCACCTACGTCAACTGGGGGAGGTGAGGTCGGGGATCACACCCATCCCGCTCGGCTTCGGGGAAGCCAGCCTTCGGCACGTCTTCTCCTTCCGGCGCCAGCTTTTCGTCCGGCTGGCGCGGGAGGAGGACGCGGATGGCGCGTTCACGGTGCTCCACGGGGGGACCGCCCACCGCGTCTTCTGGACCTCGGACGGCGTGCGGTGCTACGCCTGTAAGGAGGTGGGGCACGTCCGCAAAAACTGCCCCGCCTCCAAGGCCGCCACGACACCTGGCGCGGCCAGGGTTGGCGCCGCCGCCCCCCCTCCCCCTGATACTGTCCGCGCGTCGACGGCGACGGATGCGCGGTCGAAATCGGAGGCCAACACCACCACGGCCTCCGGCGGGGAGGAGGGAGAGCGTCCGGGGGGAAGGAAGGCGCGTAGGAAAACTAAACACCTAAGGGCGGATCCCCTCGCGGAGGAAACATCGGAATTGACCGAACTCACGCCCGAGTATATCGCGGAGTTGGTCGGGACGCATGAGACTGGGGGGGTCCTCGTGCCCGGGCCCGTGACCGTGACCGCAACTGCTGAGGCAGCTGAATCAAGACCTGCGGCCGGGCTCGGGCCCGAGGGGCCCAAGAAACCCAGTCGTCGGAAGGGGGCAGAGAGGGAGGCCCCAGCAGACATGGAGGCCTCCCCCTCTCCGGGCCCCAATACGTTAAAAAGAAAGCTCCGCCCCCAGCAGGAGGACTGCGAGGAGGAAGGTCCCTCCGCAAAAGGGGGGCAGTCGCCCGCCGCGGGTGCTGCGCCCCACCCCACCACCGTCATCGTCGCGCGCGATCGTCAGGGGTCGTCTGTCCCTCGGGAGGGTGAGACAGCCGAGTCTGTCCGACCTGTGCCTCCCGGGGATGGGGAAGAGACCCTGCCCGTGGGGGGGGGCGCGGAACAACCCACGGAAGAAAATGTAGAACCTGAACCGTTGCTCCTCGCCGGGTCGGGCGTCCTGGGGACTGGGGCGGGCGAGGCCAAAGAGGCTGAAGCCGAGCCCGCCTTTTATAACCCAGACATCTCCCAGGGACTGCTCGACCTGGTGGAGGAGTGTAGCAATCCCCAGCCCGCTGGGTCGGAGGTTGGTGGCGGGGAGACGGAAAGCCCCCTGACTCCGTCTCTGTTGTTGGCGCCGGACGTGCTGGAGGAATTTGGGATTATTTTCTCCCCGGTTTCTCCGGTCGCCCCGGCGCCTGAGGCGGGGGGGGGCCCCGAACCGCCGCCGCCGCCTCCCGGCCCGGCGCCCCTGAAGGAGCCCAGGGTGGACTCCTCTGCCACCGATCCTGGGGGTGGGATCGTGACGGAGGCGGGGCCGGCCGGTGCGGCCGAGCCGTTCGCTGCACCCTGTGTGACGGACGGGTTGGCCGCCGGTGACGACCTCCCGGAGGAGGACGGGGACTCGGTGGGGGGCATCGAGGACGATTTGGAGTCCATCGGCAGCGAGGCGATGGACGCCCTCGTGCCCTTCACCGACTCTCCCCTCATCCCCGTAGGGGAACTCCGGGATTTTATGGCCATGAGCCAGGGTCGTCACAAGAAGATCCGGCTGGCCCTCGACAAGTGGTCGGAGCTGACGCTGCTCGTCGTGTCCGTCCGCGCCGCCGTTAAAATCATGGGCGCGGACAAGGACGTTGGCCGGCTCGAGCTGCGTCGGCTCAAGACTTTCCACACTGGGCTGCTGAGGGAGTGGCGGTCGTCAGTGACCGCGCTCCCTCCCCTCCGTTAGGTAGAGGTTGCACTATGCTTCTGAGATGAAGATAACCATAGCCAGCCTCAACATCAACGGCAGCAGGGAGGCGCGCCGTAGATTCAATAACTTCTCGGTCCTTCGGGACGGGAAATATGCGGTGTGCTTCCTGCAAGAAACCCACACCGTTCCGGGAGACGAGGCCACGTGGCTCCTGGAGTGGCAAGGAGGGGTCAGCATGAGTCACCTCTCCAACAATTCCTGCGGGGTGGCTGTCTTGCTGGCCCCGCATTTTCAGCCGGAGATCTTGAGGGTCAAGGAGCACGTGCCGGGCCGCTTGCTCCAGGTCACTGTTCGCCTGGGAGGCGTGCCGCTCCATTTAGTGAACGTGTACGCCCCCCGGACCGGTGCGCAGCAAGTGCGCTTCTTCGGAGAAGTGTCCGCTCTTCTGGGCTCCATCGACGTGGGCGAGTGCGTCATCCTCGGGGGGGATTTCAATTGTACCCTCGAGGCGCGGGACCGGTCGGGTCCCCCGCGAAGCCCGGCGGCGATGGAGAAGTTGCGGGACCTGGTCGGGTCCTTCGACTTGGTGGACGTCTGGCGAAATCTCCATCCCGACTCCAGCGCCTTCACGAGCGTGAGGTCTGGAGGAGGAAGGTCCAGAATCGACCGCCTTTACATTTCCCGGGCGTACGTCTCCTGCGTTCCGGCGGCTTCCATGCGGCCGGTGCCGTGCACGGACCACCACCTGGTGTGGGCGGAGCTCGCTCCGCTGCGCGCGCGGGGGGGGTCCGCGTACTGGCATTTTAACAACCTGCTGCTGGAGGACGCGCGGTTCCGGGATTCGTTTCGCCGGTTCTGGGCCGACTGGAGAAGGAAGCGGGGAGGCTTCCCCTCCTTGAGGCTATGGTGGGACGTGGGCAAGGCTCACGTCCGCGTCTTCTGTCAGGAGTACGCGAAGGGGTCGACCAAGAGGCGGGAGGCCCGGGTCGGGCGATTGGAGAAAGAAGTGCTCGACCTGGAGTCCCGTCTCGGTCAGGTCGTCGAGGACCCGGCCCTGCGGAAGGTGTACGAAGAGAAGAAGGGCGCGCTGAAGGACCTGCAGCTGGTCGGGTCCCGAGGCGCGTACGTGAGGTCGCGGATCCAGTTCCTGCGGGACCTGGACCGCGGCTCCCCCTTCTTCTACTCGCTGGAAAAAAGACGGGGGGTCCGTAAGCAGCTCTTGGGGCTGCTGGCCGACGACGGATCTCTGGTCTCGGATCCGGAGGGCATCAGCGCGGAGGCCCGGGCCTATTACGGGGCTCTGTTCTCTTCGGATCCGTCCAGCGAGGATGCGCGCAGAGTTTTGTGGGAGGACCTGCCGAAGGTCGGCCCGGAGGGCGCCGAGAATTTAGAAGCTCCGCTAAGCCTGGCGGAGCTGACCGGCGCCCTGCGCCAGCTCTCGAGGGGCAAGTCCCCGGGGCTGGACGGGCTGACCGTGGAGTTCCACAGGGCGTTCTGGGACGTCTTGGGGGACGACTACGCGCGGGTCCTGGGGGAAAGTCTGGCGACCGGGGAGATGCCCCTCTCTTGGCGCAGGGCGGTCATCGTCCTGCTGCCCAAGAAGGGCGATCTCCGCCTACTTAAGAACTGGCGCCCGGTCTCCCTCCTCAGCACGGACTACAAAATTTTCGCCAGGGCTATGTCTGCTCGCCTTGGCACCGTGCTGGCCCGCATGATCCACCCCGACCAGTCCTACACGGTCCCGGGCCGGAGTATCCACGATAACATCCATCTGGTCCGGGACCTGGTCCACCATTCCCAGAGGGCTGGTCTGTCGGTCGCCTTCCTTTCCCTGGATCAGGAGAAGGCGTTCGACAGGGTGGATCACGAGTATCTTTTCGGGACTCTGCGCGCATTCGGGTTCGGGACGCATTTCGTCGCCCGGATCCGACTTCTGTACGCCGCCGCGGAGTGTCTGATTAAAGTTAACGGGTCTTTGACGGCGCCCCTTCGCTTCGGGAGGGGGGTGCGTCAGGGATGCCCCATGTCCGGTCAGTTATACGCCGTTTGCGTGGAGCCTTTCCTGCGCCTCTTGCGGAAGAGGTTGACGGGACTGGCTCTGCAAGGGCCGGGCGTGGAGGTGGTCCTCTCGGCTTACGCCGATGACGTGCTCCTCGCGGTCACGGATCCCGTCGACTTGCGGAGGATGCGAGAATGCCAGCAGATTTACTCGGACGCATCCTCCGCCAAGATCAACTGGGAGAAATGTTCTGGACTCCTGGTGGGCCCATGGCGGGTGGACTCCCTGCCGGAGGAGTTCGGGCCTTTCGCCTGGAGCACCACGCACCTCCTCTACCTGGGAGTCTACCTCAGCCCGGCCGAGGACGCCTGGCCGGCGAACTGGCAAGAGCTGGAGGCCAAAGTCACCGCTCGCCTAGGACGCTGGACAGGACTGCTCCGAGTGTTGTCCTACAGGGGTCGAGCGCTGGTCATAAACCAGCTGGTGGCCGCCATGTTGTGGTACCGGTTGGTCACTTTGATCCCTCCCCCTGCGTTTGTCGCCAAGATGCAGAAGAAGCTCGTCGACTTCTTCTGGGACAAAAGGAAGCACTGGGTCTCTGCCGCGGTTTTGAGTCTCCCGCTTAGGGAGGGCGGTCAGGCGCTGGTGTGCCTTCGCACCCAGGCGGCGACTTTCCGTCTTCAGACGCTGCAGAGATACCTGTACGTGGAGAATCCTCCTAGGTGGCGTGCGCTGGCGACGTATTTCTTCCGCCAGCTGCACGGCCTCAATTACGACACGCAGCTCCTGTTTGTGAGAGTGGGTGGCACGCGTGCCAGCCTGCGGGAGCTGCCTGTCTTCTACCAGGAACTGCTATGGGTTTGGAACAGCGTCGCCTCCGAGCGCAGTTCTCCCCCGTCAGGAGCGGCGGCCGTCCTTCGGGAGCCGCTGTTCAGGAATCCGCACCTCCACGACCGCGGGTTCGGCTGGCTGGCGGAGGGCAGGGCTGTGCCCGGTAAGGTGACCAGAGTCGGGGACCTGCTCGATGGCGGAGGAGCGGGCTGGATGGCGCCGGAGGAGTTGGCGAGGCGCATGTCTTGGGTCAACGTCCGGCTCGCGGTCAAAGCCATCGAGTCGCTAAAAGTGGCACTGGGCCCCGTCTCCACTAGGTGTGTCGAGGAGGCTCAAGCACGTGGGGCGATCCCGTCCGAACTGACCCCCGTTCGGACGGAATTCCTTATCGGCGCCCGGCCCCGAATCCTCCCTCGGGAGCCGCCGCCTCACCACTTGAGCCTTCTCGGAGAAATGCCCTCCGTGCCCTTTCAATCCGCACGGAGGCGTTTCCTGTACGGGCTGCTCCTGCACACTCTCCACTTTGCCATCTTCGTCTGCCGTCCGGACACGCCTTGGCGTACCATCCTGCCGTCCGGCGGAGGCGAAGGTCCCCATTGGAAGGCTCTCTACGCGGGAGTCTTCCCTTGTTCTATTGGGGACTTGGCCTGGAGGGTGTTGCACGGAGCAGTCCCGTGCAATAGGATTTTAAGTAGGTTTACGGACTCCCAGGCTGCTTGTCATTTCTGCGGCCTAGAGGAGTCCGTCTATCACATTTATATTGAGTGTGAGAGGTTGCAGCCCCTCTTTCATTATTTGAAGGGGCTGCTCCTCAATTTCTGGTTGCACTTCAGCCCCACGCTCCTGATCTACGGTCACCCGGTGCGGAGGGGAGCGGGTAGGTCGGAGGACCTCCTCGTAGGACTGCTCCTGGGCCTGGCCAAGAAAGCCATTAATTGGTCCAGGCAGCGGGCGGTCGAGGGGGTCGTTCGGCCCGATTGCCTGCCTCTCTTCCGCGGCCATGTTCGCGCCCGGGTGGCCCTGGAGATGGAGCACGCGGTGTCCGCCGGCACGCTTGAGTTTTTCCGCGACCGGTGGGCGCCGCGGGGACTGGAGTGCATCGTCACCCCGGATTTCCAAATTTTGATTTGATTTGTTAAGTTTCATTTAAAGTTTTAATTGATTTGCAGTAAATTTGTGTTTGTCCAACCAAAAAGATCAACACCAGGTTATAGTCCAACAGATTTATTTAATTTTACAAGCTTTCGGAGCTGTTCGCTCCTTCTTCAGGTAAGGTAGCTGTGAGAGAATCTCCCAGAATTCACAATATAAACACAGAAAAAATCTATTCAAATCTTTCCCTACATCAAAGACACACTAAGAGCACAGCCAAGACAATGAGATGTGTCCCAGGGGGTCCAATGTGTCAAAACACCTGCTGGCCGCATATCCTCTCCATTTGTTGTGTTAGTCTTTTTAAAACAAAACCTGGAAAGACCGGCCATGATGTCAAGTCACGTTCTGTATCGTGACATGAACCCGATATCGCGATTGAGGCCATCCTCATGAGTGCGGAACTTGGCTATCAGTTTCTGCTCTATGACTTTGCGCTGTCGTGTATCCCGAAGGCCGCCTTGGAGAACGCTTACCCGCAGATCCGAGGCTGAATGCCCCTGACTGCTGAAGTGTTCCCCGACTGGGAGGCAACCCTCCTGCCTGGCGATTGTTGCGCGGTGTCCGTTCATACGTTGTCTCAGTGTCTGCATGGTCTCGCCGATGTACCATGCTCTGGAGCATCCTTTACTGCAACGTATCAGGTAGACAACGTTGGCCGAGTCACATGAGTATGTACCATGTACCTGGTGGGTAGTGTCCTCACGTGTGATGATGGTATCTGTGTCCATGATTTGGCATGTCTTGCAGAGGTTGCCGTGGCAGGGTTGTGTGGTGTCGTGGTTGCTGTTCTCCTGAAAGATGGGTAATCTGCTGCGAACGATGGTACTTTTGAGGTTAGGCGGCTGCTTGAAGGCGAGTAGTGGAGGCGTGGGGATGGCCTTAGCAAGGTGTTCGTCGTCATCGATGACATGTTGAAGGCTGCGAAGAACATGGCGTAGTTTTTCCACTCCGGGGAAGTACTGGACGACGTAGGGTACTTTGTTGGTTGTGTCCCGTGTTCGTCTTCTGAGGAGGTCTATGCGGTTTTTCGCTGTGGCCCGTCGGAACTGTCGATCGACGAGTCGAGCGTCATATCCCGTTCTTATGAGGGTGTCTTTCAGTGTCCGTAAGTGTCCATCGCGTTCCTCCTCGTCTGAGCAGATCCTGTGTATTCGCAGGGCTTGTCCATAGGGGATGGCTTCTTTAACGTGGTTAGGGTGGAAGCTGGAGAAGTGGAGCATCGTGAGGTTGTCCGTGGGCTTGCGGTAGAGTGAAGTGCTGAGGCGTCCGTCTTTGATGGAGATTCGTGTGTCCAAGAATGAAACCGATTCTGAGGAGTAGTCCATGGTGAGTTTGATGGTGGGATGGAACCTGTTGATGCTATCGTGTAGTCCTTTCAGTGATCCTTCGCCGTGGGTCCAAAGGAAGAAGATGTCGTCGATGTATCTGGTGTACAGCGTTGGTTGGAGGTCCTGTGCAGCGAAGAAGTCTTGCTCGAACTTGTGCATGAAGATGTTGGCGTATTGGGGTGCGAATTTGGTCCCCATGGCTGTTCCGTGTGTTTGGGTAAAAAAATGGTTGTCGAAGGTGAAGACATTGTGGTCAAGGATGAAGCGGATGAGTTGTAGGATGGCGTCCGGAGATTGGCTGTTGTTGGTGTTGAGTACTGAGGCTGTCGCAGCGATGCCGTCATTGTGGGGGATATTGGTGTAGAGTGCCGATACGTCCATCGTGAAATCCAAACAAGGCATGATTTTGCTTTTGTTACATTAGATTATAAAAATGCACAAAACCGTAAAAGGCCATCGTTTGAATGATTTCCATCGATGCAATTCACAGAAATGATAGGCTCCCAGGCGTCCTACATACTCGCTTAAAACACGTCAAATTAGTTGTTTTACCTGAGCTCTTCAATTTTGCAAACAGAATGTGTTGAGATCTCTTGCTGAGCCCAGTAGAGTAAAACTATACAGCTTTTTGCATAAAATATTTGCATCGAGAGAACAATGGTAAAAACCGGCAATGGCAAGGCGAGTGTTTAAACGGTCAACAAATGGAAGAGTGAAAGTCCTGCAACCCAACTTGGAAACACAATTGAATTTCAAATCCGCATCAAACACCAACTGCGGACACGATTATCAGCATCAAGTCAAAACGGCGTCGACAAGCACAAAAGGCATTTTTTTTTGATGTGCGAGTGCAACTGTGTCAGCTGTGGCTCAGTGGGTAGCGCACTCGCCTCTGAGTCAGAAGGTTGTGGGTTCATAGTCCCACTCCAGAGACTTGAGCACATAAAGCTAGGCTGACACTCCAGTGCAGTGCTGAGGGAGTGCCGCACTGTCAGAGGTGCCGTCTTTCAGATGAGACGTTAAACCGAGGCCCCGTCTGCCCTCTCAGGTGGATGTAAACGATCCCATGGCACTATTTCGAAGAAGAGCAGGGGAATTGTCCCCAGTGTCCTGGCCAATATTTATCCCTCAACCAACATAACAAAAAAAACAGATTATCTGGTCATTTTCACATTGCTGTTTGTGGGAGCTTGCTGTGCGCAAATTGGCTGCCGCATTTCTCACATTACAACAGTGACTACACTTCAAAAGTACTTCATTGACTGTAAAGCGCTTTGAGACGTCCGAAGGTCGTAAATGCAAGTCTTTCTTTCTTTTTCAACTGAAAGAAGTGTACTGAGGCAACAACAGAAGATGCTGGAAATGCTCAGCAGGTCAGGCAGCATCTGTAGAGAGAGAAACAGAGTTAACGTTTCAGGTCGATGACCCTTCGTCAGAACTGGAAAAAGTTAGAGATGCCTCAGAATTGATGGGGAGGGGCAGCTACTTTACTTCTCCTCCCCACAGGAAGATGGGAGTCAGCTGCTGCAGTTATATGCATGAGGTATTTGGAGACAACCAAAGTGCTGAATAGAAAGAAAGCTGAAAGTCTGCACCTTAGTTCGTACATTTTGCTCTGGGTATGTTGTGGATATGGGAGTGCTGGATTGCTCAATTGCTTGAGTGATGAACTTGGGACCAGAAAATCCTGGGTTCGAATCTCGGCAAAGTTCAATTACCCTTTCCCTGCCCCCACACGTGCTTAAATATCTGTTACTTCGCCAACTTTTTCCAGTTCTGACGAAGGGTCGACCTGAAACGTTAACTCTGTTTCTCTCTCCGCCATGCTGCCTGACCTGCTGAGTGTTTCCAGCATTTTCTGTTGTTGTTTCAGATTTCCAGCATCCGCAGTATTTTGCTATTGTGCAAGTGCACCGAGGATTTGGCTCAGAGACCAGACATTAGCTGTAACTATTCCCCAAGATTGTTTGCAGAACCTTATCTCGCCAACTAATTTCATTTTTTGTTTCTCTTCTTCATGTGACCGGAATAAAGTACAGGGAAAGCTTTTGTGGAAGTCAAAGGTCGTTACAGATGGATGCACTTTAGAGAGTTATCTGCTGATGGTTTTGATCTGAGAAGTTTAGAAAAGAATATAATCACCACTTTTTAAAGGGCTGAAAAAAATATGGGAGGTGGGTGAAGCCGTATGGTGATAAAACTCTCCAGTGCAAGAAACACCTATGGTACATGGTGCAGTGGTGATGTGGGAGTGTGTGCAGTCTGGATGCTTTGCTGCTTTGCTGCCTGGGAAGAGCGAGGTCGGCCGGGTTTCCCCAGTGCCCTGTCCCGAAGCCCCGCCCCCCCGGGGCCCGGATTGCTACAAGAGTCGCGCGACACTGCCGGCTCCGGGCAGAAGGGGCACGCGACAGGCGCGTGGCAGCGGCGCCCACCCGCCCGGTTAGCAAAGCGCTTGCAAAAAAAAAACCGGCGACTCGCTGCAGCCCAGGCGCTTGCAAAAGACTGGCGACTTGCTGCAGCCCAGGCGCTTGCAAAAAACCGGCGACTTGCTGCAGCCCAGGCGCTTGCAAAAAACCGGCGACTTGCTGCAGCCCAAGCACTTGCAAACCGGCGACTTGCAAAACCGGCGACTTGCTGCAGCCCAGGCGCTTGCAAAAAACCGGCGACTTGCTGCAGCCCAAGCGCTTGCAAACCGGCGACTTGCTGCAGCCCAGGCGCTTGCAAACCGGCGACTTGCTGCAGCCCAAGCGCTTGCAAACCGGCGACTCGCTGCAGCCCAGGCGCTTGCAAACCGGCGAATTGCTGCAGCCGTCCGGCGGGGCAACCGGGACCAAAACTCGTCCCCACCCACCCACTGAAAGAGCAGCGGGAAGACCAGCTTTCCAGTGATGGGTAATGTGCACAGGAGCTGGGTTGTTACTAGTGGTAATGTCGGGATGTTTATTATTTTTTGTTGGTTCATCTTGCAATCATATTCCATCTGTTTCACCAGTGAGAGAACTCGAGCCGCTTCTGGATAGGATCAAACAGTCTTTAAAGAGTTACTGAGATTACCCCCTCCTCCTCCTAGAATTGTTGAGTCATCTTTCTGAGTAACAAGTTGAAACTGTTGCTCCAGCTGCCTTTAGTCACACTGGGGATGATTTTCTCGCAGATGGTCGGCATATAGTGGGGAGCTTGTGATGCGATTTTTGGTCTCTCACATAGGGCGCTTTATGTGAGAAACTGTATATGTAAAAAAAAATCACTTTTGAGGAGGTTGCCTGCAGCATTCTTCACGGCTCTTTCTGATGCCTGATTGTCTGTGCAGCTGGACAAAGCCAGGACAACAGTAAAAAGAAAGGCGGGTCAGACTTCCTGACGCCAGCCCCAAGAAGAGCTCCCACCAACTCTGCGGCCGGCCAAGATTGTTTGCAGAACCTTATCTCGCCAGCAAATTTTCACCCCCCCCCCCCTCTCTCTCTTGTGACCGGAATAAAGTGCAGGGAAAGCTTTTGTGGTCGTTCCAGATGGGGGCAGTTATCTGCTGATGGTTTAGATCGAAGAAGTTTAGCAAAGAATATAATCGAAACTTTTTAAGGGGTGGGAGAAAAAAAAAGTTGTGTGACTCGATGACAACTTTTTAAGGGGTGGAAAAATATGGAATGTTTCACGTAAATTTTGAACATTGTGTACCCGATTTTTCTTTTTACTCAAATTATATTGCTTCTATCTTAATTTTATTTAAAATCTGAATGCTTATACTTAAAATCAGAGCAGAAACATTTTATTTTAAAAACACAAGTTTGGTCGGGACTGATCATTCTGGTATCTTTTGTTGCCTTTGTCGCCCTGCAGCTGCAAGCCATATTGCATCCTATTTGTGCATGGAAAAAAAACTCCTGCCCACTAAACGTTAACTTTACAAATGCAAATAGTGCAGGTGTGCGGACCCCCCCCCCCCCCCCCGCCTTTTTTTTTAAAAAGAGGAGGCCGGGGTGGCGAATTCAATGGCTGGTATGGAATGGGGCGGTGAGTGAATGGCGAGGCAGCCGCCGCTTGCTTGCCTGCTACTTGCTGCTTGCCCTTGTTGCGGCGGGGATGATTGACAGCTCCCGTTGCCATGGCAGCCGCCTGAGCGGCGCCGCGCTGACTGGCTGGAGGAGGGGGGGGAGGCCCGCTGTGAATGGGTGACGTCATGGGGCTGGCGCCAGCGAGGCGGCCCGGGCTTGTTCTTGCCAATTAATCAGCTGTCAGCGATCAGTCAGGGAGGCAATGGACACAGCTGGGAGACAAGAGCACACACAAACAGGGACACAAGGCAAGCAAGACTCCCTCTTTGCACCCAGATGTGCACAAGACTTTGAGAATCTGGAAGTCTTGGCTTTCTTGCATTTTTGCATCGCATCACTACCAACAACAACAAACCACCCTGCAGATTATAAGAAACCCAAAGATTATATAAGAGAGGGGGGGGGGGGGAGAATCTGTTAAATGAAAGAGATCTGACCGCTCTGCTTTATTCGCCCCGCGGGGCCTTCGGGATCTGGGAACTGTCGCTTTTTTTTGGTGTGCATGCTATAACATTAAAAAAAATAGTATTTTGTTACAGTTCAAAAGGTAACTGGACTAGTTTTTTTAATTTTTAAAATGGACATGCTACGTGAAATATTCTCAAGAATTAAGATTGCGTTTTATTCCATACCCATTGCATGCAGAGAGGGGGGGGGTAAATTCCGTTACTTGCAAAGAACAATTCACAAATGCAAAAAAAAAACAACAAAGGTAGATTTTTTTAGTATATGAAAAGGGACGATATGTGCCAATTGCACGGGGGAAAAAAGTCTTGTATAAAACCATCAAATACTGTCATTATGCATCAAATTTTTGACAGGGCCATGATAATCTCAGACCGACTGCTTTACTATATTGCATCACACATAACAAAAAAAAATGTACGGCAAGTGATACAGGCGAGGAAGCTGCATCACTTATCGCATCAACATACAATGCAGCAGACGTGTTGAGACCGTGACACAGGCAGCGATTGGTAGATTGCAGCCTTCTATATCACTACAGCGCCTAACCATTGCGATGAATGGAGACAATGAACCTACCATGCTTTACATTAACAACTCAAGCGAATCCATTGCACCAGTTATGATCAGACTTGAACGTATAGTGTGGTTCACAACATGCTTTATGTATATATAATAAAATAAAGCTGCCAAGACGTTTTTTTTTTGGGGGGGGGGGTTGCTTTAGATTGAAACAGATAATTTCAAACACCAAATGCAGACATGACTTACAAAAAACTACGGCCGTGTTTACCGCATTTGTTAATTCTGAAAGGCAATTCCAGTAGTATTTTACCCCCCAAAAAAGGTATACTGTAACACGTTTTTCAAAAACCGAATCCCTGGAATTTATATGCTTACAAAGAAGGATCATAACAAGACACATCCCAAAAATATGCATGTCATACAGATAAGTTTTGCCCTAACAGCAATTACTAATCACTGCATCGCTTTACATGAAAAGCTAATTTCAGACCGCAGATGTGGAAAGCCCTTGATAATTCTGGAGCGGTTAGTGAAATTACTTAACATCAATAAAACAGTATCGGATTCATTTGGTTAATGGTATGATCACTGTGAAGCAATTTAAAGTTCAAATTATAATGTCCAAAACCTCTTAATTTATTGTTAGGCCTGGACACTGTGAGGTAGCATTGTTTAGAATGTGTAAAGCCTTGCAATATTGGCACGCGTCTTTAGATAGTCAGCTAATAGCCTCTCGTTTTAATTGTCTGCCCTTTGTGATCGATAAACTGCTTGATAAAGTCGATTCAATGCATTGCCAGTGTTTTCAATATCAATATTGCAATTTCAAAGACAGCTGAAGAATGATTTTTGAAATGGCAGTGCTCGGCATGAACCCTGTACTGTCCGTAACTATGTGCTACTTACTGGCTGGAACTGGGGAAACGGTCCCATTTAACAATGAGGCACCAACCACTGTACCAGAAGGGTCACAGACCTGAAACGTTAACTCTTGTTTCTCTCTCCACGGATGCTGCCTGACCTGCTGAGTGTTTCCGGCATTTCCCGTTGTTATCACTGGAATAGTTACTGTTAATTATCTGAGTGTTTAATAAAAAAAATACTTTCTTGTTACATTTGATACTATTTCCGGAGCGATGGACACAAACTTTTTCGCTGTTTGTGAACAGTGTGTTGGTGAGACCATCTCCTGGGAAAGTACAAATGACAATCACTCAAATAAAACAAAAATACAATCCCCTATATATATATATATATGTTTATATTTATGTGCGTGTTTCCGTACCCAACTGAAAGTTTTCTGTATCTTAATTAAAGCCCTCCCTCCAATGATAACACTAAAATATTCAATGTTGTCACCAAGAACATCTGTTAGCTTGATCCTGGGATATTTTACTGGCCATTGAAGAAACAATTGAGAAACTTGCATGATGACACCTGAAAAAGCTAAAATATATAAAACGCATTGCATTGAATAAAATGCTCATTCCAGGTCTTAATAGTTGGTGTACGACAGGCTGAATTTTCAGAGGGAAAATAAAATATACCCGCCGCTGTTTGTTGCCCTTAACCTGACGTTATGACATATACACACACAAAACAGAAGGTAAATTGCTGAATGACAAAACAGCACTCCAGTTTTGTGAAATAACACTTTCTACATAACACTTTCTTTTTTATTAAAAGAAAGGGGAATATTACATTTGGTAAACAGTGCATATTATTGAGCCCGATTTATATGAGATGTCAAATCTCTTATCGACATTTTAGGGCGGAGCTCAATAAAAAAAGTAATTTCTACCCCCCTCTGATTTTATTGACACATACAATATATTGTTGCCCAGGTAGGGGGTGTCGCCTGTACATCAACACGCCTTCTCAAATTCCAATAGTCGAACACAGTAAATGTAAATTAATTCCAAAAAAATTGTGTGTGTGTTTTTTTAAAAAAAAGATCTGGCTCTAAAAATGTGATACTACAGGCAGGATTGTGGGTCGCACATCACAGAGTCCCTTTAAATGTCGCCTGGATGAAGCTTCCAGGTTCCTTCCTCGCTACAAGCGTTTCAAACCCGCCTCTGGTGTAACACAATTGGTCCAGGAGACTCGCTGCTGGGGGGGGAGGAGACGGGCCAGTGACATTGCGGATCTGTGTAATTGACATTTCTCGCACCGCCAATGAATTGCGGGCCAGGGGTGGAACACACTGAAAGCCCGGAGTTCTGGTATAAATACAAGCGAACTGGAAACGGACGGAGACACAGCAAAAAAAAAATACACAGCGGGGCTTGGTGGACACTTAAAGTAGGTAGAAGCTGGAATACTAGAGCCAATCAATCTCTTCCGTTCAATTTTTATTTAAAAGCATCTCTTTTTTTGGGGGGTGGGGGAGGTTTTTTTTTAGCGAGGGGGGGTGGGGGTTGGAGAGAGAGAGAGAAAAGAGAAAAAAAAAGGCAAGTCTCTCTCTTGAGATCTTTTTACCGATCCGAGATGAAAGCTGTCAGCCCGATCCGATCAGCCAGGAAACAAAGCAGCGGCGACGTTGTGCGCGGCCTGTCGGAGCAGAGCCTTGGCATCTCCAGGAGTAAAACGCCGGTCGAGGAACCTCTCGGCCTCCTCTACAACATGAACGACTGCTACTCGAAATTGAAAGAGCTGGTGCCCAGCATCCCGCAGAACAAGAAGGTCAGCAAGATGGAAATTCTACAGCATGTCATCGACTACATTCTGGATCTGCAGATTGCCTTGGACACGCACCCTTCCATCGTCCTGCACCAGGGCCAGAATTCCCCCTCCAGGACGCCGCTGTCAACACTCAACGCAGACGTTGCCATCCTATCCTTACAGGTATCCATCCAGCCACCTCCTTTCAATGCACGTTATAAATGCTAAGAGCAGTTGACATTTTTTTTATACCTTGCGGTCAAATTGCATTTTTATTTTTTTACAACGACAAAAAGGTAGTAGTTTTATTTTTATTTTTTCCTGCCTTTATTATTATTTTTTTCTCTGGCTGTACTTTTTTTTGTTGCCCTTATTTGTGATGGGAGATTACATTTTTTTTCCTTTCCTTTTCAATTAGGCATCTGAATTCCCCAAACAATTGTTGACAGACGACAGCAAGGCATGTTGTCGCTGATCTACCGGTAAGTACAAATTACCGATTTTATTTTTGTGTGTTGTGTGTGTGTGCATATTTTTTTTGTGGGAGGAGGGTTTAACACCCGCTCTGGCCTTGTTTTAGGTAAACCCCGATTATGGAGAAACTACCTAAATTAATCTATTGTGTGTGTGTGTATATATATTTTTGGGAAGAGGCACGTGAGAGTAGTCTTAGAAATCAAACTCGATGGTAAGGTGAAGCCGAGATGTTTTACTGAAATTGCTGCACGTCAGGTTATGAGAACCGATCTCCCCATGCGAATTTTACTATCCCATTCTGCAAAAAAAAACAAAATCCCCTAAACATCAAGAATCCTTTTTATATTTTTGTGTCACTCTTGTGTTAAACCGAAGTGAAACTTAACCCAAAAATGGAAGCTTAAAGTTTTAAAAAAAAAATATATATATAATGCAGTCAGACAAACAAATGTCTTGTGGTGCGGGGTGAAATTTGACTTGGATGCACGTGAGTGGGTTTTAAGAGGCGCTTTGTACAGACAGTCAGAGAGAGAGTGCAGGCTTGGGGAACGGCTGGAGGCTGGCAAAATGCTGTTTGTGTGGCTTCCTTCTGTGGCGCCAGTCTGTCCGAAGGCCCGAGCTCTGTGTGTGTTTTGTTACTAACACGCCCCTCCTTTTCTATTCAGTGTTTTGCAGGTGTTCGTACATCACGAGGCCTGAGCTGATGCAGCCCCTGGAGCGATCGCAGCCACCAAGTGACCCAACAGCAATCATTGACTGACTGTGACTCGACTCCCTGACTGATCCTCCAGCTCCCTTTTCACCCGGACTGATCGGTTATTTATAAACGGACTTGAATGCCCTTTCTTCATTGGGAGAAGGCTTGCAGTTGTTGTCTTTAATAGTTTTATTATTAATATATCCCAGATGAGGGAAAGCGCAAAAAAAACCACACACACACACACACACATATACACACACACAAGGAAAACCGCCGTTGGAGGAAGACTTTGCCTTCTGAAGGTTGAGCGTGGCCGAAGAGAGAGAGAAATCCGACTGTTGATTTTTTTTTGATTTAAAAAAAAAACATTTTGTCAGAAATTTTATTTTTCTGACATAAGCAGGACTGGCGCGGAGTTTGTGTGATAGACAGCCTTGTGAACTCTAATCAGAGTATTGTGTATAGTAGCGGAGATGTCTATTTCTACAACGTTGTCATGCTGTACTTAATTAATGCTGAAACTTTTTATAAAAGTTAATATTGTAAATCGTACTTTTTTTATACAAAATAAATCGTCGCTTACTTGAATGCGGAGTGAGTTCATTGCCCTTGGAGGTGGGTGAGAATTTTAACTGATAAACACGTGTACATTATGTTATATAATATATATATATAATACTGGGCAGAGTGCTCGCTGTTCATAGAAACATGGGAAATGTGACTATCTAAAGCAGCTGTCTCTACACGTGGGAGAATGTCGAATACAGAACTTGGTGCGAACTCGGTCGATTTCGAAGGAAAGGCAGCGAATTTCAGCAAACCGTGACCCGCTCCCTCGTGTGCGTTACACTTCCCAAGGTAGTGACAGATTAATCAATGGACCTGCATCTTAATAGCCTGCGCGGAGTTTATCATCTCTTGTAATAAACATTGAGCAGATTTTTTGTTCAGATGCACTGGTAGATTTACTGGCTGCAAATTTGCAAACTTATTTCTAAACTTTAAAATTGCCTTTTTGCTTTTTCAACTTGTACCCCCTTGCATGGTGCTGCACTGTAAACAAACTGGTAAAGTTTTCGAGAGAAAGCTTGTAAGACACCTAACCCATCAAGATTTCACATGCGCCAGGCCTTTTTTAAAAAAAAACAATAAATGGGACCGAGATAAAGGCAATGCGCACAGACTTGAATCTGATCCTCGAAAGTGGGGGTCAAAACTGCTTCAAAATAAAGGCGTTTATTAATGATCCAGAAACCATCCCAGTTGGAGAAAATGCGGTCTCACTGATTTCAACTCGATGGTGTGACTACCTTCAAAAGTATATTGGCAATGTTGTCACCAATGGCAATCCTAGTAATCACCTTAATGGTGCAACGTTTACTGTTTCGCAACTTTTGTGCATAATTTAATTAGGGGTTACAACCCCTGTATAATTGTGCCGTGTATTCAACCAGCCCGTGCTCATCTTGGAGATGCACCACGTCGCTGGTGAGAGTACCTCCAGAAAGAATTGTTGTGTGTTGCACAGCTCTCTCCAGTTAGTTATAATCTGGGTTAGCCAGCGTGTACCCAGTGCTGGGAGCTCTTATTCTGAAAGAAGGAATCTTCTTGCGAAACACCCTCTCACCTGTGTGCAGTAAGACATTAAGCTGAGTTTTAACAGGTGTTGGGGAGGCGGCAGCCAGTCTGGAGCTGTTGCCCTTGACACAGTGCCACACATACACACACACACACACCTACAGCCCCGGGGGCTGCTCGCTATTCCTCCCTCAGCACGATCGAGAGAAAGTCAGACCCATTACACTGTACAACTACTGCAGCCGAATAGAAATCGACTCATTACTGCCCTTACATTACATGGACAAGGAGGGAGTCTGATCCCCTGCACCCACAATGTTATGCAGACTGAGAAAAGTCCGCAATTCTGATCTTCATCCAGTGCATCATCACCCCCAGCAACCAAATTCTAATTACATTTATTAAGTTTTTAAGTTACAGTCTTATTTGTTGGTGGGTTGCTCAGTAAAAGTACACCGGTTCTGGGAAAGCTCTCGTTCTGGGAAAGCTCTCCTGTCCCCAGTTTGGTGAACCTTTGCTGCACTCCTCACACTGTGCGCAGTGACAGCTGCGAGCACTGGTTTTTTTTTGCACTTTAATCCGACGCTGATCACATTGCACACACACACCACACCGTGAGGAGTCCTCGCTTCAATACCAGGCACACATGGAAAAGGCAGAGATCTCAAGGTTGGGATCCGACTTTGAAACAGGTTGGCCGCGGGCAAGGCAGCTCACAAAGCCGCGTTCACACAACCAGCGGGCAAGGGGCCGGTTATGCCGAATATCACACTCTCTACCCCACTTAAGCAAACATTGGCAGGGTCGCAGTGTATGAAACTCTGGATACCACCCACTTTACAGAAACATTACTGCCTGTTACACTGGTAAATCGGGGAGAGGGGCGGAGAGGAGATTGAGTCCAATGCCATCTCTTGATCTGTGTCTGGCTTCACACTGACAGGCCCCTGAATGACGCCTGCCTGGTGAGTCTTGTTACCACAACGTGCGGTGACCAGGATATGAATGTCTTTTCCCTTTTACCCATAAATAACCAGCCCCCTTTGTGCTTTGTCACACACATTACGTTGCATTCTCCCTGTTTTCCAGGCCTTCGGATGAACAAAGTTGGTGTGAGGCAGCACAGGACACCCCGAAAGTGTCCCTGGAACTCACCTGGCACAGACAGTTCAGCTCCTGACAGTGCTGCTCTTGTGAGTTGCAACTGCACCGTGGAACCCCAGGCAAATCACACTTGGGAGGGAGGAGGGGGGGCAAGTTGCAAGCAAGGATCATTTCCTTACTCCAATAAATCGTGCCCTTGCCCTTTATGAGATTGATGCTCGTGCAGTGAAGTTTTATTTTATGAAGAGTTGCTTTCTCTCCCCCCGTCCCCCCCCCCCCCCCCACCACCCCTCTCTGATCTGGGAGGCAGGCCAGAAGCTAATGCAGAGTGACTTTGAGGGGGCTGAGTGACTGGTTTGTGGGAGCAACGCGCCATCTGCCGGCGAGGCATATCCGAATCCACAGCAGCAACAACCTTCCTGACAAAAAACCGAGAAAAAAACATCCCAGGGCCGCTCCACAGAGAACAGTAACACGGGAGGGGGGGGGGGGGGTGGTTAGCAGTGATGGCCAAAAGCTTGCTGGAAGACATATTTATTTTCAGAAGGGAGGTAGAAAAATGGAGAGATTGAGAGAGGAAGTTCCAAAGAGTTGAGCCAAGGCCATAGAAAAAAAAAGAAAGACTTGCATTTATATAGCGCCTTTCACGACCACCAGACGTCTCAAAACGCTTTACAGCCAATGAAGTACTCTTTTGAAGTGGAGTCACTGTAGGAATGTGGGAAACGCGGCAGCCAATTTGCGCACAGCAAGCTCCCACAAACAGCAATGTGATAATGACCAGATAATCTGTTTTTGTTATGTTGGTTGAGGGATAAATATTGGCCAGGACACCGGGGATAACTCCCCTGCTCTTCTTCAAAATAGTGCCGTGGGATCTTTTACGTCCACCTGAGAGAGCAGACGGGGCAATCATAGAAATTTACAGCACAGAAGGAGGCCATTCGGCCCATCTTGTCCGTGCCGGCCGACAAAGAGCTCTCCAGCCTAATCCCACTTTCCAGCTCTTGGTCCGTAGCCTTGTAGGTTACGGCACTTCAAGTGCATATCCAAGTAATTTTTAAATGTGCTGAGGGTCTCTGCCTCTACCACCCTTTCAGGCAGTGAGTTCCAGACCCCCACCACCCTCTGGGTGAAAACATTTCTCCTCAAATCCTCTCTAAACCTCCGACCAATTACTTTAAATCTATGCCCCCTGGTTATTGACCCTTCTGCCAAGGGAAATAGGTCCTTCCTATCCACTCTATCTCGGCCCCTCATAATTTTATACAGCTCGATTAGGTCTCCCCTCAGCCTCCTCTGTTCCAAAGAAAACAACCCCAGCCTATCCAATCTTCCCTCATAGCTAAAATTCCCCAGCCCAGGCAACATCCTCGTAAATCTCCTCTGCACCCCCCTCTAGTCCAATCACATCTTTCCTGTAATGTGGTGACCAGAACTGCACGCAGTATTCTAGCTGTGGCCTAACTAGTGTTTTATACAGTTCAAGCATAACCTCCCCTGCTCTTATATTTGAAGGCCCTGACACCAAAGGTGGGTGAGGTGAGGGGGAGGGGGTGGGGGCAATGGATGTAGGAGAGCCCGAGCTAGGGAACATTGAGGGGTTGGGGGTGTAAGGCTGGAAAAAATTGCAGAAGTAGGGAGGGGCAAGGCCACGGAGTGATTTATAGATGAGGATGAGGATTTCAAATTTGATCCACTGAAGTATATGGAGCTAATGTAGCTCAGCGAGGATGGGGGTGGTGGGCGAGTGGGACTTGGGGAGTGTGCAGCTGGGTTTTGGATGGTTTCAAGTTTGGAGGGATTGCAGGTCAGGAGATTGGCTTTAAAAGAAAAAGACTTGCATTTCTATAGCGCCTTTCATGACTACTGGACGTCTCAAAGCGCTTCACAGCCAAAGAAGTACTTTTGAAGTGTAGTCACTGTTGTAATGTGGGAAACGCAGCAGCCAATTTGCGCACAGCAAGCTCCCACAAACAGCAATGTGATAATGACCCAGATAATCTGTTTTTGTTATGTTGGTTGAGGGATAAATATTGGCCCCAGGACACCGGGGATAACTCCCCTGCTCTTCTTTGGAATAGTGCCCATGCGGTCTTTAACGTCCACCTGAGAGAGCAGACGGGGCCTCGGTTTAACGTCTCATCCGAAAGACGGCACCTCCGACAGTGCAGCACTCCCTCAGCACTGCACTGGGAGAGTGTCAGCCTAGCTTTATGTGCTCAAGTCCCTGGAGTGGGGACTGTGAACCCACAACCTTCTGACTCAGAGGCGAGTCGTGCCACCCACTGAACCACAGCTGAGACTAGGTTGCGTACAGACCGGTTCAGCCTCAGTGCGCAGCCAGGCAGGTGTTGGGAGTCAGTGACGAGGGGACAATGTTTTTGGCAGGGGGCAGAAACAAAGACATCGGTACCTGCAATCTCCAATTGTAGGAAAGTCCGGACTCAAACTTGACTTTGTCAGACAGGCAGTTTGACAGCACAGAGAGAGAGAGTCATGGGGTGGAGTGAAGTGGTGAAGAGTTGAGTGTTGTCAACGTACATGTGGAAGCTGACCCATCGACTGTGAATTAAGTCACCGAGGGGCAGCATTGTGCATTGGGGAGCGAGGGAAATTAAGGTGCAGGTTGAGGTCGCTAAGCATGAGAAATTGGCTTGCTGCACAGGCTGCTGAAGGACTAGAAGGGAGGCGATCTTAGCAAGGAAGCTGCCATGGGATTCAGGAGGACGGTAGATGACAAGAACTTTAAATGGTCGGTGGAAGATGGTGAGATGTTTGAACGAGGAAGAGGTGCCAAGGAGTTGGGGAGAGTCTGAGGTGGAACTTGGCGATCAGAGCTGTGCCACTGCTATTGCAGTTTGGATGGGGTACATGGTGAAACGTGCTGCCTGTCATGAGGCTTCACTGAGAGGGAAGTAATCACAGGCCTTAAGCCATGTATCTGTCAGCGCCAGGATGTCACTTGAGTCATCCAGGAGGATATAAACTTCACTTCATGTTCTTGTTTATTTGGAAATTCCACTGAAATCACCCTTGCGGTAAGTTCTGTTTACTTGGGTAGATTTTGAAATTTGGACTGTCACTACACAGATTTAATACATTTTATTTTTCTTCTGCATATCATATTCCATTTTACGTGATTATTACCTTTGAAATGTTAAACATAGTGTTCGGCCGTGTGCAGTTTTACTTGAATGAATCGGTAGGGTGTTGCTGCCCACTGCTGGTCAGAGGTGGAGTGCCAGGCACACCAGCTTGAAAGCAATTTCCTTTTCATTCATTCAAAATTTGAATGGCTGGGACTTCTCAAAGGGTAAGTTGTACAATGCGGTGTGCTGCTGAGCCCTACATACCAGGAAGGTCCTAGGTTAAGGGAGCTGAGCAGCCATAGAGCAAGATGCTGAATTAGAGCCTCCCCTTAACCAGGGAGCATCGTGAAGGGTTAGTTGTACAAGTGTTGCTTTAAAAGGGGGAAGAGTGTGCTGATGCCCGGGGTGGGCAATAAAGAAATGGGAGAATGTCCAGTGTGTTACCTTGCCTGCCCTGGTGAGGTTGTTGAACTTTTGTGGCACTGTCAATAGTCCTGTGGGTGAGAGAGTTGGCATTCCCAGGTCAGGTACAGCATAGTTAGAAATAAATTAAACAACACCCTTCCGCATCCACGTGATTAAAGGGGAGGGGCCTAGCGCAGCCTATTTACGTTGGAGCCGGAGTGGTTCAATGGACGAGACACTGTTCTTTCTCATCTGGGCACCTGAATTTCAATCCAGCACAGATAAGTCTCCTCTGTCCCATATGAAATAAGTTTTGGCAGTCTCAGTGAGCTTGGTAACTGGTAATCTCACTTTGAGTGGACACGGGATATCTGGTGTGGGAAATAGAAATATCACGTGGATGCGGAAGGGTGTTGTTTAATTTAATTCTAACTATGCTGTACCTGACCTGGGAATGCTTGATACTGACACTGAATGCCCAAGATGGAAAAGTTCTCTATTTCCGAGCCGTATCATTGTTGATGTGAATAAAAACTCACTCCAAAAAAAAGTTTTAGAGAAAAAAACTAGGTCAGGCTAAGGCACTTGCTCTTAAAAATTAATTACAAAAGAGCTGTAACCCTGAACTGAGGAATTCAAAATTGGAAAGACTGAGTAATATTAATTAGCAATTAATGACTATTCTGAATTGTGTACGGTGTCTTTTCAAGGATCAGGTTACCAGACTGTTCTGGAATATAATCAGCTAAAAGTTCTTATTGAATGACATGCGTGAGATACCTTACACAGAGATCAGCAATTACAGTAATGAAACCCTAACTTTATCTCACAGTGTAATCAGATGCTCTAAAAACCATAAACATTGCCAAACAAATCAAATATGATCATATTAAATTGCAATCATAGAATGGTTACAGCACGGAAGCAGGCCATTCGGCCCGTCGAGCCCGTGCCGGCTCTCTGTAAGAGCACCTCAGCCAGTCCCACTCCCCCCCGCCCTTTCCCCGCAGCCCTGCAAAATTTTTTCCTTCAGATACTTACCCAACTCTCTTTTGAAAGATAAGATTGAGTCTGCCTCCACCACCCTTTCAGGAAGTTTTTTTTATTATTCGGTCACGGGATGTGAGCGTCGTTGGCAAGGCCGGCATTTATTGCCCACCCCTAATTGCTAATTGCCCTTGAGAAGGTGGTGGTGAGCCGCCTTCTTGAACCGCTGCAGTCCGTGTGGTGAAGGTACTCCCACAGTGCTGTTAGGGAGGGAGTTCCAGGATTTTGACCCAGCGACAATGAAGGATTCGCGATATATTTCTAAGTCAGGATGGTGTGTGACTTGGAGGGGAACTTGGAAGTGCATTCCAGATCACTCACTGCGTAAAAAAGTTTTTTCTTACGTCGCCTTTGGTTCTTCTGCCAATCACCTTAAATCTGTGTCCTCTCGTTCTCGACCCTTCTGCCAATGGGAACCGTTTCTCTCTATCAACTCTGTCCAGACCCCTCATGATTTTGAACACCTCTATCAAATCTCCTCTCAAGCTTGAAGCTTGAAAGAAAAATGACTTTCCTGAACTATCGTGGACTCCATTGCCCATTAGAGAATACTTGGATTCTTCCACTGTAGTATGTAGCGGGTCCTCAAATCTAGCTCTTATCAATCATAAGAAATGTCCCTCATTAAACCCAGTGTGCACACCCTTTACCAGATTTAGCACTCAGGGTAACCTATATCTCCCCATTGTAAAAACAAACTTTGACAGAGCAGCTTTTGTGCTTTCAGGCTCCCAAGTTATGTATCACAAAACTTTAATAGCATTGAAGTAAGGAATTCAAAATGTTAGACTGTACAATGTTAATCGACATTTTACCCATTTCTCTCTTCTACTGTACATCTTGGTTAGATGACATTTGGCAAGAATGCATTCTGAACAAGATTTCAGGTGTAACTGGATAATCTGTACAAATCTTACGTAAATAGCATGGATGTTAAAATGAATAGTTCCCCCATCCTCCATATTAGCCTCGCAACTCTATTTCTCAACTAATTCCACCTCCCCGAGCACAGAATTGTGTCTTGACGTATAAGTTAAAGGGGGAAAAAGTGTAAGTGCAATTCTGAAATTTCTTGTGCTGTCGGGAAATTCTAACTTGCCTGCAGTATGAAACCTCCAGTGACAGTGAGGGTGAATCATAGAGTGTTTTGTAGGTCACATATACGTTTTACGCTGCTGCAAGAATACAATTGACTCACAACCTTAGCTGTTGTAGGTTTCAGGTAAATATGCTGAGATGGTTCATCACTCAAATAATCTCTCAGAATTTCGCAGAACAAAGAAAAACGAGTATATATCTGTATCATTAAAAGTTTTGTGGTTAGCGTACGGCATTTTTTTTTTTCATTTTGATTGGCAAGCCGACTGCTTCTCTCAAATTTCCCATTCACTAAAGAGAACACGACCTCATCTGCTCTGCTTTTCCATTCATTAAAATGCAGAAAGTGAAGGACCAGCAAACAATTAAAATCGCTTCAAGTTTTTTTTACCAAAATCTTTTGAGCAGACATGTTGGTTTCCCACTCGCCTCACCATCGACCGCCAAAATTTAATTCGTAATGTCATCAAAAAATTATGTAATTGTGAAAAAATTAATGAATGCATCCACATACCCATGTTAGGACTACTTTCAACCACTTTCCTCTGTATAGGCCTGCCACTCTCGCTGGGGCTTGGAGCTTTTGTTTTAAATTCGTTCATGGGATGTGGGCTTCGCTGGCAAGGCCAGCATTTATTACCCATCCCTAATTGCCCTTGAGAAGGTGGCGGTGAGCCGCCTTCTTGAACGGCTGCAGTCCGTGTGGTGAAGGTACTCCCACAGTGCTGTTAGGGAGGGAGTTCCAGGATTTTGACCCAGCGACGATGAAGAATCGGCGATATATTTCCAAGTCAGGATGGTGTGTGACTTGGAGGGGAACTTGGAGGTGGTGGTGTTCCCATGCGCCTGCTGCCCTTGTCCTTCTAGGTGGAAGAGGTCACGGGTTTGGGAAGCGCTGCCGAAGAAGCCTTGGTGAGTTGCTGCAGTGCATCTTGTAGATGGTACACACTGCAGCCACGGTGCGCCGGTGGTGGAGAGAGTGAATGTTTAAGGTGGTGGACGGGGTGCCAATCAAGCGGGCTGCTTTGTCCTGGATGGTGTCGAGCTTCTTGAGTGTTGTTGGAGCTGCACTCATCCAGGCAAGTATTCCATCACACTCCTGACTTGTGCCTTGTAGATGGTGGAAAGGCTTTAGTGAGTCAGGAGGTGAGACACTCGCTGCAGAATACCTAGCCTCTGACCTGCTCTTGTTGCCACAGTATTTATGTGGCTGGTCCAGTTAAGTTTCTGGTTAATGGTGACCCCCCAGGATATTGATGGTGGGGGATTCGGCGATGGTAATGCCGTTGAATGTCAAGGGGCGGTGGTTAGACTCTCGCTTGTTGGAGATAGTCATTGCCTGGCACTTCTGTGGCATGAATGTTACCTGCCACTTATCAGCTCAAGCCTGAATGTCATCCAGGTCTTGCTGCATGCGGGCATGGACTGCTTCATTATCTGAGGAGTTGCGAATGGCGCTGAACACTGTGCAGTCATCAGCAAACATCCCCACTTCTGACCTTATGATGGAGGGAAGGTCATTGATGATATAGCTGAAGATGGTTGGACCTAGGACACTGCTCTGAGGAACTCCTGCAGCGATGTCCTGGGGCTGTGATGATTGACCTCCAACCACCACAAACATCTTCCTTTGTGTTAGGTATGACTCCAGCCATTGACTTCAGTTTTACTAGGGCTTCTTGATGCCACACTCGGTCAAATGCTGCCTTGATGTCAAGGGCAGCCACTCTCACCTTCCCTCTGGAATTCAGCTCTTTTGTCCATGTTTGGACCAAGGCTGTAATGAGGTCTGGAGCCGAGTGGTACTGGCGGAACCCAAACTGGGCAGCAATGAGCAGGTTATCGGTGAGTAAGTGCCGCTTGATAGCACTGTCAATGACATCTTCCATCACTTTGCTGATGATTGAGAGTAGACTGATGGGGCAGTAATTGGCCGGATTGGATTTGTCCTGGTTTTTGTTGACAGGACATACTTGGGCAGTTTTCCACATTGTCGGATAGATCCCAATGTTATAGCTGTACTGGAACAGCTTGGCTAGAGGCGCGGCTAGTTCTGGAGCACATGTCTTCAGCACGATAGCCGAGATGTTGTTGGGGCCCACAGCCTTTGCTGTATCCAGTGCACTCAGCCGTTTCTTGATATCACGTGGATTGAATCGAATTGGCTGAAGACTGGCTTCTGTGATGGTGGGGACCTCGGGAGTAGGCCAATATGGATCATTCACTCGGCACTTCTGGCTGAAGTTGGTTGCAAATGCTTCAGCTTTGTCTTTTTCACTCACGTGCTGGGCTCCACCATCATTGAGGATGGGGATATTCATGGAGCCTCCTCCGCCCGTTAGTTGTTTAATTGTCCACCACTATTCACGACTGGATGTGGCAGGACTGCAGAGCTTTGATCTGATCTGTTGATTGTGGGATCGCTTAGCTCTGTCTATAGCATGCTGCTTCTGCTTTTTAGCATGCATGTAATCCTGTGTTGCAGCTTCCCCAGGTTGGCACCACATTTTTAGGTACGCCTGGTGCTGCTCCTGGCATGCTCTTCTACACTCCTTATTGAACCAGGGTTGGTCCCCTGGCTTGATGGTAGTGGTAGAGTGAGGGATATGCTGGGCCATGAGGTTACAGATTGTGGTGGAATACAATTCTGCTGCTGCTGATGGCCCACAGCGCCTCATGGATGCCCAGTTTTGAGCTGCTAGATCTGTTCTGAATCTATCCCATTTAGCACGGTGGTAGTGCCACACAACACGATGGAGGGTGTCCGCAGCTTGTATTCAGTTCTATAGCAAGGGCTTGCATTCAGTACCTTGGGCCTTCACTGCAGATGTTTTCCAGAGTCACCCTTATGCGCTAGTTGACTGGTCTTCAGTATCTCTTTTGGGGCCTCTGCACATGTATCAGTCATCAATGCTCTTCAATGCCAGTTTGAAAGTCCATGATTTTGGAGGTCATTTTGAATTCAGCCTCTAGACTTTCCCCCTTACTCCTGTTTCTAGATCCTGCCATTGCAACCCAGCCCCAACCTGCCCATCCGCTTTTCAATTGCCCTGGGCCCAGACTCTGTCACTTCCAGACCTCTCTCTGAGTGTTGCTAGACCCCGGCCCACACACACTCTCAACGCTGCAATGTCCAAGACCCCCATCCTTGAATGTTATTGAATCCCAGACCACCCACTTTGGACCTAAACCTTGACCCAAGTCAGCCTCTGATGCTTCTATCCACATCATCCCACATGCCAACCAGTCCAACAGCCAAGTTTTTCTCTCACCTATTAGTGTTGCAACAGCTCCTACTCCCACATCATCTGGTATGCATCTCCAATGTGTGTTGGATGTCATCATTGGTGTACCTTGGACTTTAACAAAAGTAAGGCATAGAAGTTCAGTATAGTCATTAAAGAACATGTGTGAGCACTATCCAGAGACATATAGAAGAGAAAGGAGATTGAGGGAAGGGCAGACTTACAGAAAAGGTGATAGAGGATGAGTAAGAAAAATAGTCAGCTAGACACAGACAGTGCAATGAGAAAACCTGAGTGGTATACAGAGAGAGGAAATCAGAGACTGAGAGAGAGTGTGAAAAGTACTTCAAATAATGGTAAGTTGTGAGCATTCACGGACTAAATATTGCATCTCTCTGCCTCAATTGGGTTTTAGTTAGAAATTTCATTCTGGCAATATTCCGCTGGTCGATGTAATGAATAACAAGGTTATATAGGGATGGCAGGGCAGGTGGTGTGCCACAACTGCAGCATGTTGGAGTTTGTGGAGAGCATCGCGATCCCGGACGACCATGTCTGCAGTAAGTGTTTGCATCTCGAGGAACTTCAGCTCAGAGTTGTTGAGCTGGAGTCTGAGGTGCAGACATTGCGGGGCATCAGGGAGGGAGAGAGTTACCTGGACATTCCGGTCCAGGAGGCAGTCGCATCCCTTAGGTTAGGTAGTGGTACAGGTCTGGTTAGTGGTCAGGGACAGGAGGGTGTGACTGCGACTCAGGCAGCTAAGCGGACCCCAGGTGCAGGGCTGAAGGAGCCTCAGCCTTTGTCTTTATCCAATAGGTATGAGGTTCTTGCTGCCTATGTGGATGAGGGCAAAGTCTGCAGGGTGGATGAGCAAACTGAGCATGGCACCATGGTGCAGGAGGCCATTCAAGTGGGGGGGAGTGAAAAGGAATGTTGTAGTGGTAGGGGAGAGTACAGTCAGGGGGATAGATACTGCTCTCTGCAGCTGCGACCAGGAGTTTCAAAGGTTGTGTTGCCTGCCCGGTGACAGGGTTAAGGATAACTCCTCGTAGCTGGAGAAGAATTTGGAGTGGGAGGGGGAGGATCCCGTTGTTGTGGAAGAAATGACATAGGTCGGACTGGGACTGAGGTTCTGCTGAGAGAGTTTGAGGAGTTGGGGTCCAAATTAAAACGCGGAACCTCAAAGGTAATAATCTCTGGATTGTTACCTGAGCCACGCGCAAATTGACACAGGGACAAGCAGATGAGAGAGTTAAATGCATGGCGCAAAGAGTGGTGTGAGAGGAAGGGGTTTCGATTCATGGGGCACTGGCACCAGTACTGGGGAAAGAGAGAGCTGTTCCGTTGGGACGGGATATGGAGATCGGGCGGGAAAGTGGAGTTGAGGTCGAATATCAGCCATGATCTTATTGAATGGCGGAGCAGGCTTGAGGGGCCATATGGCCTACTCCTGCTCTTATTTCTTATGCTGTGCTTTTGAGTGAGAAATTATGCAGAACCATTCCCCCCCCCCCCCCCCCCCCCCCCCCCCCCCCCCCCCCCATTAGTTTGTTTGCAAAAGAAGTGGAATTATGTTTGTATCAATTAATCGGAAACAAATTTGATCTTGGTCAGAATTTATATACCATCTAGTCTTAAGCAGCACATAAGAGTCAATGGCAACCAATTCAGATCTGACATAAGGCTTTTGTTATAACGTACAGCAGAAAATCAATGAGGATTCAGATTATGTTGTTACATCAACATCCTGGGGGTCACCATTGACCAGAAACTTAACTGGACCAGCCACATAAATACTGTGGCAACAAGAGCAGGTCAGAGGCTGGGTATTCTGCGGCGAGTGTCTCACCTCCTGACTCCACAAAGCCTTTCCACCATCTACAAGGCACAAGTCAGGAGTGTGATGGAATACTCTCCACTTGCCTGGATGAGTGCAGCTCCAACAACACTCAAGAAGCTCGACACCATCCAGGACAAAGCAGCCCGCTTGATTGGCACCCCATCCACCACCTTAAACATTCACTCCCTCCACCACCGGCGTACCGTGGCTGCAGTGTGTACCATCTACAAGATGCACTGCAGCAACTCGCCAAGGCTTCTTCGGCAGCACCTCCCAAACCCATGACCTCCACCACCTAGAAGGACAAGGGCAGCAGGCACATGGGAGCACCATCACCTCCAAGTTCCCCTCCAAGTCTCACACCATCCTGACTTGGAAATATATTGCTGTTTCTTCATCGTCGCTGGGTCAAAATCCTGGAACTCCCTCCCTAACAGCACTGTGGGAGCACCTTTCACCACACGGACTGCAGCTGTTCAAGAAGGTGGCTCACCACCACCTTCTCAAGGGCAACTAGGGATGGGCAACAAATGCTGGCCTTGCCAGCGACGCCCAGATCCCATGAACAAATTTAAAACAAGTAAGCCCTATTGAAATCAATTAATCATGTCATACTTAGACCAAGGACTCTGTAATCTAGGTTCAAAATATGAATCCATGGAGAATATTGTTGGTGCAGTGTATTGGAACATTATATTTCAAGATGTCATCATGGAGTGACAGGATATTCATTTACCCTCATTACCCTACACAACCTATTCTTTATTTCAGCTATGCCATTTACGAAGACATTAAATGGACTCTAGATAATTACCTATAAGTGAGGAAAGAAAATCAGAGATAGACTCAGTCATTTCAGACTGCTCCTGGGTATCTCCTTGCAGCCTGTTAAAGAACAGTATTTAGCAGAGCCCTATATGCAGGTTGCCTGACCATCCTCTTGGCTGAGGTGGTCCGAATAGGATAGAAAGATTCAACACAATCTTATACACTTCTCCAGGCTTTCCTCATAACTCAGAGCCCCGACACTGCGAATCAATCTCGTGGCTCTTCTCTACATTACCTCCAGCGCTTCAACGTGCCTCTTGTTTCTTGGTAACCAGAAGTGGATGCTGTATTCAAGATGCAGCCTGAAGTTTGATCATTACCTCCTGTGACTTGTATTCCATCGTTTTGACTATGCCATTCAACGTCTTATTGGCTTTCCTGATTGTTGTTCTGAGTTGGTCATACTTGCTTATGCCCAAGGTCCTGAAGATCCGTCCACCTCTATTAATCAATCCTGGCCTACTGTCTCCACTCCCAGCAGCACAAGAGCCATCATGTCCCATGGGATATTTGTTCTCCTCAGTCTATACCCATGTAGATAAAATTTCCAATCCCATTCCCAACCAGATATTTTTCCATTTTGAAACGAGCTAATCAACACAGTATTGATCGCTTTTTCCTGGGAATATGTTATTCATTATCTACTGTGCCATGTGCGTGCATGGAAAGAGAGGCTGGGAGGAAACTCTTCTAATCTGTAGTTTTACTAGAGCTCTTGTTTCAATGTTAAATAATTGGATTATACACCTTTAGTTTTCTTTTCACTAATGAATACAAGTTCAGTTCTACAAGTCTGCTGTTGTAATTTACAGGCGTAAATCCAGGGATCATCCTCAAACTTTTTATTTGTACAGGAGAGGAGACCATCCTGGAGCATCAACCAATCACTACCTGTAACAAATGGCCTTGGGTTGATCACAGGCACAGCAACATTTCTTTTTAGCGATCCTGTGATGTGCTACAACAACAGCAGCAAATTGCATTTATCTTGCGCCTTTGATGTAGCAAAACATCCCAAAGCGCTTCACAGTGGTGTAATCAAAAAATAAATGGATGCCTAGGTACAACTGCCAATGGTGGGGTGAAGGGAGGGGGGGGGGGGATGCACAAGAGGTCAAAGTCAGAGGGACAGAGAGGGTTGCAGGGCAAGAGAAAGTTACAGAGATGGAGAGGAGCGAGGTCAGGAGGGCATTTAAACACGAGGATCGGGATTTTTAACTTGAGGTAATGGTGTACTGGGGAGGGGTCATGAATGAGGGTTTCAGCAGCAGATGGGCAGAGGCAGGGACAGACAAGGGACCCAGTTTTGCCCCATGGAGTGGACAGAAAGTAGTCGTAGGAACTGGGCATACCTAGAATGGATTTAAGATTTTACTGGCATTTGTTGAAAATTTCAAGCATTTCCTGAGAACTGGCTGATGAGAACCTCAAGGATGTGTACTTTCTCATAAACCTCTCTCAGTAAAGCTGTTCTCTGAAGAGATACTTCCTCTGTAAGGCTGTTCTAATAGCCGCGAGGGTCACCAGTGACCAGAAGCTAACTGGACCAGCCATATCAACATCTTGGCTACAAGAGCAGGGCAGAATCTGGGTACTCTTGTGATAAATGACTCATCACCCAATCCCTCAAAGCCTCTTCACATCTGCAAGACTCAAAGTCAGGGGCGTGATTGAATACTCACTGCTTGCCTGGATAGGTGCAGCTGCAATAACATTCAGGAAGCCGAGACTGGGCGGGCTGTGCGCCGCACATACTCAGTCCATGCATCCTGGCGTTGAACAGCCCAAGGTCCCCCCCAGCTTCTCCAAAACTCTTTCAATGTTATATTTCTCTGAAGCCAGTTGCAGGAATGGCGCCTCCTAGCTCCACAAAAATACTGTGCATCGCTGCCACCCCAGACTCGCCCCTCGCACACCCCCCCAAAACTTCGCTTCCTTAGCCCTCAGGACCTACCTGTGAGCCAACTCTGCATCGAAGTCGGCCGAAACTCCTCAGGCCTGAAACCGCTGCGCTGTATCGGGATGTCCATTTGACATTCACAGCTCACTGCTTTCGTTTAAATGAAGCTCAGGCCTCAAAATGGCTCCAGCTTCTTCGCCCCCGGAACGGCCGGCCGGCCGGAGCACTCTGCTAGTTAGCCCACAAGTAAAATCCACCCAATGTTTTTACTGGCTCTGAACAATTTATTGGGAGACCAGACCCAGATTAAGGTTTCTGAAGTATTTTATTCACAACATAGGCAGGTAAACAATGCTCCGAGTATGTCCACATATTGAGAGAGACAGGGTCCCCGCTTAAAGCTAAAACATCACGCTCCATGCGCGGAACTTTCAACCGGCCTACCCGCTACCACCAGCTTTACGCCCCACCAACGTTGAAATATATTCTTTTAGACTGGCTCCAATGCACTGCCAAAAATACTGAGCTCTATCTGTTGGAGGAAATTGTTTACCAGCCCAGCTAAACATCCTTTTAACTATCAAAATAATTCAGGAGATTATTCGTGCGACCAGCCCCGTACTCCCACTGACTACCCAAGCATCTATTTTTTAAAAATTCGTTTATGGGATGTTGGTGTCACTGGCAAGGCCGGCATTTATTGCCCATCCCTAATTGCCCTTGGTGGTGAGCCGCCTTCTTGAACCGCTGCAGTCCGTATTAAGAGTCAACCACATTTGCTGTGGGTCTGGAGTCACATATCGGCCAGACCGGGTCAGGACGGCAGATTTCCTTCCCTAAAAGGACATTAGTGAACCAGATAGGTTTTTAACGACAATCCGGTAGTTTCATGGCCACCATTACCATCCAGATCTATTTAATTCACTGAATTTAAACTCCCCAGCTGCCATGGTGGGCCAGGCCGCTGGATCACTAGCCCAGTGACATTACCACTATGCTACCGTTCCCTTGTTCCACTGTTGACAATGATTGCTAATACAAGAGGGCTGATTCGGGGGTAGCTTTCCTATTTGACACTCCCAATAGGGAGGGCCTTTTCCAGAAGTGCATATTGGAAATTCGGACATGCCTTGCGCATGATTTCCCCAAATTTAAATTAATAATGGTTGGAAACTCGTGCACAGCTCACACCTGGAACTTCTGATATGCACTCCTGGTGAAATCAGAAAATGATCCTTTTATAGAGTGAATTTATGCCCTAAAAAGAACAAAAATTGCCTGATAGCTAAAAGACAATTAGCCTCAAAATTATAACAAATGGAGTTGGTCCTTAAAAGGGAAATGCGATTAGAACAGATCTTGAAATTGGTAAATGGCACTAAAACTGTACTGATTTTTCTTAAAGTTCCTGGAGCTACAGGGCCTGGCCTCAGTAGTCAGGAAAAGTTACAGTCGGAGCTGGGAATTTTTCCAAAGCTGAGCAGCGAGTCTTTCAAAGTTGGTGGAAAAAAGATTTAGCACATGGCTTCCCCAAAAACCACTCAGCGTCAACCAAGTTCCTATAGTATCCACCAGGAAAAATGAACTTGCATTTGCATAGCACCTTTCACATCCTTGGGGGGGCCCCCAAAGCATTTTTACAACCAATGGCTTACAGAAAGGATGCAGAATGATGAAACATGGGAGTGATTCACCAGTCAGGCAGTATCGAGCAGAAAAGTCTACTGCAGACAGCCTCCCTTGTGAGGATATGATGCAGTTATGGCGGATTATAGAATGGTGAAACTGTTGTAATGTTATTGCAGTAGAACTATGGAGAAATATACATTTCTGGCAGCTGGTAATTTGCTATATTTGTTACAAGTTGCTGCCACACAAAAAAAATTAATAGTGGTCGATGACTGTGATTATGTACAAATAATCTCTATGCAAAATATTTTAGGTTTTAAGTTGGGGTGGATTCAACTTTCAGTATTAAATTATTGAAACATTTGCAGTTAGTTTATTGCAGAGTTAGAATAACTAGACAAAAATATTAACAACTATTTATTTCAACAGATAGTTACACAAAAAACACCAGCTTTTTCAAGATCACATAGCAAATACAAATCAATATATTAATATTACATTGTTTAATGTCAAAAAATCTTAACAGCCCAATCTACCACTACCCTCATTGGGGAAAAAAGTCAAATACCACCAAAATGATTTATTTACCTACACTGACTGTCAAAAGCACAAGTCACAGGTACAGCTCAACGGTGGCACACACGACTAAAAATCGGAGGATTCACATAAGCAACACTAACACAACAAATCAATACTTACAACAGTAAAGCCAATATTCATATTTAACAATATTTGAACAAATGCACTTAATGCAATAAATACTGACCACATTTACAGTTAGAACTTGACAAAACTACCAAAATTACAATCACAAGATATCACTTTAGTTCGGAATCACAACAGTATAGTATACTATACACAAACATTAAACAGTACCACTCTCATATATTACTAATACATACACTACCTCCTTGATAAGAATTAACCTAATACTTAATTTAAGGGATGCGCTAATTAAACAAACCATGAAAGGTGTGATATCAGAAAGATAGCCAAATGCAGAATTTATATGAATGCAACATATCCTTGAATCACCTTTTACCAAACATAAATCTTCAACAGATGGTTTACTTTCTTTTACAGGATGCTCTCCCGTTCTTCCCCGTAGGAAGCACTGGGACCAACTGCATGTAGCTCAGATGCGGTGCTGCTCTTTGTGTGCTTGATAAAATTTGATGGAGCTTTAGATGCGAGGCCCCGTTTAATACCGAGACCTCGAAGGTTGTCATTCTTGAATGAAGCTGCATATGTATCATTCTGGACTGGTGCTTTGCCCAGAGCGGAGCTTGCTGTCGGATGGGCAACTCGAGGTGCATTCTTTCCCAGGTGCTCAGGGTCACCGGCTGTTTCGATGAATTCTTTCCTCTCATCTTCATTCTGCAGCCTATTAGAAGCATTGCTGTTGTTATTCAGGGTCTCTGTGCTTGCTGTTCTGTTGATGTTGGTTACATTAAACATTTTCTGAGCGACGGGCCAATTTTCCTCAGGGCTGCTGGCCAACAGACTGCCTTCAGAGGTTGAACCAGAAGGGCTCTTCTTATCTTCAGAGCAGATAGACATACGGGCAACACTTGGGTCTTGAAGACCACTTAAACTGTTAGGTATACCTCGTTTATCTCTGGATGGATCATCCTCCAACTCTATCAAATTAGTCTTCTCCAGCTGACTGTCTTCGGTTTCATCACGGAGAGAGTGGTTTGGCGAACTCTCACTGGATCTGACCCCAGAGTCGGATGAATCCTTTTTATCAAGCATGGCATCAGAAAGATATTCCTTCGATTTGATCAGGGATCTGACAGCTTCACTTCCATGCTCAGTGGAATTGGTTTGTTTTTTGTTTCTCTCTTCTGCCTTCGCATCTTTAAGAAATGGGGTATAATCAGCTTCTTCTTGACCCGATTCATCTTCATCATTGGGCAGTTTCCGATAATGTAAGCCTTTCAATGTCAAATCTGCTCCTTGGAAGATATTCACTCTGTCGGAAGATTTCTTCCTAGAGAGAAGCTTGGTTGTTGAGGGGTCTGGTTTTTCATCTTCTTCGGTGATGGGATCCAATAGCGATGCATCAGATGTAGAAATAGTGGATGATGTATAGTCGCCAAGGTCACTCATAGAGGACTTGCCTCCACGTGGAACGGTCTCTCTTTTTCCTGCAAAGGATTTTTTATCATCGTGTTGCTTCTGCTCAGCATCTTGCTCCAAAGTGGCTTGAAAGGGAACTTTTCCCAACAAAAACTGACCAGGATTGTGGGGTACGGGCAGATTAGACTTGTCAGTGCTGGCAGTTGTGGAGCTGGATGGACCATCTAACTGAGCCATCTGTGCAATATATTCTTTATAGGCATCTCTGTATTCAGCCTGCTGCTTGTCTGTGAGCCTGGCAAGGTCGTTGGAAGATTCCAGAGAGTTGATACTTGAGAGACTTGGTGTTCTTTGAGGCTGTAGTTAAATAAAAAAAGTTTATCACAAACCTTTATCAAATCATGTCAATTCGAAATCAACCAAGATGCTTACTCTTAAAATTTATCCAGGCAAATGCCAAATGTTTACATGTGTACATGAGTCAATCTCTCAAAAACATGCAGCAGTCATGATTCTTTAGATAGAACTGGTTCCACAATCATTGTTAAAAGATCTGCAACTGAATACCCTAATGATTCTTGGGATGAATGCAAGTTATTTAATACACTTTGCCATTTCTCATCTTACTGTTCAGTGATTTAGAAATCTATTAATGTGTTTATATTTGTGTCCATCAAACTATATTGGCATTAAGTTATTCCTTTCCATATAGCTGCTTTCCTACTTTCATGAAATCGATATTTTTAAATGGGCATTTATCAACATGTTTAACTGTGTTGTTTAGTACAATATATAGTGCAATATACTTTAGTGTTGTATTGAATTGAAGGCATGAATACAATTGGTTTCTGATATGTGTACCAAAAATGTATTTTCTTCTGACGTTAAAACCTTCAGACATAACCAGCACATTTAAATAAAAATATTTTAAATGTGTGAATACTTTTATCAACTTTGAAATTTATTCAGAAAGAAAGTGTCATTAAATTATCTAATGGTTCCAGTAATTAATGAGAAACAAATTTGAAGTGCTTTATGAAAAAATATTATGAAATCTTTTGCAATGTTAAGCCATTTTATTTACCCATCATCTTTCCAGCAGTAATTTTAGGAACAGGAGTAGGCTGATCTGCAGCTCAATTCCATTTACCCACCTTTTCTCCATATTCCTTGATACCCTTACCTAACAAAAATCTATCCATCTCAGTCTTGAAAGCTCCAATTGCCCTAGTATCCACAGCCTTTTGCGGGATAGAATTCCACAAACCTTTGTGTGAAAAATGCTTCCTGATTTCATTCCTGAATGACCTGGCTCTAATTTTGAGATTGTGCTCCCTTATTCTGGACTCTCCCACCAGAGGAAATAGCTTTTCTCCATCGACCCTATCAAATCATTCCATCATTTTAAAGACCTCAATTAGATAACCCCTCAACCTTCTAAACCAGGGAACACAACCCAAATTTGTGTAACCCTTTAAAGCCCTGGTATTATTCTGGTGGATCTGCACTGTACCCAAGGCCAATATATCCTTCTTGAGGTGAGGTGCTCAAAACTGACGCAGATTTTCAAGATGGGGTTGACCGAGGCTCAGTACAACTGAAGCATCACTTCCTACCCTTTGTATTCCAGCCCTCTTGAGATAAAGGCCAACATTCCATGAGCATGTTTGATTACTTTTTGTACCTTTTAGTGATTTGTGTACCTGGACACCCAAATCCCTTTGCTCCTCCACGGTCTCGCGCCATTAAGGAAATATTCCGATTTGTCTTTATTGGATCCAAAGTGGATTAACCTCACACTTCCCCACACTGAACTCCATCTGTCATAGTTTTGCCCAGTCACTTAATCTGTCTACGTCTTCTTTTAAGAAAGTGGTGACATTTCAGGGACTCAGCTGATCCAATACCAACCTGCCAACTAGAATCGGTGGGTCTCACTGGCTCTTCAATATCAACAGCTCTCAGTTCCTCAAAGCTGAAAGTTAAGCTGAAGGCTTCCTGAGGGGAATGTCCAGGAAGTTCAGCGTTCCCTGCATAATCGGCATTTGCTGCATGAAGACTGGAACAATCATTTTGTGCCGGCACATTTTCACCAACAGTTCTTAGTTCTTCTTGAATTACCTGGGTATCCAAATGGCGCATCTCAAACACCTAGAAAAAGATTAAACAAATGGAGTGCAATTACTTGTTTTCTTGATCCGATATATGTTCAATTATTAGGGGAATCCTGTTGTAGTAAAAATTTAGTTTAATGGAACAATTTCACTTTACCTTATCAAACAGGATAATAAAGGCATATACGAAACAGTGCTGTTAGTAACGTGTTTGGATTTTTGTCATATATAAAACTTACTTTTGTCCTGCATATTCAAAAAATCCCCTTTAAATATACAGTACAGGAAAAAAAAATCACAATTCGTTTACATTTCTTCATAGAGTTGCAAAAATATAATAATGCCATGAACAGATGAACAATCCCTTTAAAGTGCTCCTTACCTCAGGTCTCGTTTTTGTTTCCAAGAATGTTACATAAAATACACACACATATATCACAAATCCAATACCTATGCTTTACTATTGTAGCTTACAATCTCATGCAAAAGCACACTTAGAATTATTTTGTTCATTAATTGTTCATTAAAAAAAAAGAGCCTGTTCATTTTGGCTTGCACGTGAAAACTAGCATGGTACCAGAGGGTGACGGGCACCCACAGAGTTTTCCGCTAACAAGGAGTCAACACCTTCAGGAGAGATTGACTGTGGTCAGTGATGCTGGTTCCAAGTAGAATATCTAGCGTAAGACCCAAAAACATGACCGGAGCGAAGGGCAGCAATGGGCTGTGGGAAAGTAGGGTTCGCAAGGCAGTGGAGCGAAACGGCAGCAAGGCAGACGGCATTTCTTGAGCAGAGGAGATGGGAAGCGGAACGAGAAGCAAAGTAACTGAAAAAAATCAAAAATTGGCTTGTGGGACAGCTTCTCAAGCAGCGGAGATGTTAGAAGAAATGTTAGTGCCTAAAGTGTTTCAATGTTCAGCTGGTGGTGTCAGTTCTGATGATTAAGGAGGGAGTTGGACTCAGTGAGAATAGGCAAATCTGAAGTCACTGTTTAAAAATAAAAAAACTGCAAAAAAACCTTTTAAATGAAGTGTTTTAAAGTGTGACAAAGTGACCTGACACCCAGGTGTGACCGTGTTGTTACACAAAATTGTGACAACAACAACTTGCATTTATACAGCACCTTTAACGTAGTAAAACGCCCCAAGGAACTTCACAGGAGCGATTATCAAACAAAATTTGACACCGAGTCACATAAGAAGATATTGGGGCAGAAGCTTGATCAAAGAGGTAGGCTTTAAGGAGCATCTTAAAGGAGAAAGAGAGGTAGAGATGCAGAGGGGTTTAGGAAGGAATTCCAGAGCTTAGGTCCCTTGGCAGCTGAAGGAACGGCGGCCAAAGTCTTGTTGGGCTGGAGGAGGTTACAGAGATAGGGAGGGGCGAGGCCATGGAGGGATTTGAAAACAAGGATGAGAATTTAAAAAAAAAGGTGTTGCTCAACCGGGAGCCAATGTAGGTCAGCGAGCACAGGGGTGATGGGTGAACGGGACTTGGTGCGAGTTAGGATACGGACAGCAGAGATTTGGATGAGCTTAATTTTATGGAGGGTGGAAGATGGTAGTCCGACCACGAGTACATTGGAATAGTCGTCGACAGGTAACAAAGGCATGGATGAGGATTTCAGCAGCAGATGAGCGGAGGCAGGGGCGGAGTCGGGCGATGTTACAGAGGTGGAAGTAGGTGGTCTTAGTGATGGCGCGGATGTGTGGCCGGAAGCGCATCTCGGGGTCAAATACGACACCAAGGTTGCGAACAATGTGGTTCAGTCTCAGACAGTTGTCAGGGAGAGGGATGGAGTCGGTGGCTAGGGAACGGAGTTTGTGGCGGGGACTGAAGACAATGGCTTCGGTCTTCCCAATATTTAGTTGGAGGAAATTTCTGCTCATCCAATACTGGATGTCGGACAAGCAGTCTGACAATTTAGAGACAGTGGAGGGGGTGAAGAGAGGTGATTGCGAGGTAAGAGCTGGGTGTCGTAGGCGTACTCGCGGAACCTGACGTGTTTGCGGACGATGTCGCCCGGGGCAGCATGTAGATGAGAAATAAGAGAGAGGGCCAAGATTAGATCCTGGGGGGACTCCAGAGGTATCGGTGCAGGAGGGGGAAAGAGAAGCCATTGCAGGTGATTCGCTGGCTACGACTGGATAGATAAGAATGGAACTGGGCGAGTGCAGTCCCACCCAGCTGGACGACGGAGGAGGGGCATTGGAGGACAAAATTGTTACACAGGAAATAAGGTGGGAAAATGGATAGGAAGTGTGCACTATATGTAAAACTTTTAACATATGATAAATATCCAATACATAGATGTAAAATTGCATTTAAATGTAGGGTCATTACTGTAATACGGCTATTCCAGATAGTTGAGTTGCTTTATCACTACAATAAATATTTTTACAGCCATACTTTGTGAGCTAAAAACAAGCAAAACTTGTCAAATCAAGGAGACAGGGGTTTCCCTGAACCTGCTGACTGTCTCAGGGTTAATTGTTCAATTAATCCTGGCTTCAACATAGCATGGTAGGTTACTTGGTAGTGTCAGCTGTGGCTCAGTGGGTAGCACACTCGCCTCTGAGTCAGAAGGTTGTGGGTTCAAGTCCCACTCCAGGCACTTGAGCACATAAAGCTAGGCTGACACTCCCAGTACAGTACTGAGGGAGTGCCGCACTGTCGGAGGTGCCGTCTTTCGGACGAGACATTAAGCCGAGGCCCCGTCTGCTCTCTCAGGTGGATGCAAAAGATTCCATGGCACTATTTCGAAGAAGAGCAGGGGGAGTTATCCCCGGTGTCCTGGCCAATATTTATCCCTCAACCAACATGACAAAAACAGATTAACTGGTCATTATCACATTGCTGTTTGTGGGAGCTTGCTGTGCGCAAATTGGCTGCTGCGTTTCCCACATTACAACAGTGACTCCACTTCAAAAAGTACATCATTGGCTGTAAACTGCTCTGAGACGTCCGGTGGTCGTGAAAGGCACTATAGAAATGTAAGTCTTTCTTTCTTCCTTTTTCTTTTACCCTTGAACTGCATTGCGAGACAGTTGAACTGAGGTTGATGTCGTTGTACATTTACTGTTATTGCAATTGTCGGATCTGATTTACTGCACAGCATTTCAAGGCCAGCAGAACTGTGGTCCAGTTGCTCATTTCAGAAGTTTGTAGAAAGTGTCATCCTAGAAGTATTTGCAGAGGGAAGTCAACGATATTTGTGTATCTACATAAGCACAGCTAATTTTCCATTTCTTCCAAGCTTTTCAGCATATTAATTCACTTATGAACTTTAACTGCAAATTCAAAACTATTCAAAGCAATCAACCTAAACTATTTGCCCAGTATTGATAAAAGAAAGAAGCAAATGCTCATCCTACCATGTTTCTAAAAAGTTGCCAGTCACCAAAATTCATGTTTAATTCTTTCTTCAGTTCATCCAGATTGCACTGAACTAATACCCTTCCATTAATATTTGCCTGGAACAAAAAAGAGAACATTGCAATTTAAAATACTGGATGTTACTAGCGCCAAAAATTCACTTCATTTAAAAATAGGCGTGGACAGCCGTTGATGTCTCCTTGGATACTGTTATACGATACTTCTTGGGTCAACTGACCAGAAGACATGCTTATGAAAGGGACCTCCTGAACAGTTGTTCTTTACTTCTCAAGATGACACAAGCAAGACAACAGAAACTCGTATTTCAGATGGAAGTCGAGCGAATTTCAGTGAAGATTCTAACTTCCATGTAAAATTTATCTTTCTACGTAACAGCTACTAGACAACCCATTTATCACTTCGAAATAAGGGAGCACCCTCCTTTAACTCAAATAAATTTGAAATCCCCTTGTATCTGCTTTACAACTATAAATTAGATAACAAAAGGGGAAACATTTGTAGGGCTATGCGGAAAGGCAGAGGGGTGGGACTAATTGGATAGCTCTTTCAAAGAGCCAGTACAGGCGTGATGGGCCGAATGGCCTCCTTCTGTTCCGTATCATTCTATGAAAAGAAAACCAGAAGTACTTCAGTAACATTTACAATAACCCCATTTAAGATTAATTTAAAGACCAAATCTCAAATTATTTTTTTGAACAAGGTACAAGCATTTCCTTCTGTTTAAGATAAACATATGCATAAAGCCAGTGGTTAAAGATCAAGTTAATTGCAATCTTTTCACATCACTAAGTTAATCAACACGTACATGGGTAGGGGCAACACCACACCTGTACATCATGCAGAGCTGAACGCTCAAGTGGCAGAAGAGCCTGTGTGTTAAGTTTTTGAAGGTCCATGATCAGTGCCATGATGTTTTATATGATGTTTTGTATTACATCTTGCTGGCAATACAAGAAATATTATTCAGCCTCTGTACATGGCCTTGGTTAGGCCTCATCTAGAATACTGTGAACAGTTTTGGTCATCTCCCATGGTCATCCCAGAGGTCCTAGAAAAGGTTCAGAGGAGGGCCACTGGATTGATTGCTAGTTTAGAGGCCCTCAGGTACCACGATAGGCTTAAAGAGCTGGGTCTTTTTAACTCTAGAAAAGCTCAGGCCTTAAGCAGATTACATTGAGATCTTTAAAATAATGAAAGGATTAGATTCTGTCCACATGGATAGGCTAGTCAAGCAAAAATAGGTTAGAGAGAACCAGGGAGACGAGTTTAAGATATGTAAGCATTGAACTAATTTAGATGTCAGGAGGCACTTCTTTTTGCAGAGAATCATTGAGCTATGGAACAAGTTGCTGGCACGTGTAGTGAGTGCAGATTCGCTGTAGGCATCTGAAAGGGTGCTGACTGTGGCCAATGTGACTACATATAGAAGGCAGGTGGGTACTGGGGGACATGTCTCCCAGTCAATGTGGTCTCCTGGAACTTGTTTGACCACCTTCAGAGATCAGACGGGAATCTTTTTCCTAAAATGGCCTAAGGTTTTTTTTTTAAAACACTGTTTTTGTGCCTCTCTCGTGAGATGACATGGCTGATGGATGGGAGTCATGGCATGGAGAAGTTACATCACAAGAGGCTCAACAGACCAGTTGGTCTTTTCCGGTCCTTCATTTTCATACGTTCATTAACCCGTGAAGGGATTCCACATGATTGCAAACATGAACACAACAATTTCATTGAAAGGGTGCAAAACCAACTTTTCCAAGTGATAGAATTATTTTCAAGATTAGTGAATTTCCCATGGCATTGCTCACAGTAAACCCGATGAGGTCTTTTTAGAATGATGGGGCCGTTATACCATGTAATGTACAATGTAGTGATGGAGCGGTGCCCATTAGGCAACAAAATGTTAAGTAAACATGAACTAAGGTTAGAGCTTAATTGTTGTTGGGGATGTTTCCAGAATGGAATGCATTGGTCAGTTCAAGCTGTGGTCAGAAGCACCCGCATTTGAGATTGTCAAACTTTGTTGAAGATGCAACATAAGATTAAAAGGCACACGCAGTATATAATTCTAACATACAAATTTGTAATATTCAGTAGTTGAAAGATTCTCTGCTTTCCTGTATCTAACATAAAGATCACAACTTGCTTGAGATCAGTATTTGGATCCAAGGAAGAAGGATGTGCTATATTATACCTTGGAGATTCTGTAATTTTCCACCAAATAACAGGAACATTAAAGAGTATGAGGAGCGAGCAGGAGAGTATTATTAAATTAGGTGGCTCATGTGGGGAGAAAAACACTGGCACAGATCCAATGGGCCTAATAGTCTAATTCGGTGTTGTTAGGATTTCAAGCCGATCTTGCATAGCAAAGGATTATGGCCAAAACCTATTCTGCACAGTTCACCCTCAATATAACCCAATCTCAGTTACCACTGCAGCCGACTTCACACAAATTGTTGTTTAGGTTATACATCACTGTACCGGGAATTAAGTGAACTTAAAAAAAAAAGTGTTATAGCATGAGCAACCATTCAGAGAACTGGAGGGATCGTATGAATACTACTGTGAAAGAAGAGAATAAAAGAAACAACTTCAAATGAAGGAGAAAGCCGTGGCAGACCCGAACCTGCAGTAATAGCCAGGAAATCGAGAAAATAAACAGAAGCACAGCAGAAGTTTCAAAAATGTTAATAGTATTAAAATTTGCAAATAAAAGGTGGCAGAATTGTGAAGGATAAAGAAACAGCAACAAAGGCACAAAAGTGACTAAACATGAAGCATTAATGGTGATTAGGTATATTTGTATACTGCTGTATATACCATTTGGGTAAACTTCAAAACTGTTAAGATTTCTGACCAATTCTTGTATTTGCACAGGTAAATCTGTGGCCTCTGCAGACGGTAGAAGGATGCCTGCAGGAACCTTTCTTTCATTAAATAAAAGGTAATTTAAAAAATATATATTTATTTTTCCTAGCATGGCACAATAATGGCCAAGTATGGTTCCCTTCTTCAGTAACTTGATGTGCAGAAGAGAGATTGCGAATCTGCTCAGTGCTATCACAATATCCCGTTACCTGGTGCACTAAAATGATCCAGAAATAATTTCCTCTCCCTCCAATGCCTCTGTTCTCTGTCTATATATGCTGTGCCCATTTGTATTTCTTCACTTCACCTGACGAAGGAGCAGCGCTCCGAAAGCTTGTGATTTCAAATAAAGCTGTTGGACTATAACCTGGTGTTGTGCGACTTCTCACATTTCTCCCTTCTTGACAGCAGTTACACAAGCACCAGTAACCTTGCAGTACATTGCCTAGAAAGCCATCCCCCACACCAGTCATTGTTGTCAGGCTATTCACCCATTGCAGCAGCGCAGTCAAATTCAACAGACATCCACAAGTGCACTCATTCCAGTGAGGTTTGTTGTTTTTTTTAAATCTTCACACTCTTCCCTTGGAGGATAATGTGAAGTAGTGGAAGGATATGCAGACTGATCAACATGCCATAACATGAACACTCCTTCCACGGTTATAACCATCTTTATACCAGTCGATAGCACGATTAGTCCTATCCGGCAGGAGATTAATGGGCTCCCACATCCCAAATGATGTGGAGGGGCCACCCACACCCACCCAATGAGAGTATCCCGCTGGATGTCAACCCAGAAATCAAAGCCGGAGCGGTGCTCCCCATTCGCCGGGACGGTCTGCAGCGGGTTCGAACCCTGCATTTTCGGACTCAGTGGTGGGAATGCTGCCAGTAAGCCAAAGGCTCGCTCCCCGGTGATGGTAACTCAGCAATAATTAGGCATTGTAATAGTTCCTACCTTTTTGACAGTGGAAACGTACTGAAGCATCATGGTTTGGTCAATTCCTTCCAAGCGTTTTAGTCTTTCACAAATAGCATCCACATTCATTGAACTGAGTGGAACAGTAGTACAAGCTGCTGCAATGGAATTGGCCACCTATCGGACAAGAAAACATTAAGCTATGTAATTTACTAGCAGATAACTATGTTGAGAATACTCAAGATTATCTGGAAGAAACAAAACTAGAATCTTTAATAGGTTTACACACTGTAGTCATTATTAATTAGGTTATACTGCCTTAACCTTAAAATACATTTATATATGTGAAGAGATCTGACATGAACACAAGTCATCAAAAGGTGAAGACCACACGATGGCACAGACTGAACATGGACAAGCATGCTTAGCGTTTTGATGTTACAAGCAGTCACGTTGCAAAAGAGCCAAACAACTCATTAGGCAAGTCTGTATTACAGCAAGAAAATACTGAATTGCATTAACCATTTTAATTCAAATTTCTTAGCTAAACAGTTTTCATTAAACTGTACAATTGCAATGCTAATGCTTGAGCCATATCTGTTAAAAAGGACACAAAATTAAAATGCATAAATAGCATTGAAAACAAAACAGGTTTCACTAGTCATGGTCAGTGAATGAGCTGTTTGAGGGATGGTAGATTGAGAGCATTAAAATCAAATGGGAGAGTCTATAGTGCAATGGATTCGCACCTTGTCCTTCCACCTCTGGTATCTGGATTCAAATCCAGCCTAGACTGATGGGCTGAAAGTTTCCTCTCTGAGGATCCTACAGTTCTCACAGTTCTAATGGAGTTTTAACAGTCTCGAGAGAGCTCCCAATGGGCATAGGTACACAACAGTAAACCGCCCCTGGTTTAGTTTTAACAGGTAATCTCAATCAAAGACCTCAAGAATAGCTGGAGTTGGAAATCAGGAAACTTCATACTGGTGCACGAGAAGATGCTCTTCTGAGGTTTGGACAAAGTGGAAGGAATTTTAATGTCCAAATGACTCTTCTATATCTGACCTGAGAGTTCTCAATGCTGACATTAGTTGCCTGAAATGGAAAGGTATTCCATTTCTCAGTGCCGACATCCCTTGTCTTAATGAGCAAAAAAATAGTAAAAGTACATATTGGTCAATGTGAAAGCTACTACCCACAGGTAATAGTACAGGTTGAGCCTCCAAAATCCGGAGTTCCGGAACGATTGGTGGCAGGGTCGTCCGGAATCCGTAAAATGTTCCGGAATCCGGACACCCTGAGGGAGGCTTACCAAAAACCGGAAATATCGCAACCTGGGCCCAGGCATTTCCGGACTCGGAACGTGTTTCTGATGTCCGAAGTCCGGAAATATCGCAACCTGGGCTCGGGCGTTTCCGGACTTCGGTCATCAGAAACACGTTCCGAAGTCCGGAAAAACACGAAAACCGGCTCGGCCTCGGTCCCGAGGTTGCCGGATTCAGGACGCTCAACCTGTATTTGAAGAATGGCAACCGAAAGCAGAATTATCATGACCATTTTTCACCTAAGTAACAAAAGACTAAATGCTTATTGAACAGATCTTAGAGTAATATGATGCTTACATAATTTTATTATTACAGTTTAGTGTTATACGTCAAAGCTTTTTGCTACTACACTTACCTGTATCATCCATTTAGATGTCCAGCAATATTTGAAAGAACACTACACAGCTCTAACAATCATCGGAGCCAGACATTCAGAAAATGTCCATTTTGCAATATATATGCACATCACACTCTCATACAGAAAATGATGTACTTTATGGTTATCAAGCTCCAAGCCCACAAGCAAAAAAAAAACTTCAATACTAGCCAAACTCATTTTAACAGGTCATGCCCAAGCATATACACCACAGTTACATGGTAGTAAACAAACTATTTTTTCTAGAGAGTATGCACCCTCCAATATCCCGCCTCCCAACCTTTTTTTTCCCCAGCCATGCACGTCTGCAGCCAACAAAATGAGTGGCTTGCTCTCAGACCTCCATCTATATTGTTTAGGCTACCAAAAGAAATGTAATAAGGGCCTCCAATCAATTCTTTTTCCAATTTCCCGCAATCCTCCGAAAAAAAAAATCAATCACCCTGCCTTGACTCAGCACCTCCAACCAACAGTGTGACTGCGAGAATGGTTCAAAGTAGGAGACGGAGCCCGCAACCACCACATTGTGTGATGTCTTAATTTTTTTTAATGCAATGACTAATATCAACAAAGATCAATATTAATCCTTTGTCAATGTTTTTTTTTTTTAAAACCATTACAGATGATAGTACAATAATTATATTTTAGCAAGATTTTTTTTTTTTTTTTTTTAAACTGCACCTTGTTAAAATGTTTAATACAATAGAAATACTGGTTTACATTCCCATAATAAAGGTTTGCCAATAATTGACAGTAAATATTTTACCCTCCTGAATTAAAAAAAAACTAGTATGTTACTAGCATAATGAAGCACTCTTTCTTTTATCACATAACAACGTGCAAAGGGCTTGTTAATCTGATCAGCAAGCAGTTTTGCGGTTCGTAAGGCAGCGCAGCACAAACTGTTAAGAATCCAATAGCAAACACTGCTGCTGCATAAATTATTTCACTCCAGGAGCAGACAGGGTTATTTGTGTACCTGCTTTAATTTAAGCTGCATAGGAGAAAAAAAAAGAGAAATACAGACATAAAATTTGTCAAAAAGACACAATAGAAAGGAGATTCAGAGGAAGCAATTTAAAAACTTAGATAATTAGAATGCTTCTCAGTAAACCAATTCCATTTTAACCCGTTCAAAGTGGAAGTCTCCACTTAACTGGCATCTCATTCCATAATGGCTGGTGGCACACTGCTTGCTGTTCCACAAAAGCACAAGTTCAGAAGCGCACAGTTTAGGAAATCCGTCATATATTAATTTTTATTGTTAAAGATCATCTTTAAAACACACCAAACTCCTCTGTTTCATCGCTAAAAAGAACTAGTTATTTAAGAAGTGCCTGTGTTTCCAAAAAATTACAAAAAAGATATTCTCAAAACAGTTCATGCCATTAGTAAGAGAAAGGAAAGTCACCTTAACACTTAAGTTTTCTAATGTAGATAAAAGAACAATTGCCAAGGATTCATTAAGAACAAAAATGCCAAAGATTAATTATTGAAGTAGTTGACAGTGCATTAAATATAAGTTTGGAACCTAGAGTTTTTCTTCAATAAACATAAAATACATTCAGCAACACTTCTAAACTTGGATACATAATTGTAGTTTGTCATTTTGTAGATTTGGAAATTATTTAAAACAGATCTTTTAGAATAATTACATGTTATAATTACTGACAGCCAAACAGCATATAACCATTAGATTACTGCATGCTATTTGCAGGCTCCAAAATCAGTATAATTCTTACATATAGCCTATTTAATTTATTATTCATGAAATTTGGATTGAAATTATGTCATTAACCAGTAGAACATGTTTCTACAAAATTTACAGAAGGATAATCTTTTTTAAACATTGTAAGATGCTCGTTACACAGTACAAAAATGTTGCTGCAATCACTAAAGGATTTAAAGCAGAACCATAAAATAACAAATTGCATCTAAAAATCAAAGACTACTCATTAAAAAAGTTTACTCAAGTAAATATGGTTTATGGCTTAACATGGAAATGGTGTACAAGATAGACCTTTAATAATGCAGCTTAAGGAAAAAGAGCCTTTGCAAAGCTGCCAACTCTGCACCTGGCAATTGGAATAGCAGCGGAGGCCATGTTGCCAAGTATCTATGCAATTATAATTGCTTTAAACCCAGTCAGCATGTGGAATATTCCACCATGGAGTCAAAACTGAAACTCAACCATTTCTTACGAGAAGGAATATGGAACGAGCAAAAAGAAATTTGAGCAAATGAAATGAATGTAAAATGCTAATAAATTAAAGTAAAAATTAAAACTTGAGCAGAGAGATGACTTACAGAATTATATATAACAAAGGACATAAAGAGGAGCAGCAGTAGCCCATAAGGCCCATCGAGCCTGCTCCGCCATTCAATAAGATCATGGCTGAACTTCTACATCAACTCCACTTTCCCACCCTGTCCCCCATTTCCCTTAGTGCCTAAAAATGTATCGATCTCAGTCTTGAATATACTCATCGACTGAGGACCCACAGCCCTCTGGGGTAGAAAATTCCAAAGATTCACAACCCTCTGAGTGAAGAAATTTCTCCTCATCTCAGTCCTAAATGGCCGACCCCTTATCCTGAGACTACGCTCCCTAGTTCTAGACTCTCCAGCCAGGGGAAACAGACAGTCAGCATCTACCCTGTCGAGCCCTGTAAGAATTTTATACGTTTCAATGAGATCACCTCTCATTCTTCTAAACTCCAGAGAATATAGGCCCAGTCTACTCAATCTCTCCTCATAGGACAGCCCTCTCATCCAGGAATCAATCTAGTGAACCTTCATTGCACCCAATCTAAGGCAAGTATATCCTTGCTTAGGTAAGGAGACCAAAACTGTACACAGTACTCCAGGCGTGGTCTCATCAAAGCCCTATATAATTGCAGTAAGACTTTCTTACTCTTATACTCTGACCCCCTTGTAATAAAGGCCAACATACCATTTGCCTTCCTATTTGCTTGCTGTACCTGCATGTTAACTTTCTGTGATTCGTGTACAAGGACCCCCAAACCCCTCTGACGTGCCAATATATTTCAATATGTTTAAATAGGCAGTTTTAATGTCCTTTGTGTTTATGTAATTTTATCTACAAATTTTCTCCTCAGTCAGACTTTCCCAAAGCCAGCAACTCATACCAGGGTACAATTCCACAGGAGATGGCGGCCCTTTGGTAGCATTGTCACGTGACTGCTCTTATTGTGTGAGCCCAGATTGTGATTGCGGATTGATCGTAACAGTTGATCCTGACCTTACCTAAATGTTCACATATGTTCTAGCATGGGCAATTGGACAGACATTAGAAGTGGAAACTAGGAATTATTTTTTCAAACCCTAGCCCAGCGTCACTGTGATCAATCATAGTACCACCATTGCCGTCCCAGCGGAGATCATTTAATTCACTACAGATCAGGTTATTAAACCTGGGGTTTTACCCAGTCTGTATGACACAGTGCTACACCCTTCAATGCATGTTTACTCACTGAGGCACTGGGGAACTTGTGCCTGTAGCATTACTACTTTTTATATAATTTGGTCTGCTGTTGCCCCCAAAGGGAGTGCAATGCAACACTTTGGATATTTTGCCCAGACTGGCAAAGTCTAATGAATTAAACAATGAATCGGTTTAGGAAACCTTAAATCTGGCCTATAAAAATACCACTAATTGCCAGAACTTACTAAATTAGACAACATGTTGGACATGCTGCCTGACTGAAATACCATGGCTGGAATTTTCCCCTAAAAAAACCAGGTGGGTTTTAAGCGTGGGGGCAGTTAAAGTGTTAAAAATGGGATTCCCGACCTGATCCCGCCTCCAACCTACCCACTTCTGGTTTTGCCGGAGGCGGGACGGGGGGGCAGGCGACCAACCCGCTCCCAGGGGGCGTTACCTCAATTTAAATATTGTAATGAGGCTAGCAGCCTCTTTTCCCCCAGTCCATTTTGTGTTTAACTGCCTGTGGACGGGTTTCACACAATTCGTGAAACCCGGCAGTTAAACAGAGGCGGGGACTGCTGCATCCAGGAGGTAAGTGGCTTTATACCCACCTCCTGGATCCAGGGACCCTACCATACCCACCCCCTGTGACCGGAGACCCTCTGACGAGGTCTGCGATCACACCTCCAGGCCTCTTCCCCCTTCCCCCCCCCAAACGATGATGATGAGGAAGCCAGCCGTGATCCTCCAGTGGCCGGCCATGATCCTCTCTCCCACCCCCGCCCCCACCCCTACCCCTGATCCCCAACCCCTGTCGATGCTCTCCCACCCCGATCCCTGACCCGTGCCGATGCTCTCCCCCACCCACGATCCCCGGCTGATTCTCTCTTCCCTGCCTTTGGACCGGCCCCTCGCTTCTGAGGTCTACCCGCCCGCAGCCAGCCAGCCTTTCAATCTGGCTGGCTGTGGGCGGGAATCAGAGGCCACGAATTCAAATCAGGCCCTGCCGTTAAAGTCGGCAGGGCCTGTAGGAAATCTGGCCTCCCGGGTTTCCCGCCCGCCTCGGAGGCCCCCCACCCCTAACCCGCCAGCCTTGAGAAAATTCCAGCCCATGTTTACGAGAAACCCAATGCAAATGTATTTTTTAAAAAGCTGACTTACTAACTTTGCTTTTATAACCTCTAGAGTTCAATTATTTTTTCCATATAATGCCCATTATATATACATCCTATTTAAAAAAAAAGATTTTGAACACACCATCACCACACTCTAAACACATACTAAATCTATATATAAAAATATTGATTGTGTAAATGTGGGAAAATGATTGAAAGCCTATAAAAGCAGGCACGCAGCAGACACAGAGGTCTTCTAACTTGAAAATAAAACCAGCTGATGGAAAAATACAAAACATCCTATTACAAGTGTGATTGTGGTTATAAGTTTAAAAAAAAAATTAAATGCGTTGCAAATTGCCAGGCAAGAATCCCAGCTTTTGCATTACTTGGATTGAAGTTCTAATAAGCCCCAACATGAGTCCATCCACAAGTGAAGAGATCTGCCCACTGTTTGGCTGGGTACAAGGTGGCAATGGGAGAGGGGGAAACAACATCGACATTCTGCAATATGGGTAACTCAGGATTAACAACACCTCTAATGCTTTGTGACACAGCATTAACTTCCCAAAGGTAAGAGTCAAGCAGAGTCGTCAAGTTTACTTAAATTGATATTTTGCCCTTTGTTAGAATGTTTTAACATGATTTAAAAAGTCAATCTATTCCAGCATTCCAACAATAATGCTATGATAAAATGGACTCAGGCACAATATTATGGGAAATAAAAGGTCCTCTAAAATAAACAAAATGTGTTAATAGCTGGACCAGGTGGAACGTTTAATCTATCTTAAGTATTCTATTGAACAGTAAAGTTCCTCCAGGGCTCATGAATGAGATAGAATGGTAAATAATGGCCCAGAAATTAAAGACTGAGTGTTGACGCGGGGGTAAGGCCTTCCCCGCGATCTCTCACTCCGCGTTGGCTTTTTCAGATCCAGCTCGCACGAACTTGATGTTCTAGACATCAGCTGGGCAGTGCTTGCGTATCCCACCGGCGTAGTGAATTCGTGCGAGCTGTGGGATCACGTGACTCAGTTAGAGCCAATGGCAGCACACCATCTTCCATTCATAAGTTTCACATAAGTGCTGTGAAAGCTATGAATCTTACACACCCCCAAAATAACAGCTAAACCTCAATTAAATTAAAAAAAACCATCACATTAATAAAATAAGTATAGTTAAATAAATTAACCATTTTAAATAAAAAATTAAATTTTTGAAAAAATTTAAAATCTTTTAAAAAGTTATAAAAATAAACTTACCTGTCTTTAAAGTCTCTAAAAAAGATATACCTGTTAAAAAAAATTCAAAATAATACTTAATTCACTACTTACCTTGTTAAAAGTGGGTCTTACTCCTCCTTTTTTCATTTCTAAAATCTTCCGTCCTTACCTGCGCGTCCAAAGCACTAAGTGCACAGCGTGCGCGCAGCCTGTAGCGCTCACGCGGTGCACCGAGGAACCACCCCCTTTTCCAAAAACCAAGTGCCGGTTTTCAGCGCATGCGCAGTGCATGCAGAAAACCGGCAATTGGTGACAGAATACGCGAGAGTACACAGTGCGTACTCTCGCGTCGCGGGACTAATTTTTGGGCCAATGGGATGTGTAAAACTGAATGAGAGGAAGTGATTGAAGATGCAAGATAGAAACAGGAAAATTACACCATCAAATGGAATTTTCCTAACATTCTAATGAAAGTCAGGAAAGTGTAGGTGAGAATAGTAAATTGATAGCTTTCTCTTGGAGTTTGTGTGTCCTTGCCTATGAACAATAATAAAACTGCATTTGATAGCCTGGCTGCTACCTGAGACATCGGGACCATGCAGGGGGAGGTAAGCAAAGATCTCCAGACACCCCCCCCCCAGCCCACGATTTGTTGATAAGACCACCGGATAGCCCAAGGATGGCTTGTATCAGATGTCACATGTGGCATGATAGAGATACGTGTGTGTGTGCGTGTGCGCGCAAGCAAATGTGAGGCAACTAGCATGTGGAAATGCATGGTGAATTTGTGAAGAACAGGGCTCAGACATGCTCAGTTAATTGACAACAGCACAACATTTTAAATCATTAAGGCACTGACACATGCTCTAAACTGTAAACTCCAACATGAGCCAAGGTAAAGCCAGAAAGAAAGTTAATTGACTCAGTGATTGCTCATTCTGTGTCAAAAGGAGGGAATGTTGGAATGTTTTAGGATGATTTAAAAAAAGTCAATCTATTCCAGCATTCCTTTCTTTTAACATTTTTAGTGGTAGAGCAAATGTGAGAGAAAGGGAAATCTTCATCTTGTCTCTATATCTGAAGAACAAGGGCAGAGAATGAAAACATCCAGGTCTAGGGAATGGGATAAACATTTGGCCGAAGCACTTACTGTACTATAAACAAAACTTGTAGGACAGAGACAAAGGCTGAAAAGATTATAAAGTGGGTAAACACCTAAAAATGCACCATCAGCTAAACGTGCAATCGTATTAGGCAAGCACAGGCCAAAGTTGTATTATGGTCTAAGAACACAACCAGGTCCCCTTTAAAGCAGAGCGTTCAAGGGTCAGGAGCAATGCAGCTGCGCAGAGGGCCGAGGGGGCGGGAGCTGGTCACTCAGGACTTCTGTTGTTCTCTGACATCAGAGAGCATGCTCGGAGGTAGCCTGGGAACCAGGTTGTATTATTTGCATGCCATTTAATATAAATGGAAGACCAAATCAGCCACTGTAATAAAGCTTGTTATTATAAAAAAACACTCGTGCGTGAATCATAAACGGAGTTATTGTCGCCAGACGAACAACCCTTTGTTGCGATGGAATCCGCTAACACCCTTACTGTTCTCAGTGTTGCTATTGGTGGATACATCCTAAATCCATCAAAAGCACTGCAGAGAACAGTCCTTCCCGTACCCTTCGGCCTGCAAAATAGAAGCAACTGGAATTTAGGGTGGGTGGCGTATCTTGAACAGCTGGCATTGTAGGACAGCTGCACAAGATCAGAGAAGCCCCCCCCCCCACCATTAGAGAGCAGCTAGTCCAGCTCAGAGCAGCCCTGCACTGTGGGAATGCAGGGCCAGGTTTGAGTAGCCAGCATTGCTGGGAACAGGACTAAGTTTGACCAGCCGGCATCTCTGGAAAGTGGGACCGGGTTTGAGCAGCCAGCGTCTTGGTCCAATCGGAAGCAGCTTTTGTGGAAGAAATGCGGAAGGGAAAAGATTTAATATTGTTAAAACCAATTACAATTTCAAAATTTTGGCACGGATTTCAGCTCTTAAAAAAACATTTATCACGCCATTTATAATGTAGACTAAGGTTCTATACTCTGGAATTTTGTTTAATTTTAGAGGAAAGGAAAGAAAACTTTGTAGAACTTTCTCGACAGACTAAAATGTTGAAATGACTGCAGTATGTTACTGGAACATGGAATGTTTCATTACAAGTGGCTATTGATGCAGAAACATCATGTAAAAGTGAATTGGACAAGTATTTGAAAAGGAAGAATATGGGAAATAGGATTAGAGTAGATAGCTCAAGTTGAAGAGCATGACACACACAGGGATAGATGAACAGACACAGGGACTCGGGAGATGTACGAGAGAGATTTTTGCTGAGGTCCTATTCACGTGTTGCAACAGCCCCCAGGATCTTATCTTCTTCGTGTATACGGCCATGCAGTAAGTGTTGGCAGGCTAAATGCTTTTCAAGCAGGAATCGCTACTTAGCACTCAGGAGTCAGGCTGGTGGTTAGGCTGCCAGAATGGCCTCAGCACCCTAAGTCAAGGAAAGGAAATCCACGGTTTCCACATCTGATGACATATTTAGGACAAAAGCAAAATACTGCGGATGCTGGAAATCTGAAATAAAAACAGAAAATGCTGGAAATACTCAGCAGGTCAGGCAGCATCTGTGGAGAGAAACAGAGTTAACGGGCTGGATTTTGATACTGGGGCGGGTTGGGGTCGTGTCATCCACTTTTCGTGTTATCCACCCGACTGCAATTGGATGTGGGAGATTGATGCAATTTTCACCTAATTGGGCAATTGAGTTCCAGCATGTGGGAACCCATGACCCAATTAGTGGTTTCAGTCTGAAAGTCGCCTCTGATGATGTCATCATTGCTGCTGCATTGAAGGTCTTCAGAGACTGCCTGGCCTTTGCTGAGAGGGGACCTGGATGCAAAATGAGCAGCAGCAGCCCTAAGTCTGCTCCCAGATATTTTTACACCGAGAGAGAGAGAGATCCAGCCAGCCAAATGTGCTCCCGCCAGGTTTCACAATCGTGGTTCAGAACAGGCGTGCTTCACGTAGAACAAGGGTTAAAATCACAAAGGCCTTTCAAAATGGCATTATAGGGCCAATTTAGTGCTGATCAAGGGCCTTAACAGCCTACCCCGTCTCTTATAGGCGGGACGGAGTCGGGACCAGCAGACACGATTTAATGAAAATTGCGTGGATGCGGGATGGAGGCGGACTTGTGCCCGCCCGCCAGTTTTTGCAATTTTAACCCCCCACACGCCTCCAAACCCGCCTCCACGGGTCAATGAAAATCCAGCCCAACGTTTCAGGTCGATGACCCTTCGTCAGAACTGGAAAAAGTTGGAGACGTAACAGATTTTAAGCAAGTGTAGGGGCAGGGAAAGGGGGAAGGGAGGAAAGAACAAAAGGGAAGGTCTGTGATAGGATGGAAGGCAGGAGAGATTGAGAGATGGTGCAAGGCAAAAGGAGATAGTAATGGGACAAGTTAAGAAACAAAAGATGGCTCTAGAGAAGTGTAAATGGCGATGGCAGAATGAACGACAGTTGCCATGTGGGAGAGAGGGGCAGAGGTTATGGTCTGAAATTGTTGAACTCTATGTTGAGTCCAGAAGGCTGTAAAGTGCCTAATCAAAAGGTGAGGTGCTGTTCCTCGAGCTTACGTTGAGCTTCATTGGAACAGTGCAAGAGGCCGATGAGGTCTGAGTGGGAGTGGAGCGGAGAATTAAAGTGACAGGCGACCGGAAGCTCGGGGTCACCCTTACGGACTGAACGGAGGTGTTCCTGCTGTAAGCGTGCATGTGTGGACATCAGTCGAGTACAGCATCATGCTCAGCTGTAACACCTCTGCACAGCCCAATGGCTTAAAGACACCCACTGTCAATGCTCTCACGCAGCTAATGGCCTCTGCAGCAAGACACTATAGAGCAGTCAGTGTCCAAAGAACCAACAGCAAGAAGTCAACCTTTACCTTGTTTGTGTGTCATTCCCTGGAACAGCTTCTTCAGCTTAGACCTTAAAGCTTATCCATCTTCAATATTGCATGTAGCCATTATATTCTGTGCTCACAAAAGCCTGCTGCTTCATTTAGATAAGGTTATGCACGTCTGTCATCAAACCCACAAATATCATCACTTTGTACATCACTTACAATGATCCATAGGGATTGAGATTGCGAAACAGCTCTGGCATCAAAGTTAAGAATGAACCAACGAGATGTTTTCAAACAGTGTGATAATGTAATCAACAGAAGCCTCAATAAGCTGGAATTCAAAAATAATTAAATTTATTTCAAGGCTGACAGTCAATGACTGAATTGAAGTCAGAGTCTGAACTGAATAAAAAGTTCTGAAGTATTTATTTAAACCTTTACGAAGTAACGCGCAAGGAGATTTGACTTTAGTATTTTTCCCTTAAAAGGCTGACAACATAGTTAACAGGCGTTGTGAAAAAGTTATACTCTCCGAAGAAAACCCTACATACCTGTTCAACAGGGTGAGGTAGGACCACATCATCATGTTGGTAACTTTGGAAACCTCAAATTCTTGAGATAATAGGGGATTTTCCGGTCCGAGGGCAATTTACATCCGAAAGGAGGTTGCTTCTATTTTGCAGGCCTAACGGTACGGGAAGGACTGTGCTCTGCAGTGCTTTTGGTGGATTCAGGATGTATCCACCAATAGCAACACTGAGAACAGTAAGGGTGTTAGCGGATTTCTTCGTGGTCACCGTCGCAACAAGGAGTTTAGTCTGGCGGCAATAATGCCGTTTATGATTCACGCACGAGTGTTTTGGGTTTTGCATTGACATAAATAGAAGTGTGAGATTTGGATTGGATTTGTGCAGCAAGCACACTAGTGGCAGGAACCGAAAACCGCATGTTATCATAATTTAAAGTAATGGGCACAATTAAAGGGGAGTGCCAAAATAGGGGGACAACATTCTAAAAGCCATCGAAGCTTCAATTGCATCTCTATCCATTAGTAGCCTTGGGCAAGGCTGAACGGGATGGGAACCAACAAGAAACAGGCAAAAATGAATCGAAAGGAAACCCCAAGGTGTAGGCACAAGTGTGCATCCAAGTGACTGAGCAGCCCAGTGCCTAGCCCTCTGCTTGATGGATGCTAAAGTGCAGATGACGTTGCATGCCGTGATTGTGAGGAGGGTTGCCTTCTCGGCCAGCCCAAGGCACCATCCCCCAAGGCCAAGACTGCAGCATGTCTGCAAGGAGGTGAAGCCAAGTTTCAGGCTGCAGTTGACCATTACTGTCACTGCGCCAGCCCTTTGCTGCACCGTAGCTCCACGTGTCTGCCCCATTTGTGCGTGCAAATCTGGCAAGCTGATCAGAAAATCTTCACTCGTGTCTCAGTGTTCCTCCCTCTCCAACCCTCAACCTTGGGTGATGACCTACTCATTTGTATGTACAGGTTGAATGAAAGAGAGAAACTTCTTTTCCCTCCACACAACCTACACAGTAAACTCTCTTAATAATTGCCTTTGCTTTCAAGTCGTACAGACTACTTAAGTTATTAAAGTGAATACAATGGAACCTCAATTAACCAACAAGATGGTAGAACCCCAACCCCAGCAGATACCAGAAACTGACAGATAACCAAGAGTCCCTAGGATACTATACTCTGCCGTTCTCTCTACCACTCTCCACCAGCTTGCCTCAGCCCTCACCACCAGCACTTTACTGTATTACATTTACTGGAAAGACCTATTATTTGATAACTTCCCCAAGCAATCCAGCCACCAAGCCCACCACAGAACTGATAGAGCCAGCCAACAATGCTCCTTGTGATGCCAACCATGGTCTCGCAGCTACAGAGACAAGTATTATAGGCATTAATGTGCTCATCTCCACCTGTCCCACTGGCAACCTGCACGGCATTGATCTCAGCAGATCAGTAAAGGCGAGCATACACGAGCTGTAACACCTCCAGAGGTGGCGGGAAGAGGGCACAAAGCTAATGGGCCTATAGTTGCCACAGTCAGTTTTGTCACTATTTTTAAATATCGGCACCATATTCATTTACTTTCAGTCCTGCAAAACCTCACTAGGGCCCAATGGTTCCTTCATTGCAATAACTAGTGTCTGGCATATTTCCTCCCTAGTCTCCTTCAAAACCCGAGAATGTATGCTATCTGGCCCAGGAATGTGTCTCTCAAATCTCTTCAATTTGTCAGTATGTATGCCACATTTACCCCTAAAATCCTCTAGGATATTGAGCATATTACAAAAATTGGATATCAAGTTCATTTTTTTTGTGTGTTTCCCTTATATGTCCCTCGCCTGGTACCTCTAAAGGTTGAGATTTAGCTTCATACTAATGGAGGTGAAGTCACATCAGGTTCTTATGGAGATTCAAAAATGTCATGATCACTAGGGTAATAAAGCAATTTCAACATTTCTGAATAGTATGGGTATCCATGCCTCCATTAATATGAAACTGACCCATTCAACATGTGGCATTAGTGTGCTGGGGGTAGGAGGGGGAGGGGAGAGAAAGAGTGGTGGATTAACAGTGTACTACAATATTATTACATAGTAACATAGTTTCAGGCAGAAGACCTTCAGACCATCCAGCCACATATCCACAGTATTCCCTTAGTGTATTTCTAATAACCCTAAATCTGATTTGTTGACAAGAGCATGTCTAGTTCCTTGTTGAAACCCATTAAGTGTTCTTGCTTCACCACCCGTGCCAGAAAAGCATCAGGTCATTTATATTTTTTAATTATAACTTCAGATCTGATGCACTTAACAAGCCTAGTATCAACTGTGTTACGTGCAATAAACCAGGACAAAGATTACAAATAAAATGTGCTCATATTGTGTTTGGCTGCATCAGATACTGATCAATAAATGGGAATTTGTTAAAATGAATTTCTTGTAGAGTAACAGGAATTTGCTTTTACGATTTAAGAGGCATTACGATACAAGGGTAATTTTTCCAGAAGCTGGTTTTAATAAAGTCTAGTTCCGTGTACTAACCTGAAGCGATGTACAGACCGATTAAGACTACAAAAAGTGAAGTTTTTGAAATGACTACATTATGGTCAACACCGCAACCACGTAATTCACACCAGTGACAGACAGTGAGGAAGAAAATGAAAATGTTCTTCAAAACGGCCTTTCTAAGTGGTTAGGTATCATCACAGTGGAAGAAGCAATGAGATGCTACAACTCCACACCACGTGACTACTCATTACCAGTGAGGTGTCTGAGGGGGAAGGAAGCCCCTCATCAGCAGCCTCCGCGATCACCTCCTGACAAGAACAAAAATCACAATTTTGGGTAACAATACAAATACATCAGAGAGCAAATAATGTACACCTTGAACTACTGTAAATCTCTTGTTAACATTACATGCAGAGTGGCGAACTGATTTTTTTTTCTGTTTCATGTAACCATTGTTTTTTTTGTGTAACAACTTTTTAAAAAACATTTATTTAACTTGAACTAAATTAAATAGTACAAACTATTCTGCAATTATTAAACCTCTTAAATTCACAGACTGATCACCACAAATGGATGAAAATCCAAAATACCACATCAAAATATGAAGTGGTCAAAGATGACAATGCGGTGAGTCATACAGCCAGTCTGTTTTAGTTGCTATCTTAGTAATTTAAAATTAATTTTTGTTCCTGATCATTGAAAATGAAAGTTTGGCAGCAGTCCCATGCCACTTGACTTTTCCCCATTCGATTTATATATATTCTATGGCAATTTATGTTACTGCTGTTTCATAGAGAATAATAGCTGCCCACGATCAACTGCAAAAAAAAATGTATGCACTCCAAAATAGTTAGTTTACAATTGCTACAGCCAAAGGGGTATACAAAACCTCAAATCAAAAAGTTCAGCAATTCACCACTGATCATCCAATACAGGTTTTTAACTAACACAATTCAGGTATTCGGAGCAAGAAACACAAAGTTTAAAAAAAAACAACAGCCAGCGCTAGGTTAATATGAACAAAGGCGAAGAGTTTGGAATGAAACAAAAAAAGGAGGGAACAACTTTAGCAGAATGTGAAAATAAAAAAATCCGTCAGGATTCAGAAAAATAACAAATAACTACTTGTAAAATTAAAATGGGGAGGGGGATACCCCGAAGAAGCAAAACAATGTTGTATTGTAAAGATACTATTTTGGTGAAAATGTATGGAGAATCGAAGCAGTATTTTTGAAATTGATACTTCATTAATATTTAGTACCAACATTTTATAAATCTGTGGTATACCTAGCAGAAGAAAAGTTTCACAATTATACTTAAATGATTTACAAAATATATTCTACATTTTAGTACTACGAAATTCACCCTTTTTTGCTTTTGCAATACTTACTAGATGACTGTTCTGTTCCCTTGAGAAAGTGGTTTTAGTTGATGAACGTGAGATGGGATGCTGCAAACTGCCTAAGTATTGCCTTGGCAGGTAACAAATATGAGGGGCAAAATATGGCTATGGAAAAGGAACAGGTGAAAAAAAAAAACAATTTAGGAAAATCCAAATGAAGTCACAAAGAAAATAAATACACATAACATGTGACATGACATAGCTAATGTTCCAATTGTAGAATATGTTTACTTCCCAAATCCTGATTCACAATGGATTAAACTTAAAGTAAGCACTATAAAACAAAGGTAACACATGGTTATAAATTAAATGCGAGGGAAATGACAAATATGAGGATGTTGCAGTGTCAACATACAGAATTTTTTTTTATATAAAAGCCTATAGTCACTTTGTAGCTAGTACAATAAAATGATAGATTTTAGTTTACTTACCCGGTTGTAAAATGGATGCTGTTGTCCCACCATGCCACTATAATAGTTGCTAGGATGTTGTGGTGACATTACATTACCATTGAATGAAGTTGAGGAGGAGCAGACTGATGGTGCCTGGCTGAACACAGACGCAGCCCGAGGTGGAGCTTCCTGCAAAGGTAGTGAAGGATAAGGAATTCCTGTGATATTCACAGTGGACATCTGCTCCCTGGCAGCTCGGATATCTGCAGGCATGAAGAAAAAGCATGAGCAAAGAACCAATTTTTTAACAACAGCTAATGCTCATAAACACACACATATTTTCAGCAAGAAAAAAAATACATATCAAAAAGTTTTGTGGACTCGGCTTGTACCTTAGATATCAGTATTTAAGAACATAAGAAATTTGGCCCCTCGAGCCTGCTCCGCCATTCAATAAGATCATGGCTGATCATCGACCTCAACTCCACTTTCCCGCCCGATCTCCATATCCCTTGATTCCCCTAGAGTCCAAAAATCTATCTATCTCAGCCTTGAATATACTCAAAGACTCAGCATTCACAGCCCTCTGGGACAGAGAATTCCAAAGATTCACAACCCTCTGAGTGAAGAAATTCCTCCTCATCTCGGTCTTAAATGGCCGACCCCTTATCCTGAGACTATGCCCCCTAGTTGTAGACTCTCCAGCCAGGGGGAAACAACCTCTCAGCATCTACCCTGTCAATCCCCCTCAGAATCTTGTATGTTTCAATGAGATCACCTCTCATTCTTCTAAACTCCAGAGAGTATAGGCCCATTCTACACAATCTCACATCATAGGACAGCCCTCTCAACCCGGGAATCAATCTAGTGAACATTCATTGCACCGCCTCCAAGGCAAGTATATCCTTCCTTAGATAAGGAGACCAAGGCCCTGTCCAATTGTAGCAAGACTTCCTTACTCTTATACTCCAACCCCCTTGCAATAAAGGCCAACATGCCATTTGCCTTCCTTATTTCAATTTTAAACTACACATCCCACTTCTGGAAATTACAGCTACCTGTCATCAGCTGATAAAAGGTGCTCCGTAGCAGGGCGAGCTTCAGACTCATGTAGTATCCTACTCTAGATGATACAATACATGCAATATGATGTAATACATCCTTAAAAGGGGTAGGCGCCATTAAAATAACCTTCCCCATTGGTTAAAAGGACTTCAGTGAATATTTATATTATGTGGAGGGAATCGAAGAAAGACAACCATAAGGAGATTGCAACATGATTTTGTTTCCTAAAAAAAAAGCTTGCATGCACCAGTTAAGAAATATTTGGTATAGTTTCAGGTGTTGACATTTGGTTTTGATATTTGATTATAGTAATAAAAACCCATTTTAGAGTTTCAAAAAGTATACTAATAGTCAATTATTTGAACAGTGCACATCTAGTCCAAACCAAACTGTTCACTCATTTCTATTACAAACTTGCGTATCTCCTCAGAAATAGAATAAAGAAAAACATAAATTCAAAACGTGCAGATTAGAAGTTTTTAAGCATACTGGTGCTATGATGACAACTGCTCTTTTTTGTAGTTTCAACGCCAAACTAAATATAATCTGCTGCTAACCACAAGTAAAGTACAAAAAAGTTAATAAACTTATCTGTTTGGGACTCTTCTGGTCCAGAACTTTTCTTTCCGCTAGGTTGACCTGGTAGGAAAAGCCACAGTGGCTTCCCCACTCAAACCACTGGTTAAAATACTAGTTGGGACCCGATGACACCATCAGAGACTGATTTACATATTTCCGGTAGCTGTCCTTCCCGCCTGTTCGGAAGATATCGCCATTGCAGGAAATGGTGAGCCAATACAAGAGCTCAATATAAATTTTACCTCAATAAAGCTTTTTAAATAAAATCTGTCTTCCTGTTTTTCAAAATTACGTGACGAAAGCGACTATGCAGAAAGTGCTAGAAGCTCAAGAAAAACTTTCCATCGACAGAGCCAACTGAATGGTGTTGATGCAGCCTGGGGAATTATGCACATGCTCTGGCTGAGACTGCAATCCAAATTCAGCTGGTAGAGTCCCAGCTTCGGGCAAAAATATCAAACCCACGCCTCCGGTTTTGGGAGAAGCTGATGTCATCAAGTAAAACATAAGTAAAGGCATTAAAAGGCATAAAACATAGTTACATGGATAAAATAAGTTATTGCGAAACACGTACTTTCTTGATTTTTGTTTTGTTTTGTTTAAACCCTTATATTGATATTTGAAAATTCAGCCACCCGAGGAAAAGAAAATTGAGCAATTTGTGGGAACATGGCGGCCAGTTAACGCAATCAGTGATTTGGTTACACAGGCAAAATCCATTCTAAATGTGGACATAGGAATTTATAATCAGCAAAAGTGGATATATAAACTGCAAGAAAAATGTGATAACAGTAAGTCAAGCTCGACAGACATGTATTACGTGTAGACACAAGATTTCTTTATATTATAATTAATAGACTCGTGTGGAGCATAAACACCGGCACGGACCAGTTGGGCTGAATGGCCGGTTTCTGTGCTGTAAATACAGTGGGGGAGAAATTCAGTATCGCCCCGTTTGGGGCCGGTAACTTTTGAAAGCTGGGAAACTTAGTGCCAGGCGCTAATGATTCCCAGTTTTATAAAAATTGGGTTTTAGCACTCCAGGAAGAAAGTGGATCAAACGCTAAATCAAGCGCTCCACTTCCTTCCTGGAGCGCGACAGGCAGCAGGCGGGCGGTAGGTGAGCAGCGCCTGTACACTGGGCCGTGCGGCGCTGCCGCGTTGGAAGGTTCCTTCCCTCCCTTAAAGGGAAGGGCCATCGCTGCAGGCTCTGCAAGGGGGAAATTTACCTGGTCCCCGATGGCAGCCACGATCCGGCCCGATCAGCCCGATGCACTGCAGCAGAGCGCCGGGCTGATCGATCGCTGGCGAAGACAAAGGGAGAAAAAAAGAGAAAGAGCATGTCAGATTTTTTTTTACTTACCTCGGCCACCTCGCCTTTAAGTATCGCCCCCGAAGCGCCCGGCCTCCCGATGGACGCCTCCTGCAGCTGCCGGTGTTTCCGCCCGGCGATGCTGCAGGGGGCGGAACCGAAGTTCGGGTCCGGGGTGCTGCTCAGCCGGATGACGTCATGATCTCCGGGCGCAGGAGATCATGGCGCTAGGAGTTACCGCCGCCGCAAACCACCAGGTGAATTTCGCAGGCGGCGGTAACATCGCCACACCCGGGCGGTAAGTCATTAGCGCCCCATTATCACCCCCGGAGGCGCTAACCAACCAAATTTCTCCCCCCATATATCTATACAGAATCAGGCCACAAGGGGTAAAAAATAACCTTTTTAAAACATATTTCTTGCATAGCTTGATTATCAGGAGGAATTTGGATGAAAGATAGTCCTTCACAGATGTTCATCATGTGATTCTTATGTTAACATCTCCCATCAGTACAATTTCAAAATTTGCTGATGACACCAAATTGGGGGGTGTAGTTAATACACAGGGGGACTGCGACAAAATACAGGAAGATATTAATAAACCTGCAGAATGGATGTGTAATTGGCAAATAAACTTCAATACAGATAAGTGCAAGGTAATACATTTTGGTAGGAAGATTAAGGAGGCCACATACGCCTTGGAAAATAAGTGTCCAAATGGGGTACAGGAACAGAGGGGACCTGGGTGTACAGATACACAAATCACAAAGTAGCCACGCAGATTAATAACGCCATAAAATAAGCAAACAAAGCTTTTAATTGGAACATTGAATAATTTCTGGCTCATCTAGGACTGGATGTCAGACAAGCAGGCCGACAACACAAATGCAATGGAGGGGGTCAAGAGAGGTAGAGCTGGGTGTCGTCAGTGTACATGTGGTATCTGACATCATGTCTTCAGATGATGTTGCTGAGGTGCTGCATGTAGATGAGAAATGTGAGGGTGCCAAGGATAGATCATTGTGAAACTCCAGAGCTAACGGTGCGGGGGCAGGAAGAGAAGCCATTTGCAGGAGATTCTCTGGCTACGACGGGATAGATATGAATGGAACCAGGCGAGGGCATTCACATTTGCTGGACAACTGAGGATGCATTGGAGCAGGATGGTGTGGTTAACCGTGTCAAAGGCTGCAGAGAGGTCGAGAAGGATGAGGAGGAATAGTCCACCTTGGTCATGATTAGGATCCTTTCAGTGCTGTGGCAGGCTTGGAAACCTGACTGGAGAGATTCAAACAGAGTTGTGGGAAAGGTGGACGTGGATTTGGGAGGCAACAACACATTCAAGGACTTTGGTGACGAAATGGAGGGTGGAGATTGGGCGGTAGTTTACAAAGACAGAGGAGTCAAGGGTGGATTTTTTGAAGAGAGGGATGACAGAAAATTTGAAAGAGAGAAGAACAGTACCCGAGGAGGGAACAGTTTACAATAGCAGTGAGCTTGACTGCCAGGAAGGGAAGATGGGCGGTCAGCTGTTAAGTGGGAATAGGGTCAAGAGAGCAAGAGATGGGTCTTGGACAACTTGAACTCAGAGACAGTATTAGGGAAGATAAGAGAGAAACTAGAGAAAGATGCTAGGGTAGGGGGGTAACCTTGGTGAAAGCATAGCTTGGTGGGCAAGCGGAAGCAAGGGTTGCAGCAGAGGCAGCTGAACGGTTAATGATCTTATTGAGAAAGACGTCCTTGAGCTCCTCGCACCTGTCGTTGGAGGCGAGGGTGGCGGGTGCAGGGCAGAAGGGTTTCAGGAGTTGGTTGATCCTGGAGAAAAGAAACCGGGGAATATCTTTGCATTCCAGGGTGATCCTGGAAGAGTGAACCGTTTGGGCAGAGGAGAGCTGGTGCCTGATGTGGCCCAGTCAGATCTGGCAAGGAATAGCTAAACTAGTTGTGCGCAACAAACATTCAAGTCTGGGCCCCTTGGACTTAAGAGAATGAAGATGGATGGCATACTGGGAGAACGGCCATGGTGGGAGAGAAAAAGGGCATTACCAAGGACAAGGGCATCAAAGGCGGAACTGAGGGAATGATTGAGCAGATCGACAGCTGGAGAAGCATCGTGGTAAGTGGAGGGCCAAAGACTGGACAGTTGGGAGTTTGATAGTGTCGTTGTAAGTGACTTTGGGGACAGTTTATTCCGGGGCAGAAGCAGGAAATGGGGTTATAAAGGGGGGGGGGGGGGGGGGGGGGGGGAAGAGAAGGAAAGGTGAGTGGTGAGGGATACAAGGAATTGATCAGAGATGGCCTTATTTGTGATTGAGACGATGGGACTAGAGAGGCCATGTGACATGGTAAGGTCGGGGGGGAGGTCTTAAATATGGGTAGGAGAGTTTATATGGAGTGAGTGTTAAGAAAGGACAGGAGAGCAGTGAACTCAGGAGAGAGGGCAAGAGGAGTTCAGATGGAGGTTAACAGTATATTCAAGGAGGATTTAAAAATTGTGATTCGAGCCCCTGCTATCTCTTCTCTAACTTCTTTCAGCAGCTTAAGGTGCGTGCTTTCTGCTATTTTTTTCTAAAACTAATCCCTTTTCTACAGTTAGTTCCATCAACTGTTCTACATCCTCCTCTGGTGTAGCGTTACCCAATACGTTAGCCACATGTGGCGAATTGAGAAGCCAGATGTGGCTAAATGCATTTCTGATTAGTAAATAAAAATGAGTAATAGACACCGCTGTTGGTCATGAGATTTCAATATTCATATTAGCACAGCGTATGGATGTGTACTTTAATCTATTTGTTGGTAAAATGGCAAGACCAAACGCAGTGCGTGTGAATGTTTTTTGATCAATAAGTGCTTTACTTCGTTTGTCACTAAATGGTGGCAGAGGTTTGTTGAGTAGAGATATACTTGTGAAGTACATTTACCTGTATTGCAGGAGTGTATGTAATGCGTTTTCTACTAAAATGAGAGTATGTGGCTAAAATGGTGTTTTCGTAGCCACGCTTGTGGCTAGTCAGTGATTTCTATTGGACAAAACTGCTCTAGTACATCGACGCTCTCACTTCCACTTTAAATTAAAAACAAAACTGATGGAAAATATTTATTTAATGTCATCTATGACCCACCAGCTCCTTATTACCAACACAGACAAGTGGAAGAAAGAAAAATGGAGGGCATGCTTACTTAATGAATGGTGTCAAATTAGCTAGGGAGAGACTTAAACTAGTAGTGTTTGTGCTGGCAGTGCTGTAGCAGTGTCATTTCCATTTCTTCTGTTGCCATATTTCTAATTTCTTGATTGTTTAGAAGCTAAGCATATGTAGCAGGTGGATATTTTGATAATACAACAACAAGTATTTATATAGCACCTTAAGCGTAGTAAAACGCCCCAAGGCACTTCACACGAGCATTATCAAACAAAATTTCACACCGAACCACATAAGGAGATATTCGGGCAGATGAGGGGTAGGTTTTAAGGAGCATCTTAAAGGAGGAAAGAGAGGTAGAGAGGCGGAGGGGTTTAAAGGAGGGAATTCCAGAGCTTAGGGCCTTGGCAGCTGAAGGCACGGCCGCCAATGGTGGAACGATTAAAATCGGGGATGCTCAAGAGGCCAGAATTAGAGGAGCGCAGATATCTGAGGGTTGTGGGGCTGGAGGAGATTGCAGAGCTAGGGAGGGGCGAGGCCATGGACGGATTTGAAAACAAGGATCATAATTCAGTCTAAAATTACATGAATCAAAGATGATTCACAAACGTACAAACAGATAAACTAGTTTATCTTACGGCAGGTTTATTCCAGAATAATCATTAGTTAATAAGTAAAACCCATGAACTGTGCACACTCATTTCCAAATGCTCCTTGTTCACGGTTTATAAAAAAAAAACGTTCAACTGTCACGATTCAAGGTCATTTAGAATCTGACTTGTGAATGGTCTCCATTCAAACGTAATTTTCCCCACCAGCTATCACTGAAGCATCCTACAGTTTTAAGTTTCGAAGAACTGAAAATACTTCTAAAGTGACACTTGTTCGCAAGCCTCTCATGATACTTATGATCAATCCTGCTATCTATTATGACATGGATTGCAATTTATCAATTGAAGAACATCTTCAATTTTGCATAGATACAAACTCACTTCATGGTAATTTGGAACTTCAGACGATTCTAGTTTCTCTTCTTTCACTGGCCCCCCAAAAACAGCAGACATCTGAAAAAACGATGAAGCTTCTCCAACCTGGCAATTGGACATGCAGTTTCTATCTACCTCATTTTCTTGTCCTATCTCATTTTCCAGAGGTAGTTTCTCAACTAGTTTAGGATTTGGTTTCCACATAAACTAGGTTCAATTTTATGTCACACAAAGAATTAAACGGAGAAGTCGCACAACACCAGGTTATAGTCCAACAGATTTATTTAAAATTACGAGCTTTCGGAGCTGTTGCCCCTTCATCAGGTAGAGTTACTCTACCTGACGAAGGAGCAGCGCTCCGAAAGCTCGTAATTTTAAATAAATCTGTTGGACTATAACCTGGTGTTGTGCGACTTCTCATTTTTGTCCACCCCAGTCCAACACCGGCATCTCTGCATAAAGAATTAAACATTCAGGGATTGAGTGAGAGCGAGTGCGAGACTGAGCAAGTCTGAAAATATGTCCACTAATGCTGCAAAAGAGTTTGGAGGAAAAGTAAAACTGCTGCTGATGTCTGCAGGAGCAGATTGGAGAACTTTAAGGTCACAACCTAGAAAGGAAGACCTCAAGTCAAACTTTTTACAGAACATTAAAGCTCAAATACTGCATATTAGAAAAACTATAAATAACCCTTCCTAAGAAAAGAATCAATTAAAATAACTATTTTGCAAAGATTTTACCTCACAAGCAATTCCAGCAACTTGGCTAAAGATCATTACCCTGGAGATAAAAACTTTTAGAAAATTTACCTAATACAAAATTAACATTTCTATTTTGGGGGGGGGGAAAGAGATTGGTTAACAAGCATATAGGAACTATTCCTTAAAAAAATACATTATAAAAAGAAAAGCATAATTAAAAAAAGATGAAACCTAAGTTTAGGGTGCATATCTTCTTTATCATTACGTACCCGAGGCCGGCACTGGTCCTTACTGTAGATCTGCCAGCAAATATTAAGAAATATCAAAGACTCTGGTTGACCACCCAAATGGTACGTTGGCCTTTATTACAAGAGGATTTGAGTACAAGAGTAAAGACGTCTTACTGCAATTATATAGGGCCCTGGTGAGACCACACCTGGAGTATTGTGTACAGTTTTGGTCTCCTTACCTAAGGAAGGATATACTTGCCATAGAGGGAGTGCAACGAAGGTTCACCAGACTGATTCCTGGGATGGTGGGATTGTCCTATGAGGAGAGATTGTGTAGACTAGCCTATATTCTCTAGGGTTTCCACTATGCCACCTAGTGGGCAACACGGTGGCATAGTGGTTAGCACTGGTGCCTCACAGCGCCAGAGACCCGGGTTCGAATCTGACCTCGGGTGACTGTCTGTGTGGTGTTTGCACATTCTCCCCGTGTCTGCGTAGGTTTCCTCCGGGTGCTCCGGTTTCCTCCCACAGTCCAAAAATGTGTGTGGGTTAGGTTGATTTGGCTATGATAAATTGACCCTTAGTGTTAGGGGGGATTAAATATGTGGGGTTATGGGGATAGGATGGGATATGTTAGGGGGAATTAAATACGTGGGGTTACGGGGGTAGGGTGGGATATGTGTACTGTGGGGATTAAAGCAGGGACAGGGTACTGGATTTGGATGATCAGCCATGATCGTATTGAATGGCGGAGCAGGCTCGACGGGCCGAATGGCCTACTCCTGCTCCTAGATTCTATGTTTCTATGTTTAGAAGAATGAGAGGTGATCTCATTGAAACGTACAAAATTCTTACAGGGCTTGACAGGGTAGATGCAGGGAGGATGTTTCCCCTGGCTGGGGAGTCTAGAACCAGGGGTCACAGTCTCAGAATTAGGGGTCGGCCATTTAGGACTGAGATGAGGAGAAATTCCTTCACTCAGAGGGTGGTGAATCTTTGGAATTCTCTACCCCAGAGGGCTGTGGAGGCTCAGTCATTGGTTTATTCAAGACAGAGATCGATAGATTTTTGAATACTAAGGGAATCAAGGGACATGGGGATAATGCAGGAAAGTGGAGATGAGGTAGAAGATCAGCCATGATCTTATTGAATGGCGGAGCAGGCTCGAGGGGCCAAATGGCCGACTCCTGCTCCTATTTCTTATGTCTACAGAACCACCCCATTTGTCATACATAAAAAATACTAACCTGCAATAATCTCACGCAGTTTAGGATCCAAATTTACTGTGCATGGTAGAAATGTTTTTACATCTCGTGATGAAAGAATTGGCATTCTTGAAGATAGGAAAACTTCAAAGCTACGAATATCGCTGTCAATTTCTAGAAGTGGCTCCACATCTTTGGTAGTTGGTATATTTTTGGAAATTCTGAAGATAATCATAGGAAATACTATTACATAAATTAAAAAAAGAGACTTCTAGAACTGTCAGAAACAGCAACAGTATATTTTACATTTTGTAAAGAAACATTTACCAAGTATGTTATTTGTACCATCTCAAACTGCAAAGGGGCAAATAAAAACACACTGATTAACAGAATTTTAAAAAACCACAAATTTTCATAACCCAGTGCTATTTATAAGTGAAGTGACAGTACTGAAATGTACACTTCTTGTCTATAATAAGTTTTAAACAGATGAATTTCCCTTTGTTTTTTGAAACCAGAAAACAATCACAATCAGGAAGTGAATGCGGTGAGAACGCAATGTACTAATGTTTTCATTTAAGTGAAGAAATGCTGCTATAGTCGTCAAAGTTGTGCCAATTAAGTGAGTAAATATTCTTGAGATAGCAGAATAATTTAGATTTTTAAGCCATCTCTTATGAAAGAGAGAGCAGAAAGAAGACAAACGATGCAATTCAAAAACTCAAAACAACCAGATTATTGTTCTCTCGTTACATTATAACCTAAATAACATTTTTGCACAATTGGTCGCGCAAATATCATTTTTGATCCATTGGTCACATAGGAAAAAAAAAATTGAACTGGCATTAAATAAAATAGAATTGAAGCAGCTTTTTTAAAGATCATATCAATGTAGTCCTTCAGTACACAAAGGAAATGTATTTAGTTCTAAGAATAATTAGCAATTAAACAGGGTTGCTTTAAAGGATTTGAATTTCATTCTCAGCTGACACGTCACATGAAGCAGACTAAAATAATTTTTGTCAGCTGCACCCTGCAAGCTGAATCTCAACGGTGAACCCAGTATGCAGCCAACAAATGTTTTCAGTGCTCGAGTGTTCAGTATTTTACATATAGCTCAATCAGCTTTACTAGGCCATACTAAAAGAAAGAGTTGACTATTATAAATATTGTGCACGTCAGTCAAAAAAATCACGCTATCAAATAGTTCACCAAATAACAAGCATTTTACTTGTAACTGGCTGAGAGGTACACATGTATACAATAGCGTTTTGTTTTGCTTAGATAATGCAGTCCTTTGCCACTCAATTTTGTAAGCATCAGACAGTTGCAAATATTAAAGAAAAACAATGGCCTGGATTTTCCGGGGCCTATGACTGTGTACCCGACCGTAAGTGCCCCGCTGTTCCTGCTTTCCGCACGCGCGAAAACCCGGAACTTGCGCTGTGTGAAGTTTCAGCTTGACCGATCATCCGCATCTCCGGGAAATGGACATCCGCTGGTGGCGAGTTGGGCTATTTGTACCATGCTTTACCCAGATTCCGTACGTAAATGGAACCCCTATAAGCATAATGGGGATTCCCCCCTTTCGGATTGGTTGGCCTGGCCCACGTGATCCCGGGGGTGCTGGCGAACCACATGCACCCCTGGGATACGTGGGCCTGTACGCAGGAGTACGCCTGCAGCCCAGGAGCGGGAGTCGACGAACCTCCGGGACCATCAGATAGGTTCGTACTTTTCTTGCCGTTCAGAGGCATTCGCCCGCGTTGAGCCTCCAACCGCAAATTCAGGCCCATTTAATTTTCACCATACAAAGCAAAAATACTACAGCAAACATACAATTACTATAAAATGGTGAAATATTATCAATCATACCCAGTACCCACATTTTAAAAGGCAAAAGTGAAACTCTGCATGAGTCCATTTTTCCTACTAAATCACAAGTATTTTAAAATAGGTGTGCTCAACTCACAATTTAAACATTTTCAGAAGACTACCCGTTTAATATATTTTCCCCACCACTTAAATGGTTACGCTATCCTTCAGCTTCCAGCAATCCTTGTTCAATTGTTCCAAGATTATTTGAAGAGGACTTAATTTTAAAGCATTATTTTTTTTTTATATAAAAAAAAGCAAGTGTAAAGATAGCAAGTGAGAGAAAAACAGAACCTCATTTCTCACATGACCCTTACAGACCAGCTATAGCTTTTGTTCGTGTTAGAAATATGAACATTCTAATTATTTATCTCAACGTAAAGTCAAATTGTGCCTCTGACCATAACAGTTTGTGTTTTTGAAATGTATTTGAATGTAAATTGGACAATCATTTTTTTTTTAAATAAAAGCTATTCATTTTTTATTTTAGAAAGCATGAGAGGGGGAGAGAGAGAATGTCATTCGTCATCCTAATTAGACCCAATTACAAAACAATGAAATCAATGTTAACCAAGATCTTATCGAAACTTACAAACCGTGCTGCCAGGTCTGGGCCCTTCCCTTTCTGCTGACAGACACCAGGAATTCAACAGTTAGCCAAACCTCCACATTCCACTTCCCAGTTCTGCCAAATCTCAGGTCCTCCTCCAGTTTGCCAAATCCAGGTTCCCCCTTTACAATAAAGCCAAAACGAATGACCCATGCTGGAAAATTGAGCGGGGTGTATAACAGGTGAACGATTCGCTACCACCCGTTTTATCCCCACTGAAGTTGAAAGTTCCATTCACTGTTTCTTAGAAAGTGGGGGTGCGCATGGGACGGAGAAAAATTGGGAACATCTGATTTGATAAAAGAGTAGAGTAGAAATCGAAATAAGTCATTCTGAAATTGTATAGTGTGCTCTAGTCAGATGACATCTGGAGTACTACATCCCATTATGGTCATCAAGACATTTGCAAGTCAGCGGCATAGCAAAGGCGCTCGGCGCTGGCCCCGAAGTAAGCGTCCTACAAAGATCTCGCAATCTCTGTGGCGAGAAGTTCGGCTTTTCCGAGGCGTAATTCAAATCAACGCAAGTTAATGGGAATTCCCAGCGAAGAGCTGCTGTGACGTCAACAAGCTGTCCAAGCAGCCAATCAAAACGCAGAATTCTCAGCAAGCCAGGACATGGGTAAGTGCCTTTGAATCTAACTTTTTTTTAAATGTTAGAGAGCAAAACAAAGATTGGGGCTCTCACATGAGGAAAAGGCAAACCTGAAATAAAGATGAACAAACTTTAAAAAAAAAATTGATTTTCGGATGCGCTGCACTAAATCCCGAGGTTGCGGTTAGTTTCAAAGGGGCAACAGTGAACACGGTTCGTTGGCCGTTATTACCACCGCAAATTCCGAGCCAATAGAAATATTCAAGCATAGGAGACAGTTCAAAGAACCAGGAGACTGATCTGTAGCATCAATGGAATCAGTTATGAGGAAACACTAGAGAAATTAGTTTTTTAAGCCTTGAAATGAAGCATCTGATAAAATAGCAAGCAATATAGAAAAGGTACATCACAAACGATAGGGCAAGGTGATACACCTCAAACTAATAAAAGGTAAACATTGGACATAATAGGAACAGGAGGAGGCCATTCAGCCCCTCGAGCCTGTTCTGCCATTCAATGAGATCATGGCTGATCTGTATCTTAACTCCATCTACCCACTTTGGTTCCGTAACCCTTTATACCCTTGCCGAACAAAAATCTATCAATCTCAGTTTTAAAATTTTCAACTGATCGAACCTCAGCAGCTTCTTGGGGAGCGGGGCGGGTAGAGAGTTTCATATTTCTACTACTGTTGGTATGAAGAAATGTTTCCTGACATCACCCCTAAACAGTCGAACTCTAATTTTATGGTTATTTCCCCTTGTTTTGGACTCCCCCCCACCAGAGGAAATAGTTTCTATCTATCCTATCAACTCATTTAATCATCTTAAACACCTCAACTAGATCACCTCTTAACCTTCTATACTCAAGGGAACACAAGCCTAATCTATGCAGCCTGTCCTCGTAATTTAACTCTTTTAGCCCCAGTATTATTCTGGTGCATCTGTGCTGCACCTATTCCAAGGCCAAATATCCTTTCGGAAATGTGGTGCCCAGAACTGAACACAGTACTCTAAAAGGGGTCGAACTAGAGCTTTATACAACTGTAACATTACTTCCACCCCTTTGTAATTCCAGCCCTCTTGCGATAAAGGCCAATATTCCAGTGGCCCTTTTAATTAATTTTTGTACCTGTCCAGTCGCTTTTAGTGATTTCTGTACTGGGACCCCTCGAACTCTCGGCTCCTCCACAGTTCCTAGCTTCACGTCATTTAGAAAATACTCTGATCCATCTATCTTGGGTACAAAGTGGATGACCTCACACTTCCCCAGATTGAACTCCATCTACCACAGTTTTGCCCAGATGTCAGAAAGTTCTTTACAGAGTGACCAACACATGGAATGGGTTTCCAAGTAGGGTTATGGAGGCAAAAAGCCGAGAACCATTTAAAAAGCAGTTAAATGTCATGATTGGGGGCCTGGAGGTGAGCCAAAGATCCTTCCACACCTGCATCAATCTTGAGATGTGAATGATTTTGACTTTAGATACTGGAATGAAGTGTTTGCAAGATGCAAACAAAAAGTAAACCTGAGATTAGAGGGCAAGTGTTTTAATATCATAAGCCAAATCTTTCTTGTAACCATGGACAAAATGGATAAAAATGGGCACCACCGTTCCAAAAACTGACCCAAAAATGCAAAAAGGGAATCCAAGGAAGACAACAAGAACACAAAATTAAATTAAGATCGTAATACACAAAGATCATTTTCTACAATAAGACGGATTGAAAATTGCTTAAAGATCACAGAAAGCCACTTATTGCTAGTTTTTGTCATAATGCTGTCATTAATATTGTCTGCATGATGTCATGCATGAGCACCAACCAGCTTATTTGAGTAAAAGCAACATAAGTTTGCTCTTTTGTAAGCCAACTATGCCCTCATGGTCAATCACACCTTCCTCCTCCACTGCCCTTCCTCTGTTGTCCAGATCGATGGGACTGCCTTTACTTAATTCCACTCACGTATCTGTAGCCACAGCATCTCTAGCAATGTCTTCTCTTCCCTTTCCTGCACCATCACCTCTGAAGTCCTCCATGGATCTCTCCATGGCTTCTCCACATATTCATCTATGTGCTGTCCCTTAGCTACATCTTTGGGATAAAACAAGGTCAGCTTGCATGTACACTGATGACACCCAGCTCTACAGATTACTTGCTTGATATCCAATATTGATAAGTCATAATTTCCTCTAGAATCCCTACCCTACAATCCCCTTCTGTACTCTCCATTCCACTTACTCTGGGCCCTTGTACATTGCCCCCTCCCTTCACTCCATCATTGGCAGTGGTGCCTTCAGCTGCCGAGGCCCCACACTCTGAAATTCCCCCCCCCCTAAACTCCATCCCCCTCTATGCCTTTGACACCCTCCTCAAGACCCACTTCTTAATCTTTGTATCTTTGGTGCAGCATCTCTTTTTCCTCACGTCTTGGTGAAGCACATTGGAGTGTTTTTCTACACTAAAGTTACTATATAATTGCAAGTTGTTGTCATCATAGTCATCTTTGGCAGTTCAGAAAGTTTTGCCATTGTAAAAGGTTTTAAGGCTGAACATCCATGTTCGTTGGAAGACTATTTATCTTTTCACTCATTTTTTTCACCATTGGTTAGATTCTTCTGTTGACTGTGCAAAATAATTAACATATCTCAATACGCAACTCTCAATAAAACAACACAGATTCTTCAACCAAAAACCCAGTTTCACTAAGGAAATATCTACAACTTTCAAACTATCATGATTTTTGTAGATAAGGATTTAAAGTATTTGCATATAAGCAAATACTTCCTTAAACACGGTAACAGAACACATGACCGTTCGGTTACTGGACAGGACCAATAGATCACTACCGAGGAGCACTGCGTTGTACTGTACTTATAAATGTTTCTAATGAAACAGTGGCCTCTGCTGGTAGATATCACTTTCACATATTTATACTAGTATTCCATCTAATGGAAGCAACGTAGCCCCAATGGCCGCTTGCCTGGTCAAGTCTAAGTGCTCCCAATTGCTTCCCCAGTCAGTTTCTCCACCCACCAGCATTAATTTTTATTAGGAGTCTGTTTTAATGTGGCAGTGCGCTGTCCTGCTCACCAGCGTCTTTTAAAATTAGAGTCTAAATTAAAGTGTCGGTGAGCGGATGGAGCGGAAGTACATCACTGACCGGCGGAGCACAGACGCTCTAAAACACTCTCCTGAATAAAACTGAAATGCTGGTAAGTGAAGACTGGGGAAATTTATGGGACAATCAGGACCCAGGTAGGCAGGAAATCTTCTCATACAATTCCTACACTGCTGGCACGATTGAATCTTTAAGCTGATGAAAGAGCCCCAGTCCAGACCATTTGCGTGTCAGGGGGAGTGGATTTTACAAATATAAAACAACATATGAACAAGGATCAACTGAGAAAAAAAATGACAGCTGAAATGACATTATTTCAACTGCCGGGCATCTTGGTTACACAAACACTGCCACCACTACTATGATGGAATGTGAATTCACCTACATGGTTCCTCCCAAATCTCAGAAGGGGCATCTGGTAAGAAGTCAATTCCTACCTCCCTCCCATCCCACCATTAGAAGGAAAGAACGTGCCGAAGGAAGACACGGAAAGATCAAGAGGGTTAATCTTGTATACCTGCTAGCATCTAGCTGAAAACATTTAGACAAAAGAGCAGGGGGCATAACTTTATGACAAAACCATATAGAAAAAGTAAACATGTGCCAAGATAAGCATGTTTGAAATGGGGCAATTAATTTAAATTAACTATGAAGTACATTAGTTACATACCTTTCATAGATGTTTTTCAGGGTGAGATGATCTGGAACATTGTCAGTCTCTTCCAGGTATAGAATAAGCCAAGAGGTTCTGTACGGCCATTGTTCTGTGAGGTTTATCCAAGAGGCAAGCCGGTCCCAATTGAAACTAATCTGGTTAGCCCTCAGTAAACGCCCTGTAATGAAATATAATTAAATCCATCTCTGAAAGGCTTTATTCTTGAGATCACAAATATTTCCAAGACTGAAACAAATTAGAGATGCTATTTTAAATTACAATTCAAACCAACTTGTAGGATAACTCTTGAAAATTGGACGGCCACTATAACTTCTAAACCATCAATACCTTACATATTAAAAAGCATTTATATAATTTCATCCTGAACTTTAAATGGGAATCAACTATTAGAATTGTACAAGCATCTTTTCTGCATCTTCCTGGTTAAACTTTTAAAGAAATAGTTAAGTAAACAATGGCAAGTATGTTTGCCCAAGGAATAATGTTTTAAAACCATGAGATTTAATTTTAACGTTAGCTTCATTTCACTGTAACATTTTGATATTCGAAATAGCAATTTAATTGGTGACACCCGGTTGTGCTTCCAAAATTCCATAGATTCTAGAACAGTTCCCGTGGATTGGAAGGTAGCAAATGTAACCCCACTCTAAGAAAGGAGGAAGAGAGAAAACGGGGAACTACAGACCAGTTAGCCTGACATCAGTAGTAGGGAAAATGCTAGAATCTATTATTAAGGACGTGGTAACAAGGCACTTAGAAAATAATAGGATTGGGCAGAGTCAACACTGATTTATGAAAGGGAAATCGTGTTTGACGAATCTGTTAAGAGTTTTTGGAGGTTGTAACTAGCAGAATAGATAAGGGGGAACCAGTGGATGTGGTGTATTTGGATTTTCAGAAGGCATTCGATAAGGTGCCACACAAGAGGTTATGAAACAAAATTAGGGCTCATGGGACTGGGGGTAATATACTCGCATGGATTGAGGATTGGTTAACGGACAGAAAACAGAAAGCAGGAATAACCGGGTCATTTTCAGGTTGGCAGGCTGTTAACTAGTGGGGTACCGCAAGGATCAGTGCTTGGGCCTCAGCTATTCACAATCTACATCAATGATTTGGATGAGGGGAACCAAATATAATATATCCAAGTTTGCTGAGGATACAAAGCTGGGTGGCAATGTAATTTTATTTCAATATTTTATCATTCTTCACCCCTTTAGGTATTAAAACAGTAATTTGGTTCCCCAGTCCTAGCATCCTTCAAAAGACCAGCTGCTGTTCAGCACCATTGGTTGGCCAGTCTTGTTCTCAACCACCACGACTCCCTGTGTTGGCTGCGGGCTAGTTCTCTGCTGCCAATATTGTCCTGATCTCCCTACTGATGCACCAATCTATAGTATGACTTTAAAACAAGGACTAAATTTTGTTTGCATATCTTGGGTCCAATTAACCCCTATCCTTTAACCCCACTTCATCCGAGGACTACAGCTGTTCTCGACTCCTGTGAAAGAGAGAACCTGCTTGTCACCACCCTATGGCACAATATTGTGTACTACTGGGTTTCATTCAATTTCCATGTTAAACCCATGTTGAAGTGGTCAGTGACCTTCAAGTATATTAAATTTTCATGGAATTATTAAGAACTCGTAAAGGTTATAGAGAATGGCAAATACCCAAGAATGATTACAAGGCAATAATCTGACTGGGAGATGTAGAGAACATAATGAACTGTGAGTGAAATTCAAGTAATTTATAGCTGTTACTTGAACCAGAAAATAAGATTAGTGTGTTGAAATCACTCCAGGGTAGTGAACTTCACTGTAGCTTTATTCATTTTGACTCCGTTTTTTGGCAGCAGCAGCTCTCAGTGCAGATGCCAGTCAACGCACTCGAAGTTGTTGCCGTGTGTCGATGTCCACCATATAGAACATAACTACTGAAAGTTTATCAGCAAAAAATAAATTGATTACTAGGCAATAACAGAAGTAATATGATTACAGAGAAAACAATACCATGATTACAAAGCAGGAATCCATGATTACAAAGCAGGAATCCTATGAAGGGGTTTGGAATATATCAAAATTCTACCACCACTCCACCTCGCCAGATATCATGTAGTACACTAGCAGCTGAGGAATAATGGCACCCAGACTGCAGGATTAAATATTATGGTGTAATGACTGCAATGGTCATTGAACAATAACCGACAGTTTATCAGAAAATAAGAACCTATTAAGGGTTTATCAAGCACCTGTAATCTTAAGATGTTTAGACATTTTAAGTATTAACCATATAAGGCATATGTAGCAGATATGTTCCTAGTGTATTATTGAAAGTACATCTGCATGGAAACCACGCGAAAGTGAAAATCAAAGTTACTACTTGCCTGTTACGGAAACAATGTTGAGCAATCGCCTCATGGTCTGAGGACTAATGTCACTAAACCAATCTTCAGTAACCAGAAGCTTGGTCAGATCAAAAGACATCTGCCTTGTAACTTGTCGCTGCATCTGTCGGCGACGATATGTATCCTGTTGACAGAGAAAATGATCAGAGTGTTCAAAAAAATGAGAGAAAGAGAAAAGAAAAAAGGAGGGAAAGAAAGATAGAGAGGGGGAAAAAAAAGAAAATAGAGATAGAGGAGAGAGAGTAAGAGAAAGAGAGACAGACAACGAAAGGACTTGCATTTATATAGCACCTTTCACGACCTCAAGCCATCCCAAAGAGCTTCACAGGCAATGAAGTACTTTTGAAGTGAAGTCACTATTATAATGTAGGAAAACGCGGCAGCCAATTTGCACAGAGCCAGATCACACAAACAGCAATGAGATAAATGACCAGATAATCTGTCTTAATGAGGTTTGTTGAGGGACAGGATACCGGGAGAACTCCCCTACTCATCTCCCAAGAGGGCCATGGGACCTTTTACTTTTACATGAGGGGGCTGACGGGGCCCTGGTTTAATACCTCATCCAAAATATTGGACCTCTGACAGTGCGTCACTGTTTCAGTACTACACTGAAGTGTCAGCCTAGATCATGTGCTCGTCTCTGGAGTGGGACTTGAACCTGAAATCTTCTGTTTCAGTGGAGAGAGCGTGATCTCTGAGCCCAGGCTGACACCCGAGGGCTGTATAATGCAGGATTTAAAATGTTTAAGTATTTAATGACAATTCTAATAAAGGACCCATTTTGACAGAATTTAGCCATAAAAAGTAGTAACACTTATCCCTCAAAAACTGATGATACCTACCTGATGAATAAATTGCAGTTCATTCTAATGAAGCAGATAAGATCAGAGAGCACCTTTAAAATGAGAGTCCCTGACACACACACCTAGAGTGCTAATCACTGCTGCTTGAAATCTCTCTTTTCTTCACCTTATTGGCCACCAACCGATCCCTCGTTATGTGGACTGGATCCTAAATTCATTAAAAAATGAAGGTATTTCCTCCTCTCCCCTCTCTTGGGTCTCACTGTACATTGCAATATGCTTTGCTGAAAAGAGTAGTAACCTTCTCCCTAGCCGCCACCATCACTTTGAAGATAGCTGCAAGAATGGCCTAGGATAACCTGTCCCTATCGGGAAGCAGTTGATCGCTCCACAATTAAATATTGAGCAGAGTCAATATATGGAATCTAACATATAGCAACACCTTGTGTGCCACAAGTACTACGTGCTGTACCACTACAAAAGGACTACCATTTTTAGTTAATATGATTGCTAAAGCCTATATTACTTTTGGTAGAAAGTTAGTATAAGGCATGGCATACATTGTTCAATTTTACTTTGATTCTAAGGAATAAAAACAAACAAACACGTCCTTATAGGATTCTTTTTAAAATACACACACACACACTTCATTAGTGTTCATTACCTTATAAATGCTACAGAGGGTTGGAAGAAAGGAACTTAAACTAGAATCTTGCTTTTAAAAAGCAACATGAGCAGTTATCGTTTTAATTTGTACTTTAGCAAACGTAAACCAAGCATCAATAGCCCGGAATTTGCGGTCAGCGGCAAAGCAATGGCCTTCACCACCGGCCTCCGGAGTAAGCTTCGCACAAAGATCTCGCAATCTCCGTCGAGAAATTCGGGTTTTCCGAATCGCTGTGACGTCAACAGGCTGTCTAAGCAGCCAATCAGAAGGCAGGATTCTCACAGACAGCGAACCAGGAAATGGGTAAGCTCTTAAAATTCTAACTTTTTTAAAATGTTAGCGAAAAAGGCAAACCTAAAATAAAGATGAACGAACTGTTAAAGATTTTTTTTAAAGTTTCTTAAAAATTTAAATTTTTATTAAAATGGATAAATTTGACAACTGCACTAAATTAAAATTAGTTTTTCAAGTCCATAACCTTTGTTTAGCAGTCAATACCGCTGTTAAAACCCCAGTTATACCTAATCCCTTTGTGTCGAACTTTTAATGGGGTATTTAACAGCGTATTTACTGCGGAGGAGCCAAAGTTTTTGTTCGTTCCCATGATTTGAGAGATTTCACTGATTGCCGGCTCTGTGGGGCGGTGGGTCCACAGCGTAGCCTGTGGAGGAGCAGTGAATGACAGACCGCAACTTCAGGATTTCCGCATTAGGCCGCGCATGTGCCAAGTCCTGAAGTTGCGGTCAGTTTCAAAGGCGAAATGACGGTGAACGCTGCCAGCTCGCTGTCATCAGGACCGCAAGTTCCAGGCCAATGATCTTATCTGTATGGGGTTCTACTTTCCAATGGTTCCCAACCCTCACTCTGTTGAGGTGGTGACTTAGCTACTCTATAGTCTCTTTCAGCACAATTTAACAAAACTCCAATCTCAACTCCACTATTAATTTCTCTTCCAGAGGTGGTGTCTGTAAGGACGAAATCCTCGGTCAATACCAATTTCCAGGATTACTGTTGAAGTTACACTGAAAATAGTTCAATTGTCTTATACAGTAAAGCCTCATCATGTAAGCATCAGATGAAAGAAAAAATAATAATTTGAATTTAAAAGTTTCTTACCCTTCTATTGAGTGCTGTCTTACTGCCAAGTTTGGTCAATTCCCCCAAGCTGTGCTGGGAAAGTTTTCGATCATTATCTTCATGCCAACCTGCAGCACAGTAACAAAGACGGTTAAAACTTATTTGTACTCCCAGAACATCTGCAACACAGCTAGAATGGTCAGGAAAAACATATTGTAAAATTGAAGTCACTGACGAGACTCTTACTTGTACAGTCTGAGTTTCCAACATCTCCATTAGATGGCGCTGCTGCAAAAACCTTCTTTGCACTACTCAACCCACGACTGTTTAGATAAACAGGCAGATGGACTATATTCCGCATATAGTCATGTCCATTTATATTAGAGTCTCTTAAAACACTGTTCAGATTTTGATTGATAGCTTTTATGATGATATGTGGGTCACTGGCAAAAATGGCAATAAAGGGACCTTTTGAAAACAGAACACGTACCTAGAAGATAAATTACATGATAAAGTTGACATTTAAGAAACTAAACTCAAGGGCTAATATATTATCTTACAAATACTGTATGCCCATCCCTTTATAACTTGAAACACATCCATCAAATCACCCCTTAAAACAGCTTCAGTTTTTCCAAGTCATTTTTCATACTTGTATTCCCCATATCAAACAGCATTCTAGTGAATCTATGTTATATTTTCTCTATTGCTTCAACATCCTTCCAAAAGTGTGGAACCCAAAACTCCACACGGTATTCCAACTGTAGTCTTACGAAGGTTTTATGTAGATTCATCATTGCAGCTCAACATTTATATTGTTTACCTTTGGCCATAAAACCCAGTATTCCATTAGCCTTTTTATGGCCTTCTCCACATGAGCTGCTGCTTTTAATGTCTTGTGAACCTGAACCCCCCCAAAATCTTTCTGCCCTTCCACATCACTCAGCTTCTCCCCCTCCACATTCAAGTACAATCATTACTTTTTCAACCAAAATGTACCTTCTCACATTTACTGACACTGAATTCCATTTGCCACTTTTGTGCCCTTTCCACCATCTTATCAATATCTCCTTGCAACATAGAATCATAGAATAGTACAGCACAGGAGGTGGTCATTCGGCCCAGCGAGTCTGTGCCGGCTCTGTCAAAGAGCAGTCCGGTTAGTCCCACTCTCCAGCTCTTTCCCCATATCCCTGCAATTTTACTCAGCTTCAAGATTTTTCCAATTCCCTTTAGAAGGCTACTACTGAATCTGTATCCACCGCCCTATCAGGCAGTGCATTCCAAATCCCAACCACTCGTTCCCTAAAAAAGTTTATCCTCGTGTCGCCTCTGATTCTTTTGCCAACCACCTTAAATCTGTGCCCTCTGGTTATCGCCCTTCAGCCATTGGAAACAGTTTCTGTCACCATCTTCCTCACTGCTTACTACACTTCCAAGTTTCGTGTCATCTGCAAATTTCAAAATTGTGCCCTGTACCCTCAAGTCCAAGTCATTAATGTATATCAGAAACAGCAGTGGTCCTAGTACTGAACCCTGGGGAACACTACTGTATAACTCCTTCAATTCTGAAAAACAGCCATTCACCACAACTCTGTTTTCTATCCCTGAGCCAATTTTGTATCCATGCTGCTGCTGCCCCTTTTATCCCATGGGCTTCAAATTTGCTAACAAGCCTATTATGTGGTACTTTATCGAACGCCTTTTGAAAGTCCATATACACATCATCAACCGTACTGGCCTCATCCACCTTCCCTGTTACCCCATCAAAAAACTCAAACAAGTTCATCAAACACAATTTTCCCGTTACAAATCCATGCTGGCTCTCCTTTATTAGCCCATGCTTGTCCAAGTGGCTGTTAAGTTTCTCCCGAAATTGCTTCTAAAAGTTTCCCCATCACCTACGTTAAACTGACTGGCCTGTAATTGCCAGGTTTATCCTTCTCCCCTTTTTTGAACAAGGGTGTAAGATTTGCAATCCTCCAGTCCTCTGGCATCACCCTGTATCCAAAGAGGATTGGAAGATTGTGGCCAGCACCTACGCAATTTCTACCACTACTTCCCTCAGCAACCTAGGATGCATCCCCATAGGACCGGGTGACTCATCCACTTTAATTACTGCCAGCCTTTCTACTACCTCCTCTTTATCTATTTTTATCTCACCCAGTATCTAGACAACCTACTTGTTTAATCGCAGTGGCAACAGCCTCTTCCTTGGTAAACACCGATGCAAAGTACTCGTTTTGCACCTCATCCATGCCTTCTGCTTCCACCAATAAATCTCTGTTATGGTCCCTCCTTTAGTTTAAATTAGCTTTTTTAATGCATTCTTTTTAGTTATGACAATATCTATCATCTTGCTTTTAACCAATTCAGAAAGTACTTCCTCCCAATATCCTCTCTTTTGTAAACGCTGAAGCAAAATGTGTGTCAAGTATCCCTGTCGATTTCTGTTTATGCTCTACTAATTCACGGTTCTCTCCTTTCAGGGGCCCCACCTAACATTTGACAATGCTCTTTTTACTGATATATTTGTTGAATACTATACTGTCCCTTTTTTTAGTTTTTTCCAGATTCGCTCCTCTTATTCATCCTTGCTTTCCCTCATCGCTCTCTTAACCTCTTTCCTTACTTTCTTATATTCTCTCATTTTTATCATACCTATGGGCCCCTTATTGCCTCTCCAGTTTTTGTTTGTTTCTAACCTTACTTATCCACAACATTCTAAAATTTGAGCTTTTAAAAAAGGTATATATTTATTCTACAACTCTGAAATCTCTAAAAAAAAATATCCGTGTTCCAATTTACCTCAACCAGCTCACTCATCTTTCGAAAATCTGTCCCAAGCCACTCTGACTCCTTTGTTTTTGTACTATATTTTTCCCCTTTATATCTGCAACTAAACCTTCATCATATTATGATCACTACTCCAGAAGCACTAACCCACATTAACACATCTATGTCATTACTCATAACTATATCAAGCAGTGCCTCTCCCCTTGTAGGTATAGAAACATACCTCTTGAGGAAGGAGTCCTACACACATTTTAGGAATTCCATCCCTTTTTCTTTGTTTACTCCCTTCCTATCCCAATTAATGAGTGGGTATTTAAAATCTCCTAGAACAATAATGTTCTTACTCATCTCCCTGCTCGTTGTAAAGATTTCTTCTTCCATTTCCCTTCCACAATACAATCCCTGCAAATACACAATACAACCTCGCTAATGTATCATTTAAAAAAAAAAATCTTTGATCCTTAACTATGTTGACTCTGTTTGAACCTCTTTTTGTGCACATCAGTTCCTTCTACAGCATGTGGTCCCTGCTGAGGGAGTAGTGATCAGTACATGAATAATTTGAAACATGACATGTAGTAAGTGTAGCATGCTTGGGAGGAACAGGTGAATTTGGACCTGTGGTTTCCAAAGCTCTCCACCACTGGGATTTTCCTCGCCTCATGTCTGGGTGTGTGGTCGACCAATTGATAGAGATCAATTGCTACGATTAGTCAGCAACTCCATTATCATTGTATCATGCAGCTACTTGGATGGTAGAAGGCGAACTAGATAGACCATGGTCATTTTTCATCTAGCAATTCCTACATTCCTATACTTCACCAATATTACCACTCCTCCTATTTTATTATGTTCTGTCCTTCTAAAACTATTATAACCCAATATGTTTATTTTCTATTTCTGGCCAGTTTGCAGCTAAGTTTCTGCTAGTCCTATTAGATCTACATCTTGTGAGACAATTGTTTCTAATTCTCCCAGTTTATTTCCCACACCAAGCAAAGCAATACGTGCATTTTCTATTTTTTTTGTTAGTATTTAACCCTACCCTTTCCCCCTTTTTTGTCCAAGCTAACATCACGTTCCTTTATCTCACTCTTTTCCTGCTTATTAATTCATTGATTTAATTTTACTCCTCTCCTCCCTTTATCCCTTTTCCCTGCTATCTTTGCTAAATTCTTTTTTCCTTTCTATATTTACCTCATCGACTTCTACCTGGTCTACTTGCTCTTTCTGATTGCTTTCCTTTTTGGCCCTTCCCTTTCCCGTTAAAATGATTCTTCACTTCCCTATTTATTCATTCTGCCAGTTCATAACAGGAAAGGAGGCCTTGCTGTTCGGTATCCTTAGTGAATAGCTCCCATCTTACCCAGAACTGGTGCCCCATGAAACAGAAATTCTCTTCCCGACACCACCTCTTTAGCAATGCGACATGCTCCCTAAATTTCCTATCCTTAATCTATTCTAGCACATGGCTGGGGAAGTAAACCAGAAATTACCACCTTTGAAGTCCTATTCCTAAACCTGCTTCCTAATCTCCTAAATTACTCTTGCAGGGCTTTAGGCCTTTCCATTCCTGTGTCGTTGGCTCCCACGTGGACCACAATGACTGGATACTCTCACTGACCAGAGTCCTCATCCATCTCAAAGGAAGCTAGTGCTTCAAACTTTTTGGAGAGGGTAATGTGCTCTGGACGTTGCTGCTCTATTCTGTCCCTCTTCACTCTCCCTGACCTGTGTGTAGATTAAACTGCTCTATATACCTTATAGCTTCCTCAGCCATGCAATAAAAGTTCCATCTTGCAAATAGCATGGCTTAAACTCCCCCATTCGGACATCTGCACTATGCAAAGGTGAAGTTGTTATTTTTTTTTTAAATGAAGCTATTTAGGTGCACATTGACGTATATACTTTATGAAGACACTGTACATTTTGATCACATGGTGCATGTGGGAGGAATGCATCAACCCATCCAGGTTTCTTGGCATAACTGTATATGCACTGGAAGCATTGTGGGTGGGTGGGAGGTTAAGTAACTTTTTGGGTCTTGGCTTAGTTATGCCTCAAGATGGGGGGAGAAGGCCCTGTATATTTGTGGTCATGTCGGTTGGGATCACTGCCCTTCAGAGTAATTGGATGAGGTGCCATGCTAGAAGAGAAGCAATTTAAGTTGAGTGAGTCTCCAAGATGGCCCAGACTGCTTGGTATTTCCACATTTCCAGGCAGAGGGCTGATATCACTCACTCATGATTGACATGTCCCACATGTGTTTCATTTAGTTGTGGGGAGGGCTGCATTTCCTCATGGGTACCCTCCTCAGCACTAAGCTATGTCCCAGTGGACTCCCAGACTGGCTAGATGCAGGGGTAGAAAAGTGTCCTTCTGGCCACAGCCCCTCCAATGCATAACTGCTCCTTAAAAGGTTTCTGCTATGGTACAAGCATAAAAAATGTCAAAGGTGCAAAAGTAAATTACATAGAATGGGGAATATGAGTAGATCCTTGGTTGTATAAGCTAAGCTGCATCTTGAATTCCGAAGTTTGCTCATAACCATAATATAGTCACCACGGAGATAAACTTTAAGTCTTAATTACAAATAAAATTAGCTGGTTATTCAGACTGATCTTCACTGTGCATTCAGCGTTATTTGGCTTAATACACCAACTAAATGAAGATTAAAACACATTTTATAAAGTTCACTCAGGGATCTCCTATGGCATGGCTGACTAAGGAGTAGAGCCAGTGTAATCACAGTATTTTAATAATGAGTTGGAACGGCTCGTGTAGGGTTGGCACTTCCCTGGGCTCGGAGAATATGCATGCATCAATGGGGAACAATGCACTCAGTTCTCTCGCAACAAAATTGGGCAGACCTTCCACATGGGTACTCTATGTCAGCGGCAAATTATTTTTCTTCAAAAAGCACACCAGTATAACTCTCTCCACCACGAGTCAGCTGCTCTATTCAACCACGCAACTGGCTTCATTAAGGCCAGATCAAGATTAGAATATCAGATGGTCAGAATGTCATTCAGAAAAAGAGACATTTTCAAAGGCTAGAAATGACAAATTGCTATTTTCAAAGTAAAAATTTGTCACACCTTCACAGAGGCTTGGAAAATATTAGGAGAGAAGGCGAAGCTGAACAAAGCGAGCGCCAGGAAAGAAGCAAAACCCAAACTTGTTGGAAGTAGTCTTTTTTGAAGATATAGTTTTCTCTGCTAGTTAGGAAACGCTTGTGTCTTCTCCAGTCTCCTTTAAGCAACTTTGGTGATTTTTTGTGATAAAGGTGAAAGCTACTAACACTGGGAAACAGAACACTGTTCCACTCCTTACAATTCTAGCTAAGCAACGACAGAGGCCAGACACAAGGTAAACTTGCTCCATTCTATTGGAGCTCCTTAACCTCATCCTCAGAAGAGCACTTCCTATTTATAACACCAGTTAATTTTGTCTCTCTACACAAATCAATTTTATACAAATTAGTGCCAAATACAGGCAGTTTTGTGGTGCGACTTTGCAATCATTAAAACAAGATTAAGACTACCATATCTAATTTCACATGGTCATTAACAACCAGCAAAATGAGACAAGACTTTTATGTCCATCAGCCTGGATTGGATTCCAATTCAGATCCCAGGAGGTGAATGGTCAGTGTAGGAATTGATTTCTGAACACAACAAGTTTAAGATTGAAAGAGGCATCATAATAACAAAAAAAATGCACAAATATATTTTTGTAAGAGCTTAATAGGAACAGGAGGAGGCCATTTAGCCCCTCGAGCCTGTTCCAGCATTCAATGAGATCATGGCTGATCTGCGACCTAACTCCATATAAACACCTTTGCCCCATATCCCTTAACAACAAAAATCTATCAATCTCAGATTTAAAATTAACAACTGATCTAGCATCTATTTCCGTTTGCGGAAGAGAGTTCCAAACTTCTACCACCCTTTGTGTGTAGAAGTGCTTTGTAACTTCAATCCTGAAAGGCCTGGCTCTAATTTTTAGACTATGCCCCCTAGTCCTAGATTCCCCAACCAGCAGAAATAGTTTCTCTCTAGCTACCCCATCAGTTCCCCTTAATATCTTCAAAACTTTGATCAAATCACCCCATAACCTTCTAAATTCTAGGGAATACAACCCTAGGTTGTGTAATCTCTCTTCGTAACTTAACCCTCGAAGTCTACACTGCACTTCCTCCAAGGCATTATCCTTCCACTAGTCACATCCTGCCAATTAGAGTACCTGCCCAATTATCCCGACTCTGTCTCCTGCCACTCAGACAATTTCCTAACTAGGTCAATAATTTGCCTTCAATTCCATGAGCTTCAACTTTAGCTAACATTCTCTTATGAGGGACTTTATCAAATGTCGTCTGGAAGCCCATATAAATAACATCCATAGACAGTCACCTGTCCACTACTGTAATCATCTCTTCAAAAAATTCAATCAGGTTCATCAGGCATGACCTACCCTTTATAAATCTATGCTGGCTCTCTCTAATCAGCTGAAAAATTTCAAGGTGTTTAGTCACTATCACTGATGATCTGTCGTTTTACCCATAACAGATTTGCCCAGTTTACTGTGGACAGTCTCTGTCTCATCGCATTGAAGTCAGCCTTGGGAAATCTAGAATCTGTTTTGCATTTCTCCCTTTCAAACACTACGTTTAACGCGATCATATTATGATCGCTATTCGATAAATGTACACGCGCCGTTAGGCTATTAACTAAATCTGGTTCATTACTCATTACTAAATCCAAAATAGCCTGCCCCCTTGTTGGTTCTAGGACATATTGTTGCAGAAAACTATCCTGAACACACTTGAAATTCACTACCTTTCTGACATAAGCTAGTCTACTTATCCCAATCTACATGAAAGTTAAAATCCTCCATTAAAACCACTCTGTCTTTACTACATGCTTGTCGAATCTCTGCATTTATGCATTCTACCACTTCACAGCTGCTACCAGGGGGTCTATACACAACTCCTACTAGTCTTAAATCCTTTTCTATTTCTTAACTCTACCCATAAAGTCTCCGCCGCCTGCTTACCTCTCATTATATGCTCTCCTATTATTGAAGTGATTTCATCCTTAATCACTAAGGCTACTCCTCCCCCTCTACCATTTTCCCTATCTTTCCTGTAGACCTTATAACCGGATATATTTAGTTCCCAGTCCTGACTGTCTTGCAACCATGTCTCAGTAATGGCTATCATGTAATACCCTCCAAGTTGAATTTGCACCTGCAATTCATTCAATTTCTTCCTTATACTCCGTGCGTTTGTATAAAGAACGGTTATTTGGGCCACACCCCCTAGCCTGTCCTTCAGCTCTAATGTTTTACTCACATTTTTCTTATTTCTCTCTCCTGGTTTAATTACTTTACATCTTTTAGTTTTCCCCTTTACCAGCCTGAGCCCACAGATAATAAAATCAGGTAACTTATCATAGACCATGGACTCTGACTCTTCCTGATCTCATGTCTCATTATCACACCACATGTGATTTCACCCACTGAGCGATTAGAAGTGAGCGCAGAGCATGGAACCATTTTGTCATCGCTCTCAAAATCAATATATAATGGCCCAAATTTTGCGGTCAGCAGCAAACGAACGATACTCGCTGTTCGTCGCACTTACACTTGCCCACAGATTTTCTGTGGGCTTTTACATTGCGATTTGCAGTAATTAGAGAGCCGAAACAGCGCAGCGCCCACTACAGGGGATCTGGGGCGTGTGTGAACAGACAAGCAATGGCGCGCCTCCTCAACCAATCAGACTGACGAATCCTCACTGAGACACGCAGAGTCTAAACTAGGAAGTGCAAGTTAGAATATTTAATTCAATGTAAAATCATGTACAGAAAGCAAAATAGGAGAGGAAGATGGGATTGAGAGAGAGAGAGAGAGAGAAAAAAGAGACAGAAAGAAAAAGTTAGAAAAATTTACTTTTTTTAAAAATCGCCAATAATTAAAATCTGAAGGAATGAGACTTCACACTTGTAAAAGTAAATTTTCAGTGCCAGAGCGGTTGTTTGGTAGTAATTAAGAATTAACGCACCATTAAAAATTCACTTACACTTGAATGGACGACCTTAACTTTTTCCGGCTCATTTAATAAGTAAGTACCCCAACTTCACGCCGTTGCATGTATGTGAATGCAGAGCCTCTCGGCGAGGTACCAGTATAGCGAAACTTGTGGAGGAGCAGGGAAAATTGGACAGCAACTTCCTGATTTCCACGTTTAACTGCGCGTGTGTGGTTGTCAGAGGTGCTGTCTGATTTACTCCACAATAGCGGTGAGCGCCGATAGCCTCACCGTTATTCTTACCGCCCAATCCGGGCCAAATGTAAAGTAGCTTTTAGGTTAAATAGTGTAGCTCCACTGAAATTATTGCAGCACTCACACTGCAGGCATCATTTAACACAACTATAATAGAAAAGGACAAAAGCAAAAATGGATGAGCATTTAAAAAAAAAGCTCCTGATTAATAAGGGACCATTAAATTTCATTTGTAGCAAAGGCTGGCAAACAGTTTCATTGTGAAGGGTTTTGTTAATGTATGGATAGTGGTGATTGAAAGATTACTCACTGTGTCGAGCATCTGCAGGACTTTATCTTGCTCACATGCATCCAATCCATCAATAACAACCACAAGTCGTGTTTGATTCTGAGTAAAGCCATCAATAGACTTGGCCATCCGGGCCATGAGCTCCACTTCATTCTTTAGAACCTTTTAAAGCAAACAGACAATGTCTTTTCCACCGAAAAAACCTTCTACTATTATAAGTGAACTGTTAGTATTAAAGAAGTTATTTCTACATCTAGTTCTTTGAGTTGGGAAGAACTGTAACAAATCAAATTAAATGAAAATTATAGGCCCACTCAAAGTTCATCCATGCTTTGGCTGCACAAGAATGCTGTAGCCAGAAATGTATTCTCTTTCTATCTTTCTCCTCTCTCCAAGCCAGAAGATCAAGCTGAGGTTAGGTTTCACAGGCCCTGCCCTGGCAACCTTCCAGTACATCTCTCAAGTGAGCATTCTTCATGTGTAAGTTTAGACAGCGCGTGCCATCAAACTATTTGCCAAGGAGGGTATTACAACCGACCCTGATCCAGTTTTCATCTAACACCCATTCACAAACTCTTTCCAGCAGGGGTCATTGGATAACAACCAAGAGTAGAGATTGGTTAATTTTCCTTACTTAGCTCAGGAGCACTGAAGTTAAGTTTTACTACTGCTGATGTCACCCGCCCCAAGCGCCAACCACCACGAGATCAAATGACTCAGCACAGACAAGGATCAAACCGGAGACCTTCTGGCTTATGTGACATTGCTGCCCTGGGCAGTGCCTTTGGCCACTATACCTTCAAGCATGCTCATGTAGATTTGTTTTTAAATTAAGGCTCTGAAGTCTAATTTCAAACAAGGCTTAGACAGGAAGTCCTCATTTTATTCAATAAAACTGCCTTTTCAACAGTGGTTGTAGGCACAGGCACAATGGGCCGAATGGCCTCCTTCTGTGCTGCATCATTCTATGATATCTGCAGTATCACTTAGTCACTTTGTGTCAGCTTGGCTCAGTTCGTAGAACTGTCACCTCCAGATTACAAGGTTATGGCTCACAAGTTTGAGCACAAAATATAGACAGACACTCCAATGCAGCATTGAAGGAGTGCTACATTTCTGGAAGTGCTATAATTTCAACTGAGACGTTAAACAAGAGATCCTTGCTGTCCATTTCAATGGATGTTAAAGATCCCATGGCACTATTCAAAATAGAACAGGGAATCGTCTCTCAACCAATATATTTAAAAATAGATCAACTTGTCATTCATCTCATAACTGTTTTTGGGGTCATTCCTGGAGCAAAATGGCTGCTGCATTTGTCTACCTAACACCTCAAAATTATTCACTGTGTCAAGTGCTTTGAGGTATTGGGACATGAAAGTTGACATTTGACTGCAAGTATTTTTCTACCAAATTATATTACTACTGCAAATGCTCCAACAAAGAATCCCTCTGCACAAAATGCACTCTCATATCCTACCAATAACAACAACTTGTATTTATATAGCGCCTTTAACGTAGTAAAACGTCCCAAGGTGCTGCACAGGAGTATTTTAAGACAAAAAAATGTGACACCGATCCACATAAGAAGAAATTAGGGCAGGTGACCAAAAGCTTGGTCAAAGAGGTAGGTTTTAAGGAGCATCTTAAAGGAGGAAAGAGAGGTAGCGAGGCGGAGAGGTTTAGGCAGGGAATTCCAGAGCTTAGGGCCGAGGCAACAGAAGGCACGGCCACCAATGGTTGAGCGATTATAGTACCAGGGATCCTCAAAGAGGGCAGAATTAGAGGAGCACAGATATCTCGGGGGGTTTGTGGGGCTGGAGGAGATGACAGAGATTGGAAGGGGCGAGGCCATGGAGGGATTTGAAAACAAGGATGAGAATTTTGAAGTCGAGTCGCTGCTTACCCGGGAGCCAACGTGGGTCAGCGAGCACAGGGGTGATGGGCGAATGGGACTTGGTGCGAGTTAGGACACGGGCAGCCGAGTTTTGGATGACCTCATGTTTACGTAGGGTGGAATGTGGGAGGTCAGCCAGGAGTGCGTTGGAATAGTCAAGTCTAGAGGTAACAAAGGTATGGATGAGGGATTCAGCAGCGGATGAGCTGAGGCAAGGACAGAGACGGGTGATGTTACGGAGGTGGAAGTAGGCAGTCTTAGTTATGCTGCGGATATGTGGTCGGAAGCTTTAAGGAAAATTTAGCTACTAGCACAAATACTCACATTAACCACAATTACATTTTTTTTAATTCGTTCCTGGGATGTGGGCATCGCTGGCAAGGCCAGCATTTATTGCCCATCCCTAATTGTCCTGGAGAAGGTCATAGTGAGCCGCCTTCTTGAACCGCTGCAGTCCGTGTGGTGAAGGTACCCCCACTGTGCTGTTAGGGAGGGAGTATATTTTGTGCCCTTGCTACCCTCAGTGCTTCTTCCAAGTGGTGTTCAACATGGAGGAGTACGGATTCATCAGCTGAGGGAGGGCGGTAGGTGGTAATCAGCAGGAGGTTCCCTTGCCCATGTTTGACCTAATGCCATGAGACTTCAAGGGGTCTGGAGTCAATGTTGAGGACTCCCTCCCGACTGTATACCATTGTATCTCTGGTGGGTCTGTCCTGCCGGTGGGACAGGGCCTACCCAGGGATGGTGATGGAGGAGTCTGGGACATTGGCTGAAAGGAATGATTCTGTGAGTATGACTATGTCAGGCTGTTGCTTGACTAGTCTGTGGGACAGCTCTCCAAATGTTGGCACAAGTCCCCAGATATTAGTGAGGAGGACTTTGCAGGGTCGACCGGGCTGGGTGTGCCTTTGTCCTGTCCAAAGACGGTGCAGAGGTTGATGTCGGTGGTCTGACCAGTTTTATTCTTATTATTGTTTCTTGTAGAGGTTTGTTCCAACTGAGTGGCTTGCTAGGCCATTTCAGAGGGCAGTTAAGAGTCAACCACATTGCTGTGGGTCTGGAATCACATATCGGCCAGACCAGGTAAGGACGGCAGATTTCCTTCCCTAAAAGGACATTAGTGAACCAGAGGGGTTTTTACAAAATTATTGATACTCGCTTTTTATTCCAGATTTATTTAATTAACTGAATTTAAATTCCACAGCTGGGATTTGAACTCACGTTAGTCCAGGCCTCTGGATTACTAGTCCAATAACATAACCACTATGGCTACTGTACCCCTGATAAAACACAAAAGTGTAGTCAATCTGATAATTAGGCAGTCGACAAATAGGTTACTGGCATAAATGCTACAATTAATATTTAAAATAAATCTAAGACGACACTTGCTGTTTGAATCATGACTATCTGCAAATAAATAGCTCAGAGAGAGAAAAGCAAGAATAAATGAAACAATTATAAAATGCATCTTTGGCATTCACACACTTCACCAACATCCTTCTTTCACATTATGCATACAAAATACTTACTTTCATAAAGCCTTCGGGCTTCAGCTTGTGAAGTTTTGTCGCTGCTAGTAAAACTCGCTTTCTCTGAGAGTGAAGGACAGAATCTAGCACCTGCCACCATGTGTGGCAGTTAAGGACCAGTGCCAGACCAATGATGCAAGCAATAGATATCAGAATGGCATTTACGGTTAGGTGTTCCTTATTTGCCTTGAAGATGGCCAGCAGCAAGACGCCAGCAACGAAGCAGGCCAAGATAAAAATAAAGATGACAAACGATGGGATGCAGCAGGTCTTTTTCCACTTCTTCACTCCTTTTTTACCTTTAAAAAAGATACAAACCAACATCATTGTTTTCATAAATCTTAATTTTTGAAGTTAGTGCTCCTTTTAAAAGGGCTACACACACTGTATGGAATACACACACACATTGTATCCCGTTCATTTCACCATATCATTTATCTTCAATACTTTTCGTTTCTCAATGGGCCAAAAATTCGGCCCTTCCCGGGTGAGTACACAGTCCGTACTCACCCGTAATGCGTCCCGAAGTGCCGGTTTCCTGCATGCACTGCGCATGCGCGGGAAACCGGAACTTCCGGTATGGTGAAGGGGGCGGTTCCTAGGTGAACCGTGTGCGCGGTAGAGGCTGCGCGCACGCAGCACACTTAGATTTTTTTTCAGGTTTCTACGCGAGGGTAAGTATTGAAGAAACTACGCTATTAAAAAGGAGGTGCAAGACCCGTTTTCAACAAGGTATGTGGTTAATTAAGTATAATTTTAAATTTTTTTCAACAGGTTTATCTTTTTTAGATACTTTAAAGAAAGGTAAGTTTATTTTTATCACTTTTAAAAAGTATTTAATTTTTTCAAAAATTAAAATTTTTGTTTAAAGTGGTTAATTTATTTAACTATAGTTATTTTATAAATGTGATGGTTTTTAAAAAAAATTATTTTAAGTTTAGCTGTTCTTTTGGGGCCGATTTCAATTCACAGATTTGACAGGTCTCCTGTCAAATCTATGAATGAAAGATGGTCTGCTGCCATTGGCTCTCCATGGCCCACGTGATCCCAGGGGACGCATCGCACTAACTGCACCCCTGGGACACGCAAGCACTGCGCGCCGGCACTTGGGGCAGGCCCAGGAGCTGAAGTTCCCGTGGGCCCAAAACACAACGGCAGGCGCGGTAGGTAAGAGCGCGCGCGATCCTTACCCCCGCAGCAAGCCGGAGAGGCGAATTTCTGGGTCATTAGTAATTATTTTAAGTCAGCCTAAGTACACAGAATTCACTGGTTGGTCGATAATGAATATATGAAACGGATTTGAAATTCACGACGAACACTGGACGAGGCATCTTAACCACCAAACCCCGGAGTTTCCGCTTGGTTTGATTGCACTGATATCTGGGCGCAATCAGATGAAAAAGCGCAAAAGATCGCAGAATTTACAACGCAAGCGAGTTACGCCCATAACCACTTACGCTCAAGATTCTGCAGTCAAGTACCAGTCTGGTTCAAAAGTCAATTCCCCCCGAAGCAGTCCCACCCACAAAACTGGCCACGCCCCGAGATCAGCATGGCAAGTTTCCACCGATTGTACCAGTTTTGGGGGGGGGGGGGGGGGGGGGTGCGTTCATCACAGACACCCGCGGTCACATTAATCCATTGTTAATGACCTGCAGCTGCAGTGACCAGCAGCCAATTGAAGCCTCACTCAGGTCTATTTCTCATACTGATGTTACAATTACTTTAAATTCAGTTTAAATGAGTTCAAATTCAGTCAATTGATCTTCCCTTGGTACACAAGACCTGTGACCAGCAGTCACTTGAAACCACTGATTGGCCTGTTTCTTCAGCTGCAGCAATTACTTGGAACACATTCCGTTTAAACTAGTTTAATTCAGCAACCCTGATGCCCCATTGGCCATGTTCCAGTCAGTAATTGATTACGCCTACCGACTGGGCTGATTCACGCGAGAGTTTATGTTCGGCCATATGCAAATGAGTTTGCACAGAAACTTGGGCGCAACTGAACCTCAGCAAAGCCAGCGCAGTTTCCAGCGCATTTTCCCAATTGCGCCCCTGGTGGAAACTCCAGGCCTAAATTTTGACAGAACCACCAGAGAAATGGGGTAAATGGCCATTTACAACCATTTCCTCGGGGAATCCACTAGTCTCCAAGCGATGTTATGGCACTTTGGGAGAAACCCTGTGAAATTTCCAGGTCAATCTTTTTATTCAGCTCATTTGTCTAGACAGACGAGACAAAATATATTGTTGCAAGGGTACAAAGTGATTCGAGTCTTGCACTGAATGCTTATACAAAAATGAATGTTCAAATTAATTGATCTAGTTTATGTGGTATTGAACACACAGTAAAGGCAATCTAAATAAGTTTCAGTTCAGACACACAAATGGAACATATCACCACACATTTTCCAGCAGGAACTGCTCACGAACTGGGCTCTTTGGGATCAATCTAAGCAGAGGCATGAAGGAGAAGGAATGGGTGAGGTAAAATGAAAAATAGTTGGAAAAGTCAATACACCTGAAAAATTGGTATACAACTTCAATTAGTTTTATTCAACTTGTTAGGGAATGGCGCACCTTGAAACCTAAAAAGCGGTAGAAAAACTATAAAATAAAGAAGAAAGAGTTCAGAGCAGGAGTCATGTAAGCAACTATATGCCTACCACCAGGCAATAATAGCCTTTTGTATATCCCCTTACGATCATTAGTTGTCTGCAACGTCTGGGGTAGTAGACAAGCTCTAACACAATCAGCATAGCTCATGTGGTGCTACTTATAGGTAGTCCACAGTACAGGACAGGAAGCAGAGCCATTGAATGGTTAAAGCAGTATTGATTCAGGCATCTAAATTAGCGTGACTTGTGTAGCATTTCATCATTTTCATGCTAGTTTATTTTGTTTCATTAGAAACACTATTATACATACAGTACTGATTTATCCAACAACGATTCCCTCACTTGGTTAAATTACATTTTTCCAAAACTACTGACATTTGAAATGTCTAAGAATGATTGTACTAATAGATTTCTCAGCTAACCCTTTTCTTCAGCATTCGTATTCTTCTTCCACTGCTCGAGTTAGAAGTGGGTGTGTATTTGAGAAGGTCTCGAGGATCTTTTCAAATACACTCAGCAAGGATGTAGAATAACTACAATCCCATCTTCTGCAATTAGTCGTGCGCAGCAGCAGGAAAGACAGCTCCCTTACATTCCTAAACAAAAACACTGGTAACTGTGAAGATATCCTATAGGCAGCTTGAGGACTATTTTTTTTTTAATTAATCTGCTTTTCAATTTTAGTGTCTGCATTAGCAAACCGTTAGTGCTTACAAAATGGAGATGACACAGAACACCACCACCCTTGGTTCAACTGGCAAAAACTCTTCTATAGTAGCTGCAGTAAAAATCCATTTAAGCAATAGAGCTGTATATTCAAGTTTGCAGATGGCACTAAGTTAGGAGGCACAGTAAGTTGTGTAGATGGGAGTAGGAAGTTACAAAGGGACATAGACAATGAGTGGGGAAAAACTGTGGCAATGGGAGTTTCAATGTGGGGAAGTGGGAGGTAATCCACTTTGCATCCAAGAAAGACAAATCAGAATATTTTCATAATGGCTAGAGACTAGGAACTGTGGAAGAGGAAAGGCATTTGGATATCCAGGTACACAAATTGTTAAAAGCTAGTGCACAGGTACAAAAAGTAATCAAAAAAAGCTAATAGGGTGTTGGCCATAACCTAAAGGGGGTTGAAATACAAAAGGGGCGAGAAAGTGATGCTTCCGTTGTGCAGAGCCGTGGTTATACCCCATCTGGAGTACTGCCTTCAGTTTTGGGCACCGCACCTTAAGCAGGATATATTGGCCTTTTTGGGAGTACAGTGCAGATTCACCAGAATGATACCATGGTTTAAATTATAAGGACAGGTTGCATAAACTTGGCCTGCAATTCCTTGAGTTTAAAAGATTGTGGGGTGATCTAATCTTTAAAGTGATAAAAGAATTTGATAAGAGTAGACAGAGAGAAGCTATTCCCTCTGGTGGGGGAATCCTGAACAAGGTGCACAATCTTAAAATTACAGCTAGGACCTTTCTGGAGTCAAATCAGGAAGCATTTTTTCACACAAAAGGGGAGTGGAAATCCCAAAAGGCTGTGGATGGTGGGTCAATTGAAATGTTCAAGACTGAGATCGACAATTTTTTTTTATTAGTTAAGTGTAACAAGGGATATGGATCAAAGGCAGGTAAATGGAGTTGAGGTACAGGTCAGCCATTATCTAATGACAGAACAGGCTCGAGGGGCTGAATAATTTTCTGTTCCCAAGTTCCGTTTCATGAAGCTTAATGGATGTAAAGGTTTCACATCCACGCAAATTAACAGAAGCCAGAAAAACATTCACCACCATGCACATTCACAAACCAGTTTTAAATTTAAGTAAGGCAAACTTCGAAGGGATGAGGAATGAATTAACCACAGTAAACTGGGCTGAACTGTATGGGGTAAACCTACAAATAATGGGAAGTATTTAAATAAGTATTTGGTACAATACAAAACCAGCGCATACCCCAAAAAGGTATTGTTCTTGCAGGCTGATAGGGCAGTAATTGGATGGATTAGATTTGTCCTATTTTAGTGGATAATTTTACTGGGTAATTTTCTACCTTGTCAGGTAGATATACTGGAACAGGTTGGCTAGAAGCACGGCTAGTTCTGGAGCACAGGTCTTCAGCACTAAAGCCAGGATATTGTCGGGGCCCGTAGCCTTTGGTGGGTCCAGTTGTTTGATATCACGTGGGGTGTCCAGTTGTTTCTTGATATCATGCGGGGTGAATCAATGGTTGCAAATGCTTCACCCTTCTCTTTTGCACTCACGTGCTGGGCGCCACCATCATTGAGGATGGGGATGTTCATCATTTTGATATAATTCCTCTTGTGCCTATGTCTAAATCAGTTATATAAATGGAAAATGAGAGAGATTCCAACACAGTTGCTTGCAGAACACCACTAGCTACCATCCAGCAATGAAAAAAACATCCATTGATCCTTACTTTCTGTCCCTTAGTCATTTCTCTATCCATGCAGCTCAGTCCCTTTAATATCACGTGCCTTAATTTGTGCAACAAGGCTGGTTGTGTGGCACATTAGCAAAAAAAAACCCTGAAAATCCCTAGCATGCCTGTAGTCCTGTGTTGCAGCTTCACCAGGTTGGTACCTCATTTTCAGGTACGCGTGGTGCTGCTTCCGACATGCTCTTCTACACTCCTCATTGAACCAGGGTTGGTCATCTGACTTAATGGTGATGTAAGAGTAAGGGATATGCTGGGCCATAAGGTTACAGATTGTGATTGAATACAATTCTGATGCTGTTGGCATGGTGGATAAGTAGTCTCTATGTACGCTGTCTATATGGACTTCCCAGAAGGCATTTGATAAGGTTCCACACAAGAGATTACCACCAAAAAATGAGTGCACAGAATTGGCGGCAACCTCGTGACATGGGTTGATAATTAGTTGGGAGGTAGAAGACCGAGAGTAGGGATAAAGGGAAAGTTCCCTGACTGCCAGAATGTGACAAGTGGTGTTCCCAGGGATCTGTACTGAGGCCTCAGCTTTTCACCATATATATTGGTGACTTGGATGAAGGAATAGAGTTGGTTATCCAAGTTTGCAGATGACACTAAGTTAGGAGTCACAGTAAGCGGTGTAGATGGTAGCAGAAAGTTACAAAGAAGCATGGACAGACTAAGTGAGTGGGCATAACAATTCATTAAATAGATTCAAGAAGGAGTTGGATATATTTCTTAAGGCTAAAGGGATCAAGGGATATGGGGAGAAAGCAGGGACAGGGTACTGAATTTGGATGATCAGCCATGATCGCATTGAATGGCGGAGCAGGCTAGAGGGGCCGAATGGCCTACTCCTGCTCCTATCTTCCATGTTTCTATGATTCTATGATAACAATGGCAAATGAAGTTCAATGTGGGGAAATGTGAAGGTGATACTCTTCGGATCTGAGAAACACAAATCAAAGGGTGGGGAGGAAAGGAGCAGGGGAACGGGGTGGGCTTATATTCCCATAGCTTCCAGCTCCAACATGAGGAACTAGGGGTTGAAAGCTTTATGAAAATTGATGAAAGCAGTGTACGTGGGGCTCCCAAGCCATGTGACATGCTGCAATTTCAAAAGCCACAACCTGTACTACAAATGTCCTGAGAGCAAAATCTTGCCTGTTCTTTCTGATTGCTTCATCTTCCAAAGCATCCGATATGCATGCTACGCCAACCTGAAGAATCACTTCAACAGCAACGGATATCAGGATTACTCAGTAATTTTCAGGCTAAGTTACCCTTTTTGTGGATAAAAGCCACAACTGCTCTCTGGAACATTGTGGGTGCGTATGCCTCAAATAGAATCCTAATCACCTTCCTCAGAAGACAGCTCTGTGAGGAGGTGAAGTTTGGCACTATTCCCCCATCCTAATTAGCTTCCAGGAATTTTGTGTGAATACTGTCCACACGTGCCACCCTACCTTTGGATAGCCAATGTAGTGCAGAGTCCACTTCCTTCCATCAAACTGATTAATTAGATATTTGATCAGTGCGATGCACTCCATCAACTTATCAAACTTCCATGTAAATGGGACCTGTTGGGTTGGAAGCCAACTCAGTATAATGTTCTCCCCGGGCCCCAAGGACGCCCTCAGAGTCCTCTAGACTGCAAAGAAGTTGTCATAGGCCAGCGGAAACATTTTGACTGTGGTCAACGACAGACTGCGTTCAAAGCTTGTGTGTTCAAACCCCACCATCGATGTGAGCACATAATCTAGGATGATACCTCGGTGCAGTTCTGAAGGAGTTCTCCATTGTTGGCGGTACAATTTTCAGATGAGACATGAGATCAAAGGCCTGTATCTGCTCAGTGAACAGAAAAGATCCCATGGTAATTTTCCAAGAAGAGCAGGAAATTCTCCTGATGTGCTGGCCAACTTTCCTCCCTCAACCAACAGCACCAAAAACAGATTACATGGTCATTTGTTTAATTGATGTTTACGGGATCTTACTGTGTGCAAATTGACTGCTGCATTTGGCTAAAAATGTTACTGCATTTCAAAAGTAATCCATTAGCTGTAAAGCGCATAGTGACTTTTTGAGGATGTAATAAGTGCTGTGTAAATTAAAGTCTTTTCTTTCTCTTTTTTGTACATGCATAAAGTTTGGTACATGCTCCCAACTGCCCATGGTCTATTGGAAGGAACAGAGTTGGTGGGCAGAAATGTTATTTCTCATTCCATCCTTTCAATGTCTTATGTAATGCAAAACAGATAAAGCCAGGGACTTCTCCGTAGCTGCTACAATGCTGCAGTGATGGAAAATAAATTACCATCAAGTAAACGAACCACAGGGTTACTGGTAAAGAGGTTTACAATATCCTTGGGCCTGCTAGCTTTTGATGAGGTTTGCCCAACTTATTAAACATTAGAAATACATGTAGAAATTAATGCACATAAAACAACTGGAAGGGAATGAAACAAAACAGTAATTATAAAAGCAAAATATTGCAGTTGCTGGAAATCTGAAATAAAAATAGAAAATGCTGGAAATACTCAGCAGGTCAGTTAGCATCTGTGGAGAGAGAAACAGAGTTAATGTTTCAGGATGCTGACCTTCCATCAGAACTATTTGCAGCATTTTCTGTTTTTATATTTAAAAAGTAATAATCTTTGGCCCAATTAGATCACTTGGCAATGGCGTCTGGCAATTTCTTGAATGTAGTGATCAGTAGATGCTGAAATGTTGGAGGTGGGAGAGCATGGAAAAACAAAAATATTCTTCTCTCCTGAAGGCAGTGACTCCTAATGGGATACAGTTTTGCAGGTGCTGGCAGTCCACCAGTACTTCAGCCAGGTGGCCATTCTTAATGTGGCACAACACAGTTGAGCCAAATTCTTTTTTTTTTTTTATTCGTTCCTGGGATGTGGGCAAGACCAGCATTTATTGCCTATCCCTAATTGCCATCGAGAAGGTGACGGTGAGCTGCCTTCTTGAACCGCTGCAGTCCGTGTGGTGAAGGTACTCCCACAGTGCTGTTAGGGAGGGAGTTCCAGAATTTTGACCCAGCGCCAATGAAGGAACGGCTGATATATTTCCAAGTCAGGGTGGTGTGTAATTGGAGGGCAACTTGCAGGTGATGGTGTTCCCATGCACCTGCTGCCCTTGTCCTTCTAGGTGGTAGAGGTCACGGGTTTGGGAGGTGCTGTCGAAGAAGCCTTGGCGAGTTGCTGCAATGCATCTTGTAGATGGTGCACACTGCAGCCACGGTGCGCCGGTGGTGGAGGGAGTGAATGTTTAAGGTGGTGGATGGGGTGCCAATCAAGCGGGCTGCTTTGTCCTGGATGGTGTCGAGCTTTTTCAGTGTTGTTGGAGCTGCACTCATCCAGGCAAGTGGACAGTATTCCATCACACTCCTTACTTGTGCCTTGTAGATGGTGGAAAGGCTTTGGGGAGACAGGAGGTGAGACACTCGCTGCAGAATACCCATCCTCTCACCTGCTCTTGTTGCCACAGTATTTATGTGGCTGGTCCAGTTAAGTTTCTGGTCAATGGTGACCCCGCGCCCCCCCCAGCATGTTGATGGTGGGAGGATTCAGCGATGGTAATGCCGTTGCGTGTCAAGGGGCGGTGATTAGACTCGCTCTTGCTGGAGATAGTCATTGCCTGGTACTTGTGTGGCGCGAATGTTACCATTCTGTTATTAATTAATGTCTACACATGCATACTTTCCAATACAAGTCATGATGTAGCAGTCAGCAGTGGAAACCCTGGCTGGTTTGTTCCCTTCTCCCTCCCTGCAATGACTGTAAGAGTGCTGTGGCCAACGTCACCGGCAGTATTAAGGGCAGACCAATTTTGGGTAGGGGACCTGAAACACGCATATGCATATGCAAATAAGGAGCCTAATGCCCATTTCAACCGCGGGCCCTGGACACCCTTTCTGCCTTCACCAACATAGTGGGCAGCGCACTTCCGGTGTGAGATGTATGTGTGCACACCGCTCACCATAGTGCATGCTTCGGCACCAATCAATTTCTAGACCTTGAAGTTTCATTCCTGCTATGGAAAATGTTGATATATAATCAAGTGATTACACTAAACCAAATCATGCTTTATCTTTTTAAAATGGGTTGAATATAAAATATGATCTGCATGTGAATATTGTTTAAATATAATCTTTCTATTTCATAAGTTTACATCATTCTGAAAACAAAACCCTTCTCATAACAGATTCATACCTTGCGTAGCTTCAGTCTTGAAGACTCTAAAAAGTCTTGTTGCCAGAAAACCAAACTCTCTTTCACAAGCATCAGAAAGAGTTGCAATCATCTCAGCCATTGATGTTTCTCCACCAACACTAGACAGCCTGTTATAGTCTGTGAAAAGAAATCTTTTAAACAGAAAAGGGAAAGTTTTAAAAATGAAATTCCATAAATTCACTAAAGCACCGAGGACAATGCTGACTTACAAGAGTTTAATACATAAAGTATTAACGTGCATTTGAATTATTTCAAAAATAAATGCTTAATTTTAAATCGGAAATCAGTAAATAGAGTGAAAAATTGCACATATAAATAAAGTGGAAAGTCAAAAGATAATTATTAAGATGATCCTGGAAAATAAAAGATTCCCTACTTTTAGTATAGCGTGTCTGATTCTTTAACTGCAGTTTATCCCGCACATAGTTCTAGACAACCTCAGCCAGTGGGAGAAAATCACTGGGACAATGTTCCTCTCAGTAATATACTTTGAAGTCATGAGATCTTCCCTTACTCACATACTGCACAAACATAGAAACATAGAAGATAGGAGCAGGAGTAGGCCATTCGACCCCTCGAGCCTGCTCCGCCATTCGATGAGATCATGGCTGATCATCCAAACTCAGTACCCTGTACCTGCCTTCTCCCCATATCCCTTGATACCTTTAGCTTTAAGAAATATATCTAACTCATTCTTGAATATATTTCATGACTTGGCCTCAACTACCTTCTGTGGTAGAGAATTCCACAGGTTCACCACTCTCTGGGTGAAGAAATTCTTCCTCATTTCTGTCCTAAATGGCTTACCCCTTATCCTTAGATTATGACCCCTGGTTCTGGACTCTCCGACCATCGGGAACATTCTTCCTGCATCTAGTTTGTCCAGACCTGTCAGAATTTTATATGTTTCGATGAGATCCCCTCTCATTCTTCTATACTCCAGCGAGTATAAGCCCAATCGACCCAATCTCTCCTCATATGTCATTCCTGCCATCCCAGGTATCAGCCTTGTGAATCTTCGCTGAACTCCTTCCATGGCAAGAACATCCTTCCTCAGATAAGGCGACCAAAACTGCACACAGTACTCAAGGTGTGGTCTCACCAAGGCCCTGTACAACTGCAGCAGGACATCCCTGTTCCTATACTCAAACCCTTTCGCTATGAAGGCCAACATACCATTTGCTCACCTGCATGCTTACCTTCAGCGACTGGTGCACAAGGACACCCAGGTCTCGTTGCACTTCCCCTTCTCCCAATCTATTGCCATTCAGATAATAGTCTGCCTTTCTGTTTTAGTCACCAAAGTGGATAACCTCGCATTTATCCACGTTATATTGCATCTGCCATGCTTCTGCCCACTCACCCAACCTGTCCAAATCATCCTGGAGTTTCTCAGTATCCTCCTCGGAGCACACACGCCCACCCAGCTTTGTCTCATCTGCAAACTTGGAGATATTACATTTAGTTCCCTTATCTAGATCATTAATGTATATTGTGAATACTGGGGTCCAAGGACCGAACCCTGCGGTACCCAACTAGTCACTGCCTGCCACTCGGAAAAAGACCCATTAATTCCTACTCTCTGCTTTCTGTCCGCCAACCAGTTCTCTATCCAAGTCAATACCTTGCCCCCAATCCCATGTGCCTTAACTGTATACGCTAATCTCTTATGCGGGACCTTATCGAAAGCCTTTTGAAAGTCCAAATACACCACATCTACTGGTTCTCCCTTATCTATTTTCCCAGTTACATCCTCAAAAAATTCCAGTAGATTAGTCAAGCACGATTTACCTTTTGTAAATCCATGTTGACTTTGTCCGATCCTGTCACTGTTTTTCAAGTGTTCAGCTATTACATCCTTTATAATGGACTCTAGCATTTTCCCCACTACCGATGTCAGGCTTACCGGTCTGTAATTCCCCGCTTTCTCTCTACCACCCTTTTTGAATAGCGGGGTAACATTAGCTACCCTCCAATCAATGGGTACAGTTCCAGATTCCATCGAATGTTGGAAGATGATCAGCAATGCATCTACTTTTTCGAGGGCCACTTCCTTAAGTACCCTAGGATGTAGATTATCAGGCCCTGGAGATTTATCGGCCTTCAATCCCGTCAATTTCCCTAACAATACTGATTTCTTTCAGTTCCTCCCTTTCATCAGACCCTATGTTCTCCAACATCTCTGGGAGGTTATTTGTGTCCTCCTTTGTGAAGACAGAACCAAAATATGCATTTAATTGGTCTGCCATTTCTTTGTTCCCCATTATAACTTCCCCCGCTTCTGACTGCAAGGGACCTACACTTGATTTCACTAATATTTTTCTCTTCACATATCTATAAAAGCTCTTAGTCAGTTTTTATGTTCCCTGCAAGCTTACTTTCATATTCTATTTTCCCCTTCTTAATTAATTCCTTTGTCCTCCTTTGTTGAATCCTAAACTGCTCCCAATCCTCAGGGTTACCACTTTTTCTGGCCAATTTATATGCCCTCTCCTTGGATCTTATGCTATCCCTAATTTCCCTTGTTAGCCATGGTTGAGTCACCCTTTTTGTTTTATTCTTATGCCACACTGGGATGAACAAATTCTGTAGTTCATCCATGCAGTCTTTGAATGTTTGCCATTGCCTATCCACCGTCAACCCTTTGAGTGACATTCCCCAATCAATCCTACCCAATTCGCGCCTCATACCATCGTAGTTTCCTTTATTTAAATTCAGGACCCTAGTCTCTGATTCAACTACTTCACTCTCCATCCTAATGAAGAATTCTATCATATTATGATCACTCTGACCCAAGGGGCCTCGTACAACAAGATTGCTAATTAATCCTTTCTCGTTACATAATACCCAGTCTAAGATGGCCTGATCTCTGGTTGGTTCCTCGACATATTGTTCCAGAAAACCATCCCGTAAACATTCTAGGAATTCCTCCTCCACAGTATTTTTACTAATTTGGTTAGCCCAATCTATATGTAAATTAAAGTCACCCATGATGACTGCTGTGCCCTTACTGCATGCTTCTCTAATTTCCCTTTTAATGCCGTCCCCAACCTCCGTATTACTGTTTGGAGGTCTATATACCACTCCCACTAACGTTTTCTGCCCCTTGGTATTTCTCAGTTCTACCCATACAGATTCCGCATCATCAGAGCTAATATCCTTCCTTTCAATTGTGTTAATCCCCTCTTTAACCAGCAATGCTACCCCACCTCCCTTTCTTTTTTGCCTATCTTTCCTAAATATTGAATACCCCTGGATGTGGAGTTCCCAGCCTTGGCCACCCTGGAGCCATGTTTCTGTAATCCCAATCAAATCGTATTCATTTACGTCTATTTGCGCAGCTAATTCATCCACCTTGTTCCGAATGCTCCTTGCATTAAGACACAAAGCCTTCAGGCTTGTTTTTTTAATGCTCTCAGACCTATATGAATTATTATTTACTGTGACCATGTTTGATTTAAACCAATGAGTTCTTTGCCTTCTACTTTTGTTTTTCTCCTTCCTGTCTTTTGCTTTTATCCTTGTTTCCCTTTCCTGTGTCTCCCTGCTCAGGTTCCCAACCCCCTGCTACTTTAGTTTAAACCCTCCCCCAGCCCCCCAGCACAAGAGCGTGCCCACAGAGTATTCATCAGTAAAAGTAGCCTGAGTATAAAGCTTTGTTTATACAGCAGGATAGACAAATTCATCAACATGAAATAATGTCCAAATGTTCGAAAAACAATGAGATGAGGAAGATGGGAGAAGGTAATGGCCTGTTTCTGTATAGAATTTCTATGTATTTTTGTGCATGTAGAGGATAAATTATATTCAAAAAATGAAGGAAGATCATACCAGTAGTATGCAAATCTTTTTTCGTCATTAATTTATTCTTCATGTAGCTCAGGAGCACAAATCATAGAAAAGCCAAAGAATGACTTAACTATGATTGAATGTAAAGATCTTCCTTAAGAGGCAATCGGTCAACATAAGCATCTTCTTAGGAAGATAAATTGAACTTAATAAAAAGGTGCCAATACACAAACGCACTGCACCAAAACAAAACAGACTTTCAGTTCTTGCGGTGAAGATTGCAAGCTTTCTTCAGTCTATTCTCCAAAGGGGATTCTTTACCTCACGAGGAAACACTGAGTTATATCCAATTTGCCTATGGGAAATTTGGTAAGTCACTGGATAGCATTGCACCCCCACAGCATTAAATCACCAGCAGTGCATGACCAAAGTAATTTCACAAATGTTATATTACCATTCACTAGCATAAATAACTTTCCTATCCTGCCAAAATAACTGTTTGAGCTACTTGCTAGTGGATAAATGTGCCCAGTGAATCTGATATACAGCTGCTCAAGAACTACACTCCCCTTTGTACACTCCAAGAGGTACAGGGCTGTTAATGTATTTCAGTGGGGAATCTGCAAGTAAATTGTGCTTCTTCAGTGATCACTGTGACTCTGAAGCTTCCACCATAGGAATTGGCTGAAACTCTTGTAAATTGAATCCATGATTCAGGACCACGTTGACAACCGCCACCAACATTCTCAGCTCATTTAGGTCGTCTGCAGCACAGCTGATGGCTGAGCATCAGTTGGGGAAACTACAGTCCCAAGGCTCCCAACATCTGTATTCTTACCCTGGAAAGATTTTTCAGCAAATAGTTCAGCACCACAAGGAATTGGAGCTTCCTCAGTGCACGGTCTAGTTCATGCCAGTTATTTTTTCATGCCAGTTCCTAGAAAAACTCTCTCCCTGGTTATACAACATAATGCAGCATGTATGCGCTCCTGTTAGCTCAGTGGGATTAATGCCACAAGTGCCCGAGTAATACGCGCCATGGAAGTCTCGGGTTCAATCCCCATTAGGAATGAGAAAATGACCAGGGTCCCCAATCCAGATCGCTATCCAGTTATCCCTGCCGGAAGCATATGTGTGCAAATATTGGACGAGAGCAGCGCTGTGACATCCCTCCAACCCATGGGGGAATAGCCTGCTGACACACCCTCATTAGCATGGTCTGGGCACCCTTCCAGCACAGGACCGGAGCTGGTGAATCTTTAGGAACATCCATCTAATTTTTTTTTTTAAGATTTGGACTAAAAACCCATTTCAGTTTGAAAATACATCAGTGTGCTGCTGTGCATTACGCTGCCAAAACATCTTAAAAAAAGACAGGAAATTTAACAATTTGGAGCTCTAAAGAACAGACTTGGAACTTGAATTTCCTTGGTCCAGTGAATTTCCCTCAACTGGATAATGGCAGGTGGAGAGTAAATGAGCAAAAGAGGTGGGCAATTATTTTGAAAAAGTTATGAAAAGCTCAGGACTGAGAAAGGATAGAAAGCATTCTTAAATGGCTTTTAAAATTGACCATTACCTGACAGGCAAGGCTCTGGAAGTCTGTTCTGGTAGTTCGGGTGGGTTTACAAAAATCAATTTAAGCAGCAGCTCCAGGTAGCTGATTTGCCGAGCAAGCTTAGCACTCAATACCCAGGCCCAATTCCAATTTTCTCCCTCTTGTCGACCACCAAAGTATATAATTGCTTTGGAAATTAAAAATAAAAATTAAGTTAGTGTACTGCAATATGACGAACCAAGTTAGTATTAAGAAGATAACCTGCATTGTAGGGTGATCTTCGCCCTTGTAAGGAACATCATCCAAACAACACTGGATGGAGTAGTCAGACTTTCACTGAAAAATTACATATTAGGAACAAACATAGGAACAGGAGTAGGCCATTTCCACCGCTGAGATCATGGCTGATCTGTGACCATACTCCATATACTCTTTCAAACCATAACCTTTTAACATATTTGGTGGTCATTCTGCCAAGATGTCACCATATGACCCTTCCTGCTCTCAGGCAGCATACAAGGGCAAACACCATTTGAAATGCCATGGCCCAACAGGCAAGAGAGAGGGCAAGGAGGTTTTCAGATGCGGCACTGGAATCCTTGGTCCTGGGGGGGTTCAAAGATGCCGTCAGTTACGGGCAATACGGTGGCATAGTGGTTAGCACTGGTGCCTCACAGCGCCAGGGACCCGGGTTCGAATCTGGCCTCGGGTGACTGTTTGTGTGGAGTTTGCACATTCTCCCCGTGTCTGCGTGGGTTTCCTCCGGGTGCTCCGGTTTCCTCCCACAATCCAAAAATGTGCGGGTTAGGTTGATTTGGCTATGATAAATTGACCCTTAGTGTTAGGGGGGGGATTAAATATGTGGGGTTACGGGGATAGGATAGGAAGGGATATGTTAGGGGGAATTAAATACGTGGGGTTACGGGGATAGGGTGGGATATGTGTCAGTGCAGGTTCGATGGGGATTCTGTGAGAAAGCAGGGACAGGGTACTGGATTTGGATGATCAGCCATGATCGTATTGAATGGTGGAGCAGGCTCGACGGGCCGAATGGCCTACTCCTGCTCCTAGTTTCTATGTTTCTATGTCAGGTCCTCTACCCACAGCGGGACAGGAGGCCTACCAGGCAAAATGCCAGAAGGATGTTTTGGGGGGGGGGGAGAGAGGAGAGAAAGAGATATCGCAAGCTGTTGATTCCATAATCCTGAATACCCTTGCCTAACAAAAATCGATCATTCTCAGTTTTGAAATTTTCAATTGGCCTAGTCTCAACTGCTTTTTGGGAGAGAGAATTCCAGATTTCTACTACCCTTTGTGTGAAGAAATGCTTTCTGACATCACCCCTGAACGATCTAGCTCTAATTTTAAGGTTATGCCCCCTTGCTATGGACTTTCCCACCAGAGGAAATAGTTTCTCTCTATCGACCCATCAAATCCTTTAATTAGATCACCCCTTAATCTTCTATAATTAGATCACCCCTTAATCTTCTATAATTAGATCACCCCTTAATCTTCTATAATTAGATCACCCCTTAATCTTCTATACTCAAGGGAATACAAGCCTCGTCTATGCAACCAGTTCTCATAAATTAACCCTTTTAGCCTCAGTATCACACTGATGAATCTGCACTGCACCTCCTCCAATGGCAATATATCCCTCCCAAGGTGCAGTGCCCAGAATTTAATGCAGTATTCCAGATGGGGTCTAACCTGAGCTCTGAACAGCTGTAACATCACTTCCACCCCTTGCGAGATAAAGACCAACATTCCATTAGCCCTTTTAATTATTTTTGCACCTGTCCACTAACTTTTAGTGATCTCTGTACTTGGATCCCTAAATCTCTCTGCTCCTCCACAGTTCCAAGCTTCTTGCAATTTAGAAAATACTCTGATCCATCTTTCTTTCTTCAGTCCAAAGTGGATGACCTCACTCTTTCCCCACACTGAGCTCCATCTGCCACAGTTCTGCCCACTCACTTAATCTATTAATATCCATTTGCAACTTTCTGCTCCCATCCACACAACTTACTATGCCTCCCAACTTAGTGTCATCTGCAAACTTGGATAACCAACCCTGTATTCATTCATCCAAGTCATTTATAATTATAGTTAAAAGCTGTGGCCCCAGTACAGATCCCTGGGGGACACCACTAGTCACATCCTGCCAACTTGAGGACATACCCATTATCCCTACTCTCTGTCTCCTACCTCCTAACCAATTCTCTATCCAAGCCAACAGATTGCCTCCAATTCCATACACTCTCATTTGTTAGGTTTTTTACGTGGAACCTTGTCGAATGCCTTCGGGAAGTTCATATAAATAGCATCCCTTACCTACCACGTTAGTTATCTCCTCAAAAAATTAAACTAGGTTCATTAAACATGACAGAGATGCAGAAAATTGTGCAAACGCCATATAGTTTTTTTCTATAATCTTTACTTCATTCCAAAGCGACGACTGGACTTCATGTAGCAAGCAGGAATAGCACCCACCTATGTACCAACATCATATGGTGAAGTCTTACAGATTATCCCACTGTGCAAGAAATAAATTGTGACCTTTTAAACTCTTGTGTACAGAACCAATCTTTGTTTTCTAAGTATATGTGCCATCAGCACCTTGTGATTTTCTTGTGTGTAAATTATTTTACTTGTAAATGAATATTAGTTTTAGGCTGAACGTAATGTGTGACATTATGGTATTTACTGCCTTTTGGAATAGACAAGAGAGCATGCTGAGCATCCCACTACCTTGTCTCCAGTGCTTTACACCGTAATTAAAGTAGAACAGTTAGTCCTGTGGCATGCTATCCTATTCACAGGATGCCTAAAGACACAGGTTTTTGTCCAAACAAGTCTTTTTGCGATGAATTGTTAAAAAAAAAATTGGAAGAAAGCTCAAATCACACAATTATGTCGAGAAACTAACCAATTTTGCATCATTGCTGGTAGGTGTAGCAATATTAGAACAGACTTATCAGTAAGTGTTTTTTTTTAAACTTACTTCTGTAATTTCCTTGCTCTTGGGGGCTTACTTGTTTCAAGTGTTATAATATTTGTACTCAAATTCTCATATTCTTTATGTTGCAGGATACCATAGTTTCATCTCTGATATTATTAAACAAGCCATATATCACATGGCTTAAATGTCCTCAACTCAAATTAAATATCTTAACCTCATCACCACCACCGCCTCCTCCCCCACCCCACCCCCGAGTACTCGTACCCTTGGTACCAATGAAAGAGGTCTACTGCATTCAGAACTCCTCTGGATACTAGGACAACAGTGAGAAGTCGCACAACACCAGGTTATAGTCCAACAGTTTTATTTGAAATCACAAGCTTTCGGAGCTGCTGCTCCTTCGTCAGGTGAAGTGAAGGACTTCAGCAGCTCCGAAAGCTTGTGATTTCAAATAAAACTGTTGGACTATAACCTGGTGTTGTGCGACTTCTCACTTTTGTCCACCCCAGTCCAACACCGGCATCTCCGCATCATGGCTCCTAGGACAACGCCACAGCAATATTCCCTTTAATTTTCTTTTTGTGGGGCTGCGCAGCCCATTCAAAATACCACGCAGGCGCGGTTTCCCCCATTTAAAAGCCGGTGAGCCGGCTGCGTGGGAGCTCAAGAGTGCTGCGCAGCGGCTTAAAGGGAGCATTGCTCCGCAGCACTTCCTTTTGTAACGCATGAGACCAAAGGAATAAGCAGCAGCAGCTGAAGCACGATATCAGCAACGGAGGGGTTTGTGAGGAGGGAGAGGAAAATAAATCGGAGAAAAAGTGAAGCTGAAAAAGAAAAAAAGTAAAACGCATTGCTCCTATACAGGAATACTTCCATTTCAAGCCCCATCAATTGCAAGACGATAAAATTGGTATCTGATCACCAGCAGCACTAATAGACAACAGATATATGTTTTTATACAATAAGTTACACGTACCAAAGAAGATGTAAATAAGCGCCAGTAAACTCAGTCCAACTGCTATACCAAGCTTCAGATCAACTGCGAAGCCAAGAAGTACTCCTGTTCCTCCACATATCAAGAGTGTAATGAACACCACCAGCCAAGAGAACTGGAAAAGGGGTTCCACCTGCTGACCAGCAAATGTCTTCATTTCATCTAAGAGTAAGAGTGAAACATTAGCTTGCTCGACAGAAAATTAGTGCAAGTAAATTATTCACTATAACATGTTTATTCCTCATTTCATGCATCTGAGGCTGAAAACAAACTGATTAAAAAAAAAAAATCTATATCCAAGAAAGGCTCACACATATTTGTGATCCTTCTTCTGGTGCCCAATATTCTTAAAGCAAACATTAAACATCAATATTCCCAGTATTTTAATTTTCCAGCTGCCTATCAGCATGTGGGGCAAATGGTGACCCTGTTGCTGTGCTTGCTTTTGAAGCATGTGGCTCTGGAGTTCATCACTTGCCGGTTTGAAGTCAATGCAGTCAGTCCAGGGCCCTTCCAGTAACTGACATCACCAGAGCAGCCCAGCATGGAGGGAAACCCTATTCTGGGCATTTCCACAAAAACAGGGCAGTATTTGGTTTTTTTTTAAGTCAAACAAATTTCAGGTTAGTTTATTTTCATTTTCTTCTGTAAAAGGGGGAATACGTTCAATAAGTAGCATCTCCCTCAGAACTTAGGTTTTAGGTGTCAGCTGTGGCTCAGTGGGGAGCACGCTTGCCTCTGAGTCAGAAGGTTGTGGTTTGAGTCCCACTCCAGGGAGTTCAGCACAGAAATCTTGGCCCACACTCCAGTGCAGTGCTAAGGGAGCACTGCACTGTCGGAGGTGCGGCCTTTCGAATGAGACGTTAAACCGAGGCCCCGTCTGCTCTCAGGTGGACGTAAAAGATCCCATGGCACTATTTCGAAGAGGAGCAGGGGTGTCGTGGGGCCAATATTTATCCCTCAATCAACATAACAAAAAACAGATTATCTGGTTCATTATCACATTGCTGTTTGTGGGAGCTTGCTGTGTGCAAATTGGCTGCCGCGTTTCCTACATTACAACAGTGACTAAACTCCAAAAGTACTTCATTGGCTGTAAAGCGCTTTGAGACGTCCGGTGGTCGTGAAAGGCGCTATATAAATGTAAGTCTTTCTTTTCTTCTTTTTTCTTCCACTATAATAGATGTAAACGGATATGATATAATTGGGATTACGGAGACATGGCTCCAGGGTGACCAAGGCTGGGAATTCAACATCCAGGGGTATTCAATATTCAGGAAGGACAGGCAAAAAGGAAAAGGAGGTGGGGTAGCATTGCTGGTTAAAGAGGAGATTAACACAATAGTAAGGAAGGATATTAGCTCTGATGATGTGGAATCTGTATGGGCAGAGCTGAGAAATATCAAGGGGCAGAAAACATTAGTGGGAGTTGTATACAGACCCCCAAACAGTAATGCTGAGGTTGGGGATGGCATTAAACGGGAAATTAGAGACACGTGCAATAAGGGCACAGCAGTTATCATGGGTGACTTTAATCTACATATAGATTGGGCTAACCAAATTAGTGACAATACTGTGGAGGAGGAATTCCTAGAGTATATACGGGATGGTTTCCTGGACCAATATGTAGAGGAACCAACTAGAGATCAGGCCATCTTAGACTGGGTATTATGTAATGAGAAAGGATTAATTAGCAATCTTGTTGTGCGAGGCCCCTTGGGGAGGAGCGATCATATTATGGTAGAATTCTTCATTAAGATGGAGAGTGAAGTAGTTGACTCAGAGACTAGGGTCCTGAATTTAAATAAAGGAAACTACGATGGTATGAGGCGCAAGTTGGCTAGGATGGATTGGGGAATGTTACTTAAAGGGTTGACGGTGGATAGGCATGGCAAACATTTAAAGATCGCATGGCTGAACTACAGAATTTATTCATCCCTGTTTGGCATAAAAATAAAACAAAAAAGGTGACTCAACCGTGGCTAACAAGGGAAATTAGGGATAGCATAAGATCCAAGGGGAGGACATATAAATTGGCCAGAAAAAGCAGCAAACCTGAGGATTGGGAGCAGTTTAGGTTTCAGTAAAGGAGGACAAAAGGATTAATTAAGAAGGGGGAAATAGAGTATGAGAGTAAGCTTGCAGGGAACATAAAAACTGACTGTAAAAGCTTCTATAGATATGTGAAGAGAAAAAGATTGGTGAAGTCAGAATCAGGGGAATTTATAATGGGGAACAAAGAAATTGGAGACCAATTAAATACATACTTTGGTTCTGTCTTCACAAAGGAGGACACAAATAACCTCCCAGAGAGGTCGGGGAACATAGGGTCTAATGAGAGGGAGGAACTGAATGAAATCAGTATTTGTCGGGAAATGGTGTTAGGGAAACTGATGGGATTGAAGGCCGATAAATCCCCAGGGCCTGATAATCTACATCCCAGTGTACTTAAGGAAGTGGCCCTAGAAATAGTAGATGCATTGCTGGTCACCTTCCAAAATTCTATAGACTCTGGAACAGTTCCCATGGATTGGAGGGTAGCTAATGTAACCCCACTATTTAAAAAAGGTGGGAGAGAGAAAACGGGGAATTATAGACCGGTAAGCCTGACATCGGTAGTGGGGAAAATGCTGGAGTACATTATAAAAGATGTAATAGCAGAGCACTTGGAAAACAGTGACAGGATTGGACAAAGTCAACATGGATTTACAAAAGGTAAATCATGCTTGACTAACCTACTGGAATTTTTTGAGGATGTAACTGGTAGAATAGATAAGGGAGAACCAGTGGATGTGGTGTATTTTGACTTTCAGAAGGCTTTCGATAAGGTCCCGCATCAGAGATTAGCGTGCAAAGTTAAAGCACATGGGATTGGGGGTAAGGTACTGACTTGGATAGAGAACTGGTTGGCAGACAGGAAGCAAAGAGTTGGAATAAACGGGTCTTTTGAGTGGCAGGCAGTGACTAGTGGGGTACCGCAGGGATCGGTGCTAGGACCCCAGCTATTCACAATATATATTAATGATCTAGATGTAATATCTCCAAGTTTGCAGACGACACAAATCTGAGTGGGCGTGTGTGCTGTGAGGAGGATGCAGAGAAACTCCAGTATAATTTGGACAGGTTGGGTGATTGGGCAGATGCATGGCAGATGCAGTATAATGTGGATAAATGCGAGGTTATCCACTTTGGTGGCAAAAACAGGAAGACAGATTATCTGAACGGCAATAGATTGGGAAACGGGGAAGTGCAACGAGACCTGAGTGTCCTTGTGCACCAGTCGCTGAAGGTAAGCATGCAGGTGCAGCAGGCGGTTAAGAAGGCAAATGGTATGTTGGCCTTCATAGCGAGAGGATTCGAGTACAGGAGCAAGGATGTCTTGCTGCAGTTGTGCAGGGCCTTGGTGAGACCACACCTTGAGTATTGTGTGCAGTTTTGGTCGCCTTATCTGAGGAAGGATGTTCTTGCCATGGAGGGAGTGCAGCGAAGATTCACCAGACTGATACCTGGGATGGCAGGAATGACGTATGAGGAGAGATTGGGTCGATTAGGCTTATATTCGCTAGAGTTTAGAAGAATGAGAGGGGATCTCATTGAAACTTATAAAATTCTAACAGGACTAGACAGACTAGATGCAGGAAGGATGTTCCTGATGGCGGGGGAGTCCAGAACCAGGGGTCACAGTCTAAGGATAAGGGGTAAGCCATTTAGGACTGAGATGAGGAGGAATTTCTTCACCCAGAGAGTGGTGAACCTGTGGAATTCTCTACCACAGAAGGCAGTTGAGGCCAATTCATTAAATATATTCAAGAAGGAGTTAGATATATTTCTTAAGGCTAAAGGGATCAAGGGATATGGGGAGAAAGCAGGGACAGGGTACTGAATTTGGATGATCAGCCATGATCTCATTAAATGGCGGAACAGGCTCGAGGGGCCGAATGGCCTACTCCTGCTCCTATCTTCTATGTTTCTATAATGACTAAATAGCCAAAGAAAACAACAAACTGGATAAATTGAATATTCTGTACAGAAGGGATTACATCTGTGAATAGATGGTCAAAATGAGAACTGACCGTCAAAGTCTGATTAGTTCACTGAGGCAATAAATATGATTCAAATAGCTTACAAAATTGTGCCATTTCCAGCAGATCATATCTGCAAGAGTGATCTAGAGTGGAGAGGTCTTGTACCATCTCCTTTGTTGGAAGTAAAATATTTCATTGTTTGTTCACAGGAGAAATATCTCCCATCGTTGCAAAACTTAAGGGATGAGAAAATGTCATTCAGCTAACCAAACCAGTTCTTTCCAAACCACATACTCCACCCAATTCATTTAATCTCCTAAGGACATCTAAAGTTTATTTCCTTATCTCACCCGTTCCAGTTATCTTCCTTGGGGCGACATTAGCAAAATCCCAGCAGCGAAGGAACAATCACATCCAACACAGTATTCAATCATCTCTGCACATATTTTTCTACAATCCTCAATGTTGTCCAAAACAACTCACTCATTCAGCTTATTTTTTTTTTTTTAAAGAAAGTGATATCAATATAGCAGCATTTGCTGGAAGTCTAATCCATATATCACTGCTCTGCACTGAAGGAAAAACAAAACATAAAACCTTCCTTCAAGAATTGTGTTTTTGGATTGGAAAATTGGAAATGTCACTATTATTTATTTAAGGAGGGAGGGAGAAACCAGGTAACTACAAACCCATCAGTTTACCATCAATTATGGGGAAATTACTGAAATCTATTGGAGACCAGAGTGACTGAGCATATGGACAAATATTATCTGATCAGAGAGAGTCAACATGGATTAGTGATGGGTAGGTCATGTCTGACTAATCTAGTTGAATCTTCTGAGAAGCTCACTAGCATGGAGGATAGGGGAATGTCTATGGAGGTTGTCCATATGGACTCCCAGAACGCATTTGATAAGGTTCTGCACAAGAGAATATTACCAAAAATCAAAGTGCAGGGAATTGGATGTAATCTTGTGACAATGGGTTGATAATTGGTTGGGAGATAGGAGACAGAGAGTAAGGATAAAGGAAATGTACTCTGATTGGCAGAATGTGACAAGTGGTGTTTTCCCAGGGATTTGTACTGGGGCCTCAGCTTTTCACCCTATTTATTAATGACATGGATGAAGGAAGAGTTGGTTAGCCAAGTTTGCAGATGGCACTAAGTTAGGAGGCACAGTAAGTTGTGTAGATAGGAGCATTAAGTTACAAAGGCACATAGACAGACCAAGTGTGTAGGCAAAATTATGGCAGATGGAGTTCAATTTGGTGAAGTGCGAGATCATCTACTTTGGATCAGAGTTAGACGAATCAGAATATTTTCTTAATGGTGAGAAACAGGAGCTGTGGAGGGGCAGAGGGTATTGGAGGTCCAGATACAAAAATCACTAAAAGTTAGTACACACAGGTACAAAAATTAATCAAAAAGGCTAATGGAATGTTGGCCTTTTATCTCAAGAGGGTTGGAATTCAAAATTGAGCAAGTGATGTTTCAGTTATACAGACCCTCAATCAGACCCCCATCTGGAATACAGCGTTCAGTTTTGGGCATCAAATGTCAGGAAAGTTATATTGGCCTTGGAAGGGGTAGAGCATATTCAACAGAATGATACCAGGACTTAAAAGGTTAAATTGTGAGGACAGGTTGCATAAACTTGGCTTGTACTCCCATGAGTTTAGAAGGTTGAGGGGTGATCTAATAGAGGTCTTCAAAATGATAAAGGAATTTGATAGGGTAGATACAGAGAAACTATTTCCACTGGGATATTCCAGGGGGGGGGGGGGGGGATCCAGAACAAGGGGGCATAATCTTAAAATCAGAGCTAGGCCATTTAGAAACATTTCTTCACACGAAGGGTAGTGGAAATCTGAAACTTTCTTACGCTAAAGGCTGTGGATGTTGGGTCAATTGAAATTTTCAAGAGTGAGACTGATAGATTTCTGTTAGGTAAGGGATATGGAGCAACAGCAGGTAAATGGAGTTGAGGTGCTAATCAGTCATCATCTAAATGAAGGGCAGAACAGGCTCAAAGAGCTGAATGGCCTACTCCTGTTCCTAAATTCCTATGTTCAGGCTTGCTTATTTTCATGCCTTTTTATGACTTCCTCCCCAATGTATCCTTCTGTATGCATTTTGTTTTAGCAGAATGGAAGCTTTGTTTTTGCAGAATGGTAGCTTTGTTTTTAAACATCATTTTAAAGAATTGCTTGAAAATGAAAAATAACTGAAAAGGAAATGGAGGTTCCCGTGCAGTTGTCGGTACCCTGTATAGCCTAGCTTAGGCAAACTGTTTCCAGACTTAAATTATCTTGCACAATATTTATGGTTGACCACGCTGGAGGAAGATGTTAAAACTGAGAATATTTTTGGGCCAGGCATATGCGGAATAATCGCACAAGAATAACTAAAGTGCTATTCACATCCATACATTTTTAAAAAAACAGTAGAGGGAAAATTAATCAACCAGCATGTAGACACTAGGACATGAATATCTAAAAAGGGATATTGTCACAATGATTTTATCCCAATGGATGACAGAAATTCCAATTTATATGTGGAAGTTGAATAAATGAGACCCTATGCGCATCACTGAACAATATATATCAATTCTGTAAATGTGCAATCACAATGTTTTACCTTCAAGCTTTTTCAGAAGAAATGATTTTCCGCTTCCCCACTGTGCATAAAGTCCGACACAAATAGGTGGTTGCATAGTTGGCTCACTCAGGATATCTGCCAGTGCACTGCTATACAGGTCATAACCAAGCATATCTCCATCCGTCTCCGAAGGTGAGAGATGTCCTGTGATTTTTTTTTTTTAAAAAGGGGGTTATTTTTATACTACAACATGTAATATCATATGAATTAGTTTCACCGTACCTATTTGAAAAAACAAATTTATACCAAGTAGCAAAGAAAAATAAGGACAGTAAAGGAGCATCAGTCAGTCTGCTGCTATTTAACTACAAGAGACAGATTAGAGAGGAAGGAGCTAGTTATGAAAGCAAGATAACTAAAGCAGAAAAAGGAATGGGGAAAAAATAAAAGCTGAGCTAAGAAAGAGATCACAACAGAGGATGGCATACATTATTAGCACCTCGAACCTATTCAAATGGTATTTTCTTTTTTGACTCCAATATAAACTTATCTACTTAACATAGGAAATCTCCAGAAAGGGAAGGAATATATAGTTAAATGATGCTTCAGTTTATTGCAGCTTACAGTGTAACTGCAGTTTCCTCTGAACACATGCAATCTTCAACGATGGGGCTCCACCAGAACAGCTCAATGAATGACTTGCTTGTATCGTGGAACCATAAACAAGACCCATTTGCAATTCCAGCGAAGATACAAGCCCTCGGGCCAGCACTGCAACTTTAAAGCAAAACTAGCAGAAGTTTGCAGCTCAATACTGCAGAATGAAAATTGATTAGAGACGGCAGAGAGTCGTAGCTGTGCCCTGATGAAATCAAAAGAGGGTGATTTTGATAACCAGTCCTGGAACAAGATAACATTTTTTGATGTCCTAGAGAAGTCTATGGAAGCAGCTTCCGTGTCAGAGGAAGCAAATTTCCTATTATGGTAACCTTTCCCCAGAACTACTGGACTGCAATCACAAGATCAAGTCAATTATAAAGGCCCTATGTGACTTTTCAAAAAAAAAATTCTCAGGATGTGAGCAACACTAACAAAGCTGCATTTATCGCCTATCTCTCAATGCCCTGATAATATGGTGGTGGACATTTTCCTTGTGCTGATGGTGCTTCCAAAATGGTGTGAAGATATTAAACCAGTTATGATTGCTGCTGTGGGGCTGGGAGGTGCTGTCGAAGTAAGCTTGGCGAGTAGCTGAAATACATCCTGCAGCCACAGTGCACTGGTGGTGGAGGGAGTGGATACGGAGTTCAGTGGCAGGGACGCTGACCAAATGGATTTCTCCATCCTGGATGGTGCAAGCATTCAAATTTTGTAGCAACGCCCTTCCATGCAGAAGTATTTTTACACATGCCTAACTTGAGCCTTGTGGATCGTGGAAAGGCTTTAAGGGGGTGAGGCAATGAGCTACACATCGTAGAGCACCCAACATCTGCTCTGCTCTTTTAATCAGTGATGATACTATTGTTCAATTAAGCTTTTATTCTCTGGTGACCTCCAGGAGGTTAATGGTGGAGGACTTGGCAATGGTGGTGCTATTGAAGGTCAGGGGAGATGGTTGAGGCTGCTCCATTGTCAAGAGTTGTGAATGGAGCTGGAAATTGTGGAATCATCCGCAAACAGCTCCACTCCTGACCTTATGATGAAGAGAAGGTCATTGATGAAGCAGCTGAAGTTGGTCAGGCCAAGAAATCTGCCTTGAGGAACTCAAGCAGCAATGTCCTGGGTCTACGGCAATTAGCCTCGAACAACAATGAAAGTCGTCCTGTGGGCCAAGTATGACCCAGTCTTTGGAAGGTTTTCTAATTAACCCTCATTGACCTGTTTTCCTAGGAGTTCCTTGGTGCCATACTCAGCCAAATGCTGCCATGATGCCAAGGGCAGATACTCCCTTCTCTTCGTCCACATCTGTATCAAGACTATGATAAAGTCAGGAATCAAGTGGTGCTGGCAAGACCTGAACTGAGCACCAGCAAACAGGTCATTGGTGAGTAGGTGTTGCTAGATGGCACTATTGATGACCTCGTCCATCAATTTGCTGATGGTTGGTAGGGCAGAAATTGTCCGGTTAGATTTGTCCTGCTTTTTAAGGCTAGGTCACACCTGGGCAATTTTCCAGATTGTCAGGTATATGCCAGTATCAAAGTTGCACTGTAATCGCTTGGCAGTGGAGAAAAAGTGGGTCACACACAGGGTACAAGATTCTACTTTCAAGACCTATCTTCCGACTTGCGGTATGACACGTCCACATTCAAGGCATGTTGGTACAATTTCTCCAGCAGAGTACGGGGGAAAGGTGCCAGTGTGGTTCCTGTTGAAAGTCATCACTTGGAAATGCTGCAATTAAATATGGCCCCCACCACAAACTCCATTCCCTAGCCATTGACTCCATCCCTCTCCCTAACATCTGCCTGAGGCTGAACCACACTGTTCGCAACCTTGCTGTCATATTTGATCCCGAAATGAGCTTCCGACCACATATCCACAGCATAACTAAGACGGCCTATTTCCACCTCCGCAGCATCGCCCGTCTCCGTCCTTTCCTCAGCTCATCCGCTGCTGAAACCCTCATCCATGCCTTTGTTACCTCTAGACTTGACTATTCCAACGCACTCCTGGCTGGCCTCCCACATTCTACCCTACGTAAACTTGAGGTCATCCAAAACTCGGCTGCCCGTGTCCTAACTCGCACCAAGTCCCGTTCACCCATCACCCCTGTGCTCGCTGACCTACATTGGCTCCCGATTAAGCAACGCCACGATTTCAAAATTCTCATCCTTGTTCTCAAATCCCTCCATGGCCTCGCCCCTCCCTATCTCTAATCTCCTTCAGCCCCACAACCCCTGCCGAGATATCTGCGCTCCTCTAATTCTGCCCTCTTGAGCATCCCTGATTATAAAATCGCTCAACCTTTGGTGGCCGTGCCTTCTTTTGCCTAGGCCCTAAGCTCTGGAATTCCCTGCTTAAACCTCTCCACCTCGCTACCTCTCTTTCCTCCTTTAAGACGCTCCTTAAAACCTACCTCTTTGACCAAGCTTTTGGTCACCTGCCCTAATTTCTCCTTGTGTGGCTCGGTGTCAAATTTTGTGTCTTTTAATACTCCTGTGAAGCGCCTTGGGACGTTTTACTAAATTAAAGACGCTATATAAATACAAGTTGTTGTTGTTGCAGTTTCCTGTGGTTTAATGCTTTATAACATTATAGGTGGCATGTATTAAGCATAGTTTCTTTTTAAGTAATGTCATAAAGTGATATGCAACTAGACCTGTCTTCAAGGATAAGAGAATGCATATGTCTGTAACTGCATGGCTCCTTGGCTCCACATTCTAAACTCCAACATTGCAAATTTGGCCAATTTCCCTTAACGCAACAAATCTCAACTTTTCAATTAATATTCTAACCTAGCTCTGGAAGAAATCGAACATACTCTAGCATTACTTCAAGAAATCCACACAAGATGTTCAGTATGCTCTATTCCATATAGCTCTTTGTTCTCCTCCCACTGCTCCTCGAAAAGATAATGACTTTCCTGTTCATAAAGCTCTCCTGCTGCTCATGGAAAAACAGCATGATGGTTAAGACTGCGAACACGTTACTCTAGGGCTCCATGTCAGGGAACTCAACATACATACCTCCCATTCCATTTGTCACATACTTTGGATATCGTCTCACTATCCATGTGTGAAGGAAGTGAAGAAATTTCAACTGCTTCCTAAACCCTAGAGTAGACAAGTTGTCCTGTAGTGCAACCCCTCCTTCAACTATGATCCAAACCTGTCCTGCTTCTCAGAATATGGATCTTGTAGATGTCTAAGCAGGTGTAATCCAACAGCATTCAGTTTTTGTTTTAATCCAGCCACATAAAACCAACTATAGAATAACTTTATCCCCTTTTCCACAACACCCATTTCAGCAACAAAAATTAGTTAACGGACTCTTCCAATACCTCAAGAGAACTTATCCAGTAAGTAACTGGGTTATGCAGACCAAGAAAGCCCCAGGTTGGATCCAAAGTCTACGCTAAGATAGCTAATCACTGGTGACATGTCAGCAAGCTGACTACAATTGATTATCATCCCTTGACTAGTGTTGGGAGGGGCGGGAAATCAGCAAGGAATCACACTCCTGATCAGTATCCAGTAACCCCTGCTGGAAGTGTCCATGTGCAAATATCAGGACAACATTGGCTTCAACTGTGATGCCCATCAGGTCTCACAGCTGGTTGACACTCACTATCAAAGCTCACATGTGAATAATGGTCGCTTGGTACCCATGGAAATATATCCCAAAAGAAGTCAAAGCCCTGGCTGTAGTATTCAGTGGATTACAATATTCAACTGTTAACCTGTAAAAATCTAAAATTTGAACTAGTCCACCCACCCCCCACTTAAAATGTCCATTTTTAAAATGGGCAGTCGCTTGAATCAGCCAAAAAGCAATAACTATTACTCATTTTTATTATCGACTTCAAAGTTGCCAGTTATTGCGTTTTAAGTGCTCTGTTTACTTCAGGCAGAAGCAGCTATATTAAGGGATTCTGACAATTTAATGAATTTTTATCTTCTTTTTCCACACGGATCGTGGAACTTTATTTCAATTAAACTCAGATTATATCGAATTAAATTAGGTGGATTCTGTGAATTACAGGATTGAAATTTAACCAGTCTCTTGGTTTACTTAATAATTTCTTTGTTGAGGAATCTCTGCCACTCAACGCTAACACGCAGACGGTATATTTTTGATTCCAATTAAACCGTAGGACATTATTAAAGAAATTGGAGAACATCCCTTTAACAGAGGGATGTTACTACAGCCCATCTGTGGTTAGTGAGATGTGACTTGGGCCAGGCTATGAACAGTCAACAGCACAGAGACGAAAAGGAGGCGGTGTCACTGAGCAACAAATGGTTGCAAAAATCTGTAATAGGATCATGCTGGCGGACCTGGTCAGCGGTCATTCTATATTTACAACCCTCAAACTACAGGTTGCAGACAATCTACTCGTTTTCCGGATAGATAGCGCGAGCTGTTTCTGTGTCCGGCGTCGCTCAGACCCCATCTGGAGGACTTTTATACCCATATTACAGCGCTACAATGTTATACCGACCATTGCATATAGCGGGCAAATCGCGCCCGCTACAAGCGGCGGGGACTGTGTAACAAAAAAGGATTCAAGGGACAATTAGATGTGTTTTTGGGAATGGAAGGATATGGTGAGAAGGCATGTAGGTGGGGCGGATATAAAAATCAAAAAGGAGGCTTACGAACATGCAAAAAAACAAAGTTCAATTGCGGGGCATAGCCCTGCAAACTTGGTGCTTTGTCCCCATTTTGCACTCAAAAAAGAGGCACAATGGGTTCTAACCCCACAGTTTTTTTGTACTGGATTGTTCTTGCAATACAGCCACGAGCCATGCATTCTATTTGCCTCTGCAATAGCCTCTCATTACTGGTCGTGCACTTCCAGAGGCTCGTACTACGGTTCCCCGTTTATTTGTTATGGCAGGCAGGATGGCATTACTCTTCAGCATTTTTAGCTTCCCCCACTGTAAGGTGGGTGGTTCCCTGTCCCTAACCTCCTGAATTATGAAAAATGTTGTAATGGTTCAGGCAAGGACAGCCACCTCACAAGCAAATGTGGTTTCAATGTTTTTACCTGAAAGTCCTCAATATTCATAGTGTACATGTTTGCAACTTTTATATATTGGAACTACTTTCGCAGAGCCACGATACAAAATAATGCACCTGGATTCAAATGCTCTGGAAGATTACTCTTCAGCTCCATAATGTCAAGGCCCCAGGTACAGTCAGCTTTTTTTAAGCATAGTTCACAGGGCTCATCAGAATTTCTGGGTTGCAATAGGGCACCCAGCACACTCAGTATCTCTCCTGATGGGATTGGGCAAAACCTCTCTGTATTTGCCTATTTTATTGGAGGTAAACTGGTCAGCCTCTTATCTCCCTTTCAGAGTTCCACCTTCCACCTTCTCTTTCACCCTTTTTTCCTCTGACTGGGAATGTAAGTGGAGGTTTGACATGTCTTTTAAGACATTTTACATAGTTTTAATTTATATTAAAAATGAATCACTCAACCGGGAGATTTAATTAACTCTTTTTATTATTCATTCAGGACTACATACTTCATTGTTCTTCCTTTCTTGGAGTTTACAGACATCACATGGTTCTGTTGTTTACCTATCTTGTTTTAATCATCCTGTTCTGACCTGGTTATGGTTCTTGTTGCACTCTACTTATTTGCTGAAAATTATAAAATTAAAGAACTTTTAAAAAACAAACCAAAAAAAAATTGAATACAGTAAGGGTACAAGAAAAATAAGAGAGGGGGCATGATGTGGATGGATTATTGTAGTGTGCATGATGGGCCAAATGGCCACCTCCTGTGCTGTAAATTTCTATGATTTGATGAAATCAAGAGAAATTAAAATTTCAGGGGGGAGAATTCTTACTAACGATATGCAAGAATATTTGTTCCATGTCCAACTTTGCTATTTTTGGTACTATATTCCAGAAAAAAAAAGTGCATAAACCCAGCTCCATTACGTCAAATGGAGTTGAAACTAAAATAATGAATCAGCCATTTTAAACAGTATACCCTGTATGGATCAACAAAGTAGTTGATAAGCATCAAACTCTGCACAAATTAAAAATAACAACGCTGTGATAGAAGCATTTGGAAACTGCATTGCTGATGTTCAATATAAAAGAAGCTATTTCATTCACTTAAAGGGAGTTCTATGAATTACATGAAGGCGCTGGGCTTGCAACCAACTGACAACCAAACACATTCTCCAAGCTTTCTTTACTCTCAGTAACTACCAGAGTTAATTTTGAGAAACACCTGATCTTACACTTTGCTCCGCCTCCTGTTGTACCACCCAAGAGAAAAAGTTATACCTTGAATTGATGATGACACAGCAATCTCATCAAGGTCTTCAGATGATGTTACAAAATGAAGAGCAAAGCAGTTTATAACCATTATTTGAATCGGAGATGAGATTTCAGACTTGTAATTGCTCCCATTATCATGTTTTTTTAAATAATATTTATTATAATGGCACAGTTCTCAAGAACGTTTTAAGGGGTTTTTTTTTTAATTCAAAACTGCCAGTGATCACAAGAATACCGATTGCCAAGTGAAACCTGCATAATCAATGTATGGCATTCAAAGTACCGATGATTGTAGTCTAATCACTAATTTTAGTGATAATCAATATTGTAATCAACTGTGAATTATTAGTTTCTGGTCAAGACAGTGGTACATAAAGGGATTGAACAACATCAAACAGAAAGGGTCGAGTTCAAGCACTTTACAATAATCATTGGAAACCTGTTAGTTACAGTCTTGAAATTAATTGCCTACAATATTTTAAATTTTACATGAAGTATTTATTCTGTTTTTGCACCTGCATCGGTTGCCAGTGCAGATACCAATTTACTCACAGGTATACTGTTCTAGATGATATGACTACTTCAGAAAGTGGCCTGCAATGCATTGCCAGAAAATAACATTATGGAACTGATTTTCTGCCCCACGTTGGCCTCGATGCAAAAACAGATGGAATGGACCCACAGGTACTCACTCTGCCTGTCCTGACATGACCTGAACCCTGCCTGGAGTTCCAGGTTCAGGTCATCTGTAAAGGCCTGGCATTCCCTACTCGCAGGCCTATCCCTTGACAGGGAATCAGGAATGGAGAACCAGCCAGAATATGTCCAGGCCCAAAGATCCACTGCAACACCTGGGCGGGGTGGGGTGGGGGCCAGTGCCTTTTTAAGCCTCACTTGTCTACTGCCAACTTCTGGCACCCAGGTTTCAGTGTACACCTAACATACTTGCAGCAAAAAAGAGACGGATTAACACCTTAGGCCTTCCCACCTCATTTGGCTGGCTGTTCCTCAACCCTGGAAGATCTTCAGGAAGCACCTAAATAACATAAAGGGGTAGTTACCAAAGCCACAGTCTCTGCCCCCTTTTTCTTCTCCTTTGTGCCAGGGATAGCTGCACACATACTGGCATCTCCCAGTCAGTCTCTATTGTAAAATTTTATCTTTCAGAATTATTGATTAGCAGCGACCTGAGAGTTAAGACATTCAGTTCCACTTCTGCAAAAACCACAAATGGAAATAAGGTGTCACTAGATAGTAATCAGGAGTGAGAACTCTGATAATTGTTTTCCCCCCATACTAGGAGGGGAGGCCAAAGCCTATATTGTAGCACCGTAGCGGAGATTAGCTTACTTAGCACGGACTTTCCTCATCTGTATGGCTCAGCACCACACTAGATACCATCACGTGCCATCAGAGAAGCCCCGTGTATTTTTATTTAATTAACCAACTTTGATTCTTTTCACAAACACAAGTATTTCGCGATTGCACACAAACAAGTAAGGCTCTTACTTGCTCCAAATATCTGTGTCAAAATGCTTTTCTGATGGCTGCAATCTATGTTGTATGGAGTCTCGCTTGCTTTGTTAGGTCGGTATAGTAGACGTCCATCTTTAGGGTTTCTCAACAGCAATTCTGCTAATTTTCTGCTTCTCCCACGGATCGCTATGTGAAGTGGAGTGTCTCCCTTCTGAAACCATAAATAATGAAAACTTTAGGAAAAATATTTCCCAGCCCAATCATATTGTGCCTTGCTAACCAGACTTCATTTAAAAGACAAGCTTACATAAAGGCAATCAGAACATAATTCTGATTGAAGCATAAAAGTTCAGCATTCGACTATGCAAAAAATAAGATTTCACAGCAGATTGGCGACATTAAAAAGTATTTATTGGCATCCAAGTTCTGTGATATTACTTTAAAAAAAATAGACATACAATATAATTAATTGCAAGTAACTTCTGGGGAATAAAATACTCAAGCACTTTCAGCATTTACATATGTATGTTATTGAATGACATTTTCCCATTGGAAGCAGTGCACTATACTTACTGTAGCGGTACAATTGTTGAACACCCAAATGCTCAGTCAAAAAATAAAAATCGAACAAGCAAATTTTCTAAGGCAAAATATTCACGCGTACCTATGTTTAAGCACTAAAGTTAATAACATACAGAAGGGGCAGCACTTTGCAGCTAAACGAGATATCGCCACTCATTCAGATATTATTATTTCCATTAATTTACTTGAGATTTGTTGGCCAAATAACCAATTACTCAGCCAGACAAATCAAATAAACCACTTCAATAAATTCACGAGACAGACAATTGCCTGTTTCAATGAGAGGGGATCTCAATGAAACGTATAAAATTCTGACAGGGCTAGACAGACTGGATGCAGGGAGGATGTTTCCCCCGGCTGGGGGGGGTCTAGAACGAGGGGTCACAGTCTCAGGATACGGGGTAGGACAGTTAGGACTGAGATGAGGAGAAATTTTTTCACTCCGAGGGTGGTGAACCTGTGGAATTCTCTACCACAGAGGGCTGTGGAGGCCAAGTCACTGAATATATTTAAGAAGGAGATAGATAGATTTCTAGACACAAAAGGCATCAAGGGGTATGGGGAGAGAGCGGGGATATGGTATTGAGATGGAGGATCAGCCATGATCATATTGAATGACGGAGCAGGCTCGAAGGGCCGAATGGCCTACTCCTGCTCCTATTTTTCTATGTTTCTGTATGGAGTACGGCTGCACGTATTTAACCATATTAGTGTCAGTCCCAAACTATCTTTCAAATTGCTACAGAATAATCCACAAATTATACAAGGTAACAAAATGATTAAATTGTAAAGGTACAAAGTCAAAGAGTTGTGGTGAAAGATAAAATAGACCGTATAGCTAGACAGCAGTGGTGTAGAAAAATTTAAAAATAGAAACAGAAAATGCTGGAAAGACTCAGCAGGTCAGACAGCATCTGTGGAGAGAAACGTCAGAACGTCGACAGGTCCATCAACCTGAAATGTTAACTGTTTCTCTCTCCACAGATGCTGCCTGACCTGAGGTTGGGGCTAGGGGAGGAAATGCTGGCGTAGATCAGGGTCAAGTGTTGGCAGGCCAGGATGAAGTGATCTGCTACCGTGAGGAAATTTCCACTTCCAAATTTGGTGGTCCCCAATTCCGCAGCCTGGCAAGTAATGTACGCCTGCTTCATGCAGGATTACTCTATACGCTGGGGGCACCAGAGGATGAACTGCTAGGTTTTCCTCTGTGCATCATCTGGTCAGTCCCACCTCTTTCCGTGACGTCACCAGTAATAAAAAGGTAGAAACAAGAACTGCCCGCCTCCACTCCTTCAGGAAATCCCCATCTGGCACAACCGGGTCTTGCTCCAAAATTCACTTTCACACTCCTCCCGAAATAATACTCCAGTATGCCCCGATTTCCATCTACGCCTCATATTTTGTATCTATTGATAGAATGCACCGTGGAATGTCAGCTCCGGATTGTATCCGGATCGAGTGTCTGCAAGGTTTGATCCTAATTTATTTCCAAAGTGCTTTCTTAAAGTAATAGCACTCTAATAACTCAGTGATTTTCCCTATTTACACTGGATTACTTCACCAGAAGCCACAGTAAAATGAGATTTGATCCAAACAAATATTCTTGTGATAGCATTCTAGAAAAAACTCTGACCTTAAGCTGACTATAGAAACAGGATATTTATGTAATCACAGAGGTTACCTGCACAGTGAAACACAATTAAATGGGAGGTAGCATCAATGCAGATTAGTGATGCAGTGAAAAACAGAAAAGTAAATTTAGTACAAATATAAAGGCATTTTTTTTTGCAAACGCTGGGAAGTAAAGTTACTGACGCATACAAAAGAGCCATCATAGCAGCGCAAGCCCTGTAGCAATTTATGGTAGCTATGAAGAATGATCGAAATAATTGCTGTCATGCAAAATTGTGTAAAGAATTTTGGGCTAGAAATTCGGTATCGCCCCGATGGGGGCGCTAAATTTTTAAAAATTGGGGAGAATTAGCGGCAGGCGCTAATCCTTCTGACCTCCCGCTAAATTGATTATTAGCGCTCCAAGAAAGAACTGGAGCGCTAAATCAAGCACTAATCACCTAACTTAGGGCGCTACACACAGAGCGGGGCGCTACACACACACACAACGATAACCAATTTCAAGTGCAGTCCAATCGGGACTCATCATTCACACTGGCTCCTTCCAGATCTTAAAGGAGAGGTTTAATCATTCTGCACCACCTCATTCTGAAGCAGAGCCTTCTAAGACACTGCCCCTCAGTTAAATTTATGTAGGAGAAGTGCTCCCGGAATACCCTGGGAGGGTAAGGCCTCCTGTTGACAGTCCTGTTGGCCCTCCTCCCTCTGGCCACATTTTCCAATCTTTGTCTCTGCCTCCGACGTTGATGCTGGAGGGCGAGCACCAGTACAGCCCCCATTAATGTAACCAAGTGTAGAGAGTTTGAAATCTTAGCAGAATGAAAGTGACAAATTTTTAGCAGGCAGAACACTCCTGAAAGTAAGAAACGTTTAACTCACTGAAATCAGCTGTTTCGCAATGTGAAACTGAGCAGGCAGCATTGATTGGCCACTAAAATGAAAGCGGATATTGATCCCTTTAAATACCGTTCCTACAACGGCCATCGAATGCAGAATGCCGCCTCTTCCTGCCGTTGTTCAGGCCAGGCGCTAAGGCAGGGGGCGGCAGTCAATTTTGCATCTGAGCCATTAACGGGGCGTTCCAAACTCATTATCACGATCTACCAGGCGCTAAAGGCCTAGGCGTTAAATGTTCGCGCCAGCGCTAAATCCCGGGTTAATTTCGCGAGCGGTGTTGGATTCACTGCGCCCTGCCACAAACCCATTAGCACACCCTCCCCCCCCCACCCAGGTGCTAATATGCCAAATTTCCCCCCCTTTATCTCTAAACTGAAAAATTTACTACTGTTCATCTTGCATCACCAAAAAGCACTTTTTTTCATAACACCCCAACGAATCCTCTCCAACTGTACATTATGTTGTTTGCCATAGAATCTCAATTATCCACTCGCCTCTTACCCACACTCTCATTTCACAGGAGTCTGGGGATCAGTAAACCACACTGTAGAAAGCAGTGAGAGAGAAGGACGCACTGGTCAACTGTTTAGGAGTATGGAGCAGCTTCTTGTATTTGACTTTCCCTAAATTAGTTCCTTCTGTCAGCTCAAGAATACCTCAAAAGAAGATCTGAAAGGAATCAAAACTTGAGGGATATATAATAGGCAACTCCAGTCCCCAAAACTGCTCATCAGCACATTCCTCGTTCCAGTGAAATCTCAATTACCCATCAATTTTCATTATCTCTCCATCATGGCAAATAATCAAGGTTCCACGGCATATGAATTTTAATTTTTTTTTTAAATCTTACTGAATTTGACTCCCACTCCATAAATTGTCCTGTACTGCGGATGACATCAGAATGAACGTGTTGAAACGTTCCACACAATATTTCACTGTAATATCGGTTTTCAATGCAATTTTTACAACTTGCCGTAAAAGTCAATCATTGAAAATAACAGGACATCACATTGCAAAGATGCTGCAGCATCAATGTTGCTAATCAAATTACATGCAAAAGCAGTTGTTACCTTATCCACTGCAGAGACTTTAGCACCTTTATCCAGTAAAAGTTCAACAATCTCAATATTTCGCATTTTCGTTGCTTTAATGAGAGGCGTCTCACCATCCTGAAAATGCAAGAAAGATCTTATTCATTTTAAAATCAGTGACTAAAATATTCTATAACCTACTTAACACTGCCTTCTCCAGATGACATGAAAAATAGGTCTTCTGTGGAGTTGTAGCAATTCTCAAAGACTCTGCGACAAATAATTTCATTGTAACCACCCCAAAAATCACCAATTAGAGCAAAAAAAAGTGGGAAGAAATATAACTGCTAATCAACTAATTTAATTTGTATTTAATCACAGTTAATGAACATTTCATTTGCAAATAGTTATACCTCTCTATAAACTCAATAGTTATATGTCAACAAGTAATATAGTACTAAAACTGGAAATGCTTTAAGAATGGTGTTCTGTTTTTCGGTATTATAATATGGAATATCACATACTTCAGATGTCCTGGCAATTCTTCGAAAATTTCAAACAAAATTGTAATGAATTGTGCGTCAGCAGCAACATCAGTACCCGGAAATACAGAAAATGTTTCCAGTTTATGCACCCAGAGTCAACAGTAAGTGCTCCCAGGCTAGGTATAATACAAGCTAAGTGCAGGGTAAAGCTTCCTTTACACCCCCTGCAACTTCAGTACAACATTCCCATAGTACTGATTAATTATTCCATTCCCCTACTAGTTATTATTGTGGTCTCTCGGTCATGGAACTGTGGCTAATTTTGTGCAATACGATCGCTCTCACTAGGAACTAGATCAAAACTTTACAAACTTATTCACTTAGGTCAATTAAAGACGGCAGAAGGAGAAGAATTTCACCCTATATGCATGTGATAGGTTCACTTCCGAATGAAACAACATGCCAGACCTTGCGGTGTGCCCAGTTAAGTTAGGCTTACTCGTGCACATTTAGATTTTAACATTTTTTGCCCACAAAGTTGCTGGAAGTGTGAGCTGATAACGGCGCAGCGAGGGAACCAGGGCATCTGAGACCTTGGTGAACAACAAGACAAACAGTGCATCTCCTTAACCAATGAGTTTTAAGGATTGAGAAATAAACAAAGGAAGAACTGAGAAGGAGGGTGAATTAGAGTGGGTGAATTCAATGTCAAATCAGGTACAAAAGAGAAATAAAGAGAGGGAAAGAGTGATTGAATTAAGAAAAAGAAAAAGACAGAAAGGAAATGCAAGAAAAAAAAATAATTTTAAATTTGACATTTTTAAAACTCGAAACTTGAAGGAATGAGACTCCACACCTATAATTGTTTACTTTCCGGGCAAGAGAGGTTGACTGGTAGTCATTAACAATTATCACATTGGTAAAAGGGTACTTATGCTATTAATTATTAGACTTAACTTTCTGTGGCGAGTTTAATGGGCAATTAATGTGCAAATGCAGCAACTTCATGAAAATCAAGGAGGTAAAGGACGAGATGCTGTTTTTGTGAAGCTAATGGCGGAGCAGTGCAAATCAGTCAGCAACTTGTGGCGATTCGCAATTCATGGGGTATCGCTTCCTCGCTGCAAATTGTTGGCAATTTTCATATTAATAACGGCTTGCATTGTTCATATGCCGTTACCTTTTCACCAAAATCTGGCCCATAAATATTCTAATAAACTGCAGCACCGACCATTACCAAAAGTGATACAACTCAGCAGATACAAGAACACGGGTCTCACAATGGCAAGCACATGCAAGGATCCTCCAGGGGTCAAAGTTGCCAGCATCATTTGGGTCATGAAGTTCAGGGAGAGGGGAAAACTGATAGACCTTTTACATAATAATCACTTTCCCAAAGTTAATTTATTAGATCTATCAAGATGTCTGCAAATTAGACCTTGCCTCCTGGGGGGACAAAGAGAGAAAGAATAAAGTGACAAGATACCAAAATAAAACATTAGTATAATTTTGTACAGTATCGATTCCAGTAAGTATCCAGTCATACCTTAATGCAGATTTCTGTGTCAGGATTGCACTGAAGAATATCCCTTACTACGGTTGCATTTCCTTTCTCCACAGCCCAGTATAGAGCAGTTTTATTATCCTAAAAACAATTTTAGAAGAAATTACAGCATTAAATAAATTAAAATCTTATTTCACTTCGCCAAAGGCGAAAAAAGCTTCCTTTTTCTTGGAACTAAACCACCCAACATTCAACTTTAAACGTCAGCTTGGCTCTGCGGTATTACTCTTGCCGCTGAGTAACAAGGTTGTGGTTTCAAGCCTCACTCCAGAGACTGGAGCACATAACCTCGGCTGACACTGCAGTGCAGTACTGAGGAACTACCACACTGCAGAGGTGTGTCTTATTTTGGATAAGATGCTAAACCAAGATCCCATCTGCCTTCTTAGGTGGACATAAAAGATACCATAGTACCTTTTCAAAGAACAGCAGGAGAGTTCTCCCGGTCCTGGAGAACATTTATCCCTCAAACTACAACGCTAAAAGCAGATTATCTGGTAATTTCTCTCATTGCGGTTTGTGGGACCTCTGTACGCAAACTGGCTACCGCATTTCCCTATATTACAGCAGTGACTACACTTCAGAAATACTTTATTGGCTGCGAATCGTTTTGGGCCATCCTGAGTTAGTGAAAGGTTCTATAAATGCAGGTCCTTTCTTCCTTTCAAAACAATTTTTTTACACCAACTGATGCGGTGAAGTGTAAAAGGACTACTCATTTTCCCCATCAGCATCAAACACCCTGTAACATCATCCTATCCTTTTAATTTTTACCTCAAAGCGTCAACTCATGATGGGGTATGGTTCCTGATGCAGAAAACACCTTTCAGTACCTTCTCCAAGTAGCCATTCTTCATGTATAAGCCAAGACAAGGTCTATTAGCAAACTAAATCCATCATTTAACCTTTAAGAGAAAGCTTTGCATAAATATGTCCTCGTCTCAAAAGGCAAGGTTGATTGGAATTCCAGAATACTTGCCCATGCTCACATTCCACCGTTCAACCCGTTGCCTTCCAGAGAGCATTCTCCTCCTATCCAGGTAATAGAGGACCATTATGTCCCAGAAAGTATTTGATCAGCTCAGTTTGCATTTATAATCTCCGATTTTGTGGATAGTTTTATATTAAAAACATGTCTCCTCCAGTGTTCACTATTGAAGCTAATTATCTCTGCAGCAACACCTTTCCTTGTCTTGTGATGATCTATGTTTAGACTTACCGTTCCCTTTATATCTATGTCAGCATATTTTTGCAGCAGAGCCCTCACAATCTCCACATGACCACCTTTAACAGCACCAATTAGGACCGTGTCGCCACTCTGAAAAGAAAATGCACATACAACATGATGGAAATTTCGCCCACAAGCATAATTCCATGACAATAAGGAATTTAAAAAAAGATAAGATTGAACATAGCATCAGAATCTTCATGTAAATGCACAAACTAAAGTTTAAACCTACTTTTGGTAAAACTTTGCTGCGTGCACGCTGTCCAAGCCATTCATTTAGTTGTTGCTTTTTTAAGTACACAAATACTCAACAAAAATTCCTGCCAATCACAAGGTTAGCTTCTAATCTCAAATATACCATTGTGATGAGGCGTTTCCCCGCAAGGGGGGGGGGGGGGGGGGGGGTGGAATCAAAGAGCCAGTCATCACTCCCATCCAATGTGGTAGATTTCCTTGCAGCAGGTTATGTAAATGCAGGAACAGATGCCCAGCCAGTCTGCTTGGGAAGGGATAGTGTGACACAGGGAGAAAAAGATGGACAAGGAATAAAGACATTCCAAAATTACAATAAGATTACAGTATCCCTTAGTAGAAAGCTTCAAGAACAATAATATGAAGAACTTAAGGTTCTAAATTACTGTCAAAACCATGAAGGGAATTATGATGAACAGAAGCCTATATATAATAAAATGCGAGTTACAAATGTCGGGGGAAATAAAGTAGCAAGATCCACACTTTTTCCAAGGTTTAGGATTACAAGTGTTAGTTTGTGTAAATTTGAATCTGCATGGTTAACCTCAACTAAAATTCACTGAACACAAACTACTAGAAAAAAAATACTAAATACAAACCCTGTCAGGGATATTGACATAAGTGCCAGCGTCCAACAGATCCTGAACAATCTCGATGTGACCTTCCTTGGCAGCAATCATCAAAGCTGTATTCCCATCTTTATCAGTCAGATTGACATTTGGGTTGCGATTTAGCAATTCCTTCACTCCTTCAGTATAGCCACCTTTAACTGCCACTATTAAAGCGGTCATAGAGTTCTACAAAAAGATGTGAAAATTAGTGTTTTTTTTAAACAAAGCTTAATACAAATAATATTTTTCTAACATAGATGCCACAGTGCCATCTCTTCCTTTCGAGGAGCTAGTTAGTATAACTACGTTATTAGTATATCTCCTGTGGCGTTGGACACAGGGAGTGAAGACCAAGTGTGAGGGAGTACATTTTGGCAAGAAAAATAAGGAGGTCACATACTCCTTGGAAAATAAGTGCCTAAATGGGGTAGAGGAACAGAGAGATCTGAGGGTACAAATACACAGATCACTAAAAGTTGCGACACAGGTTAATAAGGCCATTAAAAAAAGCAAACAAAGCACTGGGGTTCATTTCTAGAGGGATAAAATTGAAAAGCAGAGAAGTTAGGTTTAACTTGTATTGAACCTTGGTTGGACCATACTTGGGAGTACTGTGAACAGTTCGGGTCTCCATATTATAAAAAGGACAGAGGCACTGGAGAAGGTGCAAAAAAGATTTACCAGAATGATATCAGAACTCAGAGGTTATACCAATCAGGAAGGATTGAACAGGCTAGGGTTCTTTTCTCTAGAAAAGCGAAGACTGAAAGGTGACCTGATATAGGAGGTCTTTAAGGTTATAGGGTAGACGTTGAGAAGATGTTTCCACTTGCGGGCCAGACCAGAACTAGCGGCCAGAAATATAAGATAGTCACGAATAAATCCAATGGGGAATTTAGGAGAAACTTCACCCGGAGAGTGGGAGAATGTGGAACTCACTGCCACAATGAGTAGTTGAGGCAAATGGCATAGATGCATTTAAGGGGGAGCTGGATAAACACACGAGGTAGAAAGGAATAGAAGGATAGGCTGATGGGGGTTATAGATGAAGAAGGGTGGGAGGCAATGTTTCCTTTAAGATGTTTTAAAACCTGAGCCATAGAATGCTGTCAAAAGGCTGCACACTGCCCTGGAGGAGCAGAATGTCCACAAGAGCTGTGCAAAAACAGCCCCCAGGGTACGCTCCTGCTATCCCCGTCACCAAGTCCCTTTCTCGGCTTCCCTCACAGTACCAGGCGGCCTCTTCCTGTGCTGCTGCTGCCTCTCAGAAGGGATTCTGAAATCAGTTGGGAGGCTGACAGGGCGCACAGGAGAACAGAAAACAGAGAGTAGGGATAAACGGGTTATTTTCAGGTTGGCAGGCTGTAACGAGTGGGGTGCCGCAAGGAACAGCGCTGTGGCCTCAGCTGTTTACAGTTATATTAATGATTTAGATAAAGGGACCGAATGCAATGTATCCAAGTTTGCTGATGATACAAAGCTAGGTGGGAAAGTAAGCGGTGAGGAGGACACAAAGAGCCTGCAAAGGGATATAGACAGGTTAAGTGAGTGGCCAATAAGGTGGCAGATGGAGTATAATGTGGGGAAATGTGAAGTTATCCATTTTGGTAGGAAGACTAGAAAAGCAGAATATTTTTTAAATGGTGAGAAACTATTAAATGTTGGTGTTCAGAGAGATTTAGGTATCCTCATACAGGAAACACAGTTAGCATGCAGGTACAGGAAGCAAATAGGAAGGCAAATGGCATGTTGACCTTTATTGCAAGGGGGTTGGAGTCCAAGAGTAAGGAAGTCTTATTACAATTGTACAGGGCTTTGGTGAGACCACGCCTGGAGTACTGTGCACAGTTATGGTCCCCTTATCTGAGGAAGATATATTTGCCTCAGAGACGGTGCAACGAAGGTTCACTGGATTGATTCCTGGGATGAGAGGGTTGTCCAATGAGGAGAGATTGGGCCTGTACTCTCTGGAGTTTAGAAGAATGAGAGGTGATCTCATTGAAACATAAAAGATCCTGAGGGGCACTGACAGGGTAGATGCTGAGAGGTTGTTTCCTCTGGCTGGAAAGTCTAGAACTAGGTGGCATAGTCTCAGGATAAGGGGACAGCCATTTAAGACTGAGCGGAGGAGAAATTTCTTCACTCAGAGTTGTGAATCTTTGGAATTCTCTACCCCAAAGGGCTTTGGATGCTGAATCGTTGAGTATATTCAAGCATGAGAGAGAGATAGATTTTTGGGCTCATGGGGAATTAAGGGATATGGGGTTCGGGCTGGAAAGTTGAGTTGAGGTCGATGATCAGCCATGTGGAGCAGGCATGAGGGGCCGTCTGGCCTACTCCTGCTCATAATTCTTATGTTCTAACTCCTCAGTCTTGAGCCCAACTGAGTTAAGGGATGCAATAGGGAGGCGGCACAGGGTGAGAAGAGGTGCAAGGAATGGGCTGGGAATCAGGGCTAGCTAGGAGAAAAAGAAGCAGGGTGCAAAGAAGAGTCAGAAACAATGACCATCAATATGGTAGAGATATCAGCCAACTGGACTGCAGTCAGCAGGGCTGCAGGTGTGCGTGATTGGGGAAATGCATGGGGCAAGGCAATGCATTCTAGTAGGAGTGAGAAGTCGCACAACACCAGGTTATAGTCCAACAGCTTTATTTGAAATCACAAGCTTTCGGAGCGCTGCTCCTTCGTCAGGTGAAGTAGGAGGGAAGGCTAAAGAGATGGGCCAGTGGCTGAACCCAAAGCCAGCTAGGCAGGAAGTAGTAGGTAGACAGTGGAGGGGTGTAGGTATTATTTATTTGCTGAGAGGCAATATAAATATATTAAAAAGGTAAAAATAATTATTTTTTAAAAATAAACTGCTAAAAAAAATAAAAGTGGTGGCACATGCTAGATCCAGCATTTAACACAAATCACAAGAAAGATTTGGTATTCTTTTCCTAGGTATTTTGCATCAGGGCCACTCTTAAGGATGTGAGAAGCTGAGAACTCATTTAGGAGAATAATCTATACTAGAGAATTTGATGTAGCTAAAATAAGCAGAAAGGGCAGAACAGACCCAAAAACATAGCAAAGGTGTTTTCTTTGAGCCTGTAGATCGAAAACAAACCCTACTTTTGTCCTGGCCCTTATCTCATTGAACACATCAAGCCAGAGAATTTAATTTATACCATGGCTAAACCTGCAGTGTTGATTCAACTACCTTACCGCCCAGATATACCTTACATGCAATCATCCCCTGCACCATTCCTGCAACTTCTGTTCTTCCTGAAAGCTCTCAGCTTCTTGTCAGCTTGGCTCAGTTGATAGCACTCTCACTTCAGTCAGAAGACTGTGAATGCAAGCCCCACTCCAGAATTTGAGCACATAATCTAGGTCAACAGTTCAGTGCAGTACTGAGGCACTGCTGCATTACAAGAGGTGCCATCTCTCAGATGAGATGTTAAAACTAGGTCCCAGCTGCCTGCTCAGTTGTATATAAAAGATCTCATGGCATTATTTGAAGAAGAGCGAGGAGTTCTCCCAGCATGCTAACCAACATCCCTGCCTCAACCAAGACCACCAAAAACAGATTAACCGGTCATTCATCTTATCTGCTGTTTGCGGGACCTTGTTTCATGCAAAATTGGTTGCCACGTTTGCCTACATATCAGTGTTTGCACATCAAAATTCACTGGTTGTAAAGCACTGAGAATGTGCTATTGGCCCTGAATTAGTGTTCGGTTTGACAGCATCATACTGCCTTTGAATGACCGCAAGTTCGGGATTTCCACATGTGCTAAATCCCGAACTTGCAAGTTCCAACCGCGCATTGTTTCACCTACCCATTCAAATCAACGTGCTGGTGAAAAGTTGGACTAATTGCCCACCTACTACGCATTAATTACCCTGAAATGTTTTACGTCTGGTGCAAACAGGCGCAGAAGCCTGTTGCACAGCGCAAGGGGGGGGGGGGGGGGGTGGCAAATGAGAAAATTGCATTAGTTGGCATGTGCTGACTGACCCATTGAGTGTTTCCACCATTTTCTGATTAAAAATCTACTAGCCGGACTTCTTTTCATGTGTCAAAATCTTTCACGATGAGTTTTTGAACCCAGAAATTAAGCAGAGTAAACACCAGCAATAGGCACTCTATAGATTGGATATATTGGTTTACAGGCAAAGTTTTTATGTGCCAATTATTTCTCAACATATTACAATAAAAAAACCTACTGATTTATAGAAACAATTATGTACTGGGTTTGCTATTTTATGGGCACAATTCAAATAATGGAGCATCTAATCTAATACTGAGTAGATAAGAACCGTATATCTAACAAATGCAGTATTATTTACACATAGTTATGAAAGATGTTTGACCAAACGTCTATCTGGCATAACTAAAATATATATACCTAACTTTTTAAATCCCTTCAACCAATATTTCCAATTAAGAGTGGCTATTAAACGCTATGTAGATTGTAAATATATGCCAGTAGAAGACTTCGGTCTTCTATTAACATATATTTACAATCCTGTTTTAGCAATCTCCTCGGTTTCCTGATTGGCCAAGAGTCAGGAAGTGAAAGGAACACCGCCCCACGTGATCCCAGGTTCGCATACGCACAACACTGCGTCCCTGGAATCCGTGGACCACTACACTGCGCACGACTCTGCAGTGTCTGAAAGCAACTTCACGAAGGGGGGTTCGCACGAGGTAAGTGCGGATTTCGTTCAGATGTCGGCGGCGGACTCCTTAGCTACACCGCTGACTGCGAATTCAGGACCATTGTGCGATTTCACTTCAATTGCTCCGGTTAGTGATGTTTCAGTGATCCCTATGACACTGCAATCACCGGTTGTCACCATTGCCTCAAATTCAACCACTTTATTTTGTATGCTTATTTTAAGCCACAAGTACAGCTGCAGATTACGATGGATACAGCTCAAAAGCTTTTACATAAATCTCATTTTTAAATGGACTAATTTTTAATTGAATGCAACATACAGCAGAACCATCTCCATAAACACTGTGGGTATGATAGAGAAAGACAGGGTTATGAAGTGGTTTATACTATTAGACACTAATGCCCTTCTTTCCTGTGTTTGTAACGATGCGTTGGTTTTGTGCTTTTGCTGGTAGCTTGACAACTGATGAGTGTTCATAGGCAATCAGCAACATTCAATTAAGTGATGTATTGCTTTATTTATTTGTTTTTTCTTGTATATTAGGTGGTGTTATAAAGTCCAAACAGAGATCGCACAAACTGGGACAAATTCTCACAAAACACAGTCCAGTGGTAACTGGAAGCAAGAAATATATGGGAAAAAGTATACCAGAGTAGCAACATGCAAGTCACAGTCCCATAATTTGATGCATGTTGCAACAAACTTAATTCAGCAGGAATGGTTAACTTCAAATCTGAACAAGGGACAGAGTTCTAGGAGACAATACTGTCTACGAAAGAGTTCTACAGGTAGCAGACAGGGCGTGTAAAGCTTTGCTATGAGTATTCTGCAGACTATTTGGACCAATGTTTAGGTGGTGTTACAACAGCTACATCTAACTCTCCTAGAAATAGCCTGCATGAAGAACTATATTTACTGTTAAATATTATTTACACATCCTTATACTACATACTATAGAATTAATTTGCTAATCAAATCCAGGTTAGGTGTTTCTCAGCCAAAGAAAAGTCTATCTCTACCTACATTAATGCAACTCCTAGTGACCAATTTAACACCAATGGAAGAGGGTTGAGACAGGTAGCCTCTCTGATAAACCAAGGAGAGAAGGGAAAGGGGGTGGGGGTCAGGTGACAAAGGAAAACAAAATTGAGACGGAGGGAAGTGCATGAGCCACAAACTTCTGAAAAAAGATTAACACTTTACTTGGGTAGATGATTCATAACCACAGGCACCAAAAGATAATAAGCTAACAGTAGATCAAGTTACCTTGACTCCATAAAGACCAATTTTCAATACCACAATACCACTAACTTTACGACTTAGCAAAGAACAGTCTGTACACCAGATACAGTAATTTGAAGCAAATCAGCAAAAATTCAACAATGTTACTTATTGTCTCAATGTTTTAGCTTAATGACTAAGTTTTAAACAGAAGTCAAAGAAGTACTACTTCGCTAGGTCTGCCATTTTGAATATTGCAATGTTTGCATTTTATCACTTGCTAAAGTTAATTTACAATGATTACATCGGAGCATCATATTGGAAGATCTGCAGCACTCATAACGTCAAGTCAAGCCAAATTGTGAATATCAAATCATTAGAGCTATGCTACATTAAGTAAATTTTTTTTAATTTAGAAAAATCATTTAGCATCCGTTTTCAACTCAAATGTGTTCCAAGGGCTATACCAAAATGTACTTGCACACTGAAGATTCTTTATTCCTATGCAAAATTCAAGTGCACTTCATTACATTTCAACATAAATATTAAACTTACAAAAACATTTTTTTTGTTTAATCCTCTGCACATTTCAAAACTCATTTTAAACATATATTACATGCAAGAATAAAATAGTTGAGAATACATACAGCTCCTTCTTGATCAACATCAGCACCCATTTCCAACAAATGCTTCACACACTCAAGATGACCCTTTCTGGCAGCCCATATCAATGGAGTTGTTCCATACTGAAAAAAGCAACATCAGAAAAAGAAAAGCTTCACGCAAATATACTTAAATCTTCTCAAAAAGGCATTACTTCTATAGGTTTTAGAATTCACAGATGGGGCAGCAGAGTACCGTTCACAACACGGTTTTAAAGGCTCGTTTAACATTTGACAAGTTATATTCTCATCGATCATCTTCAGTCCCAATTGTACTGCCTCCCAGAAGTCATGATTAGAATCCTTTCGTACACAAATAAATTTAAACAAGTAAGCACAAGATTTGAAATTCTGTTTTTATACGACCCCCATATGAAAAACTGCATAGCCAATTACTTTAAAAAAAAAATCTCATGCGCACAATACTTCACTCCATTCTGGCAGAAGTTCCAATAAAATCAATACTTTGCAAGAATTATTACAGTAAGACCTTGGCTACATATCCATTTGATATATCCAATAATATTTTGAGCTTAATGGAAGTGAAAAAGTTCTGTTATAGTCTTTAAAAACAAATTGTTTAATAAACATATTCAATACATAACTGGTTATCCACTATTTTTCCACTTAAGTTTCAAACCTTGGCACTAGCTTGTAGATTAAAATCATTTTTTAAATAATTCATCTTCCATTTAAAAATCAAACAATTATCTATTTATTTCAGAATGACAGAATCATCACATAAAGAGAGAAAAAGTTAGCTAACCCTTTCTCATTCTGAATGGTTCACCCATAACTGCCTTTATATCACCAAAAGCAGCTTGTTACCCCATCAATACATGATAGTTAGTAGGAAAGATAGGCCATTTTCCTTGCAAGATGTTCTTCATTCTTCCAATTAATGTTTCCTCCACATAATGCAGCACTATTCCAGATTGGTGAGCAAGACCCCGAGGGATTGTGTCCCTTGAAGATGCGGATATTGCTATGACAATCACATACGACTTTCCTTTGCATGCACGATAAAAGTATGTCGCCAACCCAACTAGCCAATTCCCCCCGCACCCCCGAGGAAACAGAACACAGAAATATATTTAAAATATTCAATAATTGGATAAATGCTTGAAAAGGAAAGATTTGCAGGGCTACGAGGGAAGAGCAGGGGAGTGGGACTAATTGGTAGCTCTTTCAGAGAGCAGGCACCGGTACGATGGGCTGAATGGCCTCCTTCTGTGCTGTATTATTTATGATTCTATGAATTATATACAATACATATAGTGAGCCAGAGTATGCAGTCCCAGTTGGGTTTCGCATTGGTATATGAAGGATGTTGGGAGAGGGACAGGTAAATGAGGATAGGAGAAGGAGAGGTCAAAGGAGAAGGGGGTGGTGGAGGGGAAGAGCAAAGGGGAGAGGACTGCTGCTGGAAAATTACCCCAGGAGTTGAGGAGGGAGTTCTGTGGATGAAAAAAAATCATTCTGGCAAGGTGGGGTGGGGAAACCGGAAGTGGGTCAACCATACTGTCCCCCCGAAAGTGATGCCAACATGGGACCATTTAGAATCGGTAGTCTATAAACGTTATGGGATCCGAGCAGAGATGGTCATGATGGCACATTCTTGATGCAAATGCTGTAATATCTGGTGAGCGAGAGCACATAACTGGTGAATCTTTGAGGGGAGGGGGCGGGAGTAGCACATCAAGTTAGGATACATAGCAGCTGTTAATGGGGAAAACAGTGAAGGAATAAAGAATCGGAGAGACCTGCAGTATACACTGTAGTAGGGTAGGAGGGCTGAGAAAGGGAGAAGAACCCCTCCATATGTTACCATGAAGGGGGTGGGGCGGGCAGGGCAGGGCAGGGCAGGGCAGGGCAGGGCTGGGCTTCCCCCCGCCCCCCCCCGCCCCATACAAAACCACAGCAAATCAATCGGTAGCGTCAGGACATTAGGTGAGGATTACAGCCCGCAGCGAGTACAATGACTGTGGATGGAGGCATGGAATTTTCACTAAGCCGTTTGATAGCTGACTGGGTTAGTTTTTAAATTTTAATAGAATTGAGGATTCATTTCAAGTCACATGAATGGATAGGTTCAAGTGGAAAGTAAATTAGGTTTATGAAGTTCCACGGTCAAATACAAAAGATGATGTGGTTACATTTCATGAAGGAGCTCAGAAGCCTAATGTAGTTTCCATTTGTCAAGTGAAGCATTCAATTGTTATGAAAAATAACTAAGTGAATCTTGATGAATTTGAAATCAAATCTTAGGATCGGGCTGACATGAAGAAGTCAACAGTCCAGTGTCTGAGGGGAAGCCTCATGGGGAGGAAGCAACAAAGGTGTACATCAAGCAACTCGGTTGTCATTCCAGCATCAGTCACATCCAGAGAACAAATATTTTTAAAACTCCGGATGGAATATCTGACCCATCAATTAAGAGAGTACATCGCATCCTTCTCAGGAGATAGTTATATTGGATTGTTTCTGTTTTAATACTGCAATCTCAAAGACAGTGGTTTCCAAACCCATTGTGGAGATATCATAATAACGGACACCTTCTCCAGCTACTGGGCAGCCTCTGGGAATCAGACATGACACAACAGATCATCAAGCAGCCATGCTTTCGAAGCAGTATTATGGAAGTCTGCAACAGCAGACAATGCCCAACAGGTTGAGCACAAATCACAAAAGATCATTTATATTGCCTCACCTGTGTAACTGACTTATTCTCCAAACCAAAAAAGGTTCACTCGGTTAATCCCGGGGATGAGGGGGTGGTCATATGAGGAGAGGTTGGGTAGATTGGGACTCTACTCATTGGAGTTCAGAAGAATGAGAGGCGATCTTATTGAAACATATAAGATTGTGAAGGGGTTGGATCGGGTGGATGCGGGGAGGATGTTCCCGATGACGGGTGAGACGAGAACTAGGGGACATAGTCTTAGAATAAGGGGCTGCTCTTTCAAAACTGAGATGAGGAGGAACTACTTCACTCAGAGGGTGGTAGGTCCATGGAATATGCTGCCACAAAAAGCTGTAGAAGCTACAACATTAATTAAATTTAAAACAGAAATAGACAGTTTCCTAGAAGTAAAGGGCATTAAGGGTTACGGGGAGCGGGCAGGAATTTGGACATGAGTCTAGGTTCGGATCGGTCATGGCCCTGTGGGTAGTGGAGCGGGCCCAGGGACTGTGTAGCCTGATTCTGCTCCTATTTCGTGTGTGCAATTCTGTTAGATGCAGGAGATGGTTCTGTGATAGATAGTAGATTGGCGGTTAGGATCAGATCAGCCATGATCTTATTGAATGGCGGAGCAGGCTCGAGGGGCCGATTGGCCTACTCCTGCTCCTATTTCTTATGTTCTTATGTTTGCTGCAAGCCACTACAAAATCATATGGTACTACTTCCCAACACAAGCTTCACAAATTAATTCCATCCCATTAAAACAAGCTATTTTGGCCGACGCTGCTGTTTTTCCTCCACATTAGCCAACTTGTCCATCCAGAAGCGGACTGAATGATGCGACTAGATCCTTAAAATGCTTAGATGAGGTGGCTCATGTAGCAAAAAACAACAGCACAAATATGATGGGCCAATTGGCCTGTTCCTGCTTGCTGTAACATTTTATAATTCAATGAAAATTAAACCGGAAGAGAATTATGACACACTTATCTTTGCTTACTCTCGACAAGATGCTGTCAACTTTTGTTTAATAATCACTCCTGTGAAATGTCTTGGGACATTTTACTATGTTAAAGGTGATATATAAATGCAACTTGTTGTCGTGATGAGCTACATTCTTATTCCTATTCATTCAAAGTTGCTTTTTGCTAAAAAAAAATTATCCAGTACTTTGAATTAAGCAATTTGAATAATACAGTACTGGAGACTTTTTTTTTTGCACAATTTCAATTAACAGATAATTCAAGAATCATAATCAAAAATATAAGGGTAAAGGATATCAAAAGTACAAGTGCTGCAGCCACAGATAAGTTCTAATAATTGATAAGAATTTTGCAAACAAACTAGGCAACTGAAAATTCCAAGGGGAAAACGTTGTATGGATGGTTCCTTCCTCAAGCATCTTGTCTTCGGAATTACAGACACAAAGGGTGAATTATGACATGCAAGCAAGCATTCTTGAAGTTGATTAAAATTGGACAGTCAGCCAGGAAGACCGGCTGATTAAGGAGAGCCTTGAACATTTCCTTCTTGATGAGCATTTAAAAAAAAAAAAAATTCCCTCAGAATATGGGCGTTGCTAGCAAGGCTAGCATTTATTGCCCATCCCTAGGAGACCTTGAGAAGGTGGTGGTGAGCCCTTCTTCTTGAACCGCTGCAGTCTATGTGGTGAAGGTACTCCCACAATATGGTTAGGTAGGGAGTTCCAGGATTTTGACCCAGCTACAATGATGGATCAGTGATATATGTCCAAGTTGGGAGTCAGGATGGTGTGTGACTTGGAGGTGATGGGTTTGGGAGGTGCTGTTAAAGAAGCCTTAGCGAGTTGCTGCAGTGCACCCTGTAGATACTACACACTGCAGCCAAGGTGCACCGGTGGTGGAGGAAGTGAATGTATAAGGTGGTAATGGGCTGCCGATCCAGCAGACTGCTTTATCCTGGATGGTGTCAAACTTCTTTAGTGTTGTGTGCTATTCCATCAGACTCCTGACTTGTGCCTTGTAGGTGGTGGAGAGGCTTTGGAGAGTCAGGAGGGGAGTCTCTCACTGCAGAATACCCAGCCTCTAACCTGCTTCAGTAGCCACTGCAGAATACCCAGCCTCTAACCTGCTTCAGTAGCCACTGCATTTACATGGCTGGACCAGTTGAGTTTCTAATCAATGGCGACCCCCAGGATATTGATGGTGGGGGAATTCGGCGATGGTAATACCAATGCCATTGAATGTCATGGGGAGGTGGTAAGACTCTCTCTTGTTGGAGATGGTCATTGCCGGGCACAAATTGCATGGCAACAATATTACTTGCCACTTATCAGTCCAAGCCTGGATGTTGTCCAGATCTTGCTGCATACGGGCTTGGACTGCTTCATTATCTGAGGAATTGCAAATGGAGCTCAACACTGTGCAATCATCAGCGAACATCCCCACTTCTGACTGTATGATGGAGAGGTCATTGATGAAGCAGCAGATAAATAGTTGGGCAGGAGACACTACCCGGAGGAACTCCTGCAGCCTGGGGATGAGATGATTGGTCTCCAACAACCACAACCATCTTCCTTTGTGCTAGGTATGACTCCAGCCAGTGGAAAGTTTTCCCCTGATCCCCAGTGACCACTTTTGCTAGGGCTCCTTGATGTCACTCTCAGTCGAATGGTACCTTGATGTCAAGAGCAATCACTCTCACCTCTAGAATTAAGCTCTTCTGTCCATGTTTAGACCAAGGCTGTAATGAGGTCTGGAACTGAGTGGTCTTGGCATAACCTAAATTGAACATTGTTGAGCAGGTTATTGGTGAGTAAGTGCCGCTTGATAGCACTGTTGACGACTCCATCTTTCACTTTGCCGATGATTGAGAGCTGGCTGAGAGGACAGTAATTGGGCCGGTTGGCTTTGTCCTGATTTTTATGGACAGGACATACCTGGGCAATTTTCCATGTCAGGTAGATGCTGTGTTTTAGCTGCACTGGAATAGCTTGGCTGGGGGCGCGGCTAGTTCTGGAGGACAGGTCTTCAGCACTACAACCTGGATGTTGTCGGGACCTGTAGCCTTTGCTGAGTCCAGTGCATTCAGCCGTTTCTTGATATCACGTGGAGGAATCGTATTGGCTGAAGACTGGCTTCTGTGATGGTGGAGACCTCAGGAGGATGCCATGAAGAATCATCCACTCGGCACTTCTGGCTGAAGATAATTGCGAACACTTCAGACTTGTCTTTTGCACTCACGTGCTGGGCTCCGCCATCATTGAGAATGAGGATGTTCATGTAGCATCCTCCTCCGGGAAGTTGCTTAGCTGTGCATCACCATTCACGGCTGGATGTAGCAGAACTGCAGAGCTTTGACCTGATCGTTTGGCTGTGGGATTGATCCTCTCAGTCTATAGCATGTAGCTTCTGCTGTTTAGCATGCATGTAGTCCTGTGTTGTAGCTTCACCAGGTTGGCACCTCATTTCCAGTTACATGCGGTGCTACTCCTGGACTGCTCTTCCACACTCCTCATTGAACCAGAGTTGGTCACGGTGATGGAGAAGTGCAGGATATGCCAGGTCATGAGGCTACAGATTGTGGTGGAATACAGTTAATTCTGCTGCTGATGGCCCATAGCACCTCATTGATGCCCAGTTTTGAGCATCTTTTCTTAATCTATCCCACTTAGCACAGTGGTAGTGTTACACGACACAATGGAGGGTGTCCTTAGTGTGAAGATGGGACTAGATCTCCACAAGGACGGTGTGGTGGTCACTCCTACCAATACTGTTATGGACAGATGGAGCTGTGACGGGTAGACTGGTGAGGTCGAGGTCAAGTAGGTCATTCCCCTGTACTGATTCTATCACCTCTGGGCCGCAAGCCCAGTCTGGCAGCTACATCCTTCAGGACTCGGCCAGCTCAGTCAGTGGTGGTACTACCGAAACACTCTTGATGTTGAAGTCCCCCACCCAGAGTACATTCTGTGCCCTTGCCCTCGGGGCTTCCTCCAAACGGTATTAAACATGCAGGAGTACTGATTCATCAGCTGAGGGAGGGCGGTAATCAGCAGGAGGTTTCATTGCCCATGTTTGACCTGAAGCCATGAGACTTCATGGGGTCTGGAGTCAATGTTGAGGACTCTCAGAGCCTCTCCCACCCGAGTGTATACCAATAAGCCCCCATCTGTGATGGTGATGGAGTCTGGGATGTTGGCTTATAGGTACGATTCTGTGAGTATCACTAGGTCAGGCTGTTACTTGACTCGTCCATGGGACAGCTTTCCCAATTTTGGCACCAGGTCCCAGATGTTAGTGAGGAGGACTTTGCAGAGTCGACTGGGCTAGGTGTGTCTTTGTTGTGTCCGATGCCTAAGTCACAGACAAGTGGTCAGTGTGGTTTATCTTACTTTTTGTAGCGGTTTGATACAACGGAGTGGCTTGCTCGGCCATTTTAGAGGACAGTTAACAGTCAGCATATAGGCCAGACCGGGTAAGGATGGCAGGTTTCGTTCCCTAAAGGACATTAGTGATCCAGATGGGTTTTTACGACAGTCCAACAGCTTCATGGTCATTTTTATGCCAGATTTTCTTTTTAAACCGAATTCAAATTCACACTGCCATAGTGAGATTTGAACTCACATTCTCGATTATTCCAGGCCTCTGGATTACTAATCCAGTAATATAACCATTATGCTACTGTACCCCAAAAAAGGGGCAGTTCCACGATTGTGGACAGAATCCCCCATACATCTTATAATCCCAAAGAAAATGGAATATTAATTCTTCGACAGCTACTTGATGACAACCCAGTGCAAATGTCTGGATAATTCAGTCACCAGTATGTTTTCAAGTGAATTATTTACTGGATGATTTGAACAGACCCTGAAATGCGAGGGAAACCCATTCAAAAATGTAAAGACAAGTTCCGTTTTTTTTGTTTTCTGCCCTACCACCTGCAGTGAAGCTCCTCCACTAAGTAACAACAGGTTGAAGGTGGTCCTCCTACATAGGACACTCGGTGGAGCAGGATAACTTCTGAATTATTGGAATGAGGCCTTGTAGTTCTTGCATAATTCTAATTGGCAGCTGCTGCCTTTGGGCATCTTGGACCTTGATCTGGCATTCTGTAAATCCATCCAAAATTCTTAAAAGGACTTGCAAAATAGGCCTCACCTTAGCACAAACAGGCAAAATCCCTATCCTTGCAGATAGCCTCGGATAACCTTTCAGAGTCATTCTAGCAGTGGCTTGGAGTGTCAGTTCTACTGCTTTTAGGTGTTAACGCTGTAGTCTTTTTCAGGGAATTCTAAAAACTGTGTAGCCATTCTGTCCCCATTAAAAACAGTTAAAGAGTAATTTGAAGACAGTAATGGCTAGCACCAAGCTGGCTTTCTTAGTTCAAACCAGCTCATCGTTAGCCGAGGTCAGCCAAGCCAACCTTTCCCCTGTCCTCAACACATCTGCAAGTTAAAAACCCCAAACCTTTTTATGGGCACTGAGGTAACACCTTTCCTATACACAGTCAGATCCAGCTTACTTCCACAGCAATTTGACCCCACTGCTGAAGGCAATCTCCCTCCGATTCTAATGCTTTGGGTGCGGTTCAAGTGTGCCCATCAGCCACAATGAAGACCCAGGGCATTTTTCCAGTTCTTGCAGTCTGGCCTTCAGACACTGTTGCTCAGTAAGGAAGTCTTTCTGACTGCGAATCACAGCAGAAGTAAGAATGGCTACCAAGCCACATGGTTACGCTCAACAGGGCCAAACAGTTTTAGTTCGAAGTGCTCCTTGTGAATAGTTTGCAAATATTTTCCAGTATAGAATATTCCACCATACAGTGAATTAGGAGTACCAATACCTTTAATGCTTAATATTAGCTGCATTTTGGGCCCAGCACTGTGAAGAATTTAATTAACTGCTAGCTAGATGGCTGCGGGAGTGGACTCATTTCACTAAACAGGTTACCATTTTTTGGCAAATATATTAAATATGTTGGCATTCCAATACTGAGTGGCAGACAGAAACTTATGATCAAATTTCAAAACACACAAACAAACAAATCCTGAAAGCATCTAAATGATATGTATTGCATCTTAGAATCGCAAATAACAGAACAAACATGGCATAATATTATTCTGTGCTAAAAAAAAACCCTTATTTTGGTAAGTATATAGGTTGGTGCTTGTGCAGCTTCTCTCTGGGTGCCATATCAGATAACAATGTTCACTCACTTTTCTTATAATTAAAACTACCAAAATGGCAACTCAATATCACAGAATGCCATCGGCTCAAATCAGCCTGGAACTTCTGCGGCTCCACTGGGCTGCATCTCTGGCAGGATAGGACTTCTGCCCATCACACAGATGTGCCACTGACCCGACCTTCCAGCCACAAGGTCATTTAAATAGCGGAGGCACGCCCTCCAGTCTCCACCAGGGAGTTGCGCCAGATTTGAAGTGGAGATTTTCTTGGGAGGCCTGCTGCAGAGTAGGGATACTGGCAGCCTCCACGGTGCCTACAAAAGAGACCAATTATTTTCAAACATTTTGGGTCTCTCCTAACTCCGTGCAATCTATTGTTCTTCTGTATGCGTATAGCACTAAGTCTTAAGACGACAAGAGCTTTATGAAGAGCAAACTGGAAACAAAAAAATGTTGCAAACACACAGTTGTGGCTTCTACATACAGCCTGACAATTCAGGCCTCAGGTATAACCGCAGTATGACATTTAGAGATAGGAAATAATTTGGATGACATCAATAGGGGCTTCACCCCAACCCTTTACTACAGAAAGGAAACTGCTTTCATTTACTATTATGTTGTAATTGGAGCCCCATAATGGCATGACTGCTGTACAATTTTCCAGGCAATCCATTGGTGCAAGATTTGAAAATTTCCTTCCCATCTGAACTAGTGTCCCAGAATGTGGCATATTATACTGGCATCAATAGAAAAATTTAAAACAAAATTATAAATCTCAGAATTACACTGATTAGAAGAGATAACTATAATAGTTCTGGTTACAATTTTCACGAGTTCCATTTCCATTCATCCTCAACTGTCTCCTTGAATCAGTTTGCCAAGAAATCCTAATACGAATCTATCAATCTGGACTTTCTGTATTTATCAAAATCATGAAGATTACATTTTTGTTGCACTTCTATGCAGAAGCTGGAATTAAGCATTTGATTTTTATGTTATATATTACATATTTACTGTGTCAGAACAGTTGAGCCTACTTACTTTGTCAGAACAGTTGACTTTGGCTCCATGCTGCAGAAGCATTTCAACAATTTCATGATGCCCTCGTCCAGCTGCCCAAATGATAGGATAAACACTATACTGTTGATAAAAATGCAAAGCTTTCATTAACCGATTACTATTGAAACATATTAAGGTATTAAGAGAAAATATAAAAATGCAAAAAATGAATCTCAAAGTATGCATTTAAAATATCCTGAAGTAAAACACATCAACAAAAGTTTCTTTGAACAAAATGTAATAAATGGCTGGAATAGCATGTCAGGCCGGGTAGCTGTGCGACAAACCATTAAGGGCAGCCAAAATGTATTTGGATGCGAAGCTAGAAGGGAAGTCTGATTCTATAATGATGAGTTTCAGTAGGCTAAGTGCCTCTTTACAAATTCAGGTCCGCCATGGATACCTTCTTGGGTTCACTAGTGTCAGTTGCTCCTGCAAGTGGTCTGAGTGTGTTACTGTTGTGGGAATTGACTCACAACTACTCATACAATAGCATCCCCTTGAGAACTGGTCCGAATAAGTGTGTCTTTTGCATGTGTATTTCTTTAATCTCTTCAAAAAGCAAGATGAAACTTGATACAAATTTTTTTTACATTGCTTTATTTCCATTAGGCAAACATACAGCAATTAGTTATGATCAGATTCACTTATTTCTATCAATACAACTAGTTTGCGTAATATAAAAATAATGAAGACGCTGCACTACCCCACATCAGTGGATCAGCTGGTTTTACTTGGTTCATTTTCTAATTCTCTTCTCCTATATTCAATCCTATTCACAGCCATTTGCTGTCTGGCTGCCTCTAGCTTGTTCAGCTCTCTTTTTTTTCTAAATAAAATCCCAACTCGTGTCAAAGTTTAGTCAAACCGAGTACCCACTCCGCAAGAGCGGAATCTACCAACCTAACATGGCAACTACCCCTGCTGGTTTCACATGAATAGAGTTGTCAGAAAAGCAATTAGTGCGAATGATCACTGGAACGTCAAAGTGTTTTTCATTGTCACCAGGACACTGGTTCAGACCCCCATTCATATTTTAACCGAGCCTCTATCCTGTGAATTTAACCCCTTGAAAGCCAAGTTTAGCTCAAACAGTAGTATTTTTGACATATCACACCAAGGTTTCCTTGTCACGATATGGTCTGATAACTCAAAATGTGACAATGGCTTTCCCTTGTCCTAATCTTTTCTCTTTCGATGCTATTTACTACAATTATGGTTTAAAAATGGACAGGCTAGAAAAAAAACTTGTTACAAAATTCAAGATCTAAGTAATGTTTTTGGTCCGTTGTCAAATTTCAATCAATAGTTAAGATGTAGCACAGCTCCCTCCCTCCACCACCCACCCAACTACCCACCACCCCACCCCCCCAAAAAAAACATGGTCCATCCCTTCTTTTCTCAAAAGAATAAACAAATTCCAGACGTAGGCAATGGTTTCTAGTTCTACCAATTCTTATTTGACACCACAGCAAATTTCAAATCAATACATGAGTTTAAATACAAATTCCCCTCAAAAACACAGCCATCCCCTTTCTCAAAAGAACAAAAAATATTTTCTTTTTTCTCAGCCTTTGGCAGAAATCACCATTACGGAGACTCAAGCTAGAACAATGAGATCCAGCAATTAAATATCTTTTCCGTGTTATAACTAATCATGCACTGTGCAGTTTGCATCAATTATCTGCAAATCTCAGACAAATCTTTTCTAGATTCCATGTAGAATGTGTGCTTGATTTAGCTGAGTGCAACATAACATGTACAAGCCTAAATCAAATCCACTGAAAAGTATGTACATCAAAAGAAAAATATGATATCTCTACATGCAATAAATTGTTGGTTCTAGCATAATTCAGAAACAAGTTGCTCACCTGTCCAGTAATATTTGGGTTTGCACCTTTCCCAAGAAGTAGTCTTGAAATTTCTGCATGACCTTTGTATGCTGCCCACATAAGGGAAGTCCAGCCACCCTGCAACATCCAAAATAAAAAGTAAGCAGCTTTTAAAAAGTTACGTTTTCTTTCCCCTCACATAAATATAACACCGAGTTAGAAGCAGCATGCTGCAGGCAAGTCTGTAGACTCATTAAATAATTCTAACTAGTATATGCAAAGTTTAGGAAAAACACCTAAAAGGTATGATTCATTACTAAAGAATGGATTCAAAATCAGACTTCCCAATGCTCCTATTTACTCACCCATAGACTAACCCTAACTTTTATAACAATGATCCAAAGCATTTGCTCAATTCAACTTTTAATCTGTATCTACCTCATCTGAATAATATACTGCAGCATTCTCCTTAAAAATGGTTCTGTTTTTATCTTCCCACCTTTATATAGTTTAAAAAAAAATAAAGTTGTTCTATTATTAGAGGGAACCCTAGACACCATGCTAGCTATTGCACAGATACTTTGCTGGTTTAATTAGCAACACATCTTGCACTGTAGGATTCAAGCTGCCAATACAAACTGAAAACATGATTACGCTTTGCGTTTAGGCTGACAGAAAACATGTTATGGATGTAATATAAACACCCTTGTAAGTAATGTTCTTTCGGAACAAGACATTTTTCTCTTCTTCCCTTTATTACTCTCCCTAACACCATTCTTGACTTAGAAGGCAGAAAGGCAAACTGCTGGTTCAGAGGCATTGATCAAGACAGATTTATATGGAACATCAGCCGGAGGCAGACTGCCATCCTTCCGAGAAGAAATTTGGCCTCCACTTGCCATCACCTCACACTGGCTTCACTGAGATCAGAAGAATTCGAAGTGTAGGAATCATAAGAATTCATATCCTACTCTCTCCGTGGTGCAGTTTACTTGCGTGCCAACATGTTACGCCATGGTACAGTTTAAATACACGCAGAAATTAGCATTCTAAACTAGTTATATTAAAAGCAAATCCCTACAAAAGCATTGGTCTCAATTTTCTTTATCGTGCATCACATGCCAACAGTGCGGGTCTTTATTATTGACCTACCTAGGCAGTACTAATTACATGCAACACAAATCCCTCTGTTAATCTTTTTAAACAGTCAATTTGGTTTATTAAAAAAATACTGCTTGTTCTGATTAATAGCGACAAATTCAGTCTTTATCAACCCCAACCACCAAAAATAGTTATCCTCTTTATTCAAACAGCCCAGGATAGCCATCTCACAAACAACTACATAGACTGCCCTTCATAACTCATGATCAGACATGTTCCTTTCGATCACTGCAAAAAAACCCAGCATATTGTTGCTTTAAACCCACCATATCTCTGTGTTCCAGGTTAGCACTGAAGTTAATGAGCTCGCTCACAATTTCTAAATGTCCTTCCTTAGCAGCTGAAATAAGAGCTGTCCAGTTATCCTGCCAAGAAAAAAAGAATCTCAAGTAAGAGTGATTTTTAAAATACGTAGTTTAAACAAAACACAAACAATTTTATAGTTACTCGGTTATTAAGATTACAGTAAAAGTACTTACGGCATCTTCCAGGTTGCAGTTAGCTCCTTTCTTGAGCAATTCTTGCACTATCTCAAAATTCCCTTGCTCTGCAGCCAACATTAATGGAGTCTGCCCACTCTGCAATGTAAAATCCTTAATCAGTTACACAAAGATCCAATGTTCAACTTATCGTCAAAATCAACAAAAGTTTTATATTTAGTGAAGCTTTTTAAGTATTATCATTAATACATACATACATACCTTGTATCCTTTAGGCATTTTACACTTTTTAGAACATGTAGCAAAGCAAACAAATAGACTGATCAACTAACACGCCTCTCCAACAGGTTAAGATATTAAATGAAGATCGGCTGTCGCAGCTCAAACTTATTTCTAAGCATGCTTGAACATGTTCTTTATTAAGAATGATTAATGCAGTATTTGAAAATGCAAAGTATTTTGAAAGTTTAAAGCTGTAATGCCTCACTTAAAAAGTGAAGCATTTCCCAACATAACCCTAACTTATGAGGGTGGATTTGAGGGAGAAAAAGAGGGGGCATTATCCCAAAATTCTACTTAATTGCCAAAACTATAAAGTTTGTTGCATTTGTTTACCTTAACAGTGGTCAGTCAACAGTGTGGGTGTGACAGATCTCAGGCTCCAGTCTGACAGCAGCCTATAATTGTGGTCACACCCACATGACTGGATAAACAAATCCACAAAGCTTTACATGACTAAGAAAACTGAAGACTCTGGCTCCCAATGCTAAGCACTTACCCAACATTAAAAAAAATAGTAGAGTATTGAAGCTTTGAATTTGTCAGCTGTGGCTCAGTGGGTAGCACACTTGCCTCCGAGTCAGAAGGTTGTGGGTTCACAGTCCCCACTCCAGGGGCTTGAGCACATAAAGCTAGGCTGACACTCCCAGTGCAGTGCTGAGGGAGCGCTGCACTGTTGGAGGTGCCGTCTTTCGGATGAGACATTAAACCGAGGCCCCGTCTGCTCTCTCAGGTGGACGTAAAAGATCCCATGGCACTATTTCGAAGAAGAGCGGGGGAGTTATTCCCGGTGTCCTGGCCAATATTTATCCCTCAATCAACATAACAAAAAACAGATTATCTGGTCATTAGCTCATTGCTATTTGTGGCAGCTTGCTGTGCGCAAATTGGCTGCCGCGTTTCCCACATTACAACAGTGACTACACTTCAAAAGTACTTCATTGGCTGTAAAGCGCTTTGAGACGTCCGGTGGTTGTGAAAGGCGCTATAGAAATGGAAGACTTTCTTTCTTTCTATATTTACTCCAGTAGAAACTAAAGCAGCACACAGGAAGCTAAGATGACAATGCAATTCCGAAATGCAAAGATAAACCCCGGCTTCTATTCTCTACTACTAACTGTCTTCTTAAACCCCTTTCCCCGGTCTCCTCCACAACAAATGCGAGAAGCTCATGGACCATCCGTTCAGCTGCCTCTGCCACTTCCCTTCCTTCCCGTAGCTCACTGGGCCAAACTTCCTCGAAGGTTCCCCCCTGCCCTAGCTCTGAACTCTCATCTTTCTCAAGTTTCTCTCCAATCGCCCCTCATGACCTCTCCACGCTCATCTTGCCCATGAGACCCACTTCCTGCTCCCTCGACCCTATTCCCACCAAACTGCTGACCACCCAACTTCCTTTTCTGACTCCCATGTTAGCCGACATTGTTAACGGTTCTCTCTCTTCAGGTCATTTTTAATTACAAATGAAAAATAAAGGCACATGTAACTACTTTAGTTAACGGAAACGTGCATTTTTAAACATCTCCAGCATATTTCAGTACCATGAAATTTAAAAAATGGGGAAAAATAGCAAGTTTATTGTAAATAACTTCCTACCTCATTTCTTTCATCCACATCCTTGTACTTCTCCAGCAATGCCTTAAAAGCAGTGATATTCTCCTCTTCAACGTAGGTCAACAAGCTATGGGACGTGACAGTGGCCATTTGTGCTGCAATCACGCCACAAATGTAGCCTTCAACTATACCTATAATATTAACAAGAATTTACATCACTTTCAAAATAATGGACAGAGGTGGTCAGGATGTTAAGTGCGAGAGAAATAAAACACTTTTCATTTCTGGCACCCAATATGAGCATCAAGCACTCCTACATCAGATTATAGTATAGTTACATGCCAGAATGAAGTTTCCTATAATTTCCTAACAATGCATTTCACCCAACTTCAAAAAAGCACCCACTACGGTACCATTCATTTTCTGAAACTGACAATTTAGTATGACACTAGGGTCGATATGAACCCAAATCCCAGAGGTGACGGGTCAATCTCTAATCGCCTGCAGTGCCTAGACCTTTTAGATTACCTACCATGTAGTGGCTTCTTCAATTTTCAGATGTATCCACCATTCCTCACTGCAAATTAGAGCACTTTCCGGGAAGCCACTTAATGCAGCTATCTCGTTTTAATATATTGAATATCTGCACACAGCAGTATACAAAACCTACACACAACTGGCACACAGTGAGGATGATACCAATCGACTGCAACAGGACATAGAAAGGCTAGCAGAATGGGCAGATGGAATTTAATACAGAGAAGTGTGAGGTGATGCATTTTGGCAGAAGGAACAGGGAGAGGCAATATACACTTAATGGCACAGTTTTAAAGAGTGTGCAGGGACAGAGGGACCTGGGACATATTGAGAGAGTGCTTAGCAAAGCATATGGGATCTTGGGCTTCATAAATAGAGGTATTGAGTACAAAAGTAGAGACGTTATGCTGAACCTTTATAAAGCGCTGGTTAGGCCACAACTGGAGTATTGCGTCCAGTTCTGGTCACCACACTTTAGGAAGGATGTGAAGACCCTCGAGAGGGTGCAGAGGAGATTTACCAGAATGGTTCTGGGGAATAGGGGATCTTAGCTACAAGGACAGGTTGGAGAAGCTGGATTTGTTTTCATTAGAGCAAAGGAGGTTGAGGGGTGATTTGATAGAGGTGTACAAGATTATGATGGGTTTGATAGGCTAGACGGGGAAAGGCTGTTCCCACTAGTTGATGGTACAAGGACTAGGGGACACAGATTTAAGGTTTTGGGCAAGAGATACAGGGGGGATGTGAGGAAAAACTTTTTTACGCAGCGAGTGGGGAGGACCTGGAACTCGCTGCCGCCAGAAGTGGTGGAAACGGAGACACTCAATGTTTTCAAGGGGAGACTGGATAGGCACTTGAGGGAAATAAACTTGCAGGGCTATGGGGATAGAGCGGGGGAATGGGACTGACTGGATTGCTCTATAGAGAGCTGGCAAGGAGTCGATGGGCCGAATGGCCTCCTTCTGTGCAGTTATGACAATGACATGAAATGTCACTTCATTTTGACCAACACTATACAGTGAAACAGAATTAAACTCTACATTACACACTCCCCACCCCCCCCCCCACCCCCAATGCATGAAGGGAACAGTGTGAAGAGGATGCTCTCTTTGAAGAACAAAGATCATCCTAAAATGTAGGTAGTCTTTTTTCATCATTTAGCATATAATAGAACATGCATTTGTATAGCTCCATTCATGTAGATTGCCTCCAAGCACTTTAAGAGGGAATAAGGAAGACACTTGGCAGGAGAAAGGTTAAATTAATGGAGAAGGAGGAACCAAAAGCACGGACAAAGAGATGAGAAAGGTAGGTAGCAAGGCCAAGTGGTTTTGAGAGAACAAGGAATAGTCACTGAAGGGAGGGAAGCTCTTACAAGGGAACAGAGGGAGTGGGGAACAAGCAGTAATATAGCAGTGGATGTGCACAGAGACAAAGCTAGGGAAGATCACTTAAATATGGTGGGCCTAGACAGTAGAGGGATTTGAAAATGAGGAAGAGGGCCATGAAATTAATGTGCTGGGAGAGAGAGAGAGAGAGAGAGAGAGAGAGAGAGAGAGAGAGAGAGTCAATAGAGCTCGGCAAGAACTGGGATAATGGGTGTGCAGGAATGTGAATGAGAACTCAAGATCAACTGGAGTTTGTGAAAGGTGCAGGCGTCAAGACAAGAGTTAGAGAAATTGATTCTGAGGGTAATGGAGGCTAACTTAGCATGGGAGTGTGTGCCGTGAGGAGGATGCCGAGAAACTCCAGTATGATTTGGACAAGTTGGGTGATTGGGCAGAAGCAATATAATGTGGATAAATGCGAGGTTATCCACTTTGGTGTCAAAAACAGGAAGGCAGATTATTATCTGAATGGCAATAGATTGGGAGAAGGGGAAGTGCAACGAGACCTGGGTGTCCTTGTGCACCAGTCGCTGAAGGTAAGCATGCAGGTGCAGCAGGCAGTTAAGAAGGCAAATGGTATGTTGGCCTTCGTAGCGAAAGGGTTCGAGTACAGGAACAAGGATGTCTTGCTGCAGTTGTACAGGGCCTTGGTGAGACCACACCTTGAGTATTGTGTGCAGTTTTGGTCGCCTTATCGGAGGAAGGATGTTCTTGCCATGGAGGGAGTGCAGCAAAGATTCACCAGGCTGATACCTGGGATGGTAGGAATGACGTATGAGGAGAGATTGGGTCGATTGGGCTTATACTCGCTGGAGTTTAGAAGAATGAGAGGGGATCTCATTGAAACTTATAAAATTCTAACAGGTCTAGACAGACTAGATGCAGGAAGGATGTTCCCGATGGCCGGGGAGTCCAGAACCAGGGGTCACAGTCTAAGGATAAGGGGTAAGCCATTTAGGACTGAGATGAGGAGGAATTTCTTCACCCAGAGAGTGGTGAACCTGTGGAATTCTCTACCACAGAAGGCAGTAGAGGCCAATTCATTAAATATATTCAAGAAGGAGTTAGATATATTTCTGAAAGCTAAAGGGACCAAGGGATATGGAGAGAAGGCAGGGACAGGGTACTGAATTTGGATGATCAGCCATGATCTCATTGAATGGCGGAGCAGGCTCGAGGGGCTGAATGGCCTACTCCTGCTCCTATCTTCTATGTTTCTATAGAGAGAGGGGTAAGGCACAAGCGAGGAAAGTTCTGGAGGTAGAGAAATCCAATCATAGATACTGACTGGATGGTAGATAGATAGAAAGGACAACTCACGGTTAAACAAAATACTATGGCCGAGTGAGCACCACCAGGTTAAGCTTAAGTGGTTGACTGGGAAAGCTAATATATCTATCTCACTCTCCCTATATACACACACATCAATTCCTGTAAATGTCACACTTACTTCTTGTAACACCTTTCCTGCCATGCCTATTTCAGTCACATTAAAAATTGTTCTTGTGCAGTTTGAGTCTACTTATACTTGCCTCTGATGGGCTGATTCTTCCAATGTGACAGACCCTTAGCTTGGTCCCCTTAACTGCAGCTCCAAGCTGTTCACCAGAAATCCCAACACTGCAAAAAAAAAATGAAATACAATGAAGAGAGCTTGTGATAAAAACAAAACAGTTCTGTTTTAACATGGTAATGGTTTCTTTATTTAATTCGGCAATGGTACATATGCGGTTACAAGTCATCTCCAGTCACAGAAATCATATCCCATCTTAGTTTGGTCAGTCTATCTGAGACAGGTGTCCAAGGGAGGGGTCAGGTCATTTAATTCAAAATACAAACATCTTTTGGAATTTGTTCAAATATGTGCTCGATTGGCTGTTCTTTTCTGAATTGAACAGTTAGTTGTTTAAATTCACTTGTTCCACCTCACCTTTTAATTTTGAAGTTATTTATCAGTCTGTCTTTTCCAAATCAGAATCTGTCTGTAGTCTTCAAAAGAAATAGTCAAGCCAGATACCATCCATAAACGGAGAGAGGAAAAGAACCACTACGCAAGAATATTACATGTATTCTAAAATGAGAAGTCGCACAACACCAGGTTATAGTCCAACAGTTTTATTTGAAATCACAAGCTTTCGGAGCGCTGCTCCTTCGTCAGGTAAAGTGAAGGAATACAAATCAGCAAAGCATATATAGACAGAGAACAATGTGTAGCGTACAATGTCAGACGACTACAGTAAACATTTCTGAATGCCCTCCATCACACCTCGGCAGAGAGATAATCAGGCCAGTCAGGAAGGCATTACATCAAAGACACAGCAAAATACAGCTAAGACAATGAGGTGGGGTCACAGGGGGTCCAACGTGTCAAATGCTGCAGTCTGTACGGTTAAGCTTTTTACTTTTTTTTTAAACTGGAAATCACATCTGTGAACAAGCCAACGAGTCGAGTCGTTGGCTTGTTCACAGATGTGATTTCCAGTTTTAAAAAAAAATAAAAAGCTTAACCGTACAGACTGCAGCATTTGACACGTTGGACCCCCTGTGACCCCACCTCATTGTCTTAGCTGTATTTTGCTGTGTCTTTGATGTAATGCCTTCCTGACTGGCCTGATTATCTCTCTGCCGAGGTGTGATGGAGGGCATTCAGAAATGTTTACTGTAGTCGTCTGACATTGTACGCTACACATTGTTCTCTGTCTATATATGCTTTGCTGATTTGTATTCCTTCACTTTACCTGACGAAGGAGCAGCGCTCCGAAAGCTCGTGATTTCAAATAAAACTGTTGGACTATAACCTGGTGTTGTGCGACTTCTCATTTTTGTCCACCCCAGTCCAACACCGGCATCTCCGCAACATGTATTCTAGTTTAGCACAGAGGTTGCAAGTTATTTATTTTCTACTACACAAGGAGCTGGCGAAACTTAAATACAGTAAAAAAAAATGTGCAGTGTTACTGTTAATATTCACTTGTTCTTTCACCGTTTTAATATGTCTGTCAGTTCGAGCCTAAATTATGGGCCTATTCTACCACCTTCTGGTGATGAGGAGAATCACATGGAAGCGCGCGATAAAACCAGCAGCAGCAATAATCTGAAGAGGGTTGTCTGTTTACTTCCCGGGCATGCCACAAAATCATCTCAACATCTGGGCAAATTAATACACTCGGACATAGGGAGCTAGGGTTCACTTAAAAGAAACAGAGAAACCGAGAAAGCCTTGATTGAAAACAAGTAACGAAACCCCAGAAGTAGGCTCTATAAATATATTCCCTGTGGCCATTTTAGTATGTATATAAATAATAAATTGTCAACAGGAGTCCAACCTATAAATAATCAAGTCTTCAAGCCCCGCACACAGTAAAAGTGCAGAAGCAGTTCAGAACTTCTCTGAAGCTGGCTTAGGGTTCAGTCACAGTGGGCAGTTTGGCAGCCGTAGGGAAAGGGGAATGTGTGGAAAAAGTCTCTCACCAGCAATGGGGAGATCAGTATTATTTAAAATACTCAGTTGCATTTGAAGCATAAGTTTGTCCTCGTCATTGTACCCTCCCCCAGCTCCCTCCTGCCGCCCGTCATTGCTCCCAATCACCCTACACTGAGCACCCATACTTTTCCACCCACGATCTGCCTGCCACAAAAAAACTCAAGTCACTGCCGTTTTGTCAGCAGCCCCCTCCAAATACTCCCACACCCAGCCAGCCCCCTTCCCAATGTTTCCAGGCCCTTCCACTGCAACCCAAATGTTGCCACATCCCAAGTTGAACCTCCCATATGCAGGACCCCTCTCCCACATCCCAGGACTCCCACCAGTGCTACCTTACCCCAAATTCCCTCTCCCACTCCTGACAGATCTTGCTTGCCCCCTCCCAGTGCTCCTAAAAATCACGTTTGCCCCTCCGAGTGACTCCACATCCCACAATCTATCTCCTAGCTCTCCCAGATCCCGAAATCCTCCAGCGTTTACTAATCTCAGAACCATTTTACCAATAGTACCACCCCATATGCACCCAACTGCTCACTACAGTTACATACAGTTCCTACAACCTAACCCCATCTATCTGCAACCTGAAGCAGCCTGTCTACCATCTACTTCTGTATCCTGCATTTTAAAAAGAAAAGCAAGAGAAAATTATCTACATAATTAAATTAACATTTAATTGTAATAAAGTCTCCCAATTTAATTCCCATACAAATATGCAGAGTTCAAGCCCAAAAATATCAGTAACACCAATAAAAAATCAATTTAACAGTCACCATAAATCAGTGGTCCTGTTAATACATTGTACTGTATGTAACTTAGCATGAAACATATCCTCGAATTCATCTTGAGCAATGCCATGGGAGATCCATTGGATAGATGGATGGTCTTGTCTCAAGTTTGTCATGTTCTACGACTCATTACAAGTGCAAACGGATTCCAGTCACTGATGTTGGGCCTACAAAGTTACAAATGCCCTTTGATTGATCTCACCAGTTTAAAAGTAGCTACAATTAGTGGGAATTTGCCTATTGAGAGCAGCAAAACATCACTACAGTCCTCCAGATCGGACACTACCCATAAGCAATGCCACAGTAGATCTCTAGTACTGCACGTTCATTTGATCACTTTTCCCCAAGCATCTTTTAACTATTCACCTGCACAATTCCAAAAAAAAATGTTTTGATTGTCACCTTGTGGTGACTTGCTATTATAAAATTCAAATGCTGTTGGAACATAGGATTACTGAAAATTTCAACATGGATTGTAATACTATTTCAATTATTAAATGAAATAGTAAGTATTTAAACACACCAACAGGGATAGTGTTTCTAGTTTAAATGGAAGTGTGGTACAGAATGGATTCTCATCAAATCTGGCCAGGTGAATGGTTACCAACTATTCAACAAACAGACCAATCAATCCTCAATCACATCTCTCATTTGGAAATTTCTCCCAATTAAATAACACCAATACTACATAGAAACATGATGTACGAGCTTGCTCTCTTGAGCAGTACTCAAATAGAGAGCCTTCTCATCCAAAGAGAAGAACATGGAATGCTTTACCACAAGCTATCAAGGCAAAAACTAGAACATAATTTAAAAAGGGAACTGATCAAGTATCGTTTGAAAAGAAAGATCATAAAATGATAAGGGCAAAGTGTAGAGAAATAGGATTAGAATAGATAGCTCCAGTTGAAGAGCTAGCAAGGCTTTCTTAACTGCCTATAATATCACCACCTGCAAGCCCATTCAACTCCACAACAAATGCTTATTGTAAGCAAAACGTCCAATGGCAAAGGTTAGAATCCTATCTATTGACAAAATATGGTAAACACAGATACATTTGAAAAGAGAAACAAAACCACTTGTTGAATCCTAAAATTCACATTTGCATGGTCAGTTAAAAAAAACTACAACGAACTAAAAAGGACACAAAAATAGACGTGTACAAAGTAAACAGCACAACTTCACCCCGATTTGAAGTTTACAGCCATTGCAGAAACAGGCCACTTAGAACTAAAAAAAATTCAGTTACATTGCATGAAATCATTTGTTCAAAAAAAACTGTTAGATTTCTTTTTAAGACCAGCTTCATTTTTACTGACCCAGTACCACACCACACGGCACAATTATTCACCAAACAAGTTAAAAACAAACAAATCCTTGGCTTCAAAGGCTCAGAAATCACAAGTTTTGTCTGTAACCTTGATCAAACTGCAGCCTTCTAAATCTCCAAAAGAATTTATTATTTTACATGTCCAATGCCTGGAAAAATATGTTGGGGACATTTTCCCACACTTGGACTCGTACAATGACTGGACAAAGAATATTTTCAGGTGCAATCACCCAAAAAAATTCTATTTTGCTATGAAATTGGAATGAGATTGAACAGTTTAAATAGCTCCTTTTCTGGGCCAGAGAGGTTAATTGGTATTGCATTAACACTTATTACATCGTTAAAAAGCTACTTACACTGCTAAGTTCCAGCCCTAACTTTCTGCAGAGAGTTTAATGGGCAATTAATGTGAAAAATCCAGCAACTTCTTAAAAATAACGGGGGATGCCAAGGGTGCCATGTCGTTTGTGCGAAGCAATACGGCGGAGCAGTGCAAATTGACCAGCAAGTTCTGGAGATTCGTAACTCACGGCGTATCTCTTAATCCCCTGAACTTGTTGGCCGAGTTGCGTGTTAATAACCACATGCTTCATTAACACGCCGTTATTTTTCCAGCACGAGTCGGTCAAATGTGTTGCGATTCCCTCTAAGCAATAGAACAGAGACTGGACCTGCTGCTCGTCATGTCAATACACACCCACATTACATCAATGCAAAAGTGATAGTATAACTGCATCTAATGACTGAGCATTCTTACATAAAGCATGCTGGGTGACTTTAAAGGACTAATTGAGAAACAAATCTCTGTTGTACAGTGCCTGTAAAACTTGTGCAAGTAATATATATTTTGAAGTGGAGTAACTTTAAGAGAGATTCAATAGGGCCATAAAAAAAGGCAAGTCATACTATCACTCAATCATCCAACACTAAATTTTAAGTATTTGCTCATCCTTCTAGGTTTTGCTTCCAGGCTATTCATCCAGTCTTTAGCCTGCTCTATTTTTCTGGTGTCATACAACACAAGCCACAAATCGACACTTATTTCTAGCTCCAAGAACAAACCATTTAAAAATCACATTTACAACTCAATAAGCATTTTTAGGTGAATTAACTGCATCTCTCTTTTCAAACCATGATACATTTTGCACGATAATTTGACCTTTCAACAAAAATAATTTATGACAAGAAAATAAAATGGCCTGGAGCAATCTGCACACTTAATGTGTATGATGGTAATTATTGAAGTAGAACACAATATATATGTTTTCCTCTGACTTAAATTAACAAATTCATGCTTACAAAACAGTTGTAGATTTGTAGTAGTTCAAACAAATGAACAGAATTCTAATAGTAAGGTTGTTTAAATAGCACATTATCTATTCCTTATACCAGTGAAGCCATCATCTTTTGTGCAGGCATGTTTATTGCACGTCAGAGCAGGGCAGCTTATGACGACCCCTGTCTTATGAAAAGCATTTCAATGTACTTGGGAAAAATGCAACCAGCAGACCATAAATAGAACTCAGGTCAAAGTTGCCCAGAAGCTAATTAAAAAAAATTAGACCTGCATTTCAAATTATTTTGCTTCCCAAACAAAACCAAAATAGCATTTTGTGTAATAATTTACAGTAAAGAAATTACTGCTGATTGCATCCATTCAAGCCCCTTCTTGAAATTCTCTGTACCTAAAGAAAAGAAAATACCAACAAAAAAAAATGAAATGAAATAAACAAGGAGCATCAACAACATTGTACAGCAGCTGTGATACAAAATTCAACCTTGGAATAAATAATGCATGAGTAGGGATGAATGCTATACTCTGTCCAATTATTTCAACTCTTCCCTGCAGCTCATGTGGCTTCCTTTGTAACAGTAAGAAAGATAAAACCATAATTAAGGATTTTTATTTTTATCCACTGCACTGGCAAATTGTACTTATATAAAACGACAATGCATAGAGCTCTATCCATTAAATATTTGCCATTGAATTTCTAATGTTAAAATTTTATATCATTGTTTACAATCTGCAGCCATCTCTTGCTGTGTGCACTTCTGAAACCTTGACAAATACATTGCACAAATTATCCTGAAAGCAGAGAACTAAAATCAACTAGAAGATGCCAAAAATGTCAAGTAAAAGCAATTTTTACAAAGATGCAAAGCTGAAATTACATCCCAAAACACACATTATACAATCCTGAAGACTTTTTTGTTCATCTTAGTAAGTGCTTTGTTTTCACCAGAAGTGGGTTAATGCCTAAATTTGAAATATTAGACGGAAAATAAAGGAAAATTCGTAAATGCTGGAAATCTGAAACATAAACATGTATGATTAGTAACTAGCAACGATGAAATGTCACAATATTCCAAGACAAAATATAAAATATCTGGATGAGTTTTTTGTTTTATTCGGCATAGAAACAAAATCATAACATGCATAAATAGGACTCAAAAAAGTGAAATGACATTAAAGTCAATTTCCAGCATTTAAATAAAAGTACTACGTAAAAACCTGAATGTTTAAATGTGCTACAAAGAGATCTGAAACAATACTATCTTTGCACCCTACTATAGCATTTCAGTGCCTCAGAATTATAATTGGTTTGAATTTCATTTGCACAATATCATGAATTAGTGAACATACTGGGTTAGACTTCTAATTCTACTTTGTAATAGTTTTCTTGGGAAACAATCACCATCAGAATTTTCCAAACAGGCAGGGTAATGGGTAGGAAATAGATTTTTAATCTGCCATTTAGCAAAAGGGCCATGTACCAATCTCTTTTGTTGGTGGTCAGTATTATCACTAATATACATCATTCTCTTTTTAGTAACTTTATAGCCACTATTATTAGCCAGAAACATTTTTCCTTCAATTACTCGGAATAAATGCAATTTCCTGCCTACAGGAATACTTCCTACACAAGAAAATTCTGATGCATTTTGGCAAATGTTAATTTTAGGATATAAGTCACATAGCAATAGCAAACATTTAGCATGGGTTAATAGTGCTGTTAATTTCAATTCCAAATGAAGTTAGCTTTCAAGAAAGTGATCCCGTGTGAAAATAATCTGATCATGTTATTTCACTAATTTTATTGGAATGAAGCACCCATATTGTAATAAACTTGTTATTTCTATGCTAAAGAATAAAGAAATCAAAAGCAACCCTATCTTTCTCATTTACTGGCAGATAACTTTCAGTGATTGTAAATGATGGTCATTTATAAAATAGTTTTTAACAAAAGCAATCACCCCAGAAAAATTGTATGAAAGACATCAGAGTAATATAAAACTCAATTTTCAAAATCACTCTCTTCAATACCAACTTTGCTTTGTCTATAATTCTTTCCATCACCAACCATCCTCATTTCCTCTCAAATTGAGATTTATAATTTAGTGCCAATTTGTACCACGTTATGGATAGCTGTGGTTTGCAATTACATCAACAAGAAAACGGGCTGAGGTTACCCAAACTAATTTCACCAGAGACACTTATACCCACAGGGGGGATATATTCACCCTTGCATTTGTTCAGGATGTAAAACAGATCGCACAGCTGAAAATATACTGCACTACAACAACAACAGCATGCATTATATAGCACCTTTAATATAGTAAAATGTTCCAAGGCCCCTCACAGGAGCGTAAACAAAACAAAATTGACAGCGAGCCAAAGAAGGAGGCATTAGGACAGGTGCCAAAAGCTTGGTCAGAGGTATGTTTCAAGGAACGTCTTAAGGAGGAGAGATGGAGGCGAGGTTTAGGGAAGGAATTCCAAAGCTTAGGGCCTAGACAGCTGAAGGGACAGCCGCCAATGGTGGGGCAAAGGAAGTTGAGGATGCACAAGAGGCCAGAATTGGACGAACATAAGTTCTCAAAGAGTTCTAGGGCTGGAGGAGGTTGCAGATTTAGGGAGCTCCAAGGCCATGGTGGGGATTGAACACAAAAGATGAGAATTTTAAATTTGAGGCGTTGGCGGACCGGGAGCCAATGTAAGTCAGCGAGCACAGGGGTGATGGGTGAATGGTGCAAGTTAGGATACAGGCAGTAGAATTTTGGATGAGCTCGTTTATGGAGGATGAAAGGCCAGCCAGGAGAGCCGAGGTAACAAAAGCATGGTCGAGGGTTTAAGCAGATGGGCTAGGGTAGGGGCGGAGATGGGTGATATTAGAGGTCGAAGCAGGTGGTTTTGGTGATGGACTGGATCTGGGGTCTGAAGCACAGTTCCGGGTCAAATTGAACGCTGAGGTTGCGATCAGTCTGTTTCAGCCTGTGACAATGGCCAGGGAGGGGGGTGGAGTCGGTAACTAGGGAACGGAGTTTGTGGCGGGGGCCAGAGACAATGGCTTCGGTCTTCCCAATGTTTAATTGGGAGGAAATTTCTGCTCATGCAGTACTGGATGTCGGACAAGCAGCCTGACAACACAGAAGCAGTGGAGGGGGTCGAGGGATGAGGTGGTGAGGTAGAGCTGGGTGTCGTCGGCATACATGTGGGACCCGACATTGAGTTTACGGATGATGGAGCCGAGGGGCAGCATGTAGATAATAGGCGGGGACCAAGGACAGATCCTTGGGGGACTCGAGGTAATGGTGCAGGAGCGAGAAGGGAAGCCAATCCCAGAGATTCAGGGCTATGACTGGATAAGATTGTAACCAGGCGAGAGCAGTCCCGCTCAGCTGGATACGGAGGAGAGACATTGGAGGATGGGGTGGTCAATCGTATCAAAGGATGCACACAGGTCAAGAAGGATGAGAAGGGATACGGCACCACAGTCACACTCACTACCCAGTCAGCTCAAATCTCTCACTTTGTATTAAACTCCTTTAAGTACAATGTTTTTGAATTGTCAACAATAATCAAGTGATATTTCACTTCCGAGTGTGCCTGGCTGTCTGCTGCCAAATCTGGTCTGACCATCTGAATATTATTGTTGGCTCTTTAAGCTAAATCTGCATCAGGCTCATCCAGGAAAGCAGAAAAACTGCAACATCCTCGAGGGCAACATTCATGTGGGCATACATCAGACAGGGTAGGTTACACTCAGCATCCGCCCGGAGTCGTCGGTGTGGAGCCCGTGCCATTTTCACAGTCGGTCCTAATTTAAATTAATCTGCCGAACTGCCAGTGCGAAACATACTCCCAATAAACAGCTCACCAATTAGGAGGGCAGGAAATCTGGCAGGACAGCCGCTTCTTAAAAGGCCTGCAGCAGTACTTTTAAAGGGGAGGTGCACTTTTTCATGAGGAACTGAGAAAACAAGATTGTGCAGCAGCAGGCAACGACTTCCAGCAGGGCCTTGAGATTCTCCAATGCAACGGTGGGGATACTGATAGAACAAGTAACCATCAGGAAGGAGGTGCTCTCATCATAGAATCATAGCAAGTTACAGCACGGAAAGAGGCCATTTCGGCCTATTGTGTCCGCGCCGGCCAACAAAGAGCTATCCAGCCTAATCCCACTTCCCAGCTCTTGGTCTGTAGCCCTGTAGGTTAGAGCATCCCAAGTGCACATCCAAGTACTTTTTAAATGTGGTTAGGGTTCCTGACTCTACCACCCTTTCAGGCAGTGAGTTCCAGACCCCCACAACCCTCTAGGTGAAGAAATTTCCCCTCAAATCCCCTCTAAACCTTGCACCAATTACTTTAAATCTGGGCCCCCTGGTTTTTGACCCCTCTGCTAAGGGAAAGAGGTCCTTTCTATCCACTTTATCTAGGCCCCTCATAATTTTATACACCTCAATAATGTCTCCCCTCAGCCTCCTCTGTTCCAAGGAAAACAGACCCAGCCTATCCAGTCTTTCCTCATAGCTAAGATTCTCTACTCCCGGCAACATCCTTGTAAATCTCCTCTGTACCCTCTCCAGTGCAATCACATCTTTCCTGTAATGTGGTGTCCAAAACTGCACGCAGTACTCTAGCTGAGGCCTAACTAGTGTTTTATACAGTTGAAGCATAACCCCCCTGCTCTTGTATTCTATGATGCGGAGATGCCGGTGTTGGACTGGGGTGGACAAAATTGAGAGGTCGCACAACACCAGGTTATAGTCCAACAGTTTTATTTGAAATCACAAGCTTTCGGAGCTATCGATTTGCTCCTTCCTCAGGTGAAGTAAATTAGATACAGAATCCCCAAAGCATATATAGATGGAAAACAAAGCATGTGTACTTTACAATTGCAGACCAATAAATTAAATCATCCTGACTATCTGCCGAGGTGTGATAAAGTTAATTAAGTCAGCCAGGAAGGTACCACATCAAAGACATAGCAAGATACAACTGAGACAATGAGGTGTAGTCGCAGGGGTTCTAACGTGTCAAAAGCTGCCGTCTGTATGTAAAACGAAAAGCTTTAACATTTTTTTACTTTTTTACTGGGAAAATTTTTACTTTTTTACTGGGAATCACATCTGTGAACAAGCTAACGACGACTCGAGTCCGGATCACGTCATGTATCGTGACATAAACCCAAGATCCCGATTCTATGCCACAGCTAATAAAGGCAAGCATTCCGTATGCCTTCTTAACCACCTTATCTACCTGGCCTGCGACCTTCAGGGATCTGTGGACATGCACTCCAAGGTCCCTTTGTTCCTCTACACTACTCAGTGTCCTACCATTTAATGTGTATTCCCTTTCCTTGTTAGCCCTCCCCAAATGCATTACCTCACACTTCTCTGGATTGAATTCCATTTGCCACTGTTTGCCCACCTGACCAATTTATTGATATCTTCCTGCAGTCTACAGCTTCCTTCTTCAGTATCAACCACACAGCCGATTTTAGTATCATCTGCAAACTTCTTAATCATACCCCCTATATTCAAGTCTAGATCATTGACATATACCACAAAAAGCAAGGGACCTAGTACTGAGCCCTGCAGAACCCCACTGGAAACAGCCTTCCAGTCACAAAAACACCCATCAACCATTACCCTCTGCTTCCTGTCTCCGAGCCAGTTTTGAATCCAACTTGACACTTTGCCCTGGATCCCATGGGCTTTTAACTTCGTGACCAGTCTGCCATGTGGAACCTTATCAAAAGCCTTGCTAAAGTCCATATAAACTACATCAAATGCACTACCCTCATCTACCCTCCTTGTTACCTCCTCAAAAAATTCAATCAAGTTTGTCAGACACGACCTTCCCTTAACAAATCCATGCTGACTATCCTTGATTAATGTGTGTCTTTCTAAATGAAGATTTATCCTGACCTTCAGAATTCTTTCCAATAATTTTCCCACCACCGAGGTTAGGCTGACTGGCCTGTAATTACTCGGTCTATCCTTTTCTCCCCTTTTAAACAAGGGTACCACATTAGCAGTCCTCCAGTACCACACCTGAAGCCAGAGAGGATTGAAAAATGATGGTCAGGGGCTCTGCTATTTCCTCTTTTGCTTCGCTTAACAGCCTGGGATACATTTCATCCGGGCCTGGGGATTTATCCACTTTTAAAGCTGCTAAACCCCTTAATACTTCCTCTCTCACTATGTTTATTTCATCTAATATTTCACACTCCATATTTCACTGACTATCAACAGATAGTCGACAGGTGCCAAAGCAAATTAGTCAATGGGCATGGTAAAAGGTTACATAAAATGTCAATGCTAGCAGCATTATCCCCAGGATCTGGTTGCAGTGCCACAGGGAATGCTCCTTCACATTTCTCATACTCTCTGCATTGCCCTGCAGGACTCTACCTTTGCCTCAGCACCATGAATCCTTCCCAAGGCTCTGTGAAGTTGGCAGGGGACACTTTACTGCACCTCATTCCTGCTTACACTCACAAAACCGGATACTTCCCCTCACAACTACTTTTCTCCTTTTTGGTCTGATTTGCTGCTTCATCCAGTCATCATACACACTATGCTAAGCTGCCTTGTATATCTTGAAAAGGACACAACAGAAGGAAGACAGCTAGAACAGGAGGAGATCCTGCCACTCTTCAAACAGTTACCAATGGAAGATGCCACCATCAACATCGTTGACAAAAAGGCAAGCAGCATCAGAGATGAGGAGGCTGGAGGCCACGCAAAACAGGGTATTTGTCCATTTTCCCTTCCTTTTCTCTTTCTACTTAACTCTCTCACACACTTAGCATGACAACCTGATGATCCAATATGCTGCCATTCACAGATGTCAACCTTTAAAGTATTGCAATCAGTGATATGGCTTCTCCAAAGCTTGCCAGGGGTCAGGGGCCCGCAGAATGCAACCAGGAAGAAATCTGGGCAAGAAACAGTACTTTAAAATATATAAAACTCCGGGGGCTAAAAATTCCAGAGTGCTGGAAACCTGCCGGTGCCGCCGCAGGCTGTAGTTAACGGCCGCCAATAGCGCTGGCAGCACCAGTATATTGGTGCTGCTTGATAAGCATCAGCACTGCGCTAAACTTACAGTGCAAGGTCAGTTTTCGGGTGGTAGTCTCAGCAGGAGGCCCAATGTAGCGTGGCCATGTCATTGGAGCAAGAACAGTCTTCTCTTAAAGCAAGGCTGTCATTTTAGAAAGCAGTGTCGGTCCCTTTAAGGGGAACGGCCTTCTAAAATGAAAAAAATAAAAATCATTTAAAAAGGCAGTTTTTAGCCCTTAGTGCTCAACTGCCTCATGAAAAAAAATAAGCATTAATAAGAATTCCCAAATGGCAGTCTTCAACTCTTAAAACTGAACTGCCTTCCACACCTAAAAAAAAGAGAAAAGTGCTTCAGCACCAACACAAATGGCTCAGCAAGCCAGGGAAGGGCCAGGGACTCGCACACAGCACTCCAGCTTTGTACAGGGGGTCAACACTGCAAGAGAGGTCCTCTACCCACAGGGGCCAGGAGGCCCTTCAGAAAGAAGGATGTGGGACCAGATCACCGAGGTCATCACTGCCAGCAGTGTTGCCCCCACAACCTGGCTCCAGTGCCCAAAGAAGCAAGTCAAGGTCAATGAATGCACAGACAAGACATTCACTAAGAGAATGCGTGATTAGTTGATTTCTTGAAGTCATATTGGATGGATAGATGTATAAAGTTGGATTGGAAAGTTTGCTTTGTGGTGGCTTTTATTTCAACATTGTGGTCAAGAGGATGCCGTGATGGTCAGTAACAGAGGGAAGGTAAGGTGTGGGACAAATGTTGAAAGGGGAATTGGGGTTGTGGTCACTGGTACCACAGGCAGATGATTCCATCCCGGATATCCCGGCCAGAAAGTGGTTGTCTAGGTTGCATCCTTCCTTCTGCATCTTACACTTCCCTCTCTGCGAGCGGATGCTGGAAATCTGCAATAAAAGCAGAAAATGCGGGAAATACTCAGGAGGTGAAGCAGTATCTCGACCTGAGACGTGAACTGTTTCTCTCTCCATGGATGCTGCCTGACCTGCTGAGTATTTCCAGCATTTTCTGCCTTCTCAGAGGCCTTCCTTTACCACCCGAGGCCTTGCAAGCATTCAGCAGCACTCCCTGCACACTTTAAAAGCTTTTAACATCTATTGCACTAAGCTACTACTTCAATAAAATACAAAAAATCCAATCCAAAAGCTTAAATGCAAACTTAACTGAAAGATAGAAACATAAAAACACAGAAAAATAGGAGCAGGAGTAGGCCATTCGGCCCTTCGAGCCTGCTCCACCATTCAATATCATGGCTAATCCTCCATCTCAATACCATATTCCCGCTCTCTCCCCATACCCCTTGATGCCATTTGTGTCTAGAAATCTATCTATCTCCTTCTTAAATATATTCAGTGACTTGGCCTCCACAGCCTTCTGTGGTAGAGAATGCCACAGGTTCACCACCCTCTGAGTGAAGAAATTTCTCATCTCAGTCCTAAATGTCCTACCCCGTATTCTGAGACTGTGACTCCTCTTTCTAGACCCCCCAGCCAGGGGAAACATCCTCCCTGCATCCAGTCTGTCTAGCCCTGTCAGAATTTTATACGTTTCAATGAGATCCCCTCTCATTCTTCTAAACTCTAGTGAATACAGGCCTAGTCGACCCAATCTCTCCTCATACGACAGTCCTGCCATCCCAGGAATCAGTCTGGTGAGCCTTCGCTGCACTCCCTCTGTGGCAAGTATATCCTTTCTTAGGTAGGGAGACCAAAACTGCACACAGTACTCCAGGTATGGTCTCACCAAGGCCCTGTATAACTGTAGTAAAATTGAGAGGTCGCACAACACCAGGTTATAGTCCAACAGTTTTATTTGAAATCACAAGCTTTCGGAGCTATCGATTTGCTCCTTCCTCAGGTGAAGTAAATTAGATACAGAATCCCCAAAGCATATATATGCTTTGGGGATTCTGTATCTAATTTACTTCACCTGAGGAAGGAGCAAATCGATAGCTCCGAAAGCTTGTGATTTCAAATAAAACTGTTGGACTATAACCTGGTGTTGTGCGACCTCTCAATTTTGTCCACCCCAGTCCAACACCGGCATCTCCGCATCATAACTGTAGTAAGACATCCTTGCTCCTGTACTCAAATCCTCTTGCAATGAAGGCCAACATACCATTTGCCTTCCTAACTGTTTTCTGCACCTGCATGTTTGCTTTCAGTGACTGGTATACAAGGACACCCAGGTCCCTTTGTACATCAGCATTTCCCAATCTAGCACCATTTAAATAATACTCTACCTTTCTGTTTTTCCTACCAAAGTGGATAACTTCACATTTATCCACGTTATACTGCATCTGCCATGTATTTGCCCACTCACTCAACTTGTCTAAATCGCCTTGAAGCCTCTTTGCATCCTCCTCACAGCTCACAATCCCACCTAGTTTCGTGTCATCAGCAAACTTGGAAATATTACATTTGGTTCCCTCATCCAAATCATTGATATATATTGTGAATAGCTGGGGCCCAAGCACTGATCCCTGCGGTACCCCAGTAGTCACCGCCTGCCACCCCGAAAAAGATCCATTTATTCCTATTCTCTGTTTCCTGTCTGTTAACCAATTTTCAATCCATGCCAGTATATTACCCCCAATCCCATGTGCTTTAATTTTGCACACTAACCTCTTATGTGGGACTTTATCAAAGGCCTTCTGAAAATCCAAATACACCACATCCACTGGTTCTCCCTTATCTATTCTACCAGTTACATCCTCAAAAAACTCCAGGAGGTTTGTCAAGCACGATTTCCCTTTCATAAATCCATGTTGACTTTGTCTAATCCGTTGATATTTTCCAAATGTCCTGTTATCACATCCTTTATAATAGACTCTAGCATTTTCTCTACTACTGATGTTAGGCTAACCGGTCTGTAGTTCCCTGTTTTCTCTCTCCCTCCTTTTTTAAATAGTGGGGTTACATTTGCCACCCTCCAATCTGCAGGAACTGTTCCATAATCTATAGAATTTTGGAAGAACATAAGAACATAAGAAATAGGAGCAGGAATAGGCCACTTGGCCCCTCGAGCCTGCTCCGCCATTCAATAAGATCATGGCTGATCTTGGGCTCAAAACCACTGCCCTGCCCGCTCCCCATAACCCTTCACTCCCTTACCTTGCAAAAATCTGTCTATCTCCACCTTAAATATATTTAATGACCCAGCCTCCACAGCTCTCTGGGGCAGAGAATTCCACAGATTTATGACCCTCCGAGAAGAAATTCCTCCTCATCTCAGTTCTAAAAGGGCGACCCTTTATTCTAAAACTGTGCCCCCGCGTTCTAGATTTCCTCACGAGGGGAAACATCCTCTCTGCATCTACCTTGTCAAGCCCCCTCAGTATCTTATGTGTTTCAATAAGATCACCTCTCATTCTTCTAAATTCCAATGAGTATAGGCCCAGCCTGCTCAACCTTTCCTCATAAGTCAACCCCCTCATCTCTGGAATTAACCTAGTGAATCGTCTCTGAACTGCCTCCAATGCAAGTATATCCTTCCTTAAATGAGACCAAAACTGTACGCAGTACTCAAGGTGTGGTCTCACCAATACCCTGTACAGTTGTAGCAGGACTTCCCTGCTTTTATACTCCAACCCCTTTGAAATAAAGGCCAACATTCCATTTGCCTTTTTGATTACTTGCTGTACCTGCATGCTAACTTTGTGTTTCATGCACAAGGACCCCCAAGTCCCTCTGAACTGTAGTATTTTGTAATCTCTCTCCATTTAAATAATAATTTGCTTTTTTATTTTTCCTGCAAAAGTGTATAACCTCACACTTTCCCACATTATACTCCATCTGCCAAATGTTTGCCCACTCACTTAGCCTGTCTATATCCCTTTGCAGGTTCAAGTCCTCTGCACAACTTGCTTTCCCACCCATCTTTGTATCATCCGCAAACTTGGCTACATTACACTCGGTCCCTTCATTCAAGTCATTAATATAGATTGTAAATAGTTGAGGCCCCAGCACTGATCCCTGTGGCACCCTACTAGTTACAGTTTGCCAACATGAAAATTACCCATTTATCCCGACTCTGTTTTCTGTTAGTTACCAATCCTCTCTCCATGCTAATATATTACCGCCAACCCTGTGAGCGCTTATCTTGTGCAGTAACCTTTTATGTGGCACCTTATCGAATGCCTTCTGGAAATCTAAATACACCACATCCACTGGTTCACCTTTGTCCACCCTGCTCGTTACCTCCTCAAAGAACTCCAGCAAATTTGTTAAACATGATTTCCTTTTCATAAAACCATGCTGACTCTGCTTGACTGCATTATGATTTTCCAAATGCCCTGCGACTGCTTCCTTAAATGAAGAACTCCAGCATTTTCCCAACGACAGATGTTAGGCTAACTGGTCTATAGTTTCCTGCTTTCTGTCTCCCTCCTTTCTTAAATAGGGGTGTTACATTTGCGGTTTTCCAATCCGCTGGGACCTCTCCAGAGTCATGGGGATTTTGGTATATTGCAACCAATGCAGCCACTACTTTAAGACCCTGGGATGCAGGCCATCTGGTCCAGGGACTTGTCATCTTTTAGTCCCATTATTTTACCAAGTACTATTTCCTTAGTGATAGTGATTGTCTTTAGTTACCCCCTCCCTGTGGCCCCTTGATTATCCATTATTGGGATGTTGTTAGTGTCTTCTACCGTGAAGACAGATACAAAATATTTGTTCAGAGTCTCTGCCATTTCCCCGTTCCCCATTATTAATTCCCCAGTCTCATCCTCTAAGGGACCAATGTTTACTTTAGCTACTCTCTTCCTTTTTATATACCTGTAGAAGCTCTTACTATCTGTTTTAATGTTTCTTGCCAGTTTACTCTCATAATTCACCACCTCTCTCATTTTTTTTAGTCATCCTTTGCTGGTTTCTAAAAATTTCCCAATCCTCTGGTCTCCCACCAATCTTGCCAACATTGTATGCCTTCGTTTTCAATTTGATACCATCCTTTACTTCCTTAGTTAGCCACGGATGGTGCTCCCTTCTCAAAATCTTTCTCTCACTGGAATATATTTTTGTTGAGAGTTATGAAATATCTCCTTAAATGTCTGCCACTGCATTTCAACTGTCTTACCCTTTAATTTATTTTTCCAGTCCACTTTAGCCAGTTCTGCCCTCATGCCATTGTAATTGCCTTTGTTTAAGATCAGGACACTGGTTTGAGATACAACTTTCTCACCCTCCAACTGAATTTGAAATTCAACCATGCTATGACCACTCTTTCCTAGAGGATCCTTTACTAGGAGATCATTTATTAGTTCTGTCTCATTACACAGTACCAGATCCAAGATAGCCTGCTCCCTGGTCGGTTCCATTACATACTGTTCTAGGAAACCATCCCGGATGCACTCTATGAACTCCTCAAGGCTATCATGGCCAATTTGATTTGTCCAATCAATATGGAGATTAAAATCACCCATGATTATTACCCTACCTTTTTTACAGGCCTCCATTATTTGTTGATTTATATTCTGTCCAACAGTATTGCTACTGTTCGGGGGCCTGTAGACTACACCCACCAGAGACTTTTTCCCTTTTATTATTTTTTATCTCCACCCAAACCGATTCTACATCTTGATCTTCTGAGCCAATATCACTTCTCACCACTGCACTCATCCCATCCTTTACCAACAAAGCCACCCCACTCCCTTTCCTTTCTGTCTATCCTTCCGAATTGTCAAATACCCTGGAATATTTAGTTCCCAGCCCTGATCACCTTGCAACCACGTCTCTGTAACGGTGATTAGATCATACCCATTTGTATCTATTTGTGCCTGCAACTCATCTATCTTGTTACGAATGCTGCGTGCATTCAGATATAAAGCTTTTAACTTTGTCTTTACCATTTCTCCTTGTTTTGGCCCCATTTTCTGTTGCACTTTTATTTTTAAACATTCTGTCCCTTCCCATCACACTCTGGTTATTATTTCCCCCATCTCTATCCTGCTCTATTGCTTTCTGATTTCTCATTGACTTTTTAAATTCCCGCTCACCTGGATCCTCCCCCCGACTATTTAGTTTAAAGCCCTCTGCAGCCCTAGTTATTCAATTCGCCAGGACTCTAGCCCCAGCATGGTTCAAGTGAAGCCCGTCCAAACGGAACAGCTCCCTCTTATCCCAGTACTGGTGCCAGTGCCCCACAAATCGAAACCCATTTCTCCCACACAAATGTCTTTGAGCCACTTGTTCATTTCTCTGATCTTATTTACCCTATGCAAATTCGCTCATGGCTCAGGTAGTAATCCAGAGATTATTACCTTTGTGATTCTGCTTTTAATTTAGCCCCTAGCTGCTCATACTCTCTCAGCAGAACCTCTTTCTTTGTCCTACCTATGTCATTGGTGCCTACGTGGACCATGGCAACTGGATCCTCCCCCTCCCACTCCCTCCAGCCCAGATGACAACCAATGCATCCACTATTTCCATGGCTACCTCTTTTAGTTCTCTGGGATGCAGATTATCAGGCCCTGGGGATTTATCAGCTTTCAGTCTCATTAATTTCTCCAGCACTATTTTTTTTTTTTACTAATACTAATTTCCTTTAATTCCTCCTTCTCACGAGACCCTTGGTTCTCTAGCATTTCTAGGAAGTTATTTGTGTCCTCTTCCGTGAAGACAGGACCAAAGTATTTGTTTAATTGCTCTGCCATTTCCTTGTTCATTATAAATTCTCCCATTTCTGTCTGTAAGGGACCTACATTTGTCTTCATGATGTGGGTGTCCCTTTGAGAAGCGCGGACAGAGTCTCTGTAGGTCTGCTGCACGCTCGGTTTTCAGAGCGAGCTTAGGACCCAGCGCTAAACTCAGCGCCACGGTCCAAGTTCGCAGAGCGTGGCATCAAATCGGCGTTGCACGACAGCTAACATCACGCTCTCCACATTTGCATGTCTAGGGTCAGCGGTGCCAACGGCAGCGCTCTGGCCCTCACCATAATGGTGGCCGCCAAGTCCCGTGCCAGAGGCGGGCGGAAGAGCGGCAGTCGCCTTTTTTTTCACAAATCTGCCGGTAAAGGGTGGCGGTAAGTAGCTGAATTTCTAGGCCTGGGACTGCCACTGTGAATGGGGAGCCATTTTATTTGGCGGGCCAATGAATTTGCAATGAGGCATCCCACATTCAAACATCTGCAGATGCACCCACTGGGATTACCTGTGCAAATATCTTCCTTGTTGAATTCTGTTGAACTTGATTTTTTTTGGTGTTGCACCAATGCCTTTTACTTCCAAATCAATTTAAACCTTTAAGTATTGAAATCAGTGAGATGGCCTCTCCAAAACTGCTGCTGGGCAGTTCTGTGTCTTAACTTGGCTGGTGCTCGACATTCACTGATTCAGTGCAATGCTACCGGATCATTTGCACCCATGTGCCCTGCAGCTAGGAACAGATGCTGTGATGTAAAAGATTTACTGTAAAGATTTCTGTGATTTTAGAGCACATTAGTGAGACTGTGCGATAGACATCAAATCCGTGAGACTCATGGAGAATCCATGAGTTGACACATCTGCATTCATCCGCTGTTGCTTACCCTTGCCACTACTTCCTAACCCACGTGTTCCTCCCTTTTTTTCCTCAGTCCATCAGAAAACACAGGTGTTCCAATCACACAGCATTAGGAGAACCTTCCAGAAGCATAGAAATTACAAGATTATAATATGGGTGCTTATTTCTTAACGCTGCTGAAGAGTTGAAGACTTTTGGGGGACCAGTCTTTAAAAGGTAGATGCTTTCTAGGGCAACACGGTGGCATAGTGGTTAGCACTGGTGCCTCACAGCGCCAGGGATCCAGGTTCGAATCCGGCCTCGGGTGACTGTCTGTGTGGAGTTTGCACATTCTCCCCGTGTCTGCGTGGGTTTCCTCCGGGTGCTCCGGTTTCCTCCCACAGTCCAAAGATGTGCGGGTTAGGTTGATTTGGCTATGATAAATTGACCCTTAGTGTTAGGGGGATTAAATAAGTGGGGTTACGGGGATAGGATGGGATATGTTAGGGGGAATTAAATACGTGGGGTTACGGGGATAGGGTGGGATATGTGTCGGTGCAGGCTCGATGGGGATTCTGTGTGAGGAAGCAGGGATAGGATACTGGATTTGGATGATCAGCCATGATCGTATTGAATGGTGGAGCAGGCTCGACGGGCCGAATGGCCTACTCCTGCTCCTAGTTTCTATGTTTCTATCTATGTTTCTATGTTTCTGTGCAACACAATTGCTGCCTTGGACTGCCTGCTAAGGAGCTGCCACAAAAAGGAGTGAGGAGGAGTCCACTACCAACTTGTGGGGGATTCTGGCACATGGCATTGACACTCTGCAGTCAACTATTGAGTGTGGGGTCGCCTCAATGGATGCTGCAGCTGGGCCCTCCATTCAGGAGTCTCTGGCACCACTAATAGCATCTCTCAGATATGCTCCTTGTGGGCTCTGGGCTCAAACATCTCCTTGCCCTTGGACAAGCTGGGAGACAGAATTGATAGAGGCTTCATTTGGATGACAGATGTCCTAGAGTTTGTACTCCTGTAGATAGTAGCTCCGAAGGGTCACAAACCGTGAGTACTCACGAGCCCTCGAATGAGCCATAGCTGCCTGCCACCTCCCACATTGCAGCCACTGGGGTAGCACCTCGTAAAAGCACTAGAGTAGTTGAGAGAGCTTTTGAAACAGGCATTAGAGACTCACATCAGGGTGATAATTAGTATGTCGGCATTTCTGTCAGTCAGCAGAATTATAATGCTTTTTGACATCTGTGTGTGTGCAGTGTTCGTATCATAGCTGGTGACCTTGCAATCTTCCTTGACATGATTATTTATTGTAGGGTAGAAGCACTGAGCGAAATGCAGGGGAGCAGGAATTGTTCAGGTCAAGCACTCTACAATGAACTGCTGCTAAAGAAGTCTGGCTGCAAGCAATTGTTGGGGCCCTCCCACATCCTTGCCATCCTGTAATTCCTCAGTGTCTTCCCCATGATCATGCCGAAAGTCCCCTTCCAACAGTAGTTCCATGTGTCGTCCGCTGCAGAGCAAAGCTATGCAGCATACAGCAAACCACAATCATACAGAACACTTTGTGGGCTGCACTACAAGATGCCACCAGATCTGTCCAGGCAGCAAATTGTTGCTTGAGGACTCCAATGGTCTGCTTCATGAGGCTCTAGTTGAACCATGGATCAGACTGTACTGATATTCAGACACCAAGCACAGATTCCTAAGAGACATTAGCCAAGTGTGCAGTGGATAGTCCTTGGCTCAATGAAACCAGCCTCTCACTTGCTGTGCAGGGGGGGGAAAAAAAAGTGGGGTGACGGAGGATTGCCATAATATAAAACGTCATGGCAGCTGCCAGGGGAGCGAGCACAGACCTGCATGATACACTGCTAGTGATCACATACCGGTTGCACATTAACAGAGTGGAAGCCCTTGTGATTCATAAAGGCAATGGGCTCATGTGGAGGTGCCCGCAAAACAACATGGTTGCAGTCAATGATACACTGGACTTGTGGGAAGGTTGCAATCTGTGCGAACTCCAGAGTCCTTTCTTGTTGCTACCAGATGTCCATGGGAAGCAATGAAAGTATTTGATTTAGCAAACAAGGCATCAGTCATCAGTTTAATGCAGGCTGGTCTGCAGGCTGATGTCCCCTGTGGCAGCCTTTAAAACCTTGCTTACGGCACACAACTCCTGTCCACACTTTGCGTCATGATTTTCGTGTCAACATTTAACGTTGAAAATCACTATGAAAACATTTAGAATTGGAAAACCCTATCTAAAGTTGCAAACATTTGCTATGTAAACAGTAGACTATTGGGCCAAAAATTCGACCCTTCCCGGGTGAGTACACAGTCTGTACTCACCCGTACTGCGTCCCGAAATGCCGGTTTCCTGCATGCACTGCGCATGAGCGGGAAACCGGAACTTCCGGTCTGGTGAAGGGGGCGGTTCCTAGGTGAACTGCGTGCACTGTAGAGGCTGCGCGCACGCAGCACACTTAGATTTTTTTTCAGGTTTCTATGCGAGGGTAAGTAGTGAAGAAACTACGCTATCAAAAAGGAGGCGCAAGACCCGTTTTCAACAAGTGGTTAATTAATTATAATTTAAAAAAATTTTCAACAGGTTTATCTTTTTTAGATACTTTAAAGAAAGGTAAGTTTATTTTTTATCACTTTTTAAAAGTATTTTAATTTTTTCAAAAATTTAAATTTTCGTTTAAAGTGGTTAATTTATTTAACTATAGTTATTTTATAAATGTGATGGTTTTTTTTTTAATTTATTTTAAGTTTAGCTGTTCTTTTGGGGCCGATTTCAATTCACGGATTTGACTGGTCTCCTGTCAAATCTATGAATGAAAGATGGTCTGCTGCCATTGGCTCTCCATGGCCCACGTGATCCCAGGGGACGCATCGCACTAACTACGCCCCTGGGACACGCAAGCACTGCGCGCCGGCTCTTGGAGCAGGCCCAGGAGCTGAAGTTCCCGTGGGCCCAAAACACAACGGCAGGCGCGGTAGGCAAGTGCGCGCGCGATCCTTATCCCCGCGGCAAGCCGGAGGCGCGAATTTCTGGGCCATTATGTGTTGAAGGCTAGCGCAACTTTGTGACAGTCCGGTGCAGTCTCTCAAATCTCTCTTTCCCCCAACTCGGGTAACCATTTTTGATCTTAATTAATTTCTATCGCCAACTTTTTAATTTTTAAAATACTTTTTGCACAGTTATCCCTTTTCTGGCACCCTGGTGGGCTCTCAAGCTTTGGTCCTGGTCTCTTGCTCTGCTTCTCTTTCTCTCACCATTGGCCTACTGATGCGCCCGCTGAGCTCATGCCCTTCCCAGTCTCAGGCCCAGTCCAAATTGCCCTGACTATGAAATTCTGCTACCTCTCCACCAGCCCCTGTCCAACTCTTCTGGGGTCCAATGGCCCTTCTCCCTGCCAGGCACACTTGAAAAACCTGTTCCTAGTCTTCACCAGGAACTGGCTTTTGAAGTGCGAGTATGCAGAATTCCCTGAAGAGTTTCCCCACAACATAGCAGGGTTGTGAGAGCGCAAAAGGGTTGAGGGAGGAGGCAGACAGGTGTGACTGTGGTGGTAGCCATGGGGGGAGGCAGTTCGAAAGGGGCCAAAAGGTAGCTGGAGTCCCATTCTCCTGAGCCTCCTCCCCCACAAGGGTGCTATATAACCTGCTCTTCCCCAGCTCAAAACTGCCAGATTTTCACAAAACTGCCAGCTCTGCCCCCTCATGCAACAAAAACCCCATCCCCAGTCCCGTTAGACCCACAACTTTCCTTCACAAGCTTCCTCCATCCACCACTCCAGATCTCAGGACCCCCCTCAGTGGTCTCAAATCATTTGATTACATTTCCAGCGCACCCAGTGCCCAGTGCCCAGAACCACCCCAGACCCAGCTTTAGATAGGATTTTCCCCATTAGAACTGCACTCCTGTTATAAAATCTCTGAGACTCACTGTGTGCGCTGCTGCAAGAGATCTGCTAGTTTATAATGAATTCTGAAGAAATGTTTCTGATCTTTATTAGACTACATACAATTTCTACAATGCAAGATCAGGACACTAATTTTGGTTGTTTCAGTTGCTTCACAGCCCTAGCTTAAAGGTATAGTTTTTTTAAAAATCCACACTAATAATTAATAGCAAGCTTTTTAAACAATCAGGAAACTTTTTAGCACGAGATATATTATCCAAATTCTTAGTGAACCATTTGATTGGATTGTCGTCCCTCAGCTTCTCTCAGAATGGAATTCTACCAATTATGACAAGAGTTTGGATTGGCCACCTCACAGCCATTGTTCAATGCTCTGGTTAGAAACTGGTTAAGAGAGTTCTGAAGGTCCCTCTCTCTCCACAAAAGAAGCCATGATGCGGAGATGCCGGTGTTGGACTGGGGTGGAGAAAAGTGAGAAGTCGCACAACACCAGGTTATAGTCCAACAATTTTATTTGAAATCACAAGCTTTCGGAGCTGCTGCTCCTTCGTCAGGTGAAGCCTTCACCTGACGAAGGAGCAGCAGCTCCGAAAGCTTGTGATTTCAAATAAAATTGTTGGACTATAACCTGGTGTTGTGCGACTTCTCACTTTTGTCCACAAACGAAGTTTCATCCCTTGTCCATCTCCAAGGCAACCACTTCCACCGCAACTTCTCTAAAACCTACACCCTAAATTACTACTGTATCTCATGATTCACTTCCTTCTCTGGACTTTTCAAAATGACCTCATCACATCCAACTTCCCAAATCTAACTTTCTGTCGTTTGCTAGATCGGCCATCAACGGACATCTTATCATTTATCAAAGTTTCCTAAGGGTTCAATTATTAATTGCACCTTTTTCCACTTAACACCATCCAAAAGCTCAATGTAAATTGAAAATTACTCAACCTTCCCACAGATAATGTTTTGCACTCTTGCAAGTGGCAATTATGGATAGCCAATTGAAGATTCCAAATCTCAATCTCTCTCTTTTTCTTTCAAGTTAAACATGGTCTGATTTCAGTGTTTTGTTAGAGTAGAACTTCATTTTCAGTTTCTTGATCCACATGTTGCTCGAGTGTCTCTTACACTACACACTAACTCTACTAGCAAACTGCTCCTGGTTTCCATCAACAGCACTCAAACATGTAATTTGGCAGTGTCCCACCATAGCTTGGAACTCACTTCAACTTGTGCCTTCTGTTAGTAAGCATCTAGTCCATTCTCTGTACGAGGAGATTAGTAAATGAGAAAATAGACGACCATAAGCAAATATGCTCACATTCTATCACAAACATGTCAGCTCCAGTGCACTGCAACGCCAGTCTCCTCAGGGACAGAAGACAGCTCCAATGTTTTGTTAGCCAGGCAGCTTTTCTTTTTTAATCCCAATTTCCCACCTCCCCTAAGTTCCCAAGTATCTATCGCACTTTTAAACACCTCGATTGATTCTGCATCGATGGCCTTCCAGGGCAGTTCACTTTATAGCCTCACAATTCAATAAAAAGATTTTTTTCTGGATTCACTTAACTGTTTAGTTTGAAATCTAAGATTATATCTTCTTGTTCTCGGTTATCCTACTCAAGAAGCGGTTTTCTATCTACCCTATCAATTTCCTTCATTATTTTGAGCACCTCAATCAGATCACCTCTTAGCCTAGTCACCTCCAGGGAATGTAACCCTAGTTACACGGCTCTCAGGATAGCTACGTCCCTACATCCTAGGTGAATTGTTCCTGGATGCTCTCCGAGGCCAGTATGAGTTTTCTAAGGTGAGCCTTTCAAAAACTGAAAACAATATTCCAAATGAGGTCTGACTAGCACGCTGTATAATTATAGCAGTACGTCCTTGCTTTTATATTCTATATCCCTTCCAATGAAGCAACACCCTGCATTGAGGAGCTAGATTTTAATAACTTATGTACTCGATACCTGTTCATCTACCTCTCCTTCCCCCAGTGCTTCATAGAATCATAGAAATTTACAGCACGGAAGGAGGCCATTTCGGCCCATCGTGTCCGCGCCGGACAAAAAAGAGCTCTCCAGCCTAATCCCACTTCCCAGCTCTTGGTCCGTAGCCCTGTAGGTTAGAGCATCCCAAGTGCACATCCAAGTACTTTTTAAATGTGAGAAGTCACACAACACCAGGTTATAGTCCAACAGCTTTATTTGAAATCACAAGCTTTCGGAGCGCTGCTCCTTCGTCAGGTGAAGTGAAGAGATGCATATAGGCATATGGTTCTTTTGACAATTATCTTAAATCTGTGTTCTCTGGTTACCAACCCTCCTGCCAATGGAAACCATTTCTCCTTATTTACTCTATCAAAATCCGCATAATTTTGAACACCTCTATTAAATCTCCCTTTAACCTTCTCAGCTCTAAGGAGAACAATCCCAGCTTCTCTAGTCTCTCCACATAACTGAAGTCCCTCATCCCTGGTTTCATTTTGTTAAATCTCTTCTGTATCCTTTCCAAGGTCTAATTATAATAATCTACCCAACTCATTATTGTGAATACAAACCTTGCTCTTATCACAGGAAACCATTTTCTCTCCATTGTATAAACATGTCATTATTCCTTGCATGTCTCACACCCACTCTCCATTTCGGTAACACCGACAATAACCCCAAATTGGGGATAATCTGCTCCAAACTGATCATTACCAGAAATCAGATTTCACTCCATATAGTGACCTTTAATCCAACAGATTCTCAGCAGCTGTGTGTGTTTTCCCCACGTTCATTGGGGCAGGGACTAAAGATTGAATAGATTATGTCTGTGAAAGTGTGAAGAAGGGATCAGTTATCTGTATTCTAATATTATACCCGTTCGCCCTCATAGTTCAGTATCACTCTGGTATTGCTCAGGTTCTCTCACAGGGCGAGAGGGGTAGAAGAAGGTGAATGAACAGCCCAAAATTCATTCCTGCTTTTCAGGGCAATAACTTAAAATCCACCTTTAGCTGTCACTGTGATACCTTCTTTCCTGATTGCCAATTTTCCCCACCTCTAAGTAGTGCCTGCCTGCCTGCCATGAAAAACTTCACCCTCAAGGACACAGGCACAGTAACCAAAGCTCTCCAGAATGCCAGGGAGCTGCCACTCATCTCAGTCTCACACTGCTCAGGTCCTCAAACAGGGCTAGCTGAAGATGGACTGTGTTAGGGTTGAGAGTTAGAAAGGCTACAGCTCGGCTGTGCCTGTCTATTCTCCAGACCATTGCTGAATATCGAATGACCAAAGTTCTAAAGAATTTAATTACGAACAGTTCTTGCAATAGTAAACAAATTGAACGTCTGATTAGAGAGTCAGTTTAATTTCAAATCTTCAAATTAAGGTCACAAGTCAAATTTTTGCAGTTACAATTCCAGAACTTGACATATACCAACAAACTGAAAGTGAGACAAGGCAGCCCACATGCCAAGTATCCAATCTCAACTTCTGTGTGTGTGGAAGCGACAGTAAGGATTTTTTTTTAAATAAACAAGTATCAGTCTTTCATGCTTCACATTGAACAGTTAAAATAACATCAATGACAGATCCCCAAGAGCGGGTTCCCTGCCTGCCCTCTTGGCCAGAGGTTTGCTTAATATGGGGCAACCTAAATTAAAATGGGAGCAAATAACTCAAAAGCTTTTTCTTAAAAAAGATTAAACACTTAGATGACCTAATCAGATGATCTTTTAACAACAGTAGCAGTGGGGGATGGAGAGGGCTCTCCTAGTGTCCCTTTAACTCCAGTGCCTGGGTTTGAATCTAGTCCAGACCAGAAGGATAAAAGAAAAACATATAGTAGATGCTTTTCTGTGGTTGGAGTTAAAAGTAACCATTAAACAGTGCCTTTGTTACTGATTTAAAAGTCTAATATTGCACTGGCACCGAGGGTGCTCAAATCGGATCCACAGTCTGCATTTACACCACAACTGTAGCATCAGGGTTTTGCATCATACTAATGTGTAAACTTCAGTATAGATCTAGAACCAAGGGCCAACCTGATTCAAACAAAGCAGAGGCTCTCCGGTTCATTCTGAAGACAGGTAGGACCCACTCTGGAGTTACGCATCTTCTTGGCATCGGTGCAAAGCGTGGTGTAAATGCAGGCCGGGTGGCAGAAATGAAACGTGTACCATTCCTAAACATGGGCATCCCTCACTTTTGTCAGCACAAAATCCACAAAAAAAATCCATCATACTTTTGTAAATTAGAGTTCCACAATTAGACACTAGTCAGTGGCAAACAAGGTCCAGCTGCATTGGAGGATGCAGGGAGCAGAGTTTACCAGGCCAGGAGAGCAAACAAAGTAATTAAGGTACAGCCAGCAGAGGAGTGGGCAATTAGATGTTTAATGTAGGTCAGGCACAGATTTTTAGTACAAACCATTCAATGGTTGTGCCAAGTACATCTGGATTTCTGTTCCGAAAGGATGGGGACGTCTGCTGTGAAGTATTGCTTTAAAAAAATCAATGGGTTGAGACTAACATCACCAGTCATCAACCATCTTCAGCTGCTTCATCAATGACCTTCCCTCCAACATAAGGTCAGAAATGGGGATGTTCGCTGATGACTGCAGTGTTCAGCGCCACTCACAACTCCTCAGATAATGACGCAGTGCATGCCCGCATGCAACAAGACCTGGACGACGTTCAGGCTTGGGCTGATAAGTGGCAGGTAACATTCGCACCACAGAAGTGCCAGGCAATGACCATCTCCAACAAGCGAGAGTCTAACCACCGCCCCTTGACATTCAACGGCATTACCATTGCCGAATCCCCCACCATCAACATCCTGGGGGGTCACCATTGACCAGAAACTCAACTGGAACAGCCACATAAATACTGTGGCAACAAGAGCAGGTCAGAGGCTGGGTATTCTGTGGCGAGTGTCTCACCTCCTGACTCCCCAAAGCCTTTCCACCATCAGGCACAAGTAAGGAGTGTGATGGAATACTCTCCACTTGCCTGGATGAGTGCAGTTCCAACAACACTCAAGAAGCTCGACACCATCCAGGACAAAGCAGCCCGCTTGATTGGCACCCCATCCACCACCTTAAACATTCACTCCCTCCACCACCGGCGTACCGTGGCTGCAGTGTGTACCATCTACAAGATGCACTGCAGCAACTCGCCAAGGCTTCTTCGGCAGCACCTCCCAAACCCGCGACCTCTTCCACCTAGAAGGACAAGGGCAACAGGCACATGGGAACACCACCACCTCCAAGTTCCCCTCCAAGTCACACACCATCCTGACTTACAAGTATATCGCCGATCCTTCATCGTCGCTGGGTCAAAATCCTGGAACTCCCTACCTAACAGCAATGTGAGTACCATCACCACACGGACTGCAGCGGTTCAAGGTGGCGGCTCACCACCCACCGCCTTCTCAAGGGCAATTAGAGATGGGCAATAAATGCTGGTTTTACCAGCGACGCCCACATCCCATAAACATATTTTTTTTTAAATAACAAATTAGTTTTCAGGGAAAAATACAAATAGGTGGTCACTGTTGATCATAGCTCTAGCTCTTCAAGTAGTTATAAACACTATAGTTTTAAATCTATATTGTATTAAATTTGCTATGTAGGTCACACATTCCTTATTTGGGCATCATACCGGCAGCTGCAAATTTATATCACCAGATAGAGCTTCATAAGCTTCAGATGGAGCAGATTCCCATACCTACAGGAGTATTAATGCATGGAGGAAAATTCACTTTGTCCTTACTTTCCATGGGCAAAGCCATGAGAAATCCACTAGCATATATAAAACAGCATTCACAAATGCTTTGTGTACAACACATTTCATAAGAGTAAAAGAAATATGTACATTTGTCCGACCCACACAATAGGAAGGCGCGTATTAACAGAATTAAAATAAACAAAATATTTTCTGAAAATCACAGGCAGAATCTTTGAAATATTTACATTCAAGTTAGGCATTGAAATACTTGGATCCCAATTTATAAAGAAACACATTCTCTTAGGCACATGTCCCTGGTCAAAACTAGGGGGGGGGGGGGGGGGGGGGGGGGGGGGGGGGGAAGAGAGAGAACAGGTACAATAAACGTAACAACTTCCATTTATATAGCACCTTTAACATAGTAAAGACATCCCAAGGCACACAAGAGCATAATCAGACAAAAACTGACACCGAGCCAAGGAGGAGACATTAGGACAGGTGTCCAAAAGCTTGATCAAAGAGGTAGATTTTAAGGAGCATCTTAAAGGAGGAGAGGTTTAGGGAGGGAATTCCAGAGCTTAGGACCTAGGCAGCTGCATTTCTCAACTTTCTTTAGAGTAGTTTTTCTCCTTCTATTTCTGTTTGTGCTGCCATCTCCATGTTTTGTAAACTGGAAAATGCTGCATGAGTAGTAAAGCTATTTTAATAAAATATTCCTCAGTGACCACGACATTTCTTTTGGGTAGTCTTTCAGAGATTAGAAGAGGTGCTCGCTAGATCTGTCGTCAATATTTGCAAAGGAACATCCAGAGAGAAAATGTTAAAAAATCACTGGTGTAAATCACTGTTAAAATCCGTAACAACATTGAATGTTAAATCATTAATGGAGCAATTTTAATTACTGAAACATCAACTTTTTTTTTAAACTTCATTAAAAATGTGGAGACCTATCCTGTTCAGGCATTCTTAAAACACTAAGTTCTAACGCTTTTGTTTATACTGAAAATGACTGTTTAACTTCCCTTAAATTTGTATTGAATTGTATCTATCTACCAAACAAAACTTCAAACTGTGCAGCATTTTCCAGTTTACAAAACATGGAGATGGCAACACAAACAAAGATAGAAGTAAATGTCAGCTGAAACACAGTTGATTCAAACCTAAATATAGGTTTGTGTTGATTAAAATATTTCATTTAAAAAACTGTTCTAGCAAACAAAGGCAAACCACACTAGAGCATTTACATTTAAAGTTGGAGTATTAACTCCCCCCATTGGCTTAGTTGGTAACGGAGCTGCACAGACCAGAAAGCTCTTGGGCACAATCCCCAATCTTTACGGAGTTCACAGTAGCAGTGCTGCAATTGGCTAAGGGAGGGGAAAACAAATCAGTCCGAACTCCCATTCCTGAATGCAACCCCAACTGGAAACTGCACACAGTGGGTGGGTCAGAATCATTTGTAATTCCATACCCCCCACCCCCACCAATCCAACATCCTGCCACATGAAGAATACCTATTAGAGGGAATTAGCACAGGAAACTGACATATATGGATCTAAACCTCAGCATGAAAAAAGAAATAAAACACACACTATAGTACTGTAATCCATAATTACTATAAAAATACTATTTTATACTTAACATACTGGGCCACTTTCCAATTTACCTCTGCTGACAACACAAATACCAGTATTGCCTATCAAGCTCAAACACAAACAGATGAAAGAACATGATTTTTTTTTAATTCCACTAATGACAATAGAAGACAGGATGATGCGCTTTTCTTTCCAGATACTTGTGTTTGGATAGATAGTTTTTTTAAACCACTTGTTCAATGATTCTTTTAAGTTCTCTCACATTTGTTTGTTCTCATTATTTCTCGTCACCAGTCCCATTTTAAGTCACTCTCATCCCAAATTGTGTGGATTTAAAAAAAAATGATTTTCCATTTCCTCCACTATTCCCCCCTCCTCAACAGCGCCAATCACCCTCCAGCACTTATCCCAAATGGTCACTCATCATGTGATTCATTGAATGTCATCAGGCTATTTGACTGTAGGGGGCAGAAGAGCCAAGTCCAATCCTGTCCTCGCTGAACGTTAATGCAACTTTCTAGCAAAGGTCGCTGGATGGCAATCGGGAGAGGGAACCTTAGACAAATTTTCCTTCCCCAATTAAAAGGGTGCTGAAGCCAGCTTGGCTAACATCAGTTAACTCAACACAGACCAAAGATAAAACCTAAAATCCTCAAAATCTATGTCACTCAATTATTCACTATCTTAACAAGCTGAGTCTACATTCTATTCAAGTTGTTTCAGCGAAACACGAGATGATGGCGATGACTGTTTTTTATATTTCCAATTTTTTTAAATTTCCAATTTTTTTTAAATGAGAATTTGAATTCAGTTTTAAAAAACTGAAAATTAAATAAACCCGGTATCAGTAAAAGTGACCATGAAGCTGTTGGATTGTCAAAAAAACTCAACTGCTTCACTAATGTCCTTTATGGAAGCAAACCTGCCACTCTTACCCGGTCTGGCCTATATGCGACTCCAGTCCTGCACCAACATAGTTGACTTTTAATTGCCGTCAAGTGGCCTAGAAAGCAGCACAGTTGTAGCAAAACACTAGCGGTACAAGGCGGTGGCTCACCACCACCTTCTCAAGGATGGGCAATAAACGCCAGCCTTGCCTACATCCCAAAAATGAATTTTAAAAAAGACTGGCCGAAGCCATTGGTGCTGGGCTACTTTGTAATATGCCGGAAATCAGGTGCAGTTACAATGGTCCACAAACCAGGAAAAAACTTGACCGACTCTAGCAATTACCAGTCAATCAGCCTGCCGAGCTGCCTAGGAAACCCAGCTGCATAAGTGAAGGACTACTTCAATGCAAATAAGAGGATAGAACCCACTTTTGCAACACTGCACGGTCTTCAGGGCTGCAGACCTTAGTAACATTCAATCAGAGCAATTTAGCTGAGTCAATGGCATTGAAATCCACACATCTGTCAGAGCAGATGGTTATAAATTCCATAATGTATCTGATAGAAAAAAAGGCTGCCTTAGCAAGCTCCCAATGTGAGTAACAGTAGTAGAGACTCACAGGTGGACGTGTCAGGAGCAGAGAAACAAAGGAGCAAAGCGAGGAGCAAAAATGTAGATGGGGAAGATGATGCAAGACCAAGCCAGGCAATCGAAGAGGATGTTGAGCAAGCCAGGAAGAACAAAAAGGTTGAGACACAGTCTTAGTGTGAGGAGAGTTTATACGTTTAGTATATGGCAGCATGGATTTTTAGTTGGGGGGGGGTCTGCTTGGAATTCTTATTCAGTAGTTATGCCTTGTGGAGCCACCCACCTGTTCCAAAAGTTTGGACACATCTGGCATAAAGTATGCTACTAATATGCTAAAGTTACCCGAAGCATCCAAATTCTGTTGCTCTGAACTGAACTTTTGCAATAGGAACAGGTCATCAACCTTTAGTGTCAGCTGTGGCTGAGTGGGTGGCACTCTTACCTCTGAGTCAGAAGGTTGTGGGTTCAAGTCCCACTCCAGAGATTTGAGCACAAAAATCTAGGCTGACAATCCAGTGCAGTGCTGAGGCAGTGCTGCACTGTTGGAGATGCCATCTATCGGATGTGACATGAAACAGAGTCCCTGTCTGCTCTCTCGGGTGGACGTAAAAGATCCCATGGCACGATTTCGAACAAGAGCAGGTGCATTATCCCCGGTGTCCTGACCAATATTTATTCCTCAATCGACATCGCTAAAACAGATGATCTGGTCATTATCAGGTTGCTGTTTGTGGGAGCTTGCTGTGCGCAAATTGGCTGCCACGTTTCCTACATTACAACAGAGACTACACTTCAAAAAGTATTGGCTTTTAATACTTTTAATTGGCTTTAGAGCGCTTTGGGACATCCGGTGGTGGTGAAAGGCGCTATAGAAATGCAAGACTTTTCTTTTTTGTCTTTTCTTTTCCCTTAAATAATGGCCCAAAAATTAGTCCCGCGACGCGAGAGTACGCAGTGCGTACTCTCGCGTATTCTGTCTCCAATTGCCGGTTTTCTGCATGCACTGCGCATGCGCTGAAAACCGGCACTTGGTTTTTGGAAAAGGGGGCGGTTCCTCGGTGCACCGCGTGCGCGCTACAGGCTGCGCGCACGCTGTGCACTTAGTGCTTTGGACGCGCAGGTAAGGACGGAAGATTTTAGAAATGAAAAAAGGAGTAAGACCCACTTTTAACAAGGTAAGTAGTGAATTAAGTATTATTTTGAATTTTTTTTAACAGGTATATCTTTTTTAGAGACTTTAAAGACAGGTACGTTTATTTTTATAACTTTTTAAAAGATTTTAAATTTTTTCAAAAATTTAATTTATTTAAAATGGTTAATTTAATTAACTATACTTATTTTATTAATGTGATGGTTTTTTTTTTAATTTAATTGAGGTTTAGCTGTTATTTTGGGGGGGTGTAAGATTCATAGCTTTCACAGCACTTATGTGAAACTTATGAATGGAAGATGGTGTGCTGCCATTGGCTCTAACTGAGTCACGTGATCCCACAGCTCGCACGAATTCACTACGCTGGTGGGATACGCAAGCACTGCCCAGCTGATGTCTAGAACATCAAGTTCGTGAGAGCTGGATCTGAAAAAGCCAACGCGGAGTGAGAGATCGCGGGGAAGCCTTACCCCCGCGTCAACACTCGGTCTTTAATTTCTGGGCCAATGTATTCTAAAAAATTATCTAATTGCTTGACCATTTTTTAAATGCATTATTCACCCACAAAATAACACCAGCAATTTACAGATCAACTTTCAAAATACACTGAATTTTTAGAATGTACAAAATAACTTGCACTTACACAGAGCCATTAGTGTAGTGAAATGTCCCAAGGCACTGCACAGAGGAAAGGAATTGACCAAAGCAGGCAGTATATGTGAGGGAAGAGTACATCTTCCTTACACTTATCTGTGAAGTGCTTTGGGCTTCAAGTTAAAGGTGCTATATAAATGCACAAAGAGATAGAGTTTAAGGTTTTTGAAGATGTATCATGTTTAGGAAGCAAATTCCATGGAGATCTGATGGCTGAAGGTTCTGGTAGAGATGGAGCCAGGAGGAAATCTCACCGTAGACCAGAGCTGGAAGGGCAGAGGGTGAAAACTGGTACATAGGAATGGATCAGGGTGTGGCAAGACCATGTAGGCATTTGTAATGAAAGACAAAAAGCTTTCTACCCAATTAAGATAGTGCTAGCAAATACAATACTGACATTCCCAAGCACCACTTTCAGTTCCCCACCTTCATTTGGAACTAGCCCTACATTCTGAAACCATTTGCTACAATTTGTGCCCCACTGGTCTTTCTCTTACTAGATTCCCTACCCCCTGCCCATCACCATGTGATAATCCATCAATCTTCATGCATCTAAACTCACCATAAGACCAGGAATGAAAAACTGCAAAAACCATTATTGTTCTTCCTGCACGTATCCATGGAAAATCCAGTTTTATCACTAGTTTCGTATAAAACAAATAGAATATTGTGATGACGCCATTCGTAAACAGGAAACACATCTGATGTTATTTTCCCAAAAAGATATAATTTAGTTGAGTCTGCCCATTGGATAAATAAGTCCTTGATGTGCATTCTACAATAGACGGGTAGTACGTCCTCAATTACACCAAAGTCGCCCTTTACAAGATGGTGCGTTAGAAAAATCTACAGCTTCACGATCGCAGCTGCCTAGTTTGAATCGATTCCTCAGGTTGCCCGGACAGAAAAACAAAACCAATTAGATTTGCGTTTATTACCACGGTTGGAGGGACCAGCTGGAATTTCCTTTTTTGTTTTTGTTTGTTCTCAGGAAGGATGGCTTATACTAAATATATTTATTTAGAAGAAAAAAATGAACGACACTCCCTTAAAAAAATCCGATTCCCTACAATCATTTTATTCCAAAAGGAGGTAATTACACCAACAACGAGTAAAAGCAAATAGAGCAAATCATATTCCAAACATGTAACAATTAGAGGAGCCGTCAGGTACATAATTAGGCGGATGCACCTGCTGCTGCTTTCTCGTCCAGGTTGATGAGGCTTCGCTGCTTCCTCTCAGCAACCGGTCCGCAAATCTGCTCACCATCCAGCGGAGCGGCTGATCCCCCGGGTCCCTCAATCAATGAGCTGATTCCCCGGGTCCCTCACAATCAATGAGCTGATTCCCCGGGTCCCTCAATCAATGAGCTGATTCCCCGGGTCCCTCAATCAATGAGCTGATCCCCCGGGTCCCTCAATCAATGAGCCGATTCCCCGGGTCCCTCAATCAATGAGCTGATCCCCCGGGTCCCTCAATCAATGAGCTGATTCCCCGGGTCCCTCACAATCAATGAGCTGATTCCCCGGGTCCCTCAATCAATGAGCTGATCCCCGGGTCCCTCACAATCAATGAGCTGATTCCCCGGGTCCCTCACAATCAATGAGCTGATTCCCCGGGTCCCTCAATCAATGAGCTGATCCCCCGGGTCCCTCAATCAATGAGCTGATTCCCCGGGTCCCTCAATCAATGAGCTGATTCCCCGGGTCCCTCAATCAATGAGCTGATTCCCCGGGTCCCTCAATCAATGAGCTGATCCCCCGGGTCCCTCAATCAATGAGCTGATCCCCCGGGTCCCTCAATCAATGAGCTGATTCCCCGGGTCCCTCAATCAATGAGCTGATTCCCCGGGTCCCTCAATCAATGAGCTGATCCCCCGGGTCCCTCAATCAATGAGCTGATTCCCCGGGTCCCTCAATCAATGAGCTGATTCCCCGGGTCCCTCAATCAATGAGCTGATCCCCCGGGTCCCTCAATCAATGAGCTGATTCCCCGGGTCCCTCAATCAATGAGCTGATTCCCCGGGTCCCTCAATCAATGAGCTGATTCCCCGGGTCCCTCACAATCAATGAGCTGATCCCCCGGGTCCCTCAATCAATGAGCTGGTCCCTCAATCAATGAGCTGATCCCCCGGGTCCCTCAATCAATGAGCTGATTCCCCGGGTCCCTCAATCAATGAGCTGATCCCCCGGGTCCCTCAATCAATGAGCTGATTCCCCGGGTCCCTCACAATCAATGAGCTGATCCCCCGGGTCCCTCAATCAATGAGCTGATTCCCCGGGTCCCTCAATCAATGAGCTGATTCCCCGGGTCCCTCAATCAATGAGCTGATTCCCCGGGTCCCTCAATCAATGAGCTGATCCCCCGGGTCCCTCACAATCAATGAGCTGATCCCCCGGGTCCCTCAATCAATGAGCTGATCCCCCAGGTCCCTCAATCAATCAATGAGCTGATTCCCCGGGTCCCTCAATCAATGAGCTGATCCCCCGGGTCCCTCAATCAATGAGCTGGTCCCCCGGGTCCCTCAATCAATGAGCTGATCCCCCGGGTCCCTCACAATCAATGAGCTGATCCCCCGGGTCCCTCACAATCAATGAGCTGATCCCCCGGGTCCCTCACAATCAATGAGCTGATCCCCCGGGTCCCTCAATCAATGAGCTGATTCCCCGGGTCCCTCAATCAATGAGCTGATCCCCCGGGTCCCTCACAATCAATGAGCTGATTCCCCGGGTCCCTCAATCAATGAGCTGATTCCCCGGGTCCCTCTCCACACAATCAATGAGCCTCAGGCAGCGAAGGGTCGGCGGCAGGAAAGTGCGCGGGCCCCGGGGGAAGAGGCCGGCCCGCGGATCCCCCACTAACCGCCAGCCGCCTCTTCACCACAAAACACAATCAACACAAGACGTCAGCCTTTCAACCCTCACTCAACAAAGGCTCGGGTTTACTCACCCACTTCTTTTTTTAATATAAAACGCCGCTCCTCAGGCCGAAGCTCCAATGTGGTTATTGATATCTATTTGTTTTCTCTATTGTGATGGTGACGGCGGCATCGCCCGGGCGGCCATTTTACCGCGAACCGACAGACGGTCACGTGCCCCCCCCGCTTGACGTCACGGAGACAATACAGCCTCTCTCCACTGGGAGTGCTGGACACAATACAACCTCTCTCCACTGGGAGTGCTGGACACAATACAGCCTCTCTCCACTGGGAGCACTGAACACAATACAGCCTCTCGCCACTGGGAGCACTGAACACAATACAGCCTCTCTCCACTGGGAGTGCTGGACAATACAGCCTCTCTCCACTGGGAGCACTGGACACAATACAGCCTCTCTCCACTGGGAGTGCTGGACACAATACAGCCTCTCTCCACTGGGAGTGCTGGACAATACAGCCTCTCTCCACTGGGAGCGCTGGACAATACAGCCTCTCTCCACTGGGAGCGCTGGACAATACAGCCTCTCTCCACTGGGAGCACTGGACACAATACAGCCTCTCTCCACTGGGAGCACTGGACACAATACAGCCTCTCTCCACTGGGAGTGCTGGACAATACAGCCTCTCTCCACAGGGAGTGCTGGACAATACAGCCTCTCCACTCGGAGCGCTGGACAATACAGCCTCTCTCCACTGGGAGTGCTGGACACAATACAGCCTCTCTCCACTGGGAGTGCTGGACAATACAGCCTCTCTCCACTGGGAGTGCTGGACACAATACAGCCTCTCTCCACTGGGAGCGCTGCACACAATACAGCCTCTCTCCACTGGGAGCACTGGACACAATACAGCCTCTCTCCACTGGGAGTGCTGGACAATACAGCCTCTCTCCACTGGGAGCGCTGGACAATACAGCCTCTCTCCACTGGGAGTGCTGGACAATACAGCCTCTCTCCACAGGGAGTGCTGGACAATACAGCCTCTCTCCACTGGGAGCACTGGACACAGTACAGCCTCTCTCCACTGGGAGCGCTGAACACAATACAGCCTCTCTCCACTGGGAGCGCTGAACACAATACAGCCTCTCTCCACTGGGAGCACTGGACACAATACAGCCTCTCTCCACTGGGAGTGCTGGGCACAATACAGCCTCTCTCCACAGGGAGTGCTGGACAATACAGCCTCTCTCCACTGGGAGCACTGGACACAGTACAGCCTCTCTCCACTGGGAGCGCTGAACACAATACAGCCTCTCTCCACTGGGAGCACTGGACACAATACAGCCTCTCTCCACTGGGAGCGCTGGACAATACAGCCTCTCTCCACTGGGAGTGCTGGACACAATACAGCCTCTCTCCACTGGGAGCACTGGACACAATACAGCCTCTCTCCACTGGGAGCACTGGACACAATACAGCCTCTCTCCACTGGGAGTGCTGGACAATACAGCCTCTCTCCACAGGAAGCGCTGGACAATACAGCCTCTCTCCACTGGGAGCGCTGGACAATACAGCCTCTCTCCACTGGGAGCGCTGGACAATACAGCCTCTCTCCACTGGGAGCGCTGGACACAATACAGCCTCTCTCCACAGGGAGTGCTGGACAATACAGCCTCTCTCCACTGGAAGCGCTGGACAATACAGCCTCTCTCCACTGGGAGCGCTGGACAATACAGCCTCTCTCCACTGGGGGTGCTGGACAATACAGCCTCTCTCCACAGGGAGTGCTGGACACAATACAGCCTCTCTCCACAGGTGTGCAGATGCCGGTGTTGGACTGGGGTGGATAAATGTGAGAAGTCGCACAACACCAGGTTTTGGTCCAACAGTTTTATTTGAAATCACAAGCCGAAAGCTTGTGATTTCAAATAAAACTGTTGGACTATAACCTGACTTCTCACATCTCTCCACTGGGAGTGCTGGACACAATACAGCCTCTCTCCACAGGGAGTGCTGGACAATACAGCCTCTCTCCACAGGGAGTGCTGGACACAATACAGCCTCTCTCCACAGGGTGTGCTGGACACAATACAGCCTCTCTCCACTGGCAGTGCTGGACACAATTTCTAGAGGTGGTCACCCCGCAGCTTAAGTGTATGCAGGCAGAGAGGGAATGGGTGACCGCCAGACAGAAGAGGAGGCCCAGGCAGGTAGTGCAGGAGTCCCCGGAGTGCATCGTGCGCTCTCCAACCAGTATTCTGTTCTGAGTAATGGTGAGGGCGATGGTTCCTCTGGGGATTGCAGCCAGAGTCAAGTCCAAGGCACCACGGGCGGCTCAGCTGCACGGAGGGGCGGGGGGGTGCTGGGTGGAAGGAAAAAGAGTGTGAGAGCAATAATGGTAGCGGATTCGATAGTTAGGGGAGCAGACAGGCGTTTCTGCGGCAGCAGACTTGACTCCAGGATGGTATGTTGCCTCCCTGGTGCCAGGGTCAAGGATGTCACTGAGCAGCTGCAGAACACTCTGAGGGGGGAGGGTGAACAGCCAGAGGTCGTTGTCCATATTGGTACCAATGACATAGGCAGAAAGAGGGATGAGGTCCTGCAGGCAGAGTTTAGGGAGCTAGGAGAGAGATTAAAAAGCAGGACCTCAAAGGTAGTAATCTCCGGATTACTCCCGGTGCCACGTGCTAGTGAGTACAGGAATAGGAGGATAGAACAGATGAATGCGTGGCTGGAGAGATGGTGCAGGCTTTAGATTCCTGAGGCATTGGGACCGTTTCTGGGGAAGGTGCGACCTGTACAAGCCGGACGGGTTACACCTCAACAGAGCCGGGACCAATATTTTCGCGGGGTGGTTTGTTAGTGCTGTTGGGGAGGGTTTAAACTAACTTGGCAGGAGGGTGGGCACCAACATATAGGAGTAGAAAAGAGGAATAAGATGCATAAAAGAGTGAGTGTGTTGGATAGTACTAGAGAAGATAGTACTAGAGGCGGTAGTAGTACCATATTAGATAGGAGCAGACTAAGAAAGCCTATGAAAAATTCAAAAATGTGTTCAGAATGCATATACGTAAACGCACAACGTGTGGTGAATAAGGTTGGTGAGCTACAAGCACAATTAGCTGTGTGGCAATATGATGTTGTGGCAATAATGGAAACATGGCTTAAAAACGGTGAGAACTGGGCACTTAATAGTCAAGGGTACAAGGTGTTCAGAAAAGATAGGGATGGAAAAAAGGGAGGTGGGGTGGCAGTGCTGATTAAGGGAGACATTGTAGTGTTGGAAAGGGATGATGTTCTTGAGGGGACAAGGACAGAATCCATTTGGTTAGAGTTGGGGAGCAAAAAGGGTATGATTACGCTATTGGGGGTATTCTATGGGTCTCCAAATAGTGAGAAGTAGGTAGAGGAGCAAATCTGCAAGGAAATCGCCGAGATATGCAAGAGCTATAGAGTGGTGATATTGGGGGACTTTAATTACCCAAATATCCATTGGGATAATGCTAGGGTAAAGGGAAAGGAGGGGGAGGAATTTCTGAAATGTGTTCAGGAAAATTTCCTTGACCAATATGTTCTTGGCCCAACTAGGAAGGAGGCATTGCTGGATCTGGTGCTGGGGAACAAGGTGGGCCGGGTCGACTAAGTGTCTGTGGGAGAACACTTGGGTACGAGTGATCATCGTATCATAAGATTTAGATTAGGAATGGAGAGGAGCAAGGAACAATCTAGAGTGGAACTTCTAAACTGGAATAGGGCTAACTTCAATGGGATGCAAAAGGATCTAGCCAGGGTAAAATGTAACCAAAGACTGACAGGAAAAATTGTAACGGAACAATGGGTGATCTTTAAGGAGGAAATGTTCCACGTACAGGCTAGGTACATTCCAACAAGAGGGAAGGGTAAGGGAACCAAAGCAAGGGATCCTTGGATGACGAGGGAGATAGAGAAGATGATGAAACAAAAAAAGAGGGTATATGATGCATGTCAGGTGAATTCTTCAAGGGAGAACCAGACCAAATACAATAAGTTGAGAGGCGATGTGAAGATGAAAATAAGATTGGCAAAGAGATAATATGAGAGTAGAATGGTGGTGAACATAAAAGGGAACCCAAAAATCTTCTACTGGCATGTAAACAGTAAGCGGGTAGTAAGAGGCAGGGTGGGGCCTATTAGAGACAAAGAAGGTGATATATGCTTAGAGGTGCAGGGCAAGGCTAGAATACTCAATGAGTACTTTGTATCGGTGTTTACTAAGGAGGTGGATGCTGACAAAATATCGGTAGAAGTGGAAAAGGTAGAAGCAATGGAAGGGGTGAAAATTGATAGACAGGATGTACTAGAAAGGCTTAGAGTTGACAAGTCGCCTGGTCCAGATGGCTTGCATCCCAGGTTGCTAAGGGAATTGGGGGAGCAGATAGCAGAAGGGCTTGCCATAATTTTCCAATCTTCCGTAGATGCAGGGGGAGGTGCCTGAGGATTGGAAAGTGGCAAATGTGACACCATTGTTCAAGAAAGGGTGTAAGGACAATCCTAGTAACTACAGGCCGGTCAGTTTAACATCAATGGTGGGTAAAGTTTTAGAAACAATAATCAAGGAAAAAATTAACAGGCATTTGGAGAGGTTTAAGCTAATTAAGATGAGCCAACATGGGTTTGTAAAAGGAAGATCGTGTTTGACTAATCTAATTGAATTTTTTGATGAAGTAACAGGGAGGATTGATGAAGGGAATGCAATGGATGTTGTCTACATGGATTTTCGGAAGGCATTTGACAAAGTACCACATAGAAGGCTGGTTAACAAAATTGAGGCTCATGGAATAGGTGGGTCAGTGGCAGCTTGGATAAGGAATTGGCTTAAGGACAGAAAACAGCAAGTTGTGGTAAATGGCTGTTTTTCAGACTGGAGGATGATAGACAGTGATGTTCCCCAAGGGTCAGTGCTGGGGCCACTGCTTTTTTTGATATATATATATATATATATATAAATGATTTGGATATTGGAATACAGAGTAGAATTTCTAAATTTGCCAATGACACCAAACTTGGGAGTCTGGCAAACAGTAATGATGATATCAATCGACTGCAACAGGACATAGAAAGGCTAGCAGAATGGGCAGACAAGTGGCAGATGGAATTTAATACAGAGAAGTGTGAGGTGATGCATTTTGGCAGAAGGAACAGGGAGAGGCAATATACACTTAATGGCACAGTTTTAAAGAGTATGCGGGAACAGAGGGACGACCTGGGAGTTAATGTGCATAGGTTCCTGAAGGTGGCAGGACATATTGAGAGAGTGGTTAACAAAGCTTATGGGATCTTGGACTTCATAAATAGAGGTATTGAGTACAAAAGTAGAGAAGTTATGCTGAAGCTTTATAAAGTGCTGGTTAGGCCACAACTGGGGTATTGCGCCCAGTTCTGGTCACCACACTTTAGGAAGGATGTGAAGGCCCTTGAGAGGGTGCAGAGGAGATTTACCAGAATTGTTCCGGGGATGGGGGATCTTAGCTACAAGGACAGGTTGGAGAAGCTGGATTTGTTTTCATTAGAGCAAAGGAGGTTGAGGGGTGATTTGATAGAGGTGTACAAGATTATGACGGGTTTGGATAGGCTAGACGGGGAAAGGCTGTTCCCACTAGTTGATGGTACAAGGACTAGGGGACACAGATTTAAGGTTTTGGGCAAGAGATACAGGAGGAATGTAAGGAAAAACCTTTTTACACAGCGAGTGGTGATGACCTGGAATTCGCTGCCGACAGAAGTGGTAGAAGCGGAGACACTCAATGTTTTCAAGGGGAGACTGGATAGGCACTTGAGGGAAATAAACTTGCAGAGCTACGGGGATAGAGCGGGGGAATGGGACTGACTGGATTGCTCTGCAGAGAGCCGGCACAGACTCGATGGGCCGAATGGCCTCCTTCTGTGCCATTATGACTCTATGACTCTATGACAATACAGCCTCTCTCCACAGAGAGCCCGGGGACAATACAATCTCTCTCCTATTAGAGCCCGGGGACACAATACAGCCTCTTTCCACAGGGAGCACTGGACACAATACAGCCTCTTTCCACAGGGAGACTGGACACAATACAGCCTCTTTCCACAGGGAGCGCTGGACACAATACAGCCTCTCTCCACAGAGAGCCCGGGGAGTGCGATGGAATACTCTCCACTTGACTAGATGAGTGCAGCTCCAACAACACTGAAGAAGCTCGACACCATCCAGGACAAAGCAGCCCGCTTGATTGGCACCCCATCCACCACCTTAAACATTCACTCCCTCCACCACCGGCGTACCGTGGCTGCAGTGTGTATCATCTACTGTAGCAATTTGCCAAGGCTTCTTCAGCAGCAGGTCTCAAACCCGTGACCTCTACCACCTAGAAGGACAAGGGCAGCAGGCGCATGGGAGCACCATCACCTGCAAGTTCCTCTCCAAGTTACACACCATCCTGACTTGGAAATATATCGGCCGTTCCTTCATCGTCGCTGGGTCAAAATCCTGGAACTCCCTCCTTAACAGCACTATGGGAGTACCTTCACCAGAAGGACTGCAGCGGGTCAAGGAGGTGGCTCACCACCACCTTCTCAAGGGGAATTAGGGGTGGGCAATAAATGCTGGCCTTGCCAGCAACGCCCACATCCCAGGAACGAATAGAAAAAACAGAAAAGAACCCCAGCCTGTTCAATCTCTCCTGATAGGTATAACCTCTCAGTTCTGGTATCATTCTAGTAAATCTTTATTGCACCATCTCCAGTGCCTCTATATCCTTTTTTAGAATATGGAGACCAGAAAACTGTTCACAGAACTCCAAGTGTGGTCTAACCAAGGTTCTATACAAGTTGAACATAACTTCTCTGATTTTCAATTCTATCCCTCGAGCTAAATGAACCCCGATGCTTTGTTTGCTTTTTTTATGGCTTTATTAACCTGCGTCACTGATTTTAGTAATCTGTGTATCTGTACCCCCAGATCCCTCTGTTCCACTACCCCATCTAGACACTTATTTTCCAATAGTATGTGGCCTCCTTATTCCTACCAAAATGTACTTCCTCGCACTTATCTATACGGAGGTTAATTTGCTAATTACATGCCCATTCTGCAAAGTTATTAATGTCTTCCTGTACCTTGTTGCAGTCCGCCCCTGTATTAATTATGCCCCCCAATTTGGTGTCATCCACAAATTTAGAAATTGTACTTTCGATTCCCGAGTCAAATCATTTACGTAGATAGTGAACAACAGTGGTCCCAGCACCGATCTTTGTAGAACGTCATTTGCCAATCTGAGTAACTACCTTTAACCCCTACTCTCTGTTTTCTGTTTTGTAGCCAGCTTGCTACTTGTCCCGACTCCACATGTTCTGACCTTAGTCATTAGTCTATTATGTGGTACCTTATCGAAGGCCTTTTGGAAATCTAGATAAATTACATTTACTACATTACCCTTGTCTACTCTCTCTGTTACCTCTCCAAAGAATTCAATGAGGTTGGTCAGGCAAGACTTTGCCTTTTGAAATCCATACTGACTATTCATTATTATATTTTTGGTTTCTAGATGTTCTTCTATTTTTTCCTTCAGTAGGGATTCCATTATTTTTCCTCTAACCTGATGTTAAGCTGACTGGTCTATAGTTCCCTGGATATGTTCCAGCTGCCTTCTTAAATATAGGTATTATGTTAGCTATCCGCCAGTCCTCTGGCACTATGCCTTTTTCCAATGAATTATTAAATATGTGTAACAGTGCCTCTGCTATCTCTTCCCTAGATTCTTTTAAAATGCGCGGATGTAATCCATCCGGACCAGGGGTTTTATCCTCTCTGAGTTTGATTAGTTTATTTAATATTTCTCCTCTTTATTTTACATGCGGTTATATCATTTCTAATCTCATCTTCCACTGTCATGTGCACCTGATTTGTTGCCCTGGTAAATACTGAAGCAAAGTAATAATTTAATATTTCTGCCATTTCGCTATTGCTGCCTGTGATTTTATCCTGACCAGTCCTGCCATATTCCCATCCTGACTTTCCTTTTTTTATTAATGTGCCTGTACAATATTTTTTGTTCCTTGATAATTTAATTTCATAGTTCCTCTTTGCCTTCCTAATTGGTTTTTTGACTTCTCTCATAATCTCTTTGTAATCTCCCTCATCATGCACTGCCCTGCTGTCCATGTACTTAATGTACTCCTCTTTCCTTACCCTCAATTTTTCCCTTATGTCTTTATTCATCCATAGTGTTTCATTAGTGTTTAGCTTGTTCTTGTTTTTTAGCAGAATATATTTTCCCTGGACTCTGTTGAACACCGTTTTAAATATTTCCCATTGCTGTTCTACATCATTGTTTGTCAATATTGTTGTCCATTTTATTTTCCTAAGTTCTATTCTCAGCCCCTCAAAATTAGCTTTTCTCCAATCTATTACCCTGGTCTTCATCATACTTATGTCCTTCTCAATTATTACCTTAGAGCGTATTATATTATGGTCACTATTGCCTAGATGTTCCCCTACTTTTACTTCTCTTATCTGCTCTGGTTCATTGCCTTCTTGAACCGCTGCAGTCCACAGTGCTGTTAGGTAGGGAGTTCCAGGATTTTGCCCCAGCAACGATGAAGGATTGGCATTATATTTCTAAGTCAGGATGGTATGTGACTTGGAGGGGAACTTGGATGTGGTGGTGTTGCCATGCGTCTGCTGCCCTTGTCCTTCTAGTTGGAATAGGTCGCGGGTTTGGGAGGTGCTGCCGAAGGAGCCTTGGCGAGTTGATGAAGTTCATCTTGTAGATGGTACACACTGCAGCCACGGTACGCTGGTGGTGGAGGGAGTGAATATTTAAGGTGGTGGATGGGGTGCCAATCAAGCGGGCTGCTTTGTCCTGGATGGTGTTGAGCTTCTTAAGTGTTGTTGGAGCTGCATTCATCCAGGCAAGTGGAGAGTATTCCATCACACTCCTTACTTGTGCCTTGTAGATGGTGGAAAGGCTTTGGGGAGTCAGGAGGTGAGACACTCGCCGCAGAATACCTAACTTCTGACCTGCTCTTGTTGCCACAGTATTTATGTGGCTGGTCCAGTTAAGTTTCTGGTCAATGGTGACCCCCAGGATGTTGATGGTGGGGGATTCAGCAATGGTAATGCCGTTGAATGGAGGGAGGTGGTTAGACTCTCGCTTGTTGGAGATAGTCATTGTCTGGCACTTCTGTGGCGCGAATGTTACCTGCTACTTATCAGCCCAAGCCTGAACATCGTCCAGTTCTTGTTGCATGCGGGCATGGATTGCTTCATTATCTGAGGAGTTGTGAATGGCGCTGAACACTGTGCAGTCATCAGCGAACATCCCCATTTCTGACCTTATGTTGGAGGGAAGGTCATTGATGAAGCAGCTGAAGATGGTTGGGCCTAGGACACTGCCCTGAGGAACTCCTGCAGCAATGTCCTAGGGCTCTGATGATTGACCTTCAACCACCACAACCATCTTCCTTTCTGCTAGGTATGACTCCAGCCAGTGGAGAGTTTCCCCCCCCCCCCCCCCCCCCGATTCCCATTGACTTCAGTTTTACTAGGGCTCCTTCATGCCACACTCGGTCAAATGCTGCCTTGATGTCAAGGGCAGTCACTCTCACCTCGCCTCTGGAATTCAGCTCCTTTGTCCATGTTTGGACCAAGGCTGTAATGAGGTCGGGAGCAGAGTGGTCTTGGCAGAATCCAAACTGGGCATCAGTGATCAGGTTATTGGTGAGTAAGTTGTGCTTGATAGCACTGTCGATGACACCTTCCATCACTTTGCTGTTGATTGAGAGTAGACTGATGGGGCAGTAATTGGCCGGGTTGGATTTGTCCTACTTTTTGTGGACAGGACATACCTGGGCAGTTTTCCACATTGTCGGATAGATGCCAGTGTTGTAGCTGTACTGGACCACCTTGGCTAGAGGCACGGTTAGTTCTGGAGCACAAGTCTTCAGCATGATAGCCAGGATGTTGTCGGGGCCCATAGCCTTTGCTGTACCTCCAGTGCACTCAGCCATTTCTTGATATCACGTGGCGTGAATCGAATTGGCTGAAGGTGGCTTCTGTGATGGTGGGGACCTCAGGAGTAGGCCGATATGGATCATCCACTTGGCACTTCTGGCTGAAGATGGTTGCAAATGCTTCAGCCTTATCTTTTGCACTCACATGCTAGGCTCTACCATCATTGAGGATAAAAGTGAGAAGTCGCACAACACCAGGTTATAGTCCAACAGTTTTATTTGAAATCACAAGCTTTCGGAGCGGCTGCTCCTTCGTCAGGTGAAGTGACTTCACCTGACGAAGGAGCAGCGCTCCGAAAGCTTGTGATTTCAAATAAAACTGTTGGACTATAACCTGGTGTTGTGCGACTTCTCACTTTTGTCCACCCCAGTCCAACACCGGCATCTCTGCATCATGATCATTGAGGATGGGGATATTCATGGAGCCTCCTCCTCCCATTAGTTGTTTAATGGTCCACCACCATTCGCGACTGGATGTGGCAGGACTGCAGAGCTTTGATCTGAGCCATTGATTGTGGGATCGCTTAGCCCTGTTTATAACTTGCTGCTTCCACTTTTTAGCATGCATGTAGTCCTGTGTTGCAGCTTCCCCAGGTTGGCACCTCATATTTAGGTACGTCTGGTGCTGCACCTGGCATGCTCTTCTACACTCCTTATTGAACTAGGGTTGGTCCCCTGGCTTGATGGTAATGCCGGGCTATGAGGTTACAGATTGTGGTGGAATACAATTCTGCTGATGGCCCACAGCACCTCATGGATGCCCAGTTTTGAGCTGCTGGATCTGTTCTGAATCTATCCCATTTAGCACGGTGGTAGTGCCACACAACACAATGGAGGGTGTCCTCAGTGTGAAGACGGGACTTCATCGCCACAATGACTGTGCAGTGGTCACTGCTACCAATACTGTCATGGACAGATGCATCTGCGATAGGTAGATTGGTGAGGGCGAGGTCAAATAGGTATTTCCCTCGTGTTGGTTCTCTCACCACCTGTCACAGGCCCCGACTGGCAATTATGTCCTTCAGGACTCGGTCAGTAGTGGTGCTACCGAGCCACTCTTGGTGATGGACATTGAAGTCGCCCACGCAGAGTACATTCTGTGCCCTTGCTCCTCTCAGTGCTTCTTCCAAGTGGTGCTCAACATGGAGGAGTACTGATTCATCAGCTGAAGGAGGGTGGTATGTGGTAATCAGCAGGAGGTTTCCTTGCCTATGCTTGACCTGAAGCCATGAGACTTCATGGGGTACGGAGTCAATGTTGCGGACTCCCAGGGCCACTCCTTCCCACCTGTCTACCACTGTGCCGCCACCCCTGGTGGGTCTGTCCTGCTCGTGGGACAGGACATGCCCAGGGAAGGTGATGGAGGAGTTTGGGACATTGGCTGAAAGGTATGATTCTGTGAGTATGACTATGTCAGGCTGTTGCTTGACTAGTCTGTGGGACAGCTCTCCCAATTTTGGCACAAGTCCCCAGATGTTGGTGAGGAGGACTTTGCAGGGTCGACTGGGCTGGGTGTGCCGTTGCCGTGTCCATAGCCGGTGCTGAGGTCGATGCCGGGTGATCTATCCAGTTTCATTCTTATTATTGTGTTTCGTAGCGGTTTGTTACAACTGAGTGGCTTGCTAGGCCATTTCAGAGATGACTATATTACAACAGTGACTACACTTCACAAGTACTTCATTGGCTGTAAAGCTCTTTGGGATGTCTGGTGGTCGTAAAAGGCGCTGTAGAAATGCAAATATTTCTTTTCTGACTTGAGCAAAATCACAAGAGTAATTTAAAAAAAAATCACAGATATAGACTAACAAACAGAACAGAATATATAGATTCTTGATCACAAAAATACGTTCTCTCACCCTCCTTCAACATTCTGTGCCTTGCTCTTGAACCATTCTTTCCTTACCCTCCAAGTATCTCATTCCATCTTTCTCTCCCACCTCCCCATTACCCATCTTTTATGCATCGCTATTACTCTCTACCTTCTATTGCAAATAACAGAGAGCAACAATTGAGTTTGATTTTCTAAAAAAAAATTCACAAGGTAAAGCCTGAAGTTCGGAACTTTGAGGTAAGTTTCAACAGGACACACGCACGCACGCACACGCGAGGAGTACAGTTGCCTCCCCACCACCACCCATTTTCTGTCCATGAGCAAGATCACTGGTGATCAACTATAATTAGAGCAAATGATTTGATGCAACAAAAATCATGGGACGGTGGCAGAGAACGTGACATCTTACAGTTGCAAAAAGATACCTTTCTGGCACTCCAGTATTTTCTCCTCTCACCAGCATTTTATTTTAATCACCAATAGGCTTTAAAATACCAGTATTCTGCTTCTCTTGAACTGCCCCACCATTGAATGGAAGTTCCCACTGGTTACAGCAACAGGTGGCTGCAAGCGCGCTGTGCACCCGCACGGTTTTAAAATTTAGTTTGGATTTACTCGCCAGTAAGCAGAGCAAGTACTGCAGGCATGAGCACCTGTTATAAATCAACTGGAAACTTCCCTCAGGTTGAGATAGGCAGAGCACCAACGCCAGCACTCGAAAACATGATCAGAATTAAGGAACCGATCAGGAGAGAAACGGTCAGGGAAAGTTGCGCTCGAGTGAAACATCAGGATTTCACAAGATAGTATACCACGACAAATCACTTGCTCGAACTGGAATTCATTCTGCGTGTCACTGTTAATGTTATTATAAAACAGCATATCCTCAGAATTAAGAAACAATCTGCCGGTATATATAAACTTTTCCTCTTGTGCATGTTGAGTCAGTCACACTTCAGTCATCCTGTATAATATGTAAATCTGTCACTCTTAAACAAGTGAGAATGAGGAACTGAAAGAAATTAGTATTAGTAAAAAAAAGTACTGGAGAAATTAATGCGACTGAAAGCAAATAAATCTCCTGGACCTGATGGCCTACATCCTAGGGTTTTGAAAGAGATGGGCTATAGAGATAGTGGATGCATTGGTTGTCACTTTCCAAAATTCCATAGATTCTAGAACGGTTCCCGTGGATTGGAAGGTGGCAAATGTAACCCCACTATTTAAGAAAGGAGGGAGAGAGAAAATGGGGAACTACAGACCAGTTAGCCTGACATCAGTAGTAGGGAAAATGCTAGAATCTATTATTAAGGACGTGGTAACAGCGCACTTAGAAAATAATAAGAGGATTGGGCAGAGTCAAGACGGATTTATGAAAGGGAAATCGCGTTTGACGAATCTGTTAGTTTTTTGAGGTTGTAACTAGCAAAATAGATAAGGAGGAACCAGTGGATGTGGTGTATTTGGATTTTCAGAAGGCATTCGATAAGGTGCCACACAAGAGGTTATTAAACAAAATTAGGGCTCATGGGATTGGGGGTAATATACGAGCATGGATTGAGGATTGGTTAACGGACAGAAAACAGAGAGTAGGAATAAATGGGTCATTTTCGGGTTGGCAGGCTGTAACTAGTGGGGTACCGCAAGGATCAGTGCTTGGGCCTCAGCTATTCACAATCTACATCAATGATTTGGATAAGGGGACCAAATGTAATATATCCAAATTCGCTGATGATACAAAGCTGGGTGGGAATGTAAGTTGTGAGGAGGATGCAAGGAGGCTTCAAGGGGATATAGACAGGCTAAGTGAGTGGGCAAGAACATGGCAAATGGAATATAATGTGGAGAAATGTGAAGTTATCCACTTTGGTAGGAAAAATAGAAAAGCAGAGTTGGTGTTCAGAGGGACCTGGGTGTCCTTGTAAAAGAATCACTGAAAGTTAATATGCAGGTACAGCAAGCAATTAGGAAAGCAAATGGTATGTTGGCCTTTATTACAAGAGGATTTGAGTACAAGAGTAAAGACATCTTACTGCAATTATGTAGGGCCCTGGTGAGACCACACCTGGAGTATTTTGTACAGTTTTGGTCTCCTTACCTAAGGAAAGATATACTTGTCATAGAGGGAGTGCAACGAAGGTTCACCAGACTGATTCCTGAGGTGGTGGGATTGTCCTATGAGGAGAGATTGAGTAGACTAGGCCTATATTCTCTAGAATTTAGAAGAATGAGAGGTGATCTCATTGAAACATACAAAATTCTTACAGGGCTTGACAGGGTAGATGCAGGGAGGATGTTTCCCCTGGCTGGGGAGTCTAGAACCAGGGGTCACAGTCTCAGAATAAGGGGGTCGGCCATTTAGGACTAAGATGAGGAGAAATTTCTTCACTCAGAGGGTGGAGAATCTTTGGAATTCTCTGACCCACGAGGGCTGTGGAGGCTCAGTCGTTGAGTATATTTAAGACAGAGATCGATAGATCTTTGAATATTAAGGGGATATGGGGATAGTGCAGGAAAGTGGAGATGATCTTATTGAATGGCGGGGCAGGCTCGAAGGGCCAATTGGCCCACTCCTGCTCCTATTTCTTGGTCAAATTTACATTTTCATAAAAAGCAACAAGTCACAGCTAAAGAGATAGCGAAGAAACAAATCACAAAGAAGGAACAAGAATAGGAAAACTACCAACATATCAAGACGACAAATAATGCTGAAGCAAACAATCAGCGAAATGATGCAGTGGACGTAATATATTTGGTTTTTCAAAAAGCCTTTCATAAGGTACCACATAGTAGACTTATAACTAAGATCAGAACATGTTGAGTCAGGGGACAAGTAGCACAACGAATAGCAAGCTGGCTGCAAAAACAGAAAAGAGAGTAGGTGTTAAAAGGTAGTTACTCAAATTGGTAAAAGGTGGGAAGTGGTGTTCCACAAGGATCGATGCTGGCGCCACTGTTGTTCACTATTTACATAACCGATTGACTCAGGAATCGGAAGTACGATTTCAAAATTTGCAGACGACACCAAATTTTGTTGGGGGGGGGGGCGCGCGGGGTGGGTGGTATAGTTAATAGAAGAGCTTCGGACACTGCGATGCATCAGGGAGGGGGAAGAGTTACCTGGACACTTTGATCCAGGAGGCAGCCACACCCCTTAGGATAAATACTTCAAATTTCGTCCGTGGTCAGGGACAGGAGGGTGTGACTGCGAGTGAGGTAGGTATGGGGATCCAGATGGTAGCACTGGGGGAGCCTCAGCCCTTGCACTTGTCCAACAGGTACGAGGTTCTTGCAGCCTGTGTGGACGAGAGCAGGGGCTGCAGGGAGAATGAGCAAACTGACCACAGCACCATGGTTCAGGGGGCCATTCAAGCAGGGGGGGGGGGGGTGGGGGGTGGGGGGGGGAGAGTAAAAAGAGACGTAGTAGTGGTAGGGGACAGTATAGTTAGAGGGATAGATACTATTCTCTGCAGCCGAGCGCGTGAGTCCCGAAGGCTGTGTTGCCTGCCAGGATTAAGGACATCTCCTCGGGGCTGGAGAGGAACTGGGAGTGGGAGGGGAAGATCCAGTTGTCGTGGTCCCCGTAGGCACCAACGACATAGGTAGGAGTAAGAAAGTTTCTGCTGAGGGAGTATGAGCAGCTAGGGGCCAAATCTCTGGATTACTACCTGAGCCACGAGCAAATTGGCACAGGGTCAATAAGATCAGAGAGTTGAATGCATGGCTCAAAGATTGGTGTGGGAGAAATGGGTTTCAATTCATGGGGCACTGGCACCAGTACTGGGGAAAGAGGGAGCTGTTCCGTTGGGACGGGCTTCACTTGAACCAGGCTGGGACCAGTGTCCTGGCGAATCGAATAACTAGGGCGGTAGATAGGGCTTTAAACTAAATAGTGGGGGGCGGGGGGGGAGGGTTCAGATGAAGGGGAATTTAGAAAGTCAAAGAGAAAGAAGGCGGCAATAGTGCAGGGTAGCGATAGGGGTAATGATAACCAGAGTGTGACAGGGAGAGACAGAGCGTACAAACATAAGAGTGCACCAGCTAATAGGGTCAGAGTAGGGAAAAATGGTAAAAAGACAAACTTAAAGGCTCTTTATCTGAATGCACACAGCATTCGTAACAAGATAGATGAGTTGACAGCACAAATAGAAATACATGGGTATGATCTGATAGCCATTACAGAGACGTGGTTGCAAGGTGACCAAGGCTGGGAACTGAATATTCAGGGTTATTTGACATTTCGGAAGATTAGGCAGAAAGGAAAAGGAGGTGGGGTAGCTCTGTTAATAAAGGACAAGATCAGTGCAGTGGTGAGAAATGATATTGGCTCGGAAGATCAAAATGTAGAATCAGTTTGGGTGGAGATAAGAAATAGCAAGGGAAAGAAGTCACTGGTGGGAGTAGTCTATAGGCCCCCCTAACAGTAGCTACACTATCGGACAGAGTATAAATCAAGAAATAATGGGGGCTTGTAAGAAAGGTACTGCAATAATCATGGGCAATTTTAATCTTCATATAGATTGGACAAATCAAATTGGCAAGGGTAGCCTTGAAGACTAGAGTTCATGGAGTGTATTCAGGATGGTTTCTTAGAACAATATGTCGTAGAACCAACCAGGGAGCAGGCTATTTTAGATCTGGTAATGTGTAATGAGACAGGATTAATTAATAATCTCATAGTAAAGGATCTTCTAGGGAAGAGTGATCATAGCATGATAGAATTTCAAATTCAGTTTGAGAGTGAGAAACTTGGGTCTGAAACTAATGTCCTAAACTTAAATAAAGGCAATTACAAAGGTATGAAGACAGAGTTGGCTAAAGTGGACTGGGAAAATAGATTAAAGGGTAAGACGGTAAATAAGCAGTAGCAGACATTTAAGGAGATATTTCATACCTCTCAGCAAAGGTTTATTCCAGTGAGAAAGAAAGATTCTACGAGAAGGATGAACCATCCGTGGCTAACTGAGGAAGTTAAGGATGGCATCAAATTGAAAGAAAAAGCATACAATGTTGCAAAGATTAGCAGTAGGCCAGAGGATTGGGAAATTTTTAGAAACCAGGAAAGGATGACTAAAAAAATAAAGAGGGAGAAGATAGATTATGAGAGTAAACTAGCAAAAAATATAAAAACAGACAGTAAGAGATTCTACAGGTATATAAAAAGGAAGAAAGTAGCTAAAGTAAACGGTGGTCCCTTAGAGGATGAGACTGGGGAATTAATAATGGGAAACAGGGAAATGGCAGAGACTTTGAACAAATATTTTGTATCAGTCTTCACGGTAGAAGACACTAAAAGCATCCCAATAATAATTGATAATCAAGGGGCTATAGGGAGGGAGGAACTTAAAACAATCACTATCATTAGAGAAAAAGTACTAGGCAAACTAATGGTACTAAAGGCTAACAAGTCCCCTGGACCTGGTGGCTTGCATCCTAGGGTCTTAAAAGAAGTGGCTGCAGAGATAGTGGATGTATTGGTTGTAATCTACCAAAATTCCCTGGATTCTGGAGAGGTCCCAGCAGATTGGAAAACCGCAAATGTAACGTCCTTATTTTAGAAAGGAGGGAGACAGAAAGCAGGAAACTATAGGCCAGTTAGCCTCACATCGGTCATTGGGAAAATGCTGGAATCCATTATTAAAGGAAGCAATAGCAGGACATTTAGAAAATCATAATACAATCAAGCAGAGTCAACATGGTTTCATGAAAGGGAAATTGTGTTTGACAAATTTACTAGAGTTCTTTGAGGAGGTAACGAGCAGGATGGATAAACGGAAACCAGTGAATGTGGTGTATTTGGATTTCCAGAAGGCATTCGATAAGGTGCCACATAAAAAGTTACTGCACAAGATAAGCGCTCACAGGGTTGGCGGTAATATATTAGCATGGAGAGAGGATTGGTAACTAACAGAAAACAGAGTCGGGATAAATGGGTAATTTTCAGGTTGGCAAACTGTAACTAGTGGGATGCCATAGGGATCAGTGCTGGGGCCTCAACTATTTACAATCTATATTAATGACTTGAATGAAGGGACCGAGTGTACTGTAGCCGAATTTGCTGATGATACAAAGATAGGTGGGAAAGCAAGTTGTGAGGAAGACACCGAGTCTGCAAAGGGATATAGATAGGTTAAGTGAGTGGGCAAAAATTTGGCAGATGGAGTATAATGTGGGAAAATGTGAGGTTATCCACTTTGGTAGGAAGAATAAAATAGCAAATTATTAAAGAGACTGCAAACTGCTGCGGTACAGAGCGATCTGGGGGTCCTCATACATGAAACAAAAACTTAGCATGCAGGTACAGCAATAAATTAGGAAGGCAAATGGAATGTTGGCTCTTATTGCAAGGGGGAGGGAGTATAAAAGTAGAGAAGTCATGCTACAACTGAACAGGGCGCTGGTGAGACCACATCTGGAGTACTGCGTGCAGTTTTGGTCTCCTTATTTAAGGAGGGATATACTTGCATTGGAGGCAGTTCAGAGAAGCTTCACTAGGTTGATTCCGGAGATGAAGGGGTTGTCTTATGAAGAAAGGTTAAGCAGGTTGGGCCTATACTCATTGGAGTTTAGAAGAATGAGAGGGGATCTTATTGAAACATAAGATTCTGCGGTGGCTTGACAGTGTAGATGCAGCGAGGATGTTTTCCCCTCGTGGGGGAATCTAGAACTAGGGGGCATAGAAACATAGAAGATAGGAGCAGGAGTAGGCCATTCGGCCCCTCGAACCTGTTCCGCCATTTAATGAGATCATGGCTGATCATCCAAATTCAGAACCCTGTCCCTGCTTTCTCCCCATATCCCTTTAGCCTTGAGAAATATATCTAACTCCTTCTTGAATATATTTAATGAATTGGCCTCAACTGCCTTGTGTGGTAGAGAATTCCACAGGTTCACCACTCTCTGGGTGAAGAAATTCCTCCTCATCTCAGTCCTAAATGGCTTACCCCTTATCCTTAGACTGTGACCCCTGGTTCTGGACTCCCCCGCCATTGGGAACATCCTTCCTGCATCTAGTCTGTCTAGTCCTGTTAGAATTTTATAAGTTTCAATGAGATCCCCTCTCATTCTTCTAAACTCTCGCAAATACAAGCCCAATCGACCCAATCTCTCTTCATACGTCATTCCTGCCATCCCAGGTATCAGTCTGGTGAATCTTCGCTGCACTCCCTCCATGGCAAGAACATCCTTCCTCAGATAAGGCAACCAAAACTGCACACAATACTCAAGGTGTGGTCTCACCAAGGCCTTGTACAACTGCAGCAAGACATCCTTGCTCCTGTACTCGAATCCTCTCGCTATGAAGGCCAACATACCATTTGCCTTCTTAACCGCCTGCTGCACCTGCATGCTTACCTTCAGCAACTGGTGCACAAGGACACCCAGGTCTCGTTGCACTTCCCCTTTTCCCAATCTATTGCCATTCGGATAATAATCTGCCTTCCTGTTTTTGCCACCAAAGTGGATAACCTTGCATTTATCCACATTATACTGCATCTGCCATGCATCTGCCCAATCACCCAACCTGTCCAAATCATACTGGAGTTTCTCTGCATCCTCCTCACAGCACACACGCCCACCCAGCTTTGTGTCATCTGCAATCTTGGAGATATTACATCTAGTTCCCTCATCTAGATCATTAATATATATTGTGAATAACTGGGGTCCTAGCACCGATCCCTGCGGTACCCAACTAGTCACTGCCTGCCACTCAGAAAAAGACCCGTTTATTCCAACTCTTTGCTTCCTGTCTGCCAACCAGTTCTCTATCCAAGTCAGTACCTTACCCCCAATCCCATGTGCTTTAACTTTACACGCTAATCTCTTATGCAGGACCTTATCAAAAGCCTTCTGAAAGTCCAAATACACCACATCCACTGGTTCTCCCTTATCTATTCTACCAGTTACATCCTCAAAAAATTCCAGTAGATTTGTCAAGCATGATTTACCTTCTGTAAATCCATGTTGACTTTGTCCGATCCTGTCACTGTTTTCCAAGTGCTCTGCTATTACATCTTTTATAATGGACTCTAGCATTTTCCCCACTACCGATGTCAGGCTTACCGGTCTATAATTCCCCGTTTTCTCTCTACCACCTTTTTTAAATAGTGGGGTTACATTAGCTACCCTCCAATCCATGGGAACTGTTCCAGAGTCTATAGAATTTTGGAAGATGACCAGAAATGCATCTACTATTTCTAGGGCCACTTCCTTAAGTACCCTAGGATGTAGATTATCAGGCCCTGGGGATTTATCAGCCTTCAATCCCGTCAATTTCCCTAACACCATTTCCCTACAAATACTGATTTCATTCAGTTCCTCCCTTTCATTAGACCCTTTGTGCCCCGACATCTCTGGGAGGTTATTTGTGTCCTCCTTTGTGAAGACAGAACCAAAGTATGTATTTAATTGGTCTGCCATTTCTTTGTTCCCCATTATAAATTCCCCTGATTCTGACTGCAAGGGACCTATGCTTGACTTCACCAATCCTTTTCTCTTCACATATCTATAGAAGCTTTTACAGTCAGTTTTTATGTTCCCTGAAAGCTTACTCTCATACTCTATTTTCCCCCTCTTAATTAATCCCTTTGTCCTCCTTTGCTGAATCCTAAACTGCTCCCAATCCTTAGGTTTGCTGCTTTTTCTGGCCAATTTATATGTCCTCTCCTTGGATCTTATGCTATCCCTAATTTCCCTTGTTAGCCACGGTTGAGTCACCTTTTTTGTTTTATTCTTATGCCAAACAGGGATGAACAAATTCTGTAGTTCATCCATGCGATCTTTAAATGTTTGCCATTGTCTATCCACCGTCAACCCTTTAAGTAACGTTCCCCAATCCATCCTAGCCAACTCACGCCTCATACCATCATAGTTTCCTTTATTTAAATTCAGGACCCTATTCTGAGTCAACTACTTCACTCTCCATCTTAATGAAGAATTCTATCATATTATGATCGCTCCTCCCCAAGGGGCCTCGCACAACAAGATTGCTAATTAATCCTTTCATTACATAATACCCAGTCTAAGATGGCCTGATCTCCAGTTGGTTCCTCGACATATTGGTCCAGGAAACCATCCCGTATACACTCTAGGAATTCCTCCTCCACAGTATTGTTACTAATTTGGTTAGCCCAATCTATATGTAGATTAAAGTCACCCATGATAACTGCTGTGCCCTTATTGCACACATCTCTAATTTCCCATTTAATGCCATCCCCAACCTCAGCATTACTGTTTGGGGGTCTGTATACAACTCCCACTAACATTTTCTGCCCCTTGGTATTTCTCAGCTCTACCCATACAGATTCCACATCATCAGAGCTAATATCCTTCCTTACTATTGTGTTAATCTCCTCTAACCAGCAATGCTACCCCACCTCCTTTTCCTTTTTGCCTGTCCTTCCTGAATATTGAATACCCCTGGATGTTGAATTCCCAGCCTTGGTCACCCTGGAGCCATGTCTCCGTAATCCCAATTATATCATATCCGTTTACATCCATTTGTGCAGCTAATTCATCCACCTTATTACGAATGCTCCTCACATTAAGACACAAAAAATAGTTTCAGAATAAGGGGTCGCCCATTTAAAACGGAGATGAGGAGGAATTTCTTCTCTCAGAGGGTCGTGAATCTTTGGAATTCTCTACCCCAGAGACCTGTGGAGGTGGAGTCATTGAATATATTCAAGGCGGAGATAGACAGATATTTGAGCTACAGGGGAGTCAAGGGTTATGGGGAGCGGGCGGGAAAGTGGAGTTGCGGCCAAGATCAGATCAGCTATGCTCTTATTGAATTGCGGAGCAGGCTCGAGGGGCCAAATGGCTTACTCCTGCTCCTATTTCTTATGTAAGCTTGGTTAGACTACACTTGGAGTACTGTGAACAGCTCTGGTTAGATTGAGAGGCCGGAAGGGAAGCACTCTTGTTCCTCCGGGATTCTCGGCCGGCCAGTGTTAAAGCTGGAAGAGAGAAAAATCGGAGGCCAGCAGCCTCATTAAAATATTTAAATGAGCAACCCGCCTCCTGGGAGCGGATTGGTTGCCCGCCTCCCCATTCCGCCGCCATTAAAGTCAAAAGTAAGTGGGCTCGAGTTTGAGATTTTAAAAATGTTAACATCCCACGCGACCAAAAATCACCTGTTTTGGGGTGTTAAAATTACCCTCCCAAGTGTCCGGAATCAACACTAATAAAAATGTATAAATACTGCTTACTATACGGACCCAGACTTTTCTGCAGCGAGGGTTCTCTGCGCCTGCCGCCTTAATTAGACTTTTTCCTCTCACCTTTCAGCTCAAAATTATTTTTCTTCATAAATTGCTGGATGTGCAAGTGATAACGGCATGGCGAGGGCAATGGGGCATCTGGGACCTTGGTGAATGATAATGTATCTCCTTAACCAAAGAGATTTAAGGATTGAGAAAGAAACAGTGGAATGATGGAGAAGGAAATAGAATGACTTAGAGTCAAATCTAATTTAATCTAATGGATTGAGAAAAAAAAGAGACAGAAAGGAAATGAAAGAATTTTTTTTTAAATTTAAAAAAAATTCAACAATTTACTACTTGTAGGAATGAGACTCCACAGTTTAAATGATTCCCTTTTTGGGCCGGATAGGTTGAATGGCATTGCAGAACATAAATCTCATTCGAAAAAAGGTACTTGCGCTGTTATGTAGCATCCCTAACTTTCTGCGGCAAGTTTAATTGGTAATTAATGTGCAAATGCAGCAATTTTTTGAAACTCACGGGGAAATTGAGGGCGAGCTGCTGTTTTCGCGAGGGGCCAATGGCGAAGCAATCGTCCAGTAACTCGTCGAGATTCGCAATTCATGAGGCATCTCTCCTCACCACGTTGCTGGGCGATTTACACATTAATAATGGTGCGTGCCATTAACCTTGCTGTTATTTTGGCAGCAAAATCTGGCCCAATATATTGCCCATTTAGAGTTATCCAATTAGCACTGAGAAACATGTCAAAATATAATGGGGGTGGGGGGCCAGTGGAATTCAATTTGCAGCCAAAACAGGCCCAATGTCAGCGTCAAGCGATCTGAGCCACTTTAGAGTTCAGGCCTCATCTGAATTCCACTAGTGAGCGAAGAGCACCAAACAGGGGTCCCACTGCAACTCACTAATTATGGGAGGACAGGAAATTGGTCGCATCATTGGTGTCGGACCCCGATTATGCATATTTAAGTAGCCTTACACCCAAACCAGGTAGGTGTGCTGCTCACCCATTTACAGGCCCGCTTGAAAAATCGCACCATGGAATGTCAATGGGACAGCCAAAGTGCCTCCCCAATCTCTTCCCCTCCTTCCAATTTTCAACAACCAGCAAGAAATGGGCAGCTGGCAATTAAAAATTCCTCCCAGTGATACTAAACTCAAAAGATTATTTGGGTAATTTGCACAATTTACAGCAAGTAAAAGCAATAACTGAGTAAGAGTTAATAGCAAAAATAAAGAAACATGTAGACAATGTAAACATTTGAACCCCTAAATGGTTAGCATATTAGCATCTGCCTTTTCTCCAAGCTCTTCTGAATGTCATGCCGTCACATCATGTTGATTCTAATAATGGTGCCTGCTGCCATCTTGATCAACAACTGTTCTACCTTTGCTTCCTGCTGAATACTCACCTGGTGACATCAATAGTGTGGACAAGACTGGCAGTTTAAAAAAGTCTCTTCCCTTTTACTGCCCTTCGGTCCTCAACGCCAACTGCTTCGTGGGTACGGTAGCATAGTGGTTGTTACTGGACTAGTAATCCAGAGACGTGAGTTCAAATCCCACCACAGGCAGCTGGGGAATTTTAATTCAGTTAATTAAATAAATCTGGGATTTTAAAAAAAAAAGCTAGCATCAGTAATGGTGACCATGAAACTATCGGATTGTTGGAAAAACCCATCTTGTACATTAATGTCCTTTCCCAGTCTGGCCTATGTGACTTCAGACCCACAGCAATGTGGTTGACTCTTAACTGCCCTCTGAAATGGCCTAGCAAGCCACTCAGTTGTAACAAACCGCGATGACAAAGTCAGCACTGTGGGAGTAACTTCACCACCTTCTCAATGGCAACTTGGGATAGGCAATAAATGCCAGCTTTGCCAGTGATGCCCACATCCCATGAACATATATATATAATTCCATGGATACCAGTATGTACCTTGCCCTTATGCGTGAGCCTCAACAGTGAATCGGGCGATTCAACTGCAAGGGGCTTTGTGGCCAAGCCCAATCTTGTCCTCGCAGGAAGTACTGCAGAGAGATTAGATACAGAAACACTGGCTGATTTCCCCATTCATAAATCAGGAGCACCAAGGCCCTTTGCATCTCCCTCCTATCACTCGGGCTAAGATTAGCTAATTCCATACAGACCAAACTTGGGACCTACCTGATCTAGAAGGTCCAACCATTAGAGTGCAATCCTTTACACCCACCTGAGGGGGCAGACTGGGCCTCAGTCCATTTCAGTCCTGCTGTGTGTCAGTAGAACCAGGAGACGAGATGAAGTTGCTCAGTATGGGCTAGAACTTTTCTGGCATCAACTGTGGCATACCAGTTGTTTAACATAATGCAAAATAGTGTAAAGTTAAACTAGCTTGAAATTTAAAAGTAATGCACTTTTCGCTGCCTTCATTTTCAAATTATATTTTTTGATCACACTACATGGGAGTAAATCACGTGTAATCATTTAGCATGAAATTTTAGTTTGTTAAATGGTGTTTATGTGGGTTGATTATATTTGCAAATAACAACCTTTTACAGGCAGTCAATATTGGTCATCAAATAGTTGCTGCATACATATCAACCTAGAAAAGCAGCAAAAGCTGGACAGTGCAAGTAGAGGACAGGGTGTCATTAATTAAGGGGAACAAGGCTAGGACAGTTTAGGTGAAGATGGAAATCTGAGTGATCACGTGGTGCAGAGGCTAAAAGGGAGAGAGAAGGGAGCCTTGCGGAGGCAGTTGTTGTGTGTGTGTGTGTGGGGGGGGGGTGGAAGAGAGGAGAAGCAGTAAACAAAGAATTTTAAATGAATGGCAGGAGGGATGGAAGAAGGCAAGGTGCTCAAGAGCTGGAGGAATAAAGAGAGCAGCGAAGGCATCATTTGGAGATGAGGACACTACCAGCGCCATGGTAGTTTGGGCAAGTGGTGATAATGAGGAGTCACTACGGTGAGCCAGGTTACAGTCAGTACCAGGCTGTCTATACAATTAACCAGAAAATCCATTCCACAGCACTTCCAGTATAATTACATATTTTCACAGGGCCTGTCCCTCTACCCTTAAAAACCATAATCTCTTTCCTGAAAAAAACCTGCCTCATTCTGCCTGTCCTTACGAACTACCATTCCATCTCCAACTTCCCTTTCCTCCCTTTTGTCCACAAGTGTTATCTTCCAACTCTATGCCCAACTCTCCCTTAATTTCTTATTCAAATGTCTCCAGTCCAATTTCTGCAGACTGCCCTAATCAAAGCCACAAACAGCATCCTCCGATAATAACTATGGTGGTTTCTCCATTCCACAACATTCTACATAGTTGATCACATCATCGCTCTCTATTGGTTTTCTTCCATCATTTCACAGTCCCATTTCTACTTATTCAAAAAGTAGCTAGCACAGCAATAGCAATGGCTTCTCTTCCCTCCTCCATATACTCATCTTCGCGTCTCCCAAGGACCTATTCTTGGCCCCCTCCTCTTACTGATCAAGCTGTCCATCAGTGACATGATCTAGAGCCATTGAATCAGTTTCCACATGTATGTCAATGACACCCAGCTGTACCTCTCCACCACCTCACTCAGCCATCTCTATGTTGTCATACTGCTTCCCTGACTCTCAACTTCCTCCATTGGAAGGACTGACGCCACCGTCTTTGCACCTTCATCTACCTAGGTCCTGACCTCTGCAATTTCCTCCTGATTTTTCTACACCTTAGAAACCTCGTCAAAACCCATCTTTTCTACCAAGCTTTTAGACACCCCTCCAGTCTAGTTTATATCGATTTTCCTCATGCCTATGTGGAGTACCTTCTGGCATCCTTGCATTAAAAGCATTATATAAATGGAAGATGTTGTGTAATGGGGACAGGGGTGGGGGATAGGGTAAGCAAACATATATACATGAAAGCCTGAAGGCAAATGCAAGTGCTGAAGACACAAGATTTATTTTCCAGAGATCTGGGATATGTTCTCTTTCTCACCACCATGCCCCACCCCTCAAAAAAAATTGATGCTTTTTGTCCAGCATTTTGGAATCTATAATGAACACAGCATTGCATTCTTTCATCTAGAAAGTATAAAAGACATTATTCACTTAGGTAGGAAGAAGAGAAAAACAGAATATTTTTAAATGGTGAGAAACTATTAATGCTGGTGTTTGGAGATTTAGGTGCCCTCGTACAGGAAACAGTTATCATGCAGGTACAGCAAGCAATTGGGAAGGTAAATAGCATGTTGGCCTTTATTGCAAGGGGGTTGGAGTACAAGAGTAAGGAAGTCTTGCTACAATTGTACAAGGCTTTGGCAAGACCACACCTGGAGTACTGTGCACAGTTTTGGGCTCCTTAGCTGAAGGATATACATGCCTTAGAGGCAGTGCAACAAAGGTTCACTAGATTAATTGCTGGGCTGAGAGGGTTGTCCTATGAGGAGAGATTGGGCCTGTACTCTCTGGAGTTTAGAAGAATGAGATATGATCTCATTGAAACATACAAGATTCTGAGGGGGACGGAGAGGGTAGATGCTGAGAGGTTGTTTCCCCTGGCTGGAGAGTCGAGAACTAGAGGACATAGTCTTAGGATAAGGGGTCAGCCATTTAAGACTGCGATGAGGAAGAATCTTTTCACTCAGAGGGTTGTGAATCATTGGAATTCTCTACCTCAAAGTGCTGTGGATACTCAGTCTGAGTATATTCAAGGTTGAGATCGATAGATTTTTGGACTCGAGGGGAATCAAGGGATATGGAGATCGGGTGGGAAAGTAGAGTTGAGGTCGAAGATCAGTCATGATCTTATTGGATGGCAGAGCAGGCTCGAGGGGCCGAATGGCCTACTCCTGCTCCTAATTCTTATGACATTTGTTCAAATTTCTTGAAAACGACTCTTTAAAATATAAAGAAAAACTGCTCATTCTCAAAAATGGCAAAACTCCCTTCTCCCAACAGCAACATAACATATTACGGGGGTTGAGGGGGCAGGGAGAGAGAGTGTTAATCCACTCACCTTTTAAAAAAAGTATTGACCAATAGCAAAGTGATTTTGAACCAGGTCGGATTGTAATGCTCCTACAGTCAGCAAACTGTACGCAATTCTTCCAAATGCTACACCCAACCCCTGCCAATCACAGAAGCAAAACATGAACCGACCTGAATTTGCTGACTTTGCAAATGCGGTTAAATTCTACTTCCGTTTTGTACCAAATGCATTGTGCATTTAAAAACAAAGCTGGTATTGCTCTTAATTTGGTCGGTTCTGTGCATTAGTCCATTTCTAATTTTCCACTTACTGTGGTATTGACTCCCATCAAATTCACTACATTAAATGCAATTTAACAGCATGAATTCCAAAACTGGATTGTATGTTGCAAGACATTATCTACTGAGCAGTAAGTGCTAATTATACACCCTATAATTTAAATCAATCATAATAGCCACAAGAGTCATAAAAATAAAAATAAATCCCCACTCCCCAAATTAGTGGCAATGACATCCATTGTATAGGAAATTCTGTCAATTCATATAGCAAGTTACACAACAAGAACCCATCTCTGCAACTATTCATTAAAACAATGAAACCCAACTCGCAAATTTTTTTTATTTAAGTTTTTTTTTTGAAGAGACACAAATTCTCAGCAATTGTTTTAATCAAACATTGATAATCACACACAGATGAAACACCACTTTATACGAAGTTACAATCACTTGAACAATCACACGAACAGCTGGCATCATGTATCAAAACAATCAAAAAATAGCTGCTGCACTGTACAAAAGGAGAAGAATCTGAAATGACATCAGTGCAGCACTTTACTAAGTCCCCCCCCCCACCCCCCGTAGATTACAAGTACAAAATATTTTATACATTTCATTAAACAAAAAATTAGTCCAAAATATTGTACTATAATTTTGCTATAAGAATTAAAAACCAGACAACATTTTGAAAATTGGAAAGGCATATTTTGGTGATTATATTCAGTTTAAGATCGTGAAAAGCACACAGCCACTGAACATTTCTTTCACTGGGAACAAGAAACCGTAATCAGTCATGTTTAATGTGGTATTAACAGGAAAATAAAATTGATTACAAAGTCAGTATTTGAAAAGGTTTTTCCCTCCTTGTCTAAACCATTTATGAAACTCGTCCAAAGGCATTTGTAGTGGTCAAATCCAAAAACAAATTACAGGCGATCCAGAGTTGTGGGTTTTTTCTTTAGGAGTTGTGTCAATAGGAATCTAATATTTCACCTTCTGACGTATGTTTTTGAACCATTTTCTCATTTTCCTGAACTGAACTGGAATGAATTTTAAATTCAGTTCAACTCTTCGTCCAGATAATGCAAAGTTTAAATACAAATATTTAAAACTTGTAAACTTGATACACCCACAGTGCAATGATACATACACATGGAATAAAAATTCTACCATTACTCTGCCTTAAATAGTCTTAATATTCATATCACCCATGCATCAACAGTCAAGCCCAGAATGTTGAAACTAAGGCTAGTTATAAAGAATGAAATAAGGAACTTAGATTATGCTTAGCCCTCTCAAAAACTGTTGCTGAAACAAGCATTGAACGTACAAAGAACGCAGATATATTACTGTAGGGGTGATGGTGTATGCTACTTTATTAGTCCAGTTTCGTAGAAAAGCAGAATTCTTGGCCTTTTTCGTAATTTGCCTTACTACACCTCCTACTTTGAACTAGTTATTTACTATGTTAGACAGCCCGCTGTGGAAAAGCTCAATGTAAAAGTGCTCAACAATTTTTTTCAAGTTTCTTGATTTCTGATTAAATATATATCCTCAAATTCCATTTTTAAAAACAGTAATATACAACACATGAATGAATGGATCATAATATTTAAGCAACCGTGGCCATATTGTTTCAGATAAACTACAGAGAAATTACTTACTATTCTTTTTTTTTTAAAACAACTGAAGTGATCCTATTTATGGCCTGACACATTGGTAGTTATTTCATTAACATAAATATTCTGTGCTTAGTAATGCTTCACATTAAAACTTCTTATACATCACCACTTCTTACTGAACTCGCTCAGGAAAACTGACTGAAGATTTTTTCTCAGTTCTGAACATCCACACCTGCATAGTATCAAGAGCTCACATTTTAGCAATGTCAACGCTAGTAATATCAATTTAGAAATTAATTTTCCATTTATCCCTTGAAACAATTTCAAGTACTTGTTTTCTTGTTGATCCAGTAAAAGTACAAGTGTTTCTTTTTATTAAAAAAAGCTTAAAATTTGACGCCAGAAATTATTTAAAAATCAGAAAGGATTAAAAAAAAATGTTTATTGCCCAGTATCTCCACATAGCACTCAATTCTATAAAAGATTCATAGCATCCGATACAAATGCTCTGCTCCATTTAACAGCAGTCGATGCAAAAACCTAACTACAACCGAGGGTGGGGGCGGGGGGGGGGGGGGGGGGGGAGGGAAGGAAGAGTCTATAACATGAACCATCTATTCAAAAAGATTATACAAACTGACTGCGGCATTTCATTGTTTGATACGGAATTTTGTTTTGATGGTGTAACTCCATTATATGCTACCAATAGAATATACAGGACATTACCCAAACTAAAGCTAAGGGGACTACAAAAAATAAAAATAAAAACTCCCATGTAATTCTTTACTTTTTAAAAAAAAATGTAATTTCTCACAATCAGGGCTAATTAAGAAAAAAACCATCCCAAACATGTTAAACCATATTGACCGATAGCCCCGTTATATATTATAGAACCACTTCACAAATCAAAAAAGGAAAAAAGTATTCAAGGTTTAAAAACTGCATGCGGTCAAGCAGTCATGGTTTTCCACAAGGGGGTATTCGAGTTCGGGAACAGGATAACAAACTGGATTAAAAATTGTTTAATACAATACTGCGGATGCTGGAAATCGGAAATGGAAAATGCTGGAAGCACTCAGCAGGACAGGCAGCATCCGTGGAGAGAGAAAAACCAGCGGAGAATTAAAGTGACAGGCGATCGGAAGCTCGGGGTCACCCTTACGGACTGAACGGAGGTGTCCCGCAAAGCGGTCGCCCAATCTGCATTTGGCCTCCCCAATGTAGAGACGACCGCATCGTGAGCAGCGAATACAGTATACTAAATTGCAAGATGTACAAGTAAATCGCTGTTTCTCCTGGAAGGGGTGTTTGGGGCCCTGGACAGTGAGAAGGGAGGAGGTAAAAGGGCAGGTGTTGCATCTCCTGCGCTTGCACGGGAAGGTGCCGGGCGAAGGGGAAGGGCCGATTGAGGAGTGGACCAGGGTGTCGTGGAGGGAAAATTGTTTAGACGGGAGAAAACAGAGGGCAGGAGTTTCAGAGTGATGGGAAGCGGATAGTGGTGTCCCTCGGGGTTCAGTTCTGGGCCACTTCTGCTCACTGTGTACATCAATGATTTGATATCGGCCTAGGAGGGAGTAATGCCGAAATTTGTAAATGACACCAAAATAAGAGATAATAGTTAATTCTTTAGAAGACCAAATAAAGCTGCATAGAAATAGATAAAATGGAGGAACGAGATGGGTTAAAAGTGGCAGATGGAATTCAATGTCACCGAGTGTGAGGTGATGCATTTTGGTAAAAAACAGTAATTGCACTTTGAATGGAAGTAGGTTCAGTGCTGTGGAAGAGCAGATGGGCGTGGGCTACAGGCTCACAGTACATTAAAGACAGCATCGCAGACTAATAAGGTTTCAAAACAAATGCTAATGGAATAAAGTCAAGGTAATGCTGAGCTTAAGACCTCAGTTAGAATACAGTGTGCAGTATTGGACTCTACACTATCGGAAGGATACTGAGGTTTTAGAGAGAGGGTACAGCACAGATTCACTAGGATGCTGCTTGGTATGAGGAAATACAAATACGAAGACAGACTTGAAAAATTGCGTTTTTTCCTCGTTGGAACAATGCAGATTACAGGGCGATATGATAGAAGTGTTTATTAAAGGATGGGACAGGAGAGTGAAGCAGACTATTTCCAGTAGTTGATCCCACAATGAAGGGCCATTGATACAAGATTAAATGTAAAAGATTTAGAACCGGGGCAGGAGAATCTATAAAAGAGCTCAGAGGCAGTGGAAATCACTTCCAGCATTAGTGGTGGAGGCAGAAACTGTGTCAACAGTCAAGATTAGATTGAATAGGTGGACGAAGGGATGAATATAGGGCAGGTAAACGCGATTAGAGCTATTTGCTCACGGAGAGAGGAAACGCCGATATGGACTGGTTGGGCCGAATGGCCTGTTTCTGTGTTGTAATTTTTTAAATTCCCACTCAACACATCTCGTTGGGGGAACGTGCTTTTTATAAATCTACCAAGGACAATACTAGAGAGATTATTGCACGCAAGAACATTCTTAATGGACTGCGGGGGGTGAAGAGAGAGGAGAGGGAAACCAATGCCACAGGTCTTTTGCTTGGAAAATATACATTTAAAAATAAAATGCTCTATTGATAGCTGCAGATTATCAAGAGCAGCAGCAGATCACATGGACGGAACAATGTGCAGCCAAATGGGGAAAAAAACTGGTCATTAGACGCAGATCACAAACTACAGGCATTATAGAATAATCAGATACAGGTGTAAATTTCTGTGACTGCAGGATTGGTATTTCAGACCTGTGAAAATCAAATGCTAATGCACATATGTTAAACAGTGGACAGTATAACAATAATGGCAAACTTTGCGATGTTCAATTGTGGTTTTTTTTAATATAAACAGTAAGAATTTTACTTAAAATAATTAAAAATAAGCTGGACTTTCACAGATAGTCGTTGTTGGAATTTAGTCGTCTCGGAGCAGGAAGTTACTCTTACAGAAAGTGGTTTTACAAAAAGGAAAAAAAAGGCATCACAACATAATTGCAGAGTATTGATATGAATCCACATCAAAAGTGACTGTTGCTAACACTGCAAGCAGAGGACTGGATTCCTGCAGAAAGAAGCACAGCTTCCCCAAATTAACGTGGGCACTTAAATACAAAAGAATTCTCAGGTCTTGGCAGTCAAACACTTCAATTCCCGATTCCAAAGCAAGCGCCCTCTAAAATGCCACGTGCTATTTATGGTTTGGATAATAGATGCAGAATGACAAAAAAAAACGTCCCAAACAAATCGCACAATTAAAATATCACACCCTCCAAGTTTCTACGAATTTAAACTCCGAATATAAACTATCCTGGCAATTAAATGTCTCTGTACAAGTTATTATAAGTTTGCTACGTGCCTAAGTACGTGCAGTACTCCTTTGCAAGTACTTTTTTTTTTAAATTTCTCTCACTTCTCCCATCTTCCACGCCCCCAAACATACTGCAAAGCCTCAAGAGCCAATGCCACTCCTGCAATTACAGAGCAAATGGAATAGAGTTACCCTAAAATGTGCGGGTTAGGTTGGTTTGGCTATGATAAATTGACCCTTAGTGTTAGGGGGGGATTAAATATGTGGGGTTATGGGGATAGGATGGGATATGTTAGGGGGAATTAAATACGTGGGGTTACAGGGGTAGGGTGGGATATGTGTACTGTGGGGATTAAAGCAGGGACAGGGTACTGGATTTGGATGATCAGCCATGATCGTATTGAATGGTGGAGCAGGCTCGACGGGCCGAATGGCCTACTCCTGCTCCTAGATTCTATGTTTCTATGTTTACCCTGAAGTGGAATCAACAATTTGTTCTGCTCGCTATCTATCCAACACAACAGCAATAGACATAAAACTGTGGGACTTCAACCAATACCGTCTGGTCAGGAAAACTGTGCTGTCAACTTTAACCTACTGGGTTGCCAATGAACACATAATATATGCCAACTAGTTTATTTACCTACAACCTATTTCAATGGACGTCCTCAATGGTGTAAATCACATGATACCACATTCCTTCAGATTCTAGACCACCCACCCAATGAATAAAATTAAAAGTAAAAAAACACTGTTTTCAAATTCACTTAATAGATTATATCATAACAATTAGCTGGTCGTGAGTAATGAGGCTAAATCCCTGAAAGAGACAGTCTTGCACCCTTTGCTCTGGAGCCAACTCAGGCTCAGACTTTGGATTTGCACATCTCGATCACTGCTACAGTTGTAGTGTAAATGCAGTCTCCGATAGCTTAACTCGCACACTGTCTCCCAAAAGCTCCCAAAAAAACTGGACGGGGGAAAAAAGGAGGGGAAATAGGCATGCTTATTTTTAATTTAAAAAGGAACTAATTAATCTTACCAAATGTGACTTTTTTTCCTACATATAGTACACAAAAAGATCTCAGTATTTGAGTCAACTGATGCGTAAAAGAAAACAAAAACAAAACAGGGTCAACCAAGTTAACTTGTAAATTTCTGAGTTAAAAACCAAGTATGAAGCAAGTTGTGTGATCGCCCTATTACAATGAAGTCATGTTAATTTTCACAGATTAACTGCAGTTCTTTGGGACGAGTCAGTCAGCCAAGACTTATCCACCTTGAAATAGTTTAATGGAACAAAGTGTCTCATCATATCTGGGGCCACGTACAGTTTTTGGTTTTGTACAAAAGATTCGAGTTGGATTGGCTGTACATGCCTCATACAGCACAATGACATGGCTTATCGAAAAGTGCGGTTATAATAACCCCTCGAAGGCAAGAAAACTGGTCGTCTCTGGACTGGAATAGTGTGCATAGTAGAGATTAATTCTAACCAGCTAACTTTTTATGGTCTGCGTAGTGCAGCTAATCACTTGTTACCTTCATTCTTCCTCCACTTTACTTCACCTTTTTAAGTCAAATATAAATGAGTGTTTGCTTCTGTGCGGCATTTCAAAAAAAAATTTATTTGAAGTATTTTGTCACTTGAGAATACTTTGCACAAGTCCAACAGCACAGTACCCTCTTTAATATGCCCTCAGTAGTTAAAGAAGGTAATGAATTTATTTGCAGTCCTAACCTCCCATTCAAATGCACTTGGTGTTCACGAAGGTCTTGGTATCTGGTTTAAGTTGTTATTCATAGCAGAATAACTGTTCGTGGGCAACACATTTTCCACTTCTAGCCGTTTCTTTGAGTGATTCTGTTCATTTTCTTTTTGTCTTGGCTTCATTGGCAATACTAATATGACCAACAGGGCAACAATATGGAGACAATAATTCCAAGAGCTAGGGGGGGAAAAAAGTTAAAGTTAGTTAAGTATAGCAAGCAGATGCAAGTACTGAAACTGCAAATTAAACTAATTACATTTTTTTTTTCCAAAAATATTTCTTTGGTACCAAGAAAGCTACCCATCTAAATGATCAGATTCATTGCAGGGGCAAAAAAGATAAGCGTCTAAATGAGATAATGCAATCTAAAGCACCAAATGCATCTCTTCAAAAATACTGTGTCATACAATGGAGAATTGGAATGAATATATAGATCTTGGTTCATCAAGAAAGACAGATGACTTACCAAACATCCAGTCATCCTTACTCTAATCTACATAATGGGACACTTCCCCATACCCTGGGGATTATGAACTTTTATAGTCAGTAGATGCATGAAATATATACACTTGCCCCATTACATTTGGCCTGGGGTATAGAACATAACCTTGTGATTTTTCTTCCTCCTCTCTTGCACTCTATTTCCATTTAATTTTACAGAACAAAGGCAATTCAGTGATATTCCTTAATCACTTGAAATGCACCACCACTGAAATCCTCAAAAATGGACGAAGTTTAGAACCTTGTATTAAACTGACAAATGATAACTCTAAAGCGGTCAGATAATAGCAAAGACCTGAGGAAAGATGGGAGACATACTAGTTATGACGGACATCTTCATTCAGTGAATGGAGGGCAACTAACTATAAAGAAAAACGAACAACTTGTATTTATATAGTGCCTTTAACGCAGTAAAACGTTCCAAGGCGCTTCACAGGAATGTTAGACGACAAAAAATTGACACCGAGCCACATAAGAAATTAGGGCAGGTGACCAAAAGCTTGGTCAAAGAGGTAGGTTTTAAGGAGCGTCTTAAAGGAGGAAAGAGAGGTGGAGAGGTTTAGGCAGGGAGTTCCAGAGCTTAGGGCCCAGGCAGCTGAAGGCACAGCTACTGATGGTTGAGCGATTATAATCAGGGATGCTCAAGAGGGCAGAATTTGAGGAGCGCAGATATTCGGGGGGGGGGGGGTTGTGGGGCTGAATGAGATTACAGAGATGGGGGGGGGCAGGCAAAGAGAGGCCATGGAGGGATTTGAAAACAAGGATGAGAGTTTTGAAATCAAGGCGTTGCTTAACCGGGAGCCAATGTAGGTCAGCGGGCACAGGGGAGATGGGCGAATGGGACTTGGTGCGAGTTAGGACACGGGCAGCCGAGTTTTGGATGACCTCAAGTTTACGCAGGGTAGAATGTGGGAGGCCAGCCAGGAGTGCTTTGGAATAGTCAAGTCTAGAGGTAACAAAGGCATGGATGAGGGTTTCAGCAGCGGATGAGCGGAGGCAGGGGTGGAACTAGGAGGTCTTAGTTATGCCATGGATGTGTGGTCGGAAGCTTATTTCAGGGTCAAATATGACACCAAGGTTGCGAACAGTCTGGTTCAGCCTTACAGAGAGGGATGGAGTCAGTGGCTAGGGAACGGAGTATGTAGCGGGGACCAAAGACAATGGCTTCGGTCTTCCCAATATTTAATTGGAGAAAATTTCTGCTCATCCAGAACTGGATGTCGGACAAGCAGTGTGTCAATTTAGAGACCGTGGAGGGGTCGAGAGAAGTGGTGGTGAGGTAGAGCTGGGTGTCGTCAGCATGCATGTGGAAACTGACGCCGTGTTTTTGGATGATGTCACCGATGGGTACCATGTTGATGAGAAATAAGAGGGGGCCAAGGATAGATCCTTGGGGGACACCAGAGGTAACGATGTGGGAGTGGGAAGAGAAGCCGTTGCAGGTGATTCTCTGGCTACGATTGGATAGATAAGAATGGAACCAGGTTAGTGCATTCCCACCCAGCTGGACGATGGTGGAGATGCGTTGGAGAAGGATGGAGTAGTCACCTGTGTCAAAGGCTGCAGACAGGTGGAGAAGGGACGGTTTACCTTTGTCACAGTCACAAAGGAGGTCATTTGTGACTTTGAGCGCCGTTTTGGTACTGAATAATCCACCTTTCTTTTAGAGCTAAAGAAGTGAAATTAAAACAAAACTCGAAGCAAAAAAAACCTCCCCAAAAAACACACAGCTGCTTGAGTGACTGGGATCATCTGCTTCACACCCGTCCGCCGACATCCACATCAAACAAACTTGTTCTTTTCGCGTTCCCAGCGGGTCAGGAACAATTCCTTGCATTTCCAGCTCTCAGCCAGTCCGCACCCTGCCGTCTCCAGCCAGTGACACGCAAACCCGAACTCTCCTCCCCACAAAAAAAAGTCGGCAACCTGACGGGCCCTGGGTCTCCAACAGCCCCGCTCCCTCCACCGTGCAACTTTCCGGCACATAAATCAGTGCTGCCGCAGTAACGGGATTTCGGCTCAAATCGGCACAGTGGTGGTTTCAATTCGCCGACATTAATGATCCAAGATTATCCCATGCAACTGGTTCGGGGAAAAGTTCACGCAAGGAATAAAAAAAAACTTCCAGCAGACCGCACGAAGCCAGCAGGAGACTTGTGGTTAACAATGGCGACTCGCCCTTGGTTGAACTTTAAAACTTACTGATTCAGAATCATAGATTAGTACAGCACGGAAGGAGGCCATTTGGCCCAGAGTCTGCATCGGCTCTTTTGAAGAGCAATCCCGTTAGTCCCACTCCACTGCTCTTTCCCCATATCCCTGCAACTTTTTCTCCTTCAAGTATTTATCCAATTTCCTTTTAGAGACTACTATTGAATCTGTATCCACCACCTCATCAGGCAGTGCATTCCAAATCCTAACCACTCGTTGAGAAAGGCGGCCTTGGTCACACATGTGGGGCAGAAAATAAACCCCAAACACATCCTGTCGGTTCAGTGACCAAGCGGCCATTTCATACCAGAATCTTTGCTTAAATACAAATGACTTCCATTCCCCGTGGATGGCAGGTGGTGGTGGTGATGCGTAAACACCGCAAGATTTATAACTGTGACGTTGAAGGTTTTTCTCGCAGGCCCACAAATTTAGTGTCCATCAAGGTAAAAGGATGTTAGTAGTGGAGAATGGAACAGTTTGCCGACTTTTCGGCTTGAGGGCAAAACGAAAGTGAAATGAAACAATGTCACACATTGGGTTTTTTTTTTTAAAAAAAGATTGTAAACCGCAGTGTCAAAAGTTTCGGAGATTTCTAACATGCATGTCCACGATCTGGAACCTCAAGTGGTCTCATCCGCTTTCTCCACTGCTCAGTGCCCGCAATTTACCCCGAAAGGCCTCGCCCGTTGCAGCGTTTCCCTTCTCGCTTGCGGTGCTGCAAACTGAAGGCTGCCCCACCTCCTGCACCATTACTCACTCTGCTCTTCCCAGCCACATCGCTCCTCTCCATGAGACTGAAAAATAAACAAAGCTGGGCCCCAATGGAAGGCTTTTCCAAATAAGAGCGCCCTTCGCTGCATTACCAGCCAGCCAACCTCAGCTCTCCTCCCACATACTCCAATGAGGTCATTGGAAGGAACCCAAACGTGAACACTCTGGTCCCGCCTCCTCCCCAATCCTCACGGAAAAATTGCAGACTGTAAAAAGGAACCAAAGATCTTCTCCAACGAATAATTGGTCAATGCTTCGCAGACCCCCCCGCCCCTCCCCCCCGGGAACGTCTCCGCGAACCCCAGTTTGAAAACCACTGCCCTAGGCCACTACGCAAATTAGCATCTCCAAGAAGTTGGAAGCATCCAGCTGTCTTGGGTTACTACCTATGCCTAAAGTGTCATAGAATCAGAAGTTTACAGCACAGAAGGAGGCCAGCTGGCCCATCGTGTCTGTGCCAGCCAAAAGAGAGCTATCCAGCCGAATCCCACTTTCCAGCTCTTGGTCCATAGCCATGTAGGTTACAGCACTTCAAGTGCATATCCAAGTACTTATTATATGCAATCAGGGTTCCTGCCTCTACCACCCTTTCAGGCAGTGAGTTCCAGACCCCCACCACCCTCTGGGTGCAAACATTTCATCAACTCCCCTCTAATCCTTCTACCAATTACTTTAAATCTATGCCCCCTGGTTATTGACTCTCTGCTAAGGGAAATAGGTCCTTCCTATCCACTCTAAGCCCCTCAATTTTATAGACCTCAATTAAATTTCCCCTCAGCCTCCTCTGTTCCAAAGTAAACAATCCCAGCCTATCCACTCTTTCCTCATAACTAAAATTCTCCAGCCCTGGCAACATCCTCGTAAATTTCCTCTGTACCCTCTCTAGTGCAATCACATCTTTCCTGTAATGTGGTGACCAGAACTGTACGCAGTACTCTAGCTGTGGCCTAACTAGTGTCTTATACTGTTATAGCATAACCTCCCTGCTCTTGTATTCAATCCTCAGCTTCCCTTTTTTGCCCCTTATCCCACCCTGTATGCCCCGTGACATCCAGGGGGCTCTAGGTTTGGGAGTCCCACCCTTTTTCTTTGTGGGAACATATTTGCTCTGAACCCTCACTATCTCCTCCTTGAATGCCTCCCACTGCTCTGACACTGATTTACCTTCAAGTTTCTGTCTCCAGTCCACTTTGGGTAAATCACATCTCAGCTCAGTAAAATTGGCCTTTCACCAATTGAGAACTTTTACTCCTGGTCTATCTTTGTCCTTTTCCAGAACTACGCTTAATCTAACTGAATTATGATCACTACCAAAATGCTCTCCCACTGATGCCCCTTCCACTTGCCCAGCTTCATTCCCTAAAACTAAGTCCAGAACTGCCCCCTCTCTTGTTGGTCTTGCTACGTACGGGCTAAAAAAAGTTCTCCTGAATGCATTTCAAGAATTCTGCTCCCTCTATACCTTTTACATTGATTCTATCTCACTTAATACTAGGGTAGTTCAAATCCCCTATTACTGCCCTATTGTTTTTGCACTTCAGAAATTTACCTACATATTTGCTCTACTCCCTCTGACTGTTTGGGGGTCTATAGTACACTCCCAGCAGTGTCATTGCTGCTTTTTTGTTCTTCAGTTCAATTCATATGGTCTCATTTGATGATCCATCTATTGATCATCCCTCTTCACAGCTGTAATTATTTCTTTAACCAATACTGCAAACCACCCACCACCACCCGCCCGCCCCCCCCCCTTTTTTATCCCTCGCTCTATCTGGTCTGAAAACCCTGTAACCAGGAATGTTGAGCTGCAATTCCTGCTCTACTTTAAGTCATGTTTCAGTAACTAGAATATCACACTTCCACATGTCCATCTGTGCCCTCAGCTCATCTGCCTTATTGACTAGACTTCTTGCATTGAAGTATACACCATTAAGCACTGCCAAACTCCTTTGCTGTCTATTTTCTAGCCTTCGTTTCCTCCGCCTTACAAACTCACTTACTAATTTTCAGCCTTCCATTTCCAGCTTTGCTTCTCTCCCTTCTGAATCTATGCTCGGGTTCCCATCCCCCAGCCAAGCTAGTTTAAACCCTCCCCAACAGCAAAAGGACTGCTCTGGAGAGTTGATAGCACTGTCTGATAAACTATTATTGTTGTATTGTCCCAGGTTTCTTGGCTGCTTCCCACAATGCCAGACATGGTAGCTGTGCTGATCATCCAGAATCCATATTGCACCTGTTTAGATAGACACAAAACTTCTGAGACTTTGGCATGCCTGGCAGATATTTACAGCTTCTCTGCAAGCATATGTGAGCATACTTTATTCCAGATGAAAAGATCAACAAACTCTCTGTGAAAGATGAGGCGCTTTGACCAATATGATCACAAAGGCTGCTGGATTGTCATAAAAACACAAATGATTCATGAATGTCCTTTAAGGAGGGAACTTGTCACCCCTACCTGGTCTGGCCTACACAACTCCAGCCACACATTACATAGTTGACACCTAATGCACTCTGGACAACTAGGATTGGGCAATAAATACTACCGTGCCAATGTAGTCAACATCTCAACTACAAAAAAAAGTTATGCACCAGCACTAGTGGTTCTTGTACATTGTCGCTGCTAGACAATTTAAATTTTCTAAGTGAGCTCAATGCAAATGATTGCTAACAAACTGCTTCCATCCTTGATAGGTTTATATGCCTACTCTTCCATCAGCTGATCAAAATGGGGTCCTTAAACCTACTGTTAACACATAAGCAAGATCCTTTGAACCACTACTATAAGCCTTTCCACCATCTACAAGGCGCAAGTCAGGAGTGTGATGGAATACTCTCCACTTGCCTGGATGAGTGCAGCTCCAACAACACAAGAAGCTCGACACCATTTAGGACAAAGCAGCCCGCTTGATTGGCACCCCATCCACCACCTTAAACATTCACTCCCTCCACCACCGGCGTACCGTGGCTGCAGTGTGTACCATCTACAAGATGCACTGCAGCAACTCGCCAAGGCTTCTTTGGCAGCACCTCCCAAACCTGCAACCTCTACCATCTAGAAGGACAAAGGCAGCAGGCACATGGGAACACCACCACCTCCAAGTTCCGTTCCAAGTTACATACCATCCTGACTTGGAAATATATTGCCGTTCCTTCATTGTCGCTAGGTCAAAATCCTGCAACTCCCTCCCTAACAGCACTGTGGGAGCACCTTCACCACACGGACTGCAGCGGTTCAAGTCGGCAGCTCACCACCACCTTCTCTCGGGCAACTAGGGATGGGCAATAAATGCTGGCTTTGCCAGCGACGCTCCCACATCTCAGGACCGAATTTAAAAAAAAATTCTGGACACTCAGAAAATGCTTTATCATCAAAGTAAATACATCCAGTTGCATCTGGAACCAGAAAGATTGGAAATTCTACATCCCAGCCAATAGTGTTTCCTGGAGACCCTCAGCACTCAGGCCAGAGTGAAGTCACACCTCTTCCTTTGCTCTTTTCTATGAAGATGCTCCAGGACAAACAGTTTCAGTTGAGTCTATCCGTTTACTTTATAAAATGGAGTAGTTTAAACAGAAAGGAGTCTCCTGGACCTTCTTTCCCCTTTAACTAAATTGACTCTCATAGCCAAACTCAAGCACTTCACGCTGAAAAGAATCTTACTGAAATGAAGAACGGGCTTTGTATTAAACAAATCCAGATGGCTGGATTTTCCAGTTTCCCACTCGCACAGTGCGGGGGGACCCAGGAGACAGCGGAAAACCCGGAAGTTCGTGGAGTTTTAACTCCACAGCGTGCATGCAAGGTAAAGGACAGGCTGGCTTCCAGTCATGCGGGGAACACTGACCAGGAGGCCGCTGGACCAGGTAAGTGCTGGGCCTAGGATGGTGGGGAGGGTCCGATCCCTGACCCCGGGGCTGAGTCGTGATCCCTGGGTGGGGGTTCCAATCCCGGGAAGTGGTGGAGCTTGTGGGGCCAGGAGGAAGCACGCCTGCTCCTCCCGGCCCACAAGGATTGCTCCCCGAGGCTGAGGCCGCCTCGTTGCAGCTACCGGGAATCCAGAGCCCCGGGATCCCCGGCCGCCTGCAGTAATGAGGCTTCAGGCCTCATAATATTTAAATTGCCAACTTGCCTCCTGGCAACAGGTTAGCTGTCCCCCCCAACCCCCACCCCACCTGAGTAAAAGGTGAAAGTGGGCAGGTTGGAGTCGGGTTTTAGATTTTTACAACTTTCACTTCTCCCCATGCCTCCAACCCATCCGTTTTCTCCTGTGAAAATTCCGACCATAGAATCAAGGTAAACATCTCTGGCAGTAACAGAATACATGTAGGGGTAAAGTTTCTGCTTTGGGCGCAATTGGCGATCTGGGCACAAATTGCGCTCAAAATTAGTTTTGGTAAGTTTTTCTCCCCCCCCTAGAGTTTCCGTGCATATCGCCAAATGCAAAATCTGCCATGAACCAGCGCAATTGAGCAGTGTTTTAGAACGTAATTTTTTTTTTTAAATGTTGCTTTAGAAAATATTCCTTGATATATTTAAGAGTAATAACTTGGTGCAGTTTGATTAATACAGCTGAAAATGGGTTTATCACAAAAAATAAGCATTTTTAAATCAGTGTCAATCCACCACTTGTGATTAAACTGATTTTAAATTACAAAAAAAATGACTTAAAAATATGCAGAACCATTTGCTAGTTATAGTGCGGCACAGGAGTCAGTTTCTTAGTAAATTTTTAAAAAGTTACATTTAAGAGCTTTTAAATGTCCTTGCACCCAAAGGAACCAGCTTAATTTTTTAGAGCCTCCTCGATGGCCTGCAAACGAGCGCAATTAGCGGAAACTCCGAATGGTGATTAATTCATCGCAGGAGCGTGGCCAGTTTTGTGGGCGGGGCCTGCTTCTAGCACGATGTTTTTTTAAACCCGCGCAAAAGATTGCAGAAACTCAATTTGCACTTAAAATTCCGCGCTCTTCTGCGAATTACGCCGAAAAAAAACAGCTCAACTGAGCGGAAGCTCTACCCTGTAGTTTATCATGTTCAAATGTCTCAATGTTTACGCTGTGTATATTGTTTTTAGTTTATGTGGCTGTCGCTGGCAAAGCCAGCATTTATTGCCCATCCCTAGTTGCCCTTGAGAAGGTGGTGATGAGCCGCCTTCTTGAACCGCTGCAGTCCGTGCGGTGAAGGTACTCCCACAGTGCTGTTAGGGAGGGAGTTCCAGGATTTTGACCCAGCGACGATGAAGGAACGGCCGATATACTTCTAGTCAGGATTGTGTGTGACTTGGAGGTGGTGGTGCTCCCATGCGCCTGCTGCCCTGGTCCTTCTAGTTGGAAGAGGTCACGGGTTTGGGAGGTGCTGCCAAAGAAGCCTTGGCGAGTTGCTGCAGTGCATCTTGTAGATGGTACACACTGCAGCCACGGTACGCCGGTGGTGGAGGGAGTGAATGTTTGAGGAGGTGGATGGGGTGCCAATCAAGTGGGCTGCTTTGTCCTGGATGGTGTCGAGCTTCTTAAGTGTTGTTGGAGCTGCACTCATCCAGGCAAGTGGAGAGTATTTCATCACACTCCTTACTTGTGCCTTGTAGATGGTGGAAAGGATTTGGGGAGTCAGGAGGTGAGACACTTGCCGCAGAATACCCAGCCTCTGACCTACTCTTGTAGCCACAGTATTTATGTGGCTGGTCCAGTTAAGTTTCTGGTCAATGGTGACCCCCCCAGGATGTTGATGGTGGGGGATTCGGCGATGGTAATGCCGTTGAATGTCAAGAGGCGGTGGTTAGACTCTCGCTTGTTGGAGATAGTCATTGCCTGGCATGAATGTTACCTTGTATTGTTTGCTTTTGAAGTGAAGTGACTTACTATTTAAGGAAATACCACAGGCACTCTGCGTCAGCATCGTTCCACAAAACAGCAGTGAAATGACTCACTAGTTTGTATTTTTTGGTAGTATTAATTTAGGAAATAACATTAGTGCACTAAACTGTTCATAGAGCCTGGGGATCATTAATGTCCAGTTTCCCCTAGTGGCTATTACTGCTTAATCAGGTCTCATCTGAAGTCAAAGCAGCATCACTAAGCACTGCACTGGATGTCAGCTGGATGAGGCGTTCAAACCCATTACCTTCTCCAAAGTAGTAAATGCACTACAAACTAGGCTAAGCTGACACACACTACACATCACTTGCTGCTCAGTCATTGAACTACAGTGCATGGCATCACAAGCAAAATCAGAAAGTTCTTGTTCAGTCTCACCTACTGAACCCTCAACTAGCAGAAACATATGGATTTGGTTGAAAAAAAGCACAATTCCTGGAGCTACAAGAACTAATGGAAACTAATATTGCAGAGTGGATGGCAATATTATTCTTGATGCGGAGATGCCGGTGTTGGACTGGGGTGGACAAAATTGAGAGGTCGCACAACACCAGGTTATAGTCCAACAGTTTTATTTTAAATCACAAGCTTTCGGAGTTAAAACTCCTTCGTCGGGTGAAGTGAGGAGATACAGAATCGTCAAAGTTTTAACTCCGAAAGCTTGTGATTTAAAATAAAACTGTTGGACTATAACCTGGTGTTGTGCGACCTCTCAATATTATTCTTAACATCTTCTATAGGCATATATATGCGCAAGATTTTAATTTCCATGTACTTTTATATAGAATCAAAGAGCACAAAGGAAGGCCATTCAGCCGGCTCTTTGAAAGACCTATTCCCTCCCACTCCCCTGCTCTTTTCCCAATAGCCCTGAATTCTCCTTTTCAAGTATTTATCCAATTCCCTCTTGAAAGTTACTATTGAATCTGCTTCCACCACCCTTTCAGTTAGTGCATTTCAAATCATAACAACTCACTGCAAAGAAGAACTTCGCCTCATCTCCCCTCTGGTTCTCTTGCCAATTACCTTAAATCGGTGTCCGCTGGTTACTGAGCTTTCTGCCAGTAGAATCCGCTTCTCCCTCTCTACTCCATCAAAACCCCTCATAATTTTGAACCTCTTAAATCTCCTTTAACCTTCTCTGCTCGAAGGAGAACATTTTATATTCCAATAAAACTACTACAGCCTTCTTTAGGTAACAGACTTTATCAGCTTACCTGTAAAATTTTAGAGACGGTTCCACCGACAGCAAAACAAATGGCACAACTGTGTAGCTTATTGCGATCATTGTTGCAATCCAGGTTATGACATCATAAAATAATTTGACAGCTGGTGACTTGATAAAGTAGAATCGGAAGTTGTTCCTAATCTGGAAAAAAAACAAGATGGTTGAGTGCAATACTTCAGATAACACACTGTCTTGGAGGTAATGCCACAATCTGCTGCTCGCAGTGGGAGGCGGCGCTCGCAGGGAGCACATCTCGGGAAATGACAGGCATGCAGCTCCTGATTTCTTATCTATTCACTGCAATGGACAGAAGCAGCACGGGCTGTGCTCCCGCAGTGCCACTCCTCGTGGGAGCACGGAATTGATCCCATAATTTCGTTGTCCCTTGAGCAGCCTGTATGTTCTTACTCTACAAAGCATAATTTAATTGTGTCTTTACTTTACAACAGCTACTGCCAATTCTCACACATGCCTTTGAAAGTCTTAAATGGCAGCACAAAATTCAACACCTCAAAGCGTTTTGGAATTTCATCAAAGTAAATTCTAACACAATTATTTCTAAATTCTCTCAGCTTCTTCCATTTGTACATTTATGGCCCATTCATCCTGAGCTTGATCGAATTACAAAAAATAATTGTTTTTACAAAGTTATTTTACTACAATACTAAAATGAAATACATTTTATACAACATCTGAAAGGTATAAAAATGTACAATTTATTTTCTTGTGTTTGGTTATCTACAAACTACAGGAAGTTTTTCCAGACACAAGTCACAGCTGGCCAGGGCTTTGAACAGATAAAAGGGAGTTTCTCCTAACCATCCAAGTTATATTAAAAACACATTCTGCCAATTCTTAAATTACTTATGTCTGTCAATTGTGAATTATATAAATCAAAGCAATTAAATGAATTTGGCAAGACCAACAAATGCAATTTTTTCAAAAAAAGGAATATAATTGCAGACTTTCAAACCTCCATTTTTTTTTTTTACAAGAAAAGCTATTTCCCACTGAAATAGCTTAGCCCCTTGAAATAAGTTTTCTTGGAAGCAAGAGAGAAACACAAAAAAATCTGAAACTGTAGGTACAAACGTTGCATTAATAAATATAGAAACAATTACTTACTGCACGTGCTGCTAATGTCATTGGTATTCCTGTAAAAAATGTCATATAATAGCCAGGATACACTCCATGCCACATTGCAGAGAGCATAAAAGTTGCTACGGTTGGATGGTAAAGGCAGCGGTCATAGCAAACTCTGAAACAAAAGGCAGTTTACTAAATTCAGTGAAGATAATGAATTAATGTAAACAACTTCTAATCAACTCAAGGAATCTCCACTGGACGCACTTCTTTATTACAAGATTTAAATGGCAAAAGTTCTTAAGGAGGGACAACATGGGGCTCAACAATAACGATGAAGACTCTCAACATTGTATATTTCTCAATATTGATGACTACTTTGCTAGCAGTTTTCTTTTCTAGATTGTCCCCCGTCACAAATTCTAATCACTGGGTATTGGTGAAATCATTAAAGTTCAATAAACAATTTCCCAAAGCGGAATCCACCAAGGCTAATGTACTACCGTGAATGGCTAAGCTGAAGCTATAGATGGCTTAGAGGTTGACAGTTACCCTGAGAATCAAGCTGTTAACATGCAAGCTGAGCAATACCTGTTTATAGTATACATCACCAGCCAGAGAAAATTGCACAGTGAGCAAGTTAGCAATTGCATCGGATATACGGCACAGAAACAGGCCATTCGGCCCAACCAGTCCATGCCGACGTTTATGCTCCACTCAAGCCTCCTCCAGTCTTTCCTCATCTAAATCTATCAGCATAACCCTCTATTCCCTTTTCCCTCATATGTTTGTCTAGTCTCCCCTTAAATCCATCTATACTATTCGCTTCAACCACTCCGTGGTAGCAAGTTCCACATTCTCACCACTCTCTGGGTAAAGAAGTTTCTTCTGAATTCCGTGTTGAATTTATTGGTGACCATCTTATATTGATGGCCTCTAGTTATGCTCTTCCCCACAAGTGGAAACATTTTTTCTGTATTTACTCTAGCAAAATTTTTCATAATTTTAAAGACCTCTATTAGGTCACCCCTCAGCCTTCTTTTTTCAAGAGAAAAGCGACCCAGCCTGTTCATCCTTTCCTGATATGTATACCCTCGCATTTCTAGTATCATCCTTGTGAATCTTCTCTGCACCCTCTATATCCTTTTAATAATATGGTGACCAGAACTGTATGCAGTACTCTAAGTGTGGTCTCTTGTTGTAAATAAAAGGATTAATTTGAAATAGTTTCTCTTAACTTGAGGTTAGACGAAGATAACCAATAATTTTAAAAAAGTTGTATTCAATCATGTGGAAAACCTGGGAATAGCTGTGAAGAATTTAATCAGATGCCTAAGCTTGAGCAAACTATAGGTAATTTTACAGATTAACTGCCAGAAAACTGCAATAGCTCTGCTCCTGAAATTTAGGTCAAAAATAAATTGACATAACAGTAACTATACTTCAAAAGTAATTCATTAGTTGTGAATTGCTTTGGATGTGCTGAGGATGTGAAAGGTGCTATATAAAAGTTATTTTCTTTATTTCATTTCCGTATTGGGAGAGAGTCAGAGGCACAGAAGGAGGCCATTCGGCCCATCGAGTCCGTGCCGGCTCTGTAGAGCAATCCAGACAGTCCCATTCCCCTGCTCTATCCCTGTAGCCCTGCAAGTTTATTTTCCCTCAAGTGCCTATCCAGTCTCCCCTTGAAAACATTGAGTGTCTCCACTTCCGTCGGCAGGGAATTCCAGGTCATCACCACTCACTGCATAAAAAAGTTTCTCACATCCCCTCTGTATCTCTTGCCCAAAACCTTAAATCTGTGTCCCCTAGTCCTTGTACCATCAACTAGTGGGAACAGCCTTTCCCTGTCTAGCCTATCCAAACCAGTCATAATCTTGTACACCTCTATCAAATCACCCCTCAACCTCCTTTGATAATCAGAATATACAATAATTTGATGACAGCAATAGCCCATAGCAGTTTTTAAATAAAGGCACTAGATAAGGATGACAACATTTCATGGAACACAAAAACTGCATGCAATATCAGTACCATGATCAGAAAACCAGGAAATATTTTCAGAAAAAGTGCATGAAAGAGCAGGAAGAAAAAAAGAGCACAAGGGAAAATAATGTTGCTTGTATGACAGCAAGAGTACACAAGAGTAAGGGACAAAAAGTGAGAAAAAGAGGGGAAGAGATAAACAGGAAAAAAAGATTTGCATTTATATTATGCCTTACTATTTCTCCTCCCCAAGGCATCAATCCCTTTGCTGGGTTTGTTTCCACAGGTGCCAAGCTTGCACTTTTCACATTATTCATAAAGATTACAGTCTGCTTTTGCCAAAGAACAAGGTTGCTTATTTCACTGAGAAGTGTTGCATCTCAAGCTCTTTCAGTATTCAAAGGGTCTTGTCTGACTGATTTGTTTGATTAACTTCTGGTTTCCAGACTCCGCATGTTGTATTAGACCATTCCAAACCTCACCTATGCCAGCTACTTCTGCAAATAATTCTATTATGAATAAACTAATAGTTTAGCCAATTATAAAAAGCTTTTGGTTTGCTTGCAGACCAGGCCACGGAAGTTGCTTTTTGTGGCGAGAATAGGTAAAGTGTATTGGAAGTTAGCCCGCATCACCACACCAGCATCCGACCATTGCAGCCTGGGGATACAACAGAACCTGCATCCTACCAACGTAGTACAAGTTACAGAACCAACATCTAGCACTACTGCAACTCAAAAAAAAAAATTGTAGACAAGGTAAAGAAAAAGCAAAGTCAGATCATTACCTTTTAAACCAGAGAGCAGTCTGTATGTTCCAGTTGTCAATGAACATTTTAAAACTTGTCGCAAACTGCAGAAAGAAAGTATTAAAATGGAAATTGTATTATGGAAATGACTGACATGAATAGGGTATGAATAGGGTAAATATAGGAAAGGAAAGCTCCGATGGGGGTTGTAAAGTTTTTAAAAGAAGAGAGTTAAACTTTTCAAACTTGCAAGGGAAATTTGGTCATTAGACTTCATCTGCACAAAATCAAGGTTAATTTCAGCAATGGAGCATCAGCATGCTGTGCCTCAATTAGTGGGAGGTGAAACTGTACCTCTCCGTCACAGAAGGAAGCAAGTAGAGGCCACAAAGGGATGCACAATCACTCTATGCTACTCATGCACACTTTCCAGTTTCAGATCTTGCTCCCATCCCTTGCTTATGTACCTCAGCAGTACTGAAAGGCCCGAGTGTAGGATACCTGGCCCCTCAGCTACAGGTACTGCATGGCCTGGAGAAACTAGAGGGAAGAAACAGGGGTGGGGCCACAAATTAGTAATTGCCCTCAAGCAAAAAAAACAACCCCAAAAAAATTCTCACCTCAATGTTAACAATATTTAAATTTGAAATTAAGTCCCAACGAGCATTGCCTTTCTCGTCATAACCATTGAAGCCAAATCCTGCAGCATTGTTGATAGCATCAGCTGTTCAAAATAAAATTGAATGCTACAATGAAAATCACTTTTTAAAAAGACCGTTTTATGAATACACTTAATAGCTTTACTTCACTATATACACACACACGTATATCCAAAAATTACAGCAAGATATAATTCTCTAATTTGCTTTTATAGACATCAGTATTAGAATTTTTTTTGCTGTATTATAGCTAAAGCAGATACTTTGAGCCAGCCTGAAATGTCGAGCTCCCAAGCAGAAACCCAAGTTCGAACCCCAGCTAACATATATTTGACTAGTATTGCATGTTGGACTGCTTTCTTGTTCCTTTTTGTCTCGTTACTTTAAACACCAGATCACACACACGTAGCAATGCAGGATCAGTCTTTATTGAAACCTCATACTTCACAAAACCAGTATACTTCACAAAACCAGTATAAGAGTGGAGTCATACTATCTGCAACCAGTATGAGCTGTTCAGACATCATACTCCACGATTCCAGTATGAGCTGTTCAGACATCATACTCCACGATTACAGTATGAGCTGCTAAAACAGAGACTCACTCACAATCTTAAACCAATTTCATCTTTCATCACTGCATTCCATGCATACCACCAATAAATCATAGTACGTCAAAGATACATACAACTGCCAACAGAACATGTAAACAAACATGCACTTAACTCTCCTAATTATTTTACTGCCATGACCAGAAGCAACCCGATTGCCTTAATAAACTCTTCCCATTCCCACAAAAACAAGTGACCAAGCTGATATATTCCAGACCATGAAGCAGATAATGAAGCAGTCCATGCCCGCGTGCAGCAAGACCTGAACGACATTCAGGCTTGGGCTGATGTGTGGTACGAATGCTACTTGCCACAGAAGTGCCAGGCAATGACTATCTCCAACAAACGAGAGTCTAACCACCGCCCCTTGACATTCAACGGCATTACCATCGCCGAATTCCCCACCAACATCCATGGGGTCACCATTGACCAGAAACTTAACTGGACCAGCCACATAAATACAGTGGCTACAAGAGCAGGTCAGAGGCTGGGTATTCGGCAGCGAGTGTCTCACCTCCTGACTCCGAAAGCCTTGCCACCATCAACAAGGCAGAGTGTGATGGAATACTCTCCACTTGCCTGGATGAGTGCAGCTCCTACACTCAAGAAGCCTGCTTGATTGGCACCCCATTCACCACCTTAAACATTCACTCCCTCCACCACCGGCGTACCGTGGCTGCAGTGTGTACCATCTACAAGATACACTGCAGCAACTCGCCAAGGCTTCTTTGGCAGCACCTTTCAAACCTGCGACCTCTACCACCTAGAAGGACAAGGGCAGCAGGTGCATGGGAACACCACCACCTGCAAGTTCCCCTCCAAGTCAGACACCATCTTGACTAGGAAGTATATCGCCATTCCTTCATCGTTGCTGGGTCAAAATCTTGGAACCCCCTACCTAACAGCACTGTGGGAGTACCTTCTCCACACGGACTGCAGCGATTCAAGGCGGTGGCTCACCACCACCTTCTCAAGGGCAATTAGGGATGGGCAATAAATGCTGGCCTTGCCAGCGACACCCACATCCCAGGAATTAATAAAATTACAGATATGGCAGAGTGACACTTACACATTCTACTATCCTACTTTTGTGAAGATATCCTCACTTTTAGGCCTCTTTACACAATTCATCTGCTCAGCAGAAAGCGGTTTTATTTCACAGTATGCTGATCCCACAGACTGCCCAGAAAGGACATAGAGGTACCCAGGCAGTGCATACTTTCCAGATTGCTTCATAACTTTCCAGATTGCTTCATAACTTTCCACCATTAGAGTGCTTCATTTATGTCTATATAAAAAGAGCTGTCTAAAGCGTCACAAACGAAGACAAAGCCAGCCACCACCACACAAGCCCACCCAACATGCTAAACCTCCAAGAATCCCCCGCCTTTGCCCTGAAACTGCATTTTTCTCTAGCTTCTGTCCCATCTCCCCTCATGCCTTCTCTGAACTCTTGTCCATGAGACCCACACCCTGCTCTCAACCCCATTCCCACTAAACTACTAACCATCCAACTTCCCTTCCTGACCCCTTGCCAATGTTCAATTTAATTTTGTTTAGCGCCACATGGACCCTTTAAGGGGCTGCACGGGCCATTCAAAATACCACACATGCGTATTTTTTCCCCATTGAAAAGCCAGCTGCGAGGGGTCCCTGGAGCGCTGCGCGGCCACGCAGCTTACAGGGAACATTGTCCCTTGCTAGCTGACGACGTAAACGGTTCCGTCTCCTCAGCTACTGTCCCCTTCCCTTTCAAAACTGCCACCATAACCCCTCCTTAAAAAAATCAAATCTACCCTTGACCCCTATATTCTTGCAAACTATCACCCCCATCTCCGACATCCCTTTCCTCGCCAACATGTTGCCCTGTCCCAGATCCGTGCTTGAATCTATCAGGTTTCTGTCCGTCACAGCACTGAAATGGCAATAATCGAGGTCACAAATGCCATCCACTGTGACTGTGACCATGGCAAACTGTCCCTACTCTTCCTTCTCCACCTCTCTGCAACCTTTTCCATGGTCAAACACACCATCTTCCTCCAATGCTTCTCTTCTGTTGTCCAGCTCATTGGGACTGCCCTTGCTTGGTTTCATTCTTACCTATCCAATCAATCATATCCAAAGTATCTCCAGCAATGGCTTCTCTTACCACCACCCCACCATTGCCTCTGGAGCCCCCCCCCCACCCCCGATCTATCCGTGGGCCCATCCTCGTCCTCATCTACATGCTGTCCCTCAGACATCATCCATGGCGTTAAGTTCCACATGTGCACTGACAACACCCAGCTCTACCTCTCTTGACCCTTCCACTGCCTCTGCATTGTCAGCATGCTTGTCCGATATTCAGTTCTGGGTGAAATTTCCTCCAGTAAAATATTAAGACCAAAGCCATGATCTTCAACTTTCCCAACTTCCCACCCCCCCACCCATTCCATTCCCCTCCATGACCACTGCCTCAGGCTGAACCAGACTGTTCGCAACCTCAGCATCCTATCTGCCCCGAGCCGAGCTTCCAACCCCATATACGCTCCATCACCAACACCACCTCTACCATTGCCAATCTCCAACCAGTCTTGGTTGTTTTAATTTCTCAAAAGGTCATCGAATATTGCTCACTAACCTCGTAAAAAACAACTTGCTTTTATATAGCACCTTTAATGTAGAAAAACATCCTCAGAAGCTTTGCAGAAGCATAATCCAGCAGCAGGATGATTTTCCCGTAACTACAAAGCACTTCAAATTCTATTAATTCTCTTCATTTGATCTTTGCTACTTTATTTCCTACTTTTCACTATGGGGGAAGGAGACAGACGAGAGTGTGGGGGGTTGTGTATTGAAGAAAACATTTTCAGCCTACAAGAACTCACAAGGTGATCTTAAAAATGTGTATGCAATGGACACACTTGAAGGGGATCTTCATCTGATGCTGCCCAAACACATTTGGTATACTGTTTAACCAAAGAATGAAAGCCCAGGTCACCAGTTTGGGATACTACCTTCTCTCAAACATTCAAAAATACTCACTCAAACCTATCTCATTACACTTTACTTAAAGCAAAATAATGCAATTCAGTTTTCAGACAGGTCAATTACTATATTAAGTCTGTGCTCAATTAAAATCTAGAACTTCACTGATCCTCCATAACTGTTATTTCCCTTAAGACCATCAGAATCATAAATAGCATGATTTTAGACTATAGAAACAGCTGAATTTTGTGATGAAAAATCAAATCATTAATTCTATACTAGTTGAAGGACAAAGTGCAGAGCGAATCATAGAATCGTTACAGCACTGAAGGCGGCCATTCGAGCCCGTGCCGGCTCTCTGCAAGAGCACCTCAGCTAGTCCCACTCCTCCGTCCTTTCCCTGCAGCCCTGAAAAATTTCTCAGGTACTTATCAAACTCCCTTTTGAAAGCTGTAATTGAGTCTGCCTCCACCACCCTTTCAGGCAGTGCATTCCAGATCCTAACCACTCACTACATAAAAAAGTTTTTTCTTATGTCACCTTTGGTTCTTTTGCCAGTCACCTTAAATCTGTGTCCTCTGGTTCTCGTCCCTTCTGCCAATGGGAACAGTTTCTCTCTATCTTCTCTGTCCAGATCCCTCGTGATTTTGAACACCTCTATCAAATCTCCTCTTAATCTTCTCTGCTCCGAGAACAACCCCAGCTTCTCCAGTCTATCCACATAACTGAAGTCCCTCAGCCCTGGAATCATTCTTGTAAATCTTTTCTGCACCCTCTCTAAGGCCTTCACATCCTTCCTAAAGTGCGGTGCCCAGAATTGGACAATACTCCAGTTGAGGCTGAACCAGTGTTTTATAAAGGTTCATCATAATTTCCACGCTTTTGTACTCTATACCACTATTCATGAAGCCCAGGATCCTGTAAGCTTTTTTAGCTGCTTTCTCAACCTGCCCTGCCACCTTCAACAATTTGTGCACATATACCCCTATGTCTCTCGGTTCATGCACCCACTTTAGGATTGTACCCTTTAGTTTATATTTCCTGTCCTCATTCTTTCTACCAAAATTTATCACTTCACACTTTTCTGCGTTAAATTTCATCTGCCTCGTGTCCGCCCATTCCACCAGGCTGTCTACGTCCTCTTGAAGTCTATCACTATCCTCCTCACTGTTCACTATACTTCCAAATTTTGATTCATCTGTAAATTTTGAAATTGTGCCCTGTACACCCAAGTCTAAATCATTAATATATATCAAGAAAAGCAGTGGTCCCAGAACCGACCCCTGGGAAACACCACTGTATACCTCCCGAAAAACAACCATTCACCATTACTCTCTGTTTCCTGTCACTTAGCCAATTTCGTATCCATTCTGCCACTGTCCCTTTTATTCCATAGGCTTCAACTTTGCTGGCAAGCCTATCATGTGGCCCTCTGTCGAACGCCTTTTGGAAGTTCATGTACACCACGTCAAACCGCAATGCCCCCATCAACCCTCTGTTACCTCAAAGAACTCATTCAAGTTAGTTAAACACGATTTGCCTTTAACAAGTCCGTGCTTGCTTTCCTTAATTAATCCACACTTGTCCAAGTGATTGTTAATTTTGTTGTTAATTTTGTTCCTAAAAGCTTCCCCACTACCAAGGTTAAACTGACCGGCCTATAGTTTCTGGGTTTATCTTTATATCCTTTTTTGAACAAGGGTGTAACATTTGCAATTCTCCAGTACTCTGGCACCACCCCCATTTCCAAGAAGGATTGGAAGATTATGGCCAGTACCTCCGTGGTTTCTTCCTTCACTTCCCCCAGCATCCTAGGATGCATCACATCCGGTCCTGGTGACTTATCTACTTTAAGTACAGCCAGCCTTCTCACACCTTGTCTTTATCAATTCTTATCCCATCCAGTATCTCCTCTACCTCCTCCTTCATTATGTCTATGGCAGCATCTTCTTCCTTGGTGAAGACAGATGCAAAGTTCTCATTTAATACCTCAGCCATACCCTCTGCCTCCATGTGTAGGTCTCCTTTTTGGTCCCTAATCAGCCCCACCCCTCCTCTTACTACCCTTTTGCTATTTATATGCCTATAAGATGACTTTTGGATTACTTTTATGGTATCTGCCATTCTATTCTCATACACTCTTTGCCCCTCTTATTTTCTTTTTCACTTCTCAACTTTCTATATTTAGCCTGATTCTCAGATGTATTCTCGACCGGACATCTATCATATGCGCTCTTTTTTGCTTCATCTTACTCTCTATCTCTTTCGTCATCCAGGGAGCTCTGACTTTAGTTGCCCTACCTTTCCCCCTAGTGGGAATGTACCTCAACTGTACCCGAACTATTTCCTCTTTAAAGGCAGCCACTACAGTTTTGCCTGCCAATCTTTGATTCCAATTTACCTGGGCCAGATCCGTTCTCATCCCACTGAAATTTGCCTTCCTCCAATTAAGTATTTTTACTCTAGATTGCTCCCTGTCCTTTTCCATAACTAGTCTAAACCTTATGATACTGTGATCACTGTTCCCTAAATGTTCACCTACTGACATTTACGCCACTTGACCTACCTCATTCCCCAGAACCAGCAATGCCTCCTTCCTCATTGGGCCAGAAACATACTGATCAAGAAAGTTCTCCTGAACACACTTCAGAAATTCTTCCCCTTCTCTGCCCTTCACGCTATTACTATCCCAGTCTATATTAGGATAGTTGAAGTCCCCCATTATCACTACTCTATAGTTCTTGCATCTCAGTAATTTCTCTGCAAATTTGCACCTCCATATTTTTCCCCACTAGTTGGTGGTCTATAGAATACACTTAGTAGTGTAATGGCACCTCTATTGTTTCTTAACTCTAAACAAATAGATTCTGTCCTTGACCCCTCCAGGACATCATCTCTCTCCAGCACTAGAATATTCTCCTTAACCAATACTGCCAGACCACCTCCTAGCTTTCCTTCCCTATCTTTCCTGAACGCCTTATATCCAGGAATATTTAATACCTAATCCTACACTATTTTGAGCCAGGTCTCAGTTATTGCCACGACATCATATTCCCATATGGCTATTTGAGCCTGCAGCTCACCAACCTTGTTTACTATGCTTTGTGCGTTCACATACATACACTGTAAACCTATCTTAGACCATCCTGTGTTCTCTCTTAGTCTGACCCCACCTAATACCTTACTATTTCTTACTTTAGTGCTATCCGTCTCTCCCAATCCTTTGTGCGCTTTGTTTTTCCTTTCCAATGCTCCATCCTGGTGCCCATCTCCCTGCCAAATTAGTTTAAAACCTTCCCAACAGCACTAGCAAACCTCCCCATGAGGATATTGGTACTGGCTCGGTTGAGGTGCAACCCGTCCGGCCTGTACAGGTCCCACCTCCCCCAGAACCGGCCCCAATGCCGCAGGAATCTGAAGCCCTCCCTTCTGCACCATCTCTCCCCTCCTATTTCTATACTCACGCGCACGTGACACCAGGAGTAATCCGGAGATTACTACCTTTGAGGACCTGCTTTTTAATCTCTTTCCTAGCTCCCTAAAGTCTGCCTGCAGGACCTCATCCCTCTGGGGGAAGCTAGAACTAGGGGGCATAGTTTCAGAATAAGGGGTTGCCCATTTAAAAACGAGATGAGGAGGAATTGCTTCTCTCAGAGGGTCGTGAATCTTTGGAATTCTCTACCCCAGAGCTGTGGAAGTGGAGTCATTGAGTCATTGAATATATTTAAGGTGGAGATAGACAGATTTTTGAACAGGAGTCGAAGGTTATGGGGAGCGGGAAGGAAAGTGGAGTTGAGGCCAAGACCAGATCAGCCATGATCTTATTGAATGGCGGAGCAGGCTCGAGGGGTCAAATGGCCTACTCCTGTTCCTATTTCTTATGTTCTACCCATGTCATTTGTACCAAAATAGACCACAAGCTCTGGCTGTTCTCCCTCCCCCCTCAGAATGTTCTGCAGCCGCTCAGTGACATCCTTGACCCTGGCACCAGGGAGGCAACATACCATCCTGGAGTCACGTCTGCGGCCGCAGAAACGCCTGTCTGCTCCCCTAGTTATCGAATCCCCTACCACTATTGGTTTCTCCATCTTTCTCCTCCACCCCCAGTGTGGTGGTGAGAGGAAGCAAATAAAATTCTGGGGGGGGGGGAGGGGGAGGAGAGGAGGAGGAGATGCGGTGGAAGGCAAAGAACCTTTTAAAAAAAGATAGGTTTCTTAGTATAAACAATAGTGATGAATAAAATTTACTGTAACTAGATTTCTTGATAAACTTGCAGTTATATCACAATTGTTAATATTGCTATGCACATCATGGAGCCCAGGAGTCAACTTCATACTACAGTAGTAGCATTAAAATTATACCTAATTAAACTCCTATGTAAAAATACCAGGGCAGGATTTCAAGAATGCTTATGATATTTATGAACCACTCAAGATTTTCTTAACCAAATCTTGGATTGGGCTGCCCCAAAAAACACATTTCAATTACAGATCAGGCTTTAAAGAACAGAAAAGTCTTCCTTATCCACTCAGCACTACTGATTTTAAGTTTAAATGGGCTAATTTTCACATTATACATGAAGTCAGAAGAAGAATAAAAAATGAAATAACATCTTGGTTTATCTAGTTCATGGTTTTAACCACTTGAGGTCACCATTACACTCTTCTAGCCCTGGAGACTTAACTATTAAAAATGCATTTATAAGCCATTCCATTAATAAAAAAAATGCAGTCACTTAATTAAAACATTCACAAAAAAGTCAATGCTTCCAAGTCAGTCAAAAGCATTTGAAATGCTCACCAAGATTCCAAGCAAAATAGTATTTTGGCCTGGCAGCCAACAATGAAATATATAGGTAGAACACGCGACTAGTTAAGGACGCTGTAGTCACAAAGGTTTCGTCAATATTGTATGCGACTGGGAACACCTTAGTGACTGTGAGATGAAATGACAAAGAAATCCCACAAACAAGGAGCTTGCACAGTACAGCTGTCTGAAAGAAAACACAGAAGGAAAAACATTAATAAATTATTTTATAAAATAAAACATTAATATCTTCAGGTTTTCAGAAAATCTTTCTGGCACAGTTGCTCATCATTACTGGAATTCATGCTATAGTTTGTTCCGTTTAATCCAAAGTTGCTTACTTCAAAAACATTTAATAATTCAAATCTTTTAAAGCACTAAATTCCCACTTTGCTGTTTTACTTGTGTTGCTTAATTCAAATTATTGGACAATTCAAACTTAGTGCAAGAAATGACTGAATAATGAGTAGATTGCAGTCACATCAACCAATTAATTGCTCTTCAGACTAGAAACACAATTTTCAAAACCGCAGAGATAAAAGAAAAAAAACTGCAAATGCTGGCAATCAAAGATATTTACAGTATTTTCTTTTTATTTCAAAACAGAAAGGATACTTGCCAGAATTTGCCTTCCTTGAGTTGCTCTTTTGAAAAGATTTTTATGGGTGTTCTATTTGCTGTCTTCCTTGCTGCAAAACTCTCTTGCACACACTCAACCAAAAGAGAATAGGGAAGACTTATTTTTTAAGAGTAGATTACTCTGCAGCTCCTGATCTTTTCTATATTGCTGCTTTCTGCTCAAAATAATTATTTTATTCCCTTCTGAAATTTCTGCAGTCTCCTTTTCTTAGCTGCCATTGTCCAATGGACTGCTTGTGAATTCTTGTCGCAATAAAACAACTTGCATAGATCACATTCATATATAGTCAAGCCAACAGATATAATAAAACTACTCCGCGCAGCAGCACATGAAATTTACTGCCATTTTAGTCACTTCCATGATCAAAAATAAATCAATTAATCTGAAAGTAGTAGAAAAGTTATTTTTCATTACGATGACCTCCAATTGTTCCCTCCCCCTTAAGGTTCCAGCATGTATTAGTCAGTTATCTCATGACCAACTAAAGACTATCCTCCTTGGTTCTTGGGGGTTGGAAAAGAGGCGAATCAGCTGGTCATTCAAGTGGCTCCAATTTTAAATGCCTGGCAATTTAAGTTTCAAAGTAACCCATTTGTGGTAGACTCTTCAATCTGAACCAGTCAGGTCCACAGCGGAGAGGCTTACAAAATTGTCACAAACCTTTGGTAATAAGGGGACTAGTGTTAGCAGAGAAAATTGGTGTGGGGGCAAAACAAATTGGCGTAATGATAGAGATCTTAGAGAGGCTTTATTGGATGCAACAGTTTCACGCAACATGGAACAATTATCTATCTGCAACTTTATAGCAGGTTTCCATGCTTGCTTGGCACATGGTTTCCCTGGAGCTAGGTAAGCTATACATCGGTGTCTAAAGGGTATCCAAGGAAGAATTCATTTATAGCAAATTCAATCATGTGATTTAAAATAAATTCTCTAAAATGTCAACTAGATTTACCAATTTGCTGCTTTTCAAAATAGTGAAATTCCAAGGTGAAACAAGGGTACCATTTTTAAAAAAAAACTTACCACAGGTGAAGGTTCACTTTTTCCACATTGTCCATTTCCTTTTCCATTTACTTCAGCACATTTCATGTGCAATGTCCTGCCTTCAATGAAAGCAATATAGTCCTTGTATGTGTATAATGGCCCCGCCAGGATACCCATGAAATTACAGATGTAGCTTAAATATTCCAATAGACTTGGCATGGTTCTGGAATTCAAATCATAAAAAAAGCACTTAATTTCAGTGAGCATACCCCTTTAGTTATCACTACACAATACTTTCAACAACTTTGGCGTAAAGAGACCTAATATTTTCTTGAAGCTGTGGATTTAAAAAAAAACTGTCCTTAAAATAAAAACTAGAAGCACGCAGAGTAAAAAAAAGTCAAGTACGAAACAACTGACCGTTAAGAATCTCAGTGAAAAAAATGTATAAAGGATACAAGAGCTGCACCTTTACATTAAAAATTTCAGAAATTTTCATGTCTAACTTTAACCTCCTATTTTTTCTGCCACATCACACTGAGGTATAGTTAGTACACACAGAGACTTCAGTCTGAAACCTTGCATCTTGGATTTTCAAAACAATCAAACATTTTCAGCACCTACAAACTGGGGAGATTAAGGCAATAGGAATTAAAAAAATTAAAATTTCTCCTGCTTTTAAAAAAGACAAAAATTATACATTAAAATAGGAAATGTGCAATGCTTTATATAATTCTACAAAAATGAGATAAGTACACAATCGGAGTGGGATTAATTTAATCTTCCTCCAGCAGCACACAGTATTTTGCTGTTATTTGGGATCTCAGGCCCAGGGAAAGCAGTGGTAGGGGAAGGAAGGAAAATGTTCAGCCCACACTGCAAACATTAAGATTCGTTGATCTTGCCTCAAATCTACTAAGCACAAATTATTAAATTTCTAGGCATACTAGTCCAAACAAATTCATTCTATCTACATCACTTCGAACTTTACCTCCATAACTTCATCTCAAACCAATGAATTCCCATAGCGACAACCTCTCTTCCCTCTATAACCATGACTTAGTAGCTGGCATGAAAGCCCACTAGATTTTGGGACTATTTTTGAAACTGGGTATTTTGTCTTCAAAAAAAAAAATCTCCTATACACTTTACTGACTCCCTGCATTCTCACTGTATTGACATTAAGATTCATTGTACAATCTGCTGGCCCAACTCTTTCTTTCCCAGGGCCTCAACAGTGAAACTCTAATTCTCTTAGGCAGTCCTTTCTCATAAAATCAAACTCTCAAAACTCAGGCACAATCTCTTGAGATACCTATTCCTCTTTCTTACTCTTAAGAATCATATTCCTTAATTAATAAATAATGCACCAGATGTTAGCCTGTTTTTCAGGACGGTTTGTTTACAGCATCTTATTTCTGGCTCTGCTTGTGTTTACCCCCATTTTGAAAATTGCAATCCTGGATCATTGGACAGCTGTCAGCTGCTACTCAATTGCCATGTTATCCATCAATAAAAGGAGCAGCACTGGAAACAGAGCTTCCCAAATATGCAGGCTGGTGAAATTCAAACAGGAAAATCAGCAGAACTAGAAACAAGAGCAGAGACACAAAGCCACCTGCTGTTCCTTTTAATCAAAAATTCATGATCCTCCTGCTCAACACCAATTCAATTTCAAGGAAACAGTGGCCAATATCAGAGCACAGGCCAATATTAAATTCTTGGACTTTCCCAACATTAGAAATTGATATTTTAGATTTACAAACAGGTGCAGATCCACAACAGAATGCCCAATCTTGAAATAAAGTTAGAAGACTGAGCAGCTAAACATTGATTTCTGAATTCTCTGCTGCAGAAATAAATAAATATGGATTGCACTGTAGTAAGCAGGCAGTGCTCAGCATTTAGCAGGTAAAGTCAAGCCTCCCAATATGGGTCTGGCTTGGAATTCGCTGGACAGAAAATGTAATGAAAATGTTCTGACGAAGGGTCATCGACCTGAAACGTTAACTCTGTTTCTCTCTCCACAGATGCTGCCTGACCTGCTGAGTATTTCCAGCATTTTCTGTTTTTATTTCAGATTTCCAGCATCTGCAGTATTTTGCTTTTGTAGAAAATGTAATGAGATTGCTTGGAAGTGGGTGTGTGAGACTTCACATAATAAAAGTACTTTTTAAAAAATACTTCTCCGAGTAAGTTATCAGAGCTTGTTTTAAAGTTACGCACCAGAATAAAAACTATAATAGGTGCACACCCAAAAAAACTTTCAGCAGCAACCTTGCTACCTCCCAGCTTGTAGCCCCAACTCCATTTTGAACACATACTTGCAAATTATAAAATTTTAATCTGACCCATTCCCTTCCGTTTATTGGCTCAAAAGCAGACAATATAAATGACACCAAGCTTATTTCACCGGCAGCTCCCAACCCCACCACCTCTACAATCAAGGGAGAAGAAGAATAGCAAGATCATAGGAACACCATCAAGTCACACTCCATCTTGCATTGGACATTTATTGCCATTTCTTTCATAGTTGTAGGTCAAAATCCTGAAATTCTCAGTACCTTCCTGACATCAGCAGCACAAGGACTGCAGCCAATACCACTTCGGGGCAACTAGGGATGGGCAATAAATGTGGCCTTGCCAGCATCACTCACATCCAAAGAACAAACAGGAGAGGGCGGTGGGACAACAGCTTTGCTTCAATATAATTACATGGAGCTCTGAAAATTCCTTCAAGAACTATTTTTCATTTTTAATTAGTAGTTGCTCCTTTGGATTTTTATTAAGATTTGTTTACAATGAAGCTGTAATCACTAGTATCTGACTGAAGGAAATGAAGTGATTCACGAACACAGGAATATAGACCAGTTTGCAGTATTGATGCACCCAAAAGAGGGGAAAAGACAAGTGAACTTTTTAATTAAAATGACCTTAATGCAGCACTCGAGACAACTCCACATCATACGCCAGTGGTAAAAGTTTAAATAGACGTCCCTACGCTGGGAAAATTCTTTTAAACAGGTCAAGTTCACAAAGCATTCAGGAATACCCTGCAGAAACACTGCTGAGAATTGATATTGTTGGCAATTGGGTGGCTTCTCATGAATAAGAACATAAGAAATAGGAGCAGGCCATTCGGCCCTTCGAGCCTGCTCCGCCATTCAATGAGATCATGGCTGATCTTCTGCCTCAACTCCATTCACCGGCCCTATCGCCATATCCCTTGATGCCCTTACTAGTCAGAAATCTATCGACTTCTGTTTTGCATATACCCAACGACTGAGCCTCCACAGCCCTCTGGGGTAGAGAATTCCAAAGATTCACCACCATCTCATCTCAGTCCTGAATGGCCTACCCTTTATCCTGAGGCTGTGGCTCCTGGTTCTAGACTCCCCAGCCAAGGGAGACATTCTCCCAGCATCCATCCTATCAAGCCCTGTAATAATTTTGTATGCTTCAATGAGATCCCCTCTCATTCTTCTGAATTCAAGAGAATACAGGCCTAGTTTACTCAATCTCTTCTCATACGACAGTCCCGCCATCCCAGGAATCAAACTCATGTACCTAAGTTGCACTCCCTCTATGGCAAGTACATCCTTCCTTAGGTAAGGAGACCAAAATTGTACACAGTACTCCTGGTGTGGTCTCACCAAGGCCCTATATAATTGGAGTAAGACTTCTTTACTCCTGTACTCAAATCCTCTTGTAATGAAGGCCAGCATACCATTTGCCTTCCTAATGGCTTGCTGCACCTGCACATTCACTTTCAGTGGCTCATGTACAAGGACACCCAGGTCCCTTTGAGCATCTGCATTCCCCAATCTTTCACCATTTAGGAAATACTCTGCCTTTCTGTTTTTTCTACCAAAGTGGATAACTTCACATTTATCCACATTATATTCCATCTGCCATGTTCTCGCCCACTCACTGAGCCTGTCGAGATCCCCTTGAAGCCTCTTCACATCCTCTTCACATCCTCTTCACAACTGACACTGCCACCTAGCTTTGTATCAGCAGCAAATTTGGAAATGTTACATTTAGTCCCCTCATCCAAATCATTGATATAGATTGTGAATAGCTGGGGCCCAAGCACCGATCCTTGCGGTTCCCCACTAGTCACAGCCTGCCATCCTGAAAAAGACTCGTTTATCCCTACTCTTTGTTTTCTGTCTGTTAACCAATTCTCAATCCATGCTAGTATATTACCCCCAATTCCATGTGCCTTAATTTTGTTCACCAACCTCGTGTGGGACCTTATCGAAGGCCTTCTGAAAATCCAAATACACATCTACCGGTTCCCCTTTGTCTACTCCACTAGTTACATCCTCAAAGAACTCCAAGAGGTTTGTTAAACAGGATTTCCCTTTCATAAATCCATGCTGACTGTGCCCAATCTTATTAGTTTCTAAGTGCCCAGTTATTGCATCCTTTATAATAGATTCCAGCATTTTCCCCAACTACTGATGTGAGGCTAACAGGTCTGTAGTTCCCCGTTTTCTCTCTCCCTCCTTTCTTAAATAGCAGGGTTACATTTGCTATCCTCCAATCTGCAGGAACCGTTCCAGCATCTATAGAATTTTGGAAGATGACAATCAATGCGTCCACTATCCCAATGGCCACCTCTTTGAAAACCCTAGGATGTCGGTCATCCGGTCCTTGGGATTTATCAACTTTTAGTCACATTAATTTTGCTAGTACTGTTTTTTTACTAATAATTTCTTAAGCTCCTCATTCTCACCACACCCTTGGTTTTCTCGTATTTCTAGGAGGTTTTCTGTGTCTTCCTCCGTGAAGACAAAAAGTATTTATTTAATTTCCCTGCCATTTCCTCATTCCCCATTATAAATTCTCCCGTCTGACTGTAAAGGACCTACATTTACCTTCGCCAGTCTTTTCCTTTTCACATACCTATAGAAGCTTTTACAATCCGTTTTTATATTTTTCGCTAGTTTGTGCTCATATTCCATTTTCCCTTTATCAATTTCTTAGTTCCCCCTTTGCGGATTTCTAAAGATCCCAATCCTCAGGCTGACCGCTTTTTCTGGCAACTTTATAAGCTTCCTCCTTTGACATAATACTAGCTTTAATTTCTTTTGTTAGCCATGGTTGGATCACTTTTCCTTTTGGGTTTTTATGCCCTAGAGGAATTAAATGCTGCAAAGTTGACTTCAGTGTTTTGATAAACTAATTCAAAGCTAATCAAGAAAGAGATTTTCTTAAACTCATTATAAAAGTGATCACTTGAGGCTTTTAAAAAAAAAATTCTCTCTCCTCTCCACCTACTCATTTAATTTCCTATTTTCTATTATATACAATTCCAGGCTACGAACAGATCAACACTCAGCAGCCAACTCTTGCAATTTCATGCATCTTTGAATCACTCATTGGAGAGAGAAAATGAAAGGAGGTACTAGTGAAGTGGCTCTATTAAAAAGTACAATTCCAGTGAAAAGATATAGAAAACCAAAAATCCCACAGCTTGGTTGGTTGTATGTATGGAAGGAGATAGAGAAAAAGAAAAAATGTTAAGGAAAGAGATAAAAGTACTGTACTACTATCTTTACACTGCTCTGAAGGTATTGACCATTTTTCCAGTGATGCAAACTTACTTGCATCTTTATGACTGTGAAGCAGAACTCCACATATGTATACTTAAATGCACACACAGAACACGACACACTTGTCTCCCACTGCCAGTTCTTCCTAGGTGCCTCAACTCTGTCCTTTCTATAATAATTGAAGAAAATCAATGACTTGGGCAGCTGCAGGACGGCGAATTCATTTTAAAGCACGGACTTTCATCCTCTATTTGTCTGATCAAATCCAAATTTCAAAGGCTGGAAAGAGGCTATAAGGAAGCTTAAGTAAACAAGGCTAGCTGGCCCAGGCTTGGTCAGGGCAGACTACCAACTGCACGATACCAGTGCCCTTCTCCTTTCACTGCATTGTTTTCACATGAGTCACCGTTGATTCATAGTGCACCACATCAGAAAATACAGGCCAAATATAACTTACAGAACGGGTTGTACAAAATTTGTCTAGATGTTGCAACACACAGTAATTATTCTGGGATAAGAAATCATACACATTTAAAAATTTAAATTAACCGTAGCTGCCCAAGCATGGCGTTACTTTTAACAACTTACCGAACAGCTAAGGATTTTTGGACTGGAGTCAGATGTTCTTCTTTTCGCGCCATACCTAAAATAAACATATATATACACAAGTTACAAAAAAAAACATCAACACTTGTGCACATTATAAATGGTGGTGGGATCACGCTGGAGGTGGGGAAAGGGTGAGCAATGTGATAATGACCAGATAATCTGTTTTAGTGATGTTGGTCGTGGGATAAATATTGGTCACAACAGCAGGGTGAACTCCCTGCTCTTCTTCAAATAGTGCCATGTTCACATCCACCTGAGGGGGTAGACAGGGCCTTTGTTGAACATCTCATCCAAATGACGACACCTCCGACAGTGCTGCACACTCTCACAGCACTGCACTGGGGTGTCAGCCGAGATTTTGTGCTCGAGTCTCGGGGCTTGAACCCACAACTAACTGACTCAAAGGCGAGTGCGCTACCCATTGAGCCACAGCAGACATCAGAATCAAGAGGTCGGCATGGTGTGGGAGGAGATACAGGGCTAAATGAAGTTGCAGAGATAGGTTGGGGGGCCTTGGACTAAAACAGAAGGTTAGAGATGATGGGGTAGTTAGAGAGAACAGAAGGGTTGAGAGGTTTGGGGGTTTTTTTCCTGAAAGGAGGAGCAATTGCAGTTTTGAAAGGGGAGCAAGACAGTGCCATAGGAAATGGAGCAATTATAGGAGCATGGAGTAAGGAGGGGTAATTGAGCAGTTAGGAGTCAAAAAGCTCATCACTACTTGCTGCTCAGGGTCACAGAACGGTATTTTTGGGTAAGGTAGCAGAGGACTCTGACTGCCAGAAGCTGAGGTAGCACCAACCCAGCAACTCATAAGGGTGAAATATTTTTTTTTTCCTAAAGTTAGCTTGTGTACACAAGATGACCTATGCTTCAGACCACTATTAGTAAGTTACAGAAAGTCAAATCTGATGCATGGTTAAAATTTTTATAGTTATGTATCTCAAGACGCTCTTATGCCGTGGATCATTTTAATTTATAGTCAGCAATTTTATCAGTTGATTTTACAGCAGTTTTATCACCAAATGAAACCACTGTTCAGATGGCACCCAACCTGGCGGTTAGCCCTTACCGTCAGTGTGGACAGAAGAGGACAATTTTGCTAAAAGCTAAAGATGGAGAAGTTCTAGAATCTTTGGTGAAAATGGCACCACACCAACAATCCTCTCTCCACAAGCATAGTGTCCAAGTTAAAAACTTCTCTTGCATTCCACTTAACAAAACATCAATCCCTTCCTTTTCTTCCCATCACTCACATTTTAAAAGCTCTAGAATATCACTAAGTATTTTAACTATAGGCTTACTGCCAGCAGTCAAAAATACTGAAAAACAATAAACTTAACTGTTTGCCACCTGATTTTTGCAGAAATACTACACAGGCAGTTTCCAGCATATGCCATTCCGAGAAGGAATATAGTGTTGGATTACTATACTTTAAAGATTTTAGCCAACCCATCTATTTATACACATACACTTTACAGCAATGATGAACCTTTTTGAACATGTATACCATAGGTCACGTTCACTGGTTTACAGTATTTTGTCCACTTTGGAAAGTAGCAAAGTTAGATGAGCAAATGTCCATCATAAGTTTGGCAAATATTTTCTAAAAAGTGTTTTTAAAAAGCTATTGAAGTGGCAAAATGATGCCTCTCCCAATTGCACTGGGAACTAAAACTCTGGTCCCAAAGGAAATCTCGGTAAATGAGTTATGGCAACCTCAAAGCTTTGGAGACATAGGTAGAAAGAGGGATGAGGTCCTGCAGGCAGATTTTAGGGAGCTAGGAAAGAGATTAAAAAGCAGGACCTCAAAAGTACTCCCAGTGCCACGTGCTAGTGAGTACAGAAATAGGAGGATAGAGCAGATGAATGCATGGCTGGAGAGTTGGTGCAGGAGGGAGGGCTTTAGATTCCTAAGGCATTGGGACCATTTCTGGGGAGGTGGGACCTGTACAACCCGGACCGAGACCAATATCCTCGTGGGGGGGTTTGCTAGTGCTGTTGGGGAGGGTTTGAACTAGCTTGGCAGGGGGATGGGAACCTGAGAGTAGATTCAGAAGGGAGAGAAGCAAAGCTGGAAATGGAAGGCAGAAAATTAGTAAGCGAGTTTGGAAGGCAGAGGAAACAAAGGATAGAAAATAGACAAGGGAGTTTGGCAGTGCTAAATGGTATATACTTCAACGCAAGAGTCTAGGGAATAAAGCAGATGAGCTGAGGGCACAGATGGACACGTGGGAATATGATATTATAGCTATTACTGAGACATGGCTGAAAGGAGGGCAGGAATGGCAGCTCAACATTCCTGGTTACAGGGTTTTCAGACGAGGTTAGAGGGGGATAAAAAGACTGGGGGGGGGGGTCGCAATATTGATTAAAGAAACAATTACAGCTGTGAGGAGGGATGATATCTTAGAATGATCATCCAATAGGCCATATAGGTTGAATTGAAAAACAAAAAAGGGGCAATCACACTGCTGGGAGTGTACTATAGACCCTCAAAACAGTCAGAGGGCGATAGAAGAGCAAATATGTAGGCAAATTTCATTCGTGCAAAAATAGGGCAGCAATAGTAGGGGATTTCAACTTCCCTAATATTAACTGGGATAAAATTAATTAGTGTGGAAGGTATAGAGGGAGCAGAATTCTTAAAATGCATTCAGGGGAACTGTTTTAGCCAGTACGTAGCAAGCCCAAGAGAGGGGGCAGTTCTGGACCTAGTTTTAGGGAATTAAGCTAGGCAGGTGGAAATGGTATCAGTGGGAGAGCATATTGGTGGTAGTGATCATAATTCAGTTAGATTTAGGGTAGTTATGGAAAAGGATAAGGATAGACCAGGAATAAAAGTTCTCAATTGGGGAAAAGTTAATTTTATTAAGCTGAGATGTGATTTAGCCAAATTGGCTGGAGACAGAAACTTGAAGGTAAATCAGTGTCAGAGCAGTGGGAGGCATTCCAGGAGGAGATAGTGAGGGTTCAGAGCAAGTATGTTCCCTTAAAGAAAAAGGGTGGGACTAAAATCTAGCGCTCCCTGGATGTCAAGGGGTAGGATAAAGAAAAAAAGGAAGCTCATGACAGATACAGAGGGCTCAATACTGCAGAAACCCGAGAGGAGTATAGAAAATGCAGGGGTGAATTTAAAAAGGAAATTTGGAAAGCAAAGATAGGGCATGAAAAAATATTGGCAAGTAAAATCAAGGAAAACCCAAAGATGTTTTATAAATACATTAAGAGCAAGAGGATAACTAAAGAAAGAGGAGGGCCTATTAGGGACCATAAAGGTAACCTGCGTGTGGAGGCGGAAGACATGGGTATGGTTCTTAATGAATACTTTGCGTCTGTTTTCACAAAAGAGAGGGACGATGCAGATATTGCAATCAGGAAGGAGGAGTGTGAAATATTAAATGAAATAAACAGTGAAAGAGGAAGTATTAAGAGGTTTAGCATCTTTGAAAGTGGATAAATCCCCAGGCCCGGATGAAATGTATCCCAGACTGTTAAAAGAGAGAGAGAGAGAGAGAGAGAGAGAGAGAGAGAGAGGAAATAGCAGAGGCTCTGACCATCATTTTCCAATCCTCTCTGGCTACAGGTGTGGTGCTGGAGGACTGCTAACGTGGTACCATTGCTTAAAAAGGGAGAAAGGGATAGACCGAGTAATTACAGGCCAGTCAGCCTAACCTTGGTGGTGGGAAAATTATTGGAAAAAATTCTGAGGGACAGGATAAATCTTCATGTAGAAAGACACAGATTAATCAGGGACAGTCAGCATGGATTTCTTAAGGGAAGATCGTGTCTGACTAACTTGATTGAATTTTTGAGGTGGTAACAAGGAGGGTGGATGAGGGTAGTCCATTTGATGTAGTCTATATGGATTTTAGCAAGGCTTTTGATAAGGTCCCGCATGGCAGACTGGTCATGAAAGCAAAAGCCCATGGGATCCAAGGCAAAGTGGCAAGTTGGATCCAAAATTGGCGCAGAGGCAGGAAACAAAGTGTGTTTTTGTGACTGGAAGGCCGCTTCCAGTGGGGTTCCACAGGACTCAGTACTGGGTCCTTTGCTTTTTGTGGTGTGCATCAATGATTTGGACTTGAATGTAGGAAGTATGATTAAGAAGTTTGCAGGTGATATAAAAATTGGCCGTGTGGCTGACAATGAAGAAAGCAAGCTGTAGACTGCAGGAAGATATCAATGGACTGGTCTGGTGGGCAGAACAGTGGCAAATGGAATTCAATCTGGAGAAGTGTGAGGTAATGCATTTGGGGAAGGGCTAACAAGGAATTGAATGAAATCAGTATTTGTAGGGAAATGGTGTTCGGGAAATTGAAGGGATTGAAGGCCGATAAATCCCCAGGGCCTGATAATCTACATCCTAGGGTACTTAAGGACATGGCCCTAGAAATAGTAGATGCATTGCTGGTCATCTTCCAAAATTCTAGAGACTCTGGAACAGTCCCCATGGATTGGAGGGTAGCTAATGTAACCCCACTATTTAAAAAAGGTGGTAGAGAGAAAATGGGGAATTATAAGTCTGACATCGGTAGTGGGGTAAATGCTAGAGTCCATTATAAAAGATGTAATAGCAGAGCACTTGGAAAACAGTGACAGGATCGGACAAAGTCAACATGGATTTACAAAAGGTACATCATGCTTGACTAATCTACCGGAATTTTTTGAGGATGTAACTGGTAGGATAAGGGAGAACCAGTGGATGTGGTGTATTTGGACTTTCAGAAGGCTTTCGATAAGGTCCCGCATAAGAGATTAGCGTGCAAAGTTAAAGCACATGGGATTGGGGGTAAGGTACTGACTTGGATAGAGAACTGGTTGGCAGACAGGAAGCAAAGAGTTGGAATAAACGGGTCTTTTTCCGAGTGGCAGGCAGTGATTGGTGCTAGGACCTCCGCTATATTCTCATTCTCTCTCTCTCTCTCTCTTTGCAGACGACACAAAGCTGGGTGGGCGTGTGTGCTGTGAGGAGGATGCAGAGAAACTCCAGTATGGCTAATGTGGATAAATGCAAGGTTATCCACTTCGGTGGCAAAAACAGGAAGACAGATTATCTGAATGGCAATAGATTGGGAAAAGGGGAAGTGCAACGAGACCTGGGTGTCCTTGTGCACCAGTCGCTGAAGGTAAGCATGCAGGTGCAGCAGGCGGTTAAGGCGGCAAATGGTATGTTGGCCTTCATAGCGAGAGGATTCGAGTACAGGAGCAAGGATGTCTTGCTGCAGTTGTACAGGGCCTTGGTGAGACCACACCTTGAGTATTGTGTGCAGTTTTGGTCGCCTTATCTGAGGAAGGATGTTTTTGCCATGGAGAGAGTGCAGCGAAGATTCACCAGACTGATACCTGGGATAGCAGGAATGATGTATGAAGAGAGATTGGGTCGATTAGGCTTATATTCACTAGAGTTTAGAAGAATGAGAGGTGATCTCATTGAAAGTTATAAAATTCTAACAGGACTAGACAGACTAGACGCAGGAAGGATGTTCCCGATGGCGGGGGAGTCCAGAACCAGGGGTCACAGTCTAAGGATAAGTGGTAAGCCATTTCGGACTGAGATGAGGAGGAATTTCTTCACCCAGAGAGTGGTGAACCTGTGGAATTCTCTACCACACAAGGCAGTTGAGGCCAATTCATTAAATATATTCAAGGAGTTAGATATATTTCTTAAGGCTAAAGGGATCAAGGGATATGGGGAGAAAGCAGGGACAGGGTACTGAATTTGGATGATCAGCCATGATCTCATTGAATGGCGGAACAGGCTCGAGGGGCCAAATGGCCTACTCCTGCTCCTATCTTCTATGTTTCTATGTAACAAGGCAAGGGAATACACATTAAATGGTAGGACACTGAGAAGTGCAGAGGATCAGCGGGACATTGGAGTGCATGTCCACAGATCCCTGAAGATAGCAGGACAAGTAGATAAGGTGGTTAAGGCGGCATACGGGATACTTGGCTTTATTAGCCGAGGCATAGAATGTTATGATGGAGCTGTATAAAACACTAGTTAGGCCGCAACTAGAATACTGTGTGCAGTTCTGGTCACCACATTACAGGAAGGATGTGATTGCATTACAGGGGATGCAGAAGAGATTTACGAGGACGTTGCCTGGACTGGGGAATTTTAGCTATGAGGAAAGATTGGATAGGCTGGGCTTGTTTTCTTTGGAACAGAGGAGGCTGAGGGAAGACCTATTTGAGTATAAAATTATGAGGGGCCTAGATAGAGTGGATAGGAAGGACCTATTTCCCTTAGCACAGGGGTCAATAACCAGGGGGCATAGATTTAAAGTAATTGGTGGGAGGTTTAGAGGGGATTAGAGGGTGGTGGGGGTCTGGAACTCACTGCCTGAAAGGGTGGCAGAGGCAGAGACCCTCATCACATTTAAAAAGTACTTGGATATGCACTTGAAGTGCCGTGACCTACAAGGCTACGGACCAAGTGCTGGAAAGTGGGATTAGGCTGGATAGCTCTTTGTCGGCCAGCGTGGACAAGATGGGCCGAAATGGTCTCCTTCTGTGCTGTAAATTTCTATGATAGCATACGACTTAATATCCCCATATGCAATGATAAGCAAGGAAAAAAAAAGTTAAACAATTATCATTGGTACTTTAACCTAATCGAATTAAGATTTTCATAAGCAGCTGGGGAGGGCAATAGGGATGAGGTCAAATTTATAAAAAGGGCAATGTTCCATTTGTGGATGAGGGGTGAGTAACTATTGGAGTATTTATATATCTTGAAACTTGTGCAGAGAAAAGCAACAAATGAAAGATTCAAGTTAAATGATGCAACACAAATGCCAGCTCATTTGTGGTTTTGTTTTTTTTAACAATTCACAGCCTCAACACTTGCGTAACTAAAGGCAAATTACAATTTACAGATGACAGCTTTTGCTTTGAACACAAGTGATCCGAATCTAACCACATGTAACGTGAAACTACTTGTACTCCGCATCAGACTGACACCCGAGGTGATTTTTTTTTTTAATATTAAAAAGCTGCTTCAGCAAGACACTGCCCATCAATAACAAGTACCTTTCCTTTTGATTGTAAATGGAAGAGGAGGCTCATCCCAATATTACCGAAACCACAGATATATAAACCTAGAATATTGTATGAAATTCACTCTTTCCATGATTGTAAGGCACCTTCACACCAAAAAAAAAAATCTAGAGTCTGACGTAGGGTTGATTTTAAGTTTATCAAATTATATTTGTGCACTTGATTTGATGTAAAAAAAAAATTGTTCACTTAAACTAAGCCACTCAAAACTCCAACTCGTTGCTCAATTTTCTGTTACTTACCTTCAGCCATGAACTGTCGTGGCTGAATATGTATGCAAGAATGTTGCCAGCAGTGAAATGAATGTCAGTCATGCAAGCTTCATTGTCCAATTAACTCAGCAGTTTCTTGCACACAAGTACTAGAGAATGTTTCTATTGTGAATATAATTGAAGAGGCTTCATTTGGCAATCATATTTATAGCTAGCTTTAGAACTGAATTATAGTTGGAAGGAAATCATGCACCATTCCATTTTGGCATGCGCCAACAACCAGCATGTCATGCATACATATTAAAAATATGGCATACACTACATAAACACAGCCAAAAGTTTAATCTAGGGACAGAAAAATTGCATCTAATAGACTATGACAATTACCACATTTTGCTGAACTAATTCCAAATAGTTCATAGAGATATTATCCCTCTGCTTTGACCTTCTGTGGGCCTATATTGGAAACTACAGAAAATAAGAAGGTACGTTATCACCCGAGCAAAACCCATTATGCAACTACATAGCCATTTTAAAAAGGATTCCTTATTTAGTTCAATAAATTCATCGGGGTAGAAATTAGGTCGCGCCCCATTTGGGGCGCAAATATCGTCTGGACGCAAATATTAGCGCCTGGCGCTAATTATCGGCACTGACAGGAAACTTCACTTTTACCGCCCCGGGAGGTGAGTGGAGCGCTAAAGCAGGCGCTGCACACCTGTCTTAAGGCGCAAAGGCCGAGCAGTGAGGCGCTAACTCAGAGCGCTGGTGAAGCTCATGTAATGTCAGTCAGCAATAAAACACACACACAATGGCACGGGCCAGTTCTTAAAGGGGATGGTTAATCTTGCTTTCCATCCACATCCTGTTCATTGCAGCCTTGAATCTTGGCCTGGAGAGACTTGCACATCAAATGTGCTGGAAAGAACAATGGAGAGTAACAGGCAAAGAGCTCAGAGTGCAGCTCCCACAGTCTCTGCTAAATCGATACAAGGAATGGCAAATCAAAATGAACCTGCAAAGTGCTGCTCAGTACCCAAAACTCCTTCCCACAACGTTGAATCTCTCCAGAAGTCTCTCCCTCTCTCTCTCAGAATGCGTAGTTCAAAAATGCCACCAACAATAAAAGACAGGAAGAGGCCCCCTTTAAATAGCGCCCCCCCCAGCGATTGATAGCGTTCCAGTCTTCTGGTCGTTGGATGCGCCAGGCGGTAAGGCAGGGGGCGCCACTCAATTTCCGCTCCGGGGCGCCACAAGGGCGTTGCACCATGGAATGACGTCACAATCTGCGCGCGCAGGTGGTCGCAGCGGTAAGTTTTAGCGCCGCCGCACAATCTCAAGTTAAGTTCTCGAGCGGCGCAAACATCGCTGCGCCCGGGCGTTAGCGGCTTTGCGCCCCATTAGCGCCCTCTTAAGGCGCTAACGGGAGGCGCAACCAAGTGAATTTTTACCCCATCGTCTCTTTAATTCAGTTACACACAAGGAAAATTACCTTGTTGGGGGGAGGGGGTAGCTCATCATTCAAGGTGGTCAGGCTCCACAAAGTATTGAACCAGCTTAGGAAGCCAAATGATAATTACCAAAGTATTCCCTGCAAGACGTTTTGATATTCTGCCATACCATCCAGGCAAGTCTCTTCCCCCCCATTGTCAATTCCTACAAATACAATTTCCAAGACTCTACTTTTACACAGTGAAGCAATTTTTTAATCAATTTTTGGTTTTAAATTACAGGTCTGAAAAAGATCCAAGGGGTTGCTTCAGAATATGAAAGACGAGCTGTTTAAAACAAAAACGCTTACAAAGGCAGGCAATTTTGCCTTCTTCACCAACTTATCTTAATGATTTAGCACACACTAGTACTCTCCAGGAGGCAGAACATTTCTTTGGATTAGACACCTACCAAAAATTGTTTACAATGATCAAACCAGTAACCTTTCAAACTTCCAAGAATGCTTTAAGATACAACTTTAGAGATGCTATCCGATCACTCCAAAGTTTGGGGCAAGAAGTGTCTGCTGTTCTGATTCAATAATCCTGAACATGACTGGAAAATTGTCTCTTTGCCAGCTGGCAGCAGTTATACATTGTACTAACTGGCTCATAGCACTTTGTTTAGAGATAGGTTTAAGGATGCAAGATTCATAAGACAGTACAGGAAACTTTCGTTTATCCGGCACCGACGGGACCGGCGTGGTGCCGGTTGATCGAAAGTGCCGGATTACAGAGAGGTATACTTACCAAGGTACGAGAGCCCCGTACACGGCCACAGGCTTAACAATTGGGACCCGGAGAGGGAAAGTAAACGAGACTCCGGCTTTTTCCTCCATGGCGGCGACAGGTCCGAGTCGGAAGAACGTTGACCTCCCTTTCGTGGGGGCGAAAGGTCAGAATCGGGGTCTTGTCTGTATAATAAAACTTACCTGATTTTTGCCGGTTAAGCGAGAATTCCGGATATTTGGGTGCCGGATAAACGAAAGTTTCCTGTAGTATTGTTTAGATTTATTAAGAAAAGATTTGCTCCATCCATATAGGCATAAAAAACATTGAATCAGAATAAATATTCCTGAGGCAGGAATAGAACAGATCAGTAATTCCCCAAGAAGGGTGAAGTTGAAAGACTACCCAAATTAGTTTTAAGGTGCTATGCCTATGCTAGATTGATTGAGGTTTAGATTGATTAATAAGCCAACTCAAAGTTAAAGCTAATAGTTTTTTTCTCTGAAAAATTTAAGATATGAATCCAAAATTATTTCTTTTTTTAATATAAAAGGATTTAGGTTCCAAGGCAGGACAAAAGGACTCAGCTTTGAAATTTTGCATATGAAAATCAATGCAATATTCTACATTATAGGATATCCAACAGGTGTCAGAAGATGGATAGCTGCAACTTGTAGTTGAAAAGAATTAATAGGTTTCAGATATTATGAAATGAAAACCAAGACTTTTTTTTAAACTTGTGATGACAAATCATTAGTGGAAAGTTTCCTGCATGGGAGGGAAAAAAAGGACTGGGGCCAGCACTTGGCACCTTTGAGATACGAGGAGAATCTATCTGTTCATTCATCATCCTTGGGATGCTTTCAGCTTTGGGATGGGTTGGCAAAATGGCAGCCTGTACCTTTCTAGGTTGAGAGGCATGGTATCTCGGAGGCAGTCAGGTGTTGCAGGGCTCCATTTGTGCTGAATTTTAGGTATCACAACTGGGTGCTGGATGTAGCTTAAGAAATTCTCTTGGTCAGCGTGGAACATTTAGCAGCTACTGTAAGGAAATGACTCAGTCCTGGAGCCGCTTGCCTAATTTCACAATGCACTTTTCAGAACACGCCTTGAAGCAAGAGCTTTCTAAAAGGTCACAGCTGTACAAAGGTGAATGCAGGGAGATTGTGGATGATTTGATGAACTCAGAATGCTTTCCTCTGTATCTACCCTGAGGTCGAAGTTCTTGGGCCACCATGACAATTCCAGAGAGAGGTCCATAAAAAAGAGGCAACAGGCTCAAGGTACCTTTGTGCAGTGCAAGTTCCCTCCCAGCAACAAGATTAATTGTACTATTATGGTTTGCCAGCTCTAGAGCTATACCATACAGGGGTGATGTCAGGAACCACTTCTTCACACAAAGGGTAGTGGAAATCTGGAACTCTCTCCCCAAAAAGCTGTTGAAGCTGGGGGTCAATTGGAAATTTCAAAACTGAAATTGATAGATTTTTGTTAGGCAAGGGTATTAAGGGATACAGAACCAAGGTAGATGGAGTTACGATACCGAACAGCCAAGATCTAATTAAATGGCAGATCAGACACGAGGAGCTGAATGGCCTATTCCTGTTCCTATGTTCCTCACTAGTCTTTTCTGCAGGTGTCTCGAGAGAAGGGCATGGTGTGGAGTTAGCAGGGCAACTGCTGGCTTCATTCCCAGAGTGCTTTTTTTTTTGAGGGTGGGGGCAGAAAAAGAGAGAGGAAGCCTTATATAGGCCACAATCGCCTGTGGCTGCACTACCCAGTAATAAATATTTGGGAGACTCAACCTGCCTTTCTATGACAGAACTGGAACTGCCACCACCTCCATGCCCATAGGAACCAGATTATGCACTTGTGGAGATTGCCAAACTACTGTGGATGGCCAGCATCTGGACAAGGAAGTTTAAGTCCATTCTTATAGTGCTCTTTTTCCCTTGCAGCAAGGTGGGCAGGTGGTTTCATTCAGTCATCATCTGTATAAATGCTGGAGAGGAGAGGCTGGTGGGGGGGGGGGGGGGGGGATTTTTTTCATTTGTAAAGGGCTGAAAGTTTAATTATTCACCTGGATATTTGAAGCCTGTCTACATCCAAATAAAAAAAAAATACATTGCTCAGGTTAATTTCTCACCAGCCTTAGCCACAGCCATACCCTGTGGTTTTAAATAGTTGAACTTTGAACCAGACAGTTGGTCAAATCTTTGACAAAGTAGAAGATGACAGGTTGGAACTACAAAAGTAATAGGTTATCCAGATTGTGGATGATTTGTTGAACTCAGAATGCCTGGCTCCGGAGGTTCTGTATCCAAGGTCAAAGTTCTTGGGACACCATGGCAGTTCAGAAGAGAGGTCTACATGAGGCAAGCATGAAGGCACAACTCCCTTTAGGCTCTTGCCCATCACCATTAGATTATTCCCCTGTTTAGTTAATAAATTTGTTTCATTATTTCAATCTAAATCAAGGTCAGATATGCATGCTCTACAGCTTTTGAAGACTGGAAGATCAATCTTGTGGAGGCACAAGATAGTCCAGTACCTAAACGCAATTGTCAGAGTCTGCTGTTAGTTTACCAAAAGCTTAGCTAAATCTTAAGGCAAGGAGAGATGCTCTCTAATGTTTTGTGGAGCCGAGACTTGCCCGCGCAAGTGATTTGAACGATGCAAGCTGAAATAATCTAGAATGAGGTGGTTAGAAAAGACCCAAAAATGTAACAGCTATGCAACTTTGGGCGGTGTCATAGTCCTCACTCAATGCTCACACACTTTCCCAGCAGAAGTCACTGGAACGCAATCAAAAGCACAAACTCAGATTCTCACCTCCCCCTTAAGCCCAGGGTCACATATAGCACTCCCATTTCTGCCCTGGAATGGAGAAACATCCATTTGAAGTATAGTGAAGATTGTAATATTTGAACCCCACCCACTAATATTTTGTTCTTTAGCCCACTCTTTTATGGTGAAGGCAATGGCCTTTCACAAGGTGAACACCGGCAATCTTTTGGGATAACAGAGACAACAAGTTGTAGGTTCCTGGACCGGATTCTTCTTGCTAGAGGACCAGAAAATTAACAAGCTGTACATAAAAACAGGTAACAGCCTATAAACAGACAATGGCTCAAATTGGGATTGTTAATTTGGAATTCCAGCTCATGAGGAATTAATGGGACTAGGGCTTATTTGTGCAACCAAGCACACCCACTGCTTGTTCCCAATTGCTTCAGAAGTTCTCCTTCAATTGGGAGATACAGGAAACTCTCTTTTAACCGGCACCCAAATAACCAGAAATCTCTCTTAACCGGCAAAATTCTTGAGTAGGTAACCGGGGTTTTCCTTCATCTCTCCTTTAAAAATAACTTTTAAAAAACCGAGGCGTTTGCCTTGTATCGGAGCATGTAGATTGGGAGGGGAATGTGCAGCCCGGGTAGGCAGCGGACACGACAGATGGTCAGCTGGCGGTCCCCGGGGAGACGGAGCTCCGAATGCAGGCGCATGTCAATGTGTACGGGGCTCTCGTACGTTGGGAGATATAACTCTCCGTTATCCGGACTTTTTGATTAACCGGCACCACGCCGGTCCCGTCGGTGCCGGTTAATAAAGAGTTTCTTGTAGTTAGGTCTTGGCAGCTGTGGGATATTCTTAAATGGAGGACTGATTTTGTAGCCCTTTCATCTATTCCCAACAAATTCCTTTCCATTGAAAGGGATCACGGACAGCTTAGCTGAAGGCCTGTTTGGAAACCCATAATCTTACTAACTATAAAGGAGAGATTTCCTCAGTATACTAGGGATAGCAAAGTTATAAACCTGCTTCTGAAGAATATGTTAAAAAAAAAAATCTCTAATCTACAGGAGCAAATCACCCTATATTCATAGAAGATGCTTTGGCCAACAGATAATACATCTCATTAAACTGCTGCTCCAAAATAGCAGTTTGTAGAAGTCAAGACTCTTCTGTCAGAACACAGATAATCCAGATTAAACACCACACTTGATAAAAGGAATTCTACCCATTTAGTCCTCACACTTCACAAATTAGCATGTGGTCTATTCTCCAATCCCGCCCCCCCCCCCACGAGAGGATGATACTCCATGCTTATGCCATATTTGGAAAGAGTTAGTCAACAGTGAAGAGCAGAAATCACCAAAATACAGGTCTCATGACAGGATGCACAAATTTAATAGAAAAAATAAATTGACAAAAGTCTCTGGCTATAGGTCTGGTGAGATTCCAAAATCCTCCCAGAGATCCTCCCTTAAAAGGACATAGCAAAGATGGTACCAGCAACTCAACTCCTTTCTTGTGGAGTAAGCAGAGCTAAGGATCAACCAAGGGGAATTGTATATATCGAAGAGATGAATATCATGGGTGATTTCCCAATAACATCTTTAAAAAGGATTAAATAATTATTCCATCAACTTTATGGATTGAATAAAATATAGCTGAAGGAGGAACTTAATAGCAGAGACAAATATCAACACACTAGGTTTCTTGGGGGGGGGGGGGGGGGGGGAGGAATTTATTGCTAATTAAGTAATCATAGTTGGACAATATAACCACCAAGCACTTAAACAAATTAACTTTGCTATTGGTTAAACTTTAGCTATTTAGAAAAAAGTTCAAAATCATTCAGTAATTTAATACCAAAACTGGAAGCTCTTTCTAATTCAATCACAAACCTCAAAGAGCAATTGGTAGTTCTCTAGTGTCTATGACAGAATATACCAGCTAATTTGGTGTATGCAGCAAGCGCATGGGAACACCACCACCTCCAAATCACACACCATCCTGACTTGGAAATAGATCGCCATTCCTTCATTGTCGCTGGGTCAAAATCCTGGAACTCCCCCTCTAACAGCACTGCGGGAGTACCTTCACCACACGGACTGCAGCGGTTCAAGGCGGCGGCTCACCACCACCTTCTCAAGGGCAATTGGGGATGGGCAATAAATGCTGGCCTCGACAGCGACGCCCACATCCCATGAATGAATTTAAAAAACTTCAACATTTAAAAAAGGAAATTTCAGAAAAAACAAGCTTTAATCAAATTTGAAATTTAATTTACACAATGTGGTGCAGCAGATACTTACAGTTGGCATCAAAATATGCTTTCACCATTTCCAATGTATGTAGAGATACGCAATAGTATAGCTTTCCTAATCCAGATTTAAGTTGACCCACTGTTCTAGATTTCCCACCCATTCAATGTCAGTGGACAGAAAAGCTAGCCCCTGGGTATTCACACTTAATATATTTAGATGCAACCACTCATTAAGATTGCAGAATGACGACTAAATAATCCTTAAAATACAAATTTAAAGACTATCTACTGCCACAGCACAACTGATAATTACTGAATAATTGTACGGTCTGGTTTTTAACAGTGAAACAAATCAACCTCGTCATCTCAAACTGAGCCATTAGAAGTAAATGCCCCAATCAGAACCCACTAATTTAAGAAAGGAGGGAGAGAGAAAACGGGGAACTACAGACCAGTTAGCCCGACATCAGTAGTAGGGAAAATGCTCGAATCTATTATTAAGGACGTGGCAACAGGGCACTGAGAAAATAATAGGATTGGGCAGAGTCAACACGGATTTATGAAAGGGAAATCGCATTTGACGAATCTGTTAGAGTTTTTGGAGGTTGTAACTAGCAGAATAGATAAGGGGGAACCAGTGGATGTGGTGTATTTGGATTTTCAGAAGGCATTCGATAAGGTGCCACACAAGGTTATTAAACAGAATTAGGGCTCATGGGATTGGGGGTAATATACTAGCATGGATTGAGGATTGCTTAACGGACAGAAAACAGTAGGAATAAACGAGTCATTTTCAGGTTGGCAGGTTGTAACTAGTGGGGTACCGCAAGGATCAGTGCTTGGGCCTCAGCTATTCACAATCTACATCAATGATTTGGATGAGGGGACCAAATGTAATATATCCAAGTTTGCTGATGATACGAAGCTGGGTGGGAATGTAAGTTGTGAGGAGGATGCAAGGAAGCTTCAAGGGGATATAGACAGGCTAAGTGAGTGGGCAAGAACATGGCAAATGGAATATAATGTGGGGAAATGTGAAGTTATCCACTTTGGTAGGAAAAATAGAAAAGCAGAGTATTTTCTAAATGGTGAGATTGGGAAATGTTGGTGCTCAGAGGAACCTAGGTGTCCTTGTAAAAGAATCACTGAAAGTTAGCATGCAGGTACAGCAAGCAAATGGTATGTTGGCCTTTATTACAAGAAGATTTGAGTATAAGAGTAAAGACGCCTTACTGCAATTATATAGGGCCCTGGTGAGACCACACCTGGAGTATTGTGTACAGTGTTGGTCTCCTTACCTAAGGAAGGATACACTTGCCATAGAGGGAGTGCAACAAAGGTTCACCAGACTGGTTCCTGGGATGGGGGTATTGTCCTGTGAGGAGAGATTGAGTAGACTAGGCCTATATTCTCTGGAGGTTAGAAGAATGAGGTGATCTCATTGAAACATGTAATATTCTTAGAGTTTGACAGGGTAGATGCAGGGAGGATGTTTCCCCTGGCTGGAGAGTCTAGAACCAGGGGTCACAGTCTCAGAATAAGGGATCGGCCATTTAGGACTGAGATGAGGAGAAATTTCTTCACTCAGAGGGTGGTGAATCTTTGGAATTCTCTACCCCAGAGGGCTGTGGAGGCTCAGTCATTGGGAATATTCAAGACAGAGATCGATAAATTTTTGGATATTAAGGTAATCAAGGGATATGGGGATAGTGCAGGAAAGTGGAGATGAGGTAGAAGATCAGCCATGTCCTTATTGAATGGTGGAGCAGGCTCGAAGGGCCAAATGGCCTACTCCTATTTCTTATATTATGTTCTAAATGCTAAAATGTAGTAGAACCAGCCTGTTTTAATGTGCAATTGTTATGAAAATAAAAGACTAAGTAGAGATCACAATCAAAAATCTTGTAGATATGAATGGCATTTAAAAAAAATATGCAATTTCAATACCGTGATACCTTCCACACACACCCTATAATTAGTGCACATGTGTACAAGTATAACAGATACTGAGCCAGTGATGTGCACAGGATACATGTGAGCCTTCCTGGATACAGAATATCCAGGCGCAGTACATACATAAGTGTCAAAAGTTGCATTGTTTGAGCAAAGGAATGCGGAGCTCCAGCATCAGTTCACCACACTCCACAACGTACAAGGGGAAAGAGAAGGGAAAGGTTGCTCACTCACTCAAGTCTGTCTATGTCCCTTTGTAACTTCCTGCTCCCATCTATGCAACTTATTGTGCCTCCTAACTTAGTGTCATCTGTAAACATGGATGTACAACTCTATTCCTTCATCCAAGTCATTAATAAATATGGCGAAAAGCTGAGGCCCCAGAACAGATCCCTGGGCAAAACCACGCCAATCAGAGAACATTACCTTTATCCCTACTCTGTCCCCTACCTCCAAGCCAATTACCAACCCAGGTCACAGTATCATCTCCAATTCTATGCCCTCTCACTTTTGCTAATAATCACTGTGTGTGAACCTTATCAAATGCCTTCTAGACGTTCATAGACAACCCCGTTGCTAGTGACCGCCTCAAAAAATTCAACTAGATTAGTCAGACATGACCTACCCTTCACAAGTTCATGCTCTGATCAGCTCATACTTGCCCAAATGCTCAGTAAAATTAAGTTGAAACTAAAGGCTAAAAAAAGCACGTGATAAAACTAAAGCTAGCAACAAGAGCAGTGATAAATACCGTGATTAATAAGACAAACAAAAGGGTGTATGAAAAAAAATACAGCCAACATAAAAAGGGAAATAGCAACAGTTTTTATAAACCTATTCAGAGAAAGACAATCATGAAGGAGGGGCTGGGGGCCACTCAAATATGAGCTTGGGGATATAGTATAGTTGATAAAGAAATTAGAGAGTTGCTTAAGAAATACTTTAGGCAACTCAGCCTTTTTTAAAAATTGAACAAATGAAAGATTTAAGTGTTAAAAGATACAACAGAAATGTCAACTCATTTGTGGGTCATTTAAAACTTCACAGCGTCAACACTTGTGTAACTAAAGGCAAATTACAATTTACAGAGGACAGCTTTTGCTTTAAACACGTGATTCGAATCTTACCACAGGTAGCATGAACAGTCAGGTGTCTACTTGTACTCCGCATCAGACTGACACCCGAGGGTTTGTTTTTTTAAATATAAAAAGCTGCTTTATCAAAACATTGCCCATCAATAACAAATACCTTTTCTTTTGTTTGTAAATGGAAGATGAGGCTCATCCCAATGTTACAGAAACCACAGCTGCAGCAGCAGCAACTATTTATTTAGCACCTTTAACGTAGTAAAACGTCCCAAGGTGCTTCACAGGAGTATTTTAAGACAAAAAATTTGACACCGAGCCACATAAGGAGAGATTAGGGCAGGTGACCAAAAGCTTTGTCAAAGAGGTAGGTTTTAAGGAGCGTCTTAAAGGAGGAAAGAGGGAGCGAGGCGGAGAGGTTTAGGCAGGGAATTCCAGAGCTTAGGGCCGAGGCAACAGAAGGCACGGCCACTACTGGTTGAGCGATTATAATCAGGGTTGCTCAGGAGGGCAGAATTAGAGGAGCGCAGATATCTCGGGGGGTTGTGGGGCTGAAGGAGATTACAGAGATAGGGAGGGGCGAGGCCATGGAGGGATTTGAAAACAAGGATGAGAATTTTGAAATCGAGACGTTGCTTAACCGGGAGCCAATGTAGGTCAGCGAGCACAGGGGTGATGGGTGAACGGGACTTGGTGCGAGTTAGGACACGGGCAGCAGAGTTTTGGATCACCTCAAGTTTACGTAGGGTAGAATGAGAGAGGCCAGCCAGGAGTGCGTTGGAATAGTCAAGTCTAGAGGTAACAAAAGGTATGGATGAGGGTTTCAGTAGCGGATGAGCTGAGGAGAGGGCGGAGACGGGAGATATTACAGGTGGAAATAGTTATGCTGCGGATGGGTGGTCGGAAGCTCATTTCGTGTCAAATATGACACCAAGGTTGCGAACAGTCTGGTTCAGCCTCAGACAGATATTAGGGAGAGAAATGGAGTCAGTGGCTAGGGAAAGGAGTTTGTGGCGGGGACCGAAAACAATGGCTTCAGTCTTCCTAATATTTAATTGGAGAAAATTTCTGCTTATCCAGAACCTAGAATATTGTATGAAATTCACTCTTCTTCGAAATAGTGCCCATGGGGATCTTTTACGTCCACCTGAGAGCGCAGACGGGGCCTCGGTTTAACGTCTCATCTGAAAGACGGCACCTCCAACAGTACTCCTTTGCAAGACAGTGCAGCACCCCCTCAGCACTGCACTGGAGTGTCAGCCTAGCTTTATGTGCTCAAGTAGGATTTGAATCCACAACCCTTCTGACTCAGGCGAGTGTGCTACCCACTGAGCCACAGCAGACACTAAATGACTACTACTTAGAAGGGTTTGGACTGATCAGAGATAGTGAACAAGGATGTGAAAGGCAAGTCAGGTTTGATTAACTTGATAGAATTTTTGAAAGAACTAGTCAAGCTCCTGTGGTGTGAAACACAAGTGTAGTCTTCAGATGAAGCCTCAATAGAGCATAGAGGATAACTGGATCAAAGCAAATACATATAATTCAGGCCCCATTTTAAAGTCATGCATTCGGTTTGGTTTTTTAAAAATATATTTTCCAATATAAATGCCTATTTGCACATTTATTCTTGATGGAAACTGCCTGTGCAAATTTGAGATACTGTAATTACAAGCTCCTGCCTGTGGTGGCACTGCAGCATCTCCCCAGGCAAAGGGTATAATTACTGCATGACAGTTTCCATTATAAATGTGGACAGAGGAAGTTATAAATAGGAAGAGTTGACTGGGAGCTTGCACAGACTTCAGCTTTTTAATATATTGCTAGTTGATCGCTCATGGTGGTGCACATGGACCAAGTGCAGTCTTAAACCAAGGAGGGCAGAAAATAATTGTTTAGGTCGGACTGCCCAGAAAGTATAATGGGGTGGGACAGAGCAGACGATGTGGAGAGGGAGGGGAAAGAGGTTGAGGGGACAAGGGGAAAAAAGAGAGGGAAGAGAGCTTTGAGAGAGTGAAGTTGGGATAAAGAGGGGTCAGGCAGAAGGATGGGGTAGTGGGGTGCTCAGGATTGGAGATGGAGGGAGTAGAGGACAGGATAGTCCAAAATTAACACAAAAAAAATGATTCATGAATTTAAAAAGGAGCCTCATACATACACAACACCAAATAAATAAATAAAACAAAGTTGGCAATGGTGGGGATAAATGGAATTAAATAAATTGGGGAGAAATTGGGCATAATTAGATAATGGTATGGTGTTAATAAACTGATATTGGCCCTTAAACACGTTTTCTTTTTGGGTTCCTGATTTCACCATTAAAAACCCATACGCCAACCCAATGGATCAATCGGCTTATTTGATTTTTTTGCAGTACGATCAGCTCGATGAAATCACCTCTGGGGCAGAGGGGTAGATGAATGGACGAGAGGGGGCAGGGGCACGCAAGAGAGAGAGAAAGAGAAAAAGAAAAAAGGGGAAAAAAAACTAATGATTGTTGAAGCACTACACAGAACAATTAGAATTGGCCACATTCATACTGGAAAATCAAAGTCCTGAAACCAGCCACCACCCCACCCACTCAGCCAGCCATCTCATCACCATCAGGAACTTGCACATTCTAGAAAGCCAATGTCTGTTGCCCTATACGGTGGTTCTGCTCAAGAGAAACCCCATCTCTTGCTCCTGGATGCAATACAGTCTAACAATATGCAGGCCCGTGGCCTCCTGTCCAATATCAAAGAAATAATATGCCCTTTACTGGAAGACCATGAAAACCAAATTCCCCACATTTCTACCAGAAACAAAGAGCTTCTGTAACCCCACCACAAACTCTTGTACGAATTCAAATAATCTGTACATAATGCCAGTGTAAGAAACTTCATCCACAACTAGAACTCTGTCCCCTATATGAAAACACAGGAGCTAATCATCACTTAAGGTAGAGATGTCCAATATTTTGAAACTGCAGGCCAGATACACTTGGCAAAACCAGTAAGTGTGCTGCAGATGATTACACAAAATTGCGAGAACCTTTATTACACATAAAAAGCAAGAATTTCAAACACACAAAGCAAGACCCCATATGCCTAAGCGCAAGATCTCCATACACAAAAATGAGAGAATCTCAAAACTGGGATAACATGCACACAAAAACAAGACCCCTGTGAAATGCACAAAGAAAAGCGAGGCCCTCCATCCTCATTCCTCTGCCCCCACACTTCAGGTTGCTGCCGCTGTGCCCTTATATACCAAATATGCCACAGAGGCATCTTTCACAAACAACGTTCCAAACAATGTTCCCTCTAATTTTTTTTTGGGTGCGTGGCCCATTCAAACTTCCGCGCATGCGAAGTTTTTCCACTGAGAAACCAGCAAGCGGCCTGCGCGGGAGCTTCAGACAGCTGCAGAGTGCCTATGCAGCTAAACGGGAACATTGGTTCCAAACCACTTTACAGCCAACGCGGCAAGGTCCCACAAACAGCAATGTGATAATGACCAGATAATCTGTTTTAGTGATGCTTGTTGAGGGATAAATATTGGCCAGGACACCAGGAAAACTCCCCCGCTCTTCTTTGAATACTGCCGTGGGACCTTCAACTTGAGGGGGCAGACGGGGCCTCGGTTTAACGTCTCATCTGAAAGATGGCACCTCAGACAGTGAAGCACACCCTCAGTACTGCACTGGAGAGTGTCAGCTTGGATTATGTGTCGAGTCTCTGGAGTGGGGCTTCAACCCACAACCTACTGACTCAGGCTACCAACTGAGCCAAGACTGTCACCCAACCCAAGACAGAATTTTCACTCCAGGAAACTTAATTTAAATCCAAAGAGAAATTCTCCTTTGCTAAATCTATGGTCAGACAAAAAAAAATCCTAAGCATTACCAATTCAAAAGCAATTAAAATTAAACCCAGCACAATTAACTCAATGCAGTTCTTCCATAAGCCCAAAAGTAAATCACAAGGTAGATATGGATGAGAACAGCTCTTCACACCATATTCACCCATCCATCAAGAAAGAATGGATAATCTTTTCCTTTTCCAACCCCTTCCCATTACAGCATCAAACTAATTTTAAATGATTCAAGTTTTTGTCAACATTAGTCTACCCAGAAGTCCAGTCCATGTGTTGATAAACTCTGAAGAACTTCTCCCCGACATCAGTCGTAAGTTTACCTTTTATCTTGTTAGTTTGAACCGTTGTCCCACTGTCATGGTTTAATTTTGAGATTATGTGCTGGATTTACCTTTTCTGTAGAAATACTATTTATTTACCTCTTGTAATGACGTCACCTCTTAACTGCGTCCTTTCAAAAAAGCTCAAATCCCTCCAGTCAATCCACAATACTCAGTCCTGTGACCCTAGGAATCAGTCTCATGTCTCTTCTCTGCACTGCCTCTGTGGCTTAAATGCATGCCTTATATATCTTGATGATCAGAGCTAGACAATACTCAAGGTGTGGATTCATTAGGCCACTGTACAATTTATGTACAACTTCCTGACTTGCACTCTACGGTTTTGGCTATATAGTTCAGTGATTTATTTGCTTTGTTGATTGCAGCAATTGGACAGGTTGCGCACCAATTCTAGAAAACCCTTTACATGTCTGGTCTTCTCCCTTAGCTACTGCCACATCATTCATGGAGTACTTCCCAACATCATTCATGGAGTACTTCCCAACATCATTCATGGAGTACTTCCCAACGATATTGCAGGAGAAAGCATAACATTAGAATCCATTTCGTTTCCTCCTCTTGCCCCTCCACCAGCAAGGAGTGGTTTGATACTCGGACTGAGTTCTTGGGCAAGGATAAAGGGGAAGAGAGAGAAGAGAAGGAAAACTTTTAAAGAGATAAGCCCAGTCCAGTACACTTGTATCTCATCTTGATTATAAACACAATTTACCAAAAAATTTGTTATTTGCTTACCATCATGAATTTCAAAGGCCAGACTGGTTATCTTCTGTGTAATTATCATCATTGGACTGCAGAACAGAAATGGCAGAGGGAAACAAATTCAGTTGTCATTTTTTTTTTTTAAAAGCTGTTCAGAACATAATCTGCAGGCAGATTAAAATGGCATCTATTGGGGGACTGGGTGATGCAGCAGGTTAAACTTTCATCTCTCTGAGCTGGGTGCAAATCCAGCACCCAGTATCCTCTGTCTGCTGTCTACAGCAGTGTTGTCAAATATATTAGCACTTACCATGTGGCTAATTGGGAATCTAGAATAGGCTAATTGCATTTCTGATTAGTAAATAAAAAATGAGCAATAGACAACATCATTGAGTATGTGACTTCAATACTCAGTGTATGCATGTGCACTTTTAACATTTTTGTGCATTGGTTAGTAACATGGCAAGACATAAAGCAGAGTGCACAACTGATTTTTGATCATACTGAAATGTATTACCTCCCTGGTTACTGAATGGCGATAATGTATATTTACTTAACATGTGACGTATATTTACCTGTATTGAGAGAGTGTATGCAAGGAGTTTTCTACCAAAATGAATGCATGTGGCTAAAGCGGTATTGCCGTAGCCACACCATGGCAAGTGAACAATTTCTATTGGACAACATTGAAAGGAGTTTGGGCAGTCTAAATTCAGCACCTTGTGGCATTAAACTTTAATTATATAAAACTGGCGATTGAAAATCTCACCTCCAATATCAACAGCTCTGGAATTCGGATGCGAGAAAGCAGATTCTTATTTTAAAAGGTTTACGGTAATAGGCAGACATCCAAAGGTCACAGAATTCTAGAAATGGTTACTTTTTCCTCAAACTTTCTGAATCCACACATTAAATGAAGTGAGAGCAATACACTTACCCAGTAAAGTCAGCTGAATACTGCCCATAATCAAAGAGGTATACTCTGCTAACTTGGCACAGGGCGAGGTATCCAAAAGCAATGACAAAACAGAACCTAAAACAAATAAATAAAAGTACTTAACACTAAGAATAGATACTGTACATTCAAAGTTACTTGCCTGGAACGTGCTTAGCTTTCAGCTCAGTTTCTTAAAAGTATCCATTTCCTCAAGAGAAAGGAAAAACCATTCTCCATCAAGCTCCGAATATATCCAATTTAATTGTTCCAGGACATCAGCTAAGGTGATTCTCATATCACACTAACATGATTTCTAATTAGCTTTTCACACCGACTCTTGCCCAATTCACTCTTTGTTGCTCTCTCCAGGGAACCCAAACCTGAAGGGCGACATAGAAGAAACTAGGTAGTAACAATGTTTTAACACCGGCTCTAAAGACTGGAGATCAAATCTCAGTGGCAGTTAGCGCCATGATTCAGTAGTTCATTAGTTTGTCAGATTAAATGGGTGTCCACAAGAAGGCGACGAGAGGAGAAAGGCCATCTTTAATCATCAGATACACCTCTCGACATGTCTAGAAACTTACAAGTTGGAGAAATTATCCTATAGTTTACCTAAGTTAAATTTTTTAAAAAACTTGCATTTATATAGCGCCTTTCACGACCACCAGACATCTCAAAGCGCTTTACAGCCAATGAAGTACTTTGAGTGTAGTTACTGTTGTAATTTAAACAAATTTAATCTGATTGAATATGAAAGAAACTCAATGAAGAAGCAGGTTTGTACAGTGTTAATATTTCCTCCTCTTCCATTGCAAAGACATTAGGGGAAACACTGATTAATTAACACCTATGTGCAAATAACTAAAATTTTTGTGCCATGACAAAAGCAGACAACATTTTGTCCCTATGAATCCACATGACTCAGTCACACATTAAGGAACTCAGGAAAGCCACACCAAAGCCTTTTGATTTAAAAAAATATATAAATATGTAGTGTTCATATTTGTGGATCCAGAAGAGAATGCATACAAAAGGAGGACGGCTAATATTAAATAGACTGTTGCAAGTTTAGAGTCTCCCCTGGGTATTCTTTCAGGTACAACAGAGCTAGTCACTCCCATGAGCGGTTCAAGTGTCTTATGGTCAGCAGTCTGGCAATATCCAAATACACAATAGCGTAACCCAGGTGTATAAAAATAGGATCCCCTGGTGATCTAAACCTGATATCGTGCCTTCCACACACGTGCTTCTCCAATCTTTTTGAAGGCAACACCAAGATACTCAGAGACAAAGTTAGATATGAATCGTTAAGCCGTTTTATTTTATAGGCAGCAAGTGAACATAGAATGGAACAACAGTTCAAGCAAATTCCACTCGCTTTGCTCAATCTCTCTTCACTCCTCGAAAAATAATAAACAATGTGCCTGATCCCTCTCATGGGCAGACTTGTTTAACTTTCTTTTGAGAAAATTGCTAACTTAAAAAAACCCCGACTATTTTAGCTTTCAGCTCCAGGACCCAGGCTTACACCTCTTAATCTCTTGTTTAAAATTGGATGGCCATCAAAAATGTAGGTTTCCCCCCCCCCCCCTTTCTGTTAATTCAAGCCCCAGGGGGTGGCGTCTAGGAGACTATAATCATTCTCACCACAACAGGAACTGTGGAGGAGCAAAGGAATTTGGGTGCCCAAGTACACTTAATCACTAAAAAAAAGAGGACAGCTACAAAAAACAATGAAAAAGACTCATGGAATGTTGGCCTTGATCTCAAGGAGACTGGAATACAAAGGGAAGTTATGCTTCGGTTGTATAGAGCCTTGGTCAAAGCCCATCTAGAGTACTGGTTCAGTTCTGGGAACTGCCCATCAGGAAGGATATACAAAAAGAAAATACTGCAGACGCTGGAAATCTGAAATAAACACAGAAAATGCTGGAGATACTCAGCAGGTCAGGCAGCATCTGTGAAGAGAGAAACAGAGTTAACGTTTCAGGTTGATGACCTTTCACCTGAAGGGGGGGGGGGGGAAAGGATATATATTGGCCTGGAGGGGGTGCAGCACAGATTTATCATAATCATACCAGAACTTAAAGGGTCAAGTTATGATGACATATTACATAAAACTTGGCTTGCATCCCCTTGAGTATAGAAAATTAAGGGGTGATCTGATCAAGGTGTTTAAAATGATAAAAAGATTTGAGAGAGTAGATATGGAGAAACCATTTCCTCTGTGGGGAATCCAGAGAAAGGGGGCAGAATCTTAAAATTAGAGGCAGGCCATTCAGTAGTTAAATCAGGAAGTACTTCTTCACACAAGGGGTAGTAGAAATCTGGAACACTCTTCCACCCGCAAAAGGCCGTGGATGCTGGGTCAACTTAAACTTTCAAGACCAAGTTTGGTAGATTGTTGTTAGGTCAGGGTATCGAGGTAAATGGAGCAAAGGTGGGTAAATGGAGTGGAGGTACAGATCAGCCTTGATGTAGTTGAATAGCGGAACTAGTTTGAGGGGCTGAATAGCTTACTCCTGTTCTAACATGTGTGAATATCTCGCACAAGATAATTAATTGCTTAAATGCCCCCGGCCATTCTGGCTAATTGACCTGGAATGCGACGAGACAACAGAGCTGCTTTGCGTCAGTTTGACATAGACTGTGATGACACTGCAGAAACTGTGATGACACTGCAGAAACTTGCTTAACTGGCTTTAAACATCTTCAATGCCTGCAGCCTTTCTTTTTTTTTTAAAAAAGGCACTGAAAATTCACCTCGTTGTAAAACAATACTTAAACATAACAATTCCAAGATTTCCGGGGGAAAGAAAAATGCCAAAATTTGACAGACTAAACAAACAACTTGCTACGAAGGTCATCTGCACAAAAATATCCTAGGACAGCTGAAAAGAGTCAGTTCAGATTCGGAGGCTCTCCAATGTCTCAGTTGCTAAAGATGGCTTGTAACTGAACTACGCAGACTAGAAAGTCCCACATTTGGTTCCCATTCTGCAGGATCATTCTTAGAAGTGCTGCAATTGGCTCCAGTGCCCCCATCCACCCCAGGGCACTTCGACCAACTGTGGTTCTCAGACTATTAACTAGTGTGTCTGTTCCTGGATGTGATCCCAGTGACCCCGATTGGAAAGGACACCTGTGGACAGAATAATGCTTAGTAGCAATACCACCCACCCACCCCAGCAAACACACACAGCGCCAATATTAAATGGCTGCATTTATGTATGAATAATGGTCATTTGGACACCGTAGTGGAGCAGCAACAGCACTCCTGGAATTATATTCCAGCATCAGTCATTCCTTCAAAGAGAGGTGAACTAGGGTTTCCAACTCTGATTGCCCAGGAATCTCCTGGAATGGGGCATGGATCTCCTGGGCGCTGCTGCAAATAAGTATTTGAAAAGGAGTAATATAAAAAGATCTGGTGGGGGATGGAAATTGTGTTACAGCAGAGAGCACCAGCCAAACAGCCTCCTCATGTGCTGTAAATTCTATCATTCTATGAAACCTCCTTTATTGATTCAGAGCCCAGGGAGTGGTTTAGAAATGTTGTTGGTCGAGTTTAGGTCGATGTGCCCTGTGAGAAGTCCCCAAACACAGAGCCGGCTGCCCTTTGCGTGATCTGTTTGGTTCAGGCCGGTTTGTGCCAGCTGGTTTTAACGTGTGACGTCCAAGTACAGATCTGCTCTGACTGATGCTCTCCGTTCAGAGTGGTCACCTTCACACAGAACCACAGTCCAAACAGATTGCAGCACGCAGGGGGTGTCAGTCTGGCTGCCTGCCTGCCTCTCGTCCATGCCCGGGTGACCCTGGAAAAGGAGCATGCAGTGTCCACCAGTATGCTGAAGGCCTTTCATGGGCACCACAGGGAATAGATACTTGCAATATTCACAGGAGAACAGTTTTAAAAATCATAAGTATTCTTTCAGCATTCTTCACAGAAATAACTCTATAAAGATGTAGCCAGATCTCAGATGTTAAATCACGAATTTATTGATGCTACATGTCACTGAAGTAGCAAACACACGTCATTCCAGCGAGGCCAGCAGACCATTATTTAAGATAGCCATTATCCAGAATGGAGAGGCCAGTTCTCCTGCACCTTGTCAATTTCAAGCAAGTTAGTGACTTTCTTTCAAGTGAAATTAAAAAAAAAACATTAATGTTACAAGTCATAATGCAACCATTACTATAGTTCTGATGAAAGGATATGGACCTGAAACGGTAACTCTCTCTCCCCACAGGTGCTGTCTGACCTGCTGAGTATTTCCAGCATTTGTGTTTTTATTTCATTACGGTGTACCTTTTCACAGTGAGGGTTTGTGCCACACCCAATAGCAATTACGCCATTATTAGGAGAGGCAGTCTTTGTGCTGCACTAATGGAAAGAGCAGTTACATATTCATGACTTTTCTTGCCCATTTATAGACAATAGTACAAGCTGCCCAATTAAAGTTATGCCTTTACTAAGGATCCACTTGTCCCAAATCTCTGAGGGTTTAGGAATAATTAGAAAGAAAGGAGGAAAAATAATCAAAAGAACATAACAAACAAGCAGCAGTGTAAGAAAACACTTGCTTAGGCTGCAATCCTCTCCCTTCAGCTTCTAAAACAAAACCAAGTTTTATTATCCAAAGTCAGAACTAATAGAAGATTAAAGGATATACTGCGGTGCCAAGATATGGAGCCACAAATCTTGCAAGAGGTTGAATATTAACTAGAAAAGTATGCAGCTTCTGGCATATTTCAGATTAGCTACCAATAAAAAGACAATTAGTAATCGAAGGAATTTACAATACAGAAGTGAAGGAGGGGAGCCAGCTCTGGATAATCATTTTACTTCCTCTGGTATATATTAAGAGCTCCAACGTAGAACTTCTGCCGCGTCGCAAAGGCGGGTACATGGAAGTTAGGTCGCAGATCAGCCATGATCTCATTGAATGGCGGAACAGGCTCAAGGGGCTCAATGGCTTCCTCCTGTTCCTATGTTCCGATCACTTCAAAAAGGCTGTTATAGTAGTCACACCAGACACTTTTATAACAAGCTAAACTATTGAACAGATTTATTCAGAAAGGAGTTATTTAGAGAGGCAGAAAGAATATATTCAAAAATCAGTCAAAAAAAAGATACTGGAAGCCAGTCCATGAAGGGTTAAACAGACCCTTTGAAGGCTTCCCTGCAGAACTTGGGGTGAAATAAATGTTTGAGAAAGTTAATAGTCTGTTCCTTTAGAAACCAATAGGATTAGTCTCCGTAGGATTTGCATGGGTGTATATCCGTAGGGTATAAATCACCCCACTCACATAGAGACCACACAGATTACAGATAATGGAAACTGATAATTGGTTATGAATGCTAAAGTGCTGACAATTTTAACAACCAAGCACTCAGTAACATCTAAAAATCACATGGCATTCCAGGAACTTTTTACAATAAGGCCAAAATCGTTAAAATAATATTGAGGCTTAATCTTCAAACACCAAGTCAACATACAAATTTTTAGCTATACAGTTACAAGGACATGAAAAAGTTAGACTAAAGCAACCGACTCTATATTGGTTTTAAGTTAAGACTACAGTCCAGCAGCATGAATAATCACAGAGCTCTGAAACCAGATAATACAGGAATGTCCTTTTGGAAATCAGGATTTTTTTTTAGTTTAAATAAACAAACACTTTTAAAATTGTATCAATCTGGCCGTAACGTAAAAATTACATATTACTGTATATACTAAACTGTTTTGTCAGACAGACAGATATAGAGATAGAGATACAGGAGCTGACAAAACAGTTTAGTTCCTCAAGACACTCCACATGGCAAGGGCCCAATCTTGGCTATGATGGGGGGAGGAGAAGGGGGAGAAGGAGAAGCAGAAGGAAAAGTAAAGAGAAGGAGGAGCAGAAGGAGAACAAGGAGAAAGAACTTGTATTTATATAACGCCTTTAATGTAGTAAAACCTCCCAAGGCGCTTCACAGGAGTATTAAGACAAAACATTTGACACCAAGCCACATAAGGAGAAATTAGGGCAGGTGACCAAAAGCTTGGTCAAAGATACAGATAAAATAACAAAGCTTGGTCAAAGATAACAGAGGCCCAACCAGTCCCCATCCACCGCCACCCTCCTCCGCCTGGCTGAACTTGTTCTCACATTGAACAACTTCTCCTTTGACTCCACTCATTTCCTCCAAATCAAAGGTGTTGCTATGGGTACCCGCATGGGTCCGAGCTATGCCTCCCTTTTCGTGGGATATGTGGAACATTCTTTGTTCCAGTCCTACTCAGGTCCCCTCCCTCACCTCTTCTTCCAGTACATTGATGACTGTATCGGTGCCGTTTCCTGCTCTCGCCCTGAACTAGACAATTTCATTCACTTTGCCTCCAATTTCCATCCTTCCCTCACCTTCACATGGTCCATCTCCGACTCCTCCCTTCCTCGACTTCTCCGTCTCCATCTCTGGGGATAGGTTATTGACCAATATTCACTACAAGCCCACTGACTCCCACAGCTACCTGGACTACACTTCCTCCCACCCTGCCTCCTGTAAAGACTCTATTCCCTTCTCCCAGTTTCTCCGTCTCCGCCGCATCTGCTCCGACGATGCCACCTTCCATACTAGTGCTTCCGACATGTCTTCCTTTTTCCTCAACCGAGGATTCCCCTCTACCGTGGTCGACACGACCCTCGACCGTGTCCGTTCTATCTCCCGCACTTCTGCTCTCACTCCTTCCCCTCCCTCCCGGAACCATGATAGAGTTCCCCTTGTCCTCACCTTTCACCCCACCAGCCTCCACATTCAACGGATCATCTCCGCCATCTCCAACGTGATCCCACCACCAAACGTATCTTCCCCTCATCTTTCAGCATTCCGTACGGACCGCTCTCTGCGAGACACCCTAGTCCACTCCTCTATCACCCCCAGCACCCCTTCCCACTCTCCAGGGCCCCAAACACCCTTTCCAGGTGACACAGCGATGTACTTGTACGTCTTGCAAGCTCGTAATCTCTCCATCTCCATCCATTTTATCCCCCCTTTTGGTTTGTGCCTTTTCCCTTTTTTTCTCTTTTCCCCCCCCCCCCCACGGCAGCTGTCTCTCATTCTGCCAGCATTTCACACTTCTGAGCCACCTTTTGTTTCTTAACCTGACCTATTACCATCTCGTCTTGCCTTGAGCATCTCTTAATGTCTCTACTCACCATAGACCAACCCTTTTGTTCTTTTATTCCTCCCCCCAGCCTCCCCCTTGCTTTTTTATCTGTTTCATTTCCTGCTTTTTTCTCAGTTCTGACGAAGGGTCTTCGACCTGAAACGTTAACTCTGTTTCTCTCTCCACGGATGTTGCCTGGCCTGCTGAGTTTTTCCAGCGTTTTCTGTTGTTGTTTCAAAGATACAAGATTCTGAAGGGGATTGACAGGGTAGATGCTGAGAGGTTGTTTCCCCTGGCTGGAGTGTCTAGAACTAGGGGTCACAGTCTCAGGATAAGGGGTCAGGCCATTTAAGACTGAGATGAGGAGGAATTTCTTCAGAGGGTTGTGAATCTTTGGAATTCTCTGCCCCAGAGGGTTGAGATTGCAGAGTCGAGTATATTCAAGGCTGAGAGATAGATTTTTGGACTCTAGGGGAATCAAGGGATATGGAGATCGGGCAGGAAAGTGGAGATGAGGTCGATGATCAGCCATGAATGGCGGAGCAGGCTCGAGGGGTCGTATGGCCCACTGCTGCTCCTATTTCTTATGTTCTTAAGAGGTAGGTTTTAAGGAGCGTCTTAAATGAGGAAGGAGAGGTAGCGAGGCGGAGAGGTTTAGGCAGGGAATTCCAGAACTTAGGGCCTAGGCAACAGAAGGCACGGCCACCAATGGTTGAGTGATTTATAATCAGGGATGCTCAAGAGGGCAGAATTAGAGGAGCGGGGGGTTGTGGGGCTGAAGGAGATTACAGAGATAGGGAGGGGCGAGGCCATGGAGGGATTTGAAAACAAGGATGAGAATTTTGAAATCGAGGCGGTTTAACCGGGAGCCAATGTAGGTCAGTGAGCACAGGGGCGATGGGTGAATGGGACTTGGTGCGAGTTAGGATACGGGCAGCAGAGTTTTGGATCACCTCAAGTTTACGTAGGGTAGAAGTGCATTGGAATAGCCAAGTCAGAGGTAACAAAGGTATGGATGAGGGTTTCAGCAGCGGAGTGACAAGCCACTGAGCAATAACTGGACAGATCTGAACATGAGACACAGAAAAGATAAAATTCATACCAAGTTCTTGCATACCTCCTAATGACTAGAGCAAAAATAGCACTGGCCCAAGCACAGGAACAAGAGCTCCTGTGCTGGCTCTATGGAATTACAAGGCAAATAGCCAAGGCATTGGAGGTCAAAAAACCCTAAATTCAATCTCTGGCCTGTGTCAAATTAGCTGACCTCAGCTAGGGCAGTGGTAGGGCATTCCAAGTGGCCTGGGCACTCCCAGGTTGAAGAGAAAGAAAAGAAAAGAAAGACTTGCATTTATATAGCGCTTTTCACGACCACCGGACGTCTCAAAGCGCTTTACAGCCAATGAAGTGCAGTCACTGTTGTAATGTGGGAAACGTGGCAGCCAATTTGCGCACAGCAAGCTCCCACAAACAGCAATGTGATAATGACCAGATCATCTGTTTTTTTTTGTTATGTTGATTGAGGGATAAGTATTGGCCAGGACACTGGGGATAACTCCCCTGCTCTTCTTCAAAATAGTGCCTTGGGATCTTTTATGTCCACCTGAGAGAGCAGACGTCTCTCGCGTTTAACATCTCATCCAAAAGACGGCACCTCTGGCAGTGCAGCACTCCCTCAGCACTGCACTGGAGTGTCAGCCTAGCTTTATGTGCTCAAGTCCTTGGAGTGGGACTTAAACCCACAACCTTCTGACTCAGAGGCGAGTGTGCTACCCACTGAGCCACAGCAAGAGAAGATTTTTTTTTTTTTTAAAATATTAATTCTCTGGATGTGGGCATCACTGGCAAGGCTGGCATTTATGGTCATTGGCAGTTGCTCTTGTACATTTGAGTGGCTTGCTAGGCCAGGCCACTTCAGAGGGCAGTTAACCACATGGGTGTGGGACAGGAGTCACATAGGCTAGACCAGGTAAAGATGGTAGGTTTCCTTCGGCACCAATATCCTTTAGGATTTTAAACCAGTTAGGTTTTTAAAACGACAACTTGCCAGCTTTTTATTTCCATATTTTTTTTTATATAAACAGAATTCAAATTCTCAAACCGGCATGGTAAGATTTAAAATCACATTCTCTGGATTATTAATCCAATAATATAACCACTACACTTATGCGGACATAGATGAAACCAAGATAGGCCATGGTGGCTGTGATATCCTCATGGTAAAAAAGCTAGTCAACACAATGCCTAGGTTTACACACAAATGCCCAGTTGGCCAAGATAATCAAAGAAACCCAGGAAGGAGATCAGGGTGAGAAAATTGAAAGACAGAGAGCCAGGGGGTGGGGGGTGTAGGGAAGAAAAAAGGGGGCACTTGGGAGTACATTACCTGCTAGCCTCACCGGTTCATTGAGCCAGTGGCTGGATGTACAGTACAAGTTTTTTTTCCCTCCAATAGTCAGGACTACTGATCTACCCAATGGGACACCACAATATTAATTATTCAAAAACCGCATATATAATTTCCTGAGGGTCAAATATTAATTAAAATACCATTAAAATAATTGGCCTTTGCTTTAAAACTCATTGAAAATTCAGAATGATTTTCTGAACCCAGGTTATCACAAGATTTAAACTACAACTTCAGAAAAGGAATAAAGTACTAAAATATTATATATATACACATACATATGCAGATTCATGATAAAATGATTAAAGAGACAGCAACAGTACCCCACATAGTTCACATGGCCATGGGGCAAGTTTTTGATTCAAAATAGGAGAGCGCATTCAACCAACATCCCTAATCTCAAGGAACACAAAAGGAAGACCATTAAAAAAAAACTAGAAGCCAACCCTTTCTTTGCACAATTTAAAAGCCAACAAGGCAGATGTTTACACATTTATACCACAGAAAAACAACCAATTCTGCTTACACATGGGGGCAAAAATTGGAAAGAGAAAAAAAGGTTGCTAGGTCCATTTATTGCTACCACCGGCTAAACATTAGAATCATGAGGGGTAAGGCAAGGAATGATTTGTTTGTATTCTTTTGAAAGTATATTTCACATTATTTGACATGACACATGTAGCTAAGATATCAGATGACTCACAAATTTGACCCTGGAAGTTACTGAAAACAGAGCTACACAGAAATTGTAGTGTTGTACTCGTGGGCAAGTCACATGTTTCCCCAATACTAGAAATTGCTCCAAAACCCTGGATCAGCAATTGATGGTTAACTCTACATATGAATTTCCAAATATGAGAAACAAAACCCAGTGACACAACATTGTGGTGGAATGCACGAGATGTAAATGCTTGAAATACTGCTTAGTTTCATAGTGTGCACTAAGTGAGCTCAAAAGAGACTGCAGGAAATTGAGATCACTAAGACGAGAGTAAAGAGAGGAAGAGACACAAAAAAAAACTTGATTGTTCCCACATTTCTATAATTACTCTGTGGGCAACTAAAACCAAATACACACACAAGAATGATCAGAGATGAGGGAGAGTGAATGAGAAAATAAAGAGACCGATACTTCCTCAGTTTCTCTCCCCCTTCATTCCTGGGCTCCAATGGTGCAGATTGGGAACACAAGTCATCAGGAAGTGAAAAATTGCCAATGCTCACAAGTAGCAGGCTCAAACACAATAAGGCACCATGCCATCGACATTCCCGCTAAGCTGCGCGGCTGTGTAGTGGTTTGGAGGTCCCGCGCAGGCCTCTCACCGGCTTTTAAGTGGAAGAAACCGCCCATGCGCGAAAACTTGAATGAGCCTTGCAACGAGTTAAAGGGACTGCGCACAAAAAAAATTAGAGGGAACACTGCATGCCACACTTTATTTTTTTTTAAACTGTAATGGTACCAAGTAGAAAGTCAATGGACGGAATTTTAACCCCCAAGTACGGGTGGGTAGTTATAATTGTTTGATCACGCTCGCAACCTTGCTCCAATGAGCCCACTTCTGGGTTTAACGGAAGCACATTGAGATGCCTGCGAGTAACCTACTTGCCAGAGTCAGGACCTTAATTAGTGCAGACGGGCGGGTACTTATCGCAGCAATTAACATCCTTATGAGATGTTCATAAGGTTTTTTTTGCATTATATTTTACTTCACTAACTTTAAATTTAACTAACGTCTCCAGCATGGGTTTCCCGAGGCTCGGAAAACCCGGCAACTGAAGGGAGGCGAGAAGGGCAGGAGTGTATCCCCCCCGGCCCCTCGAGCAAACCTGCTTCCCTCGCTGTGATTCAAACATCCCCCCGCCCCACCCCCCAAACGACCTTCCATCCAACATCCTTCACATCCCCCCTGCCACCCTTCCATTCACCATCTCCCCTCTCAATCTGGTTGGCTGCTAGTGCATGCAAATTCATAGCACAGAACACAATTAAGCAGTCGTTCAGAAAAAGGATGACGGATGTGAAGAAATGAAATGTCACAGTAGTGCCAGAGAATGGCCTTCTCAGACATTTTCACACCGACTAAACATTTTTATAGCTTGATGCACACGGATAATAGCATTGGTAAACCAGTTTGGTAGGTCAGAAACAAACAGGCCAAAAAGAACATACAAGTCAGTTTGAATTCAATATATGGCCTTAATTTGTGCCTAAAGAGCAGCGAAATACAAGAAAATAACCCGTCCCCCTTGTTGCAGATTGGAAGAGAACTAAAAGATGAATTTTAAATACCTCAAAAAAAGTTGTTTGAAACTGAAATACCCCTTCGAATTTACCATTTAAATCAAGTTCACATTTCATGCTGATGGAAGTGCAAAGACAAATATTTTTTGCTATTTCCTCCTGTTAAACATTGGGAAGACTAAAGCCATAGTCTTCGGCCTCCAGCACAAACTCTGTACATTCACGCCAATTCTATTACCCTCCACGGCCACTGTCTCAGGTTGAAACAGACAGTTTGCAACCTCAACATCCTATTTGAGCGAGTTGAACTTTACACTCCATAGCCTCGCCATCACAAAAACTGCCCAATTCCACCTCTAGCACACCCGTTTCTGCCCCTGCCTCAGCCCATCTACTGTTGAAACCCTCATCCATGCCTTTTGTTACCACCAGACTTGACTATTCCAATGCTCTCCTAGCCAGCTTCCCATCCTCCACGCTCCATATACTTCAACCAACCCAAAACTCTGCTGCCCATACAATAAGTTGCACCAAGCCCTGGTCATCCATCACTCCTGTGCTCACTGATCTACACTTGTACCTGGTTCCCCAATACCTCTCAGATCATAGAATGATGCAGCACAGGAGGCCATTCGGCCCATCCTGCCTGTGCCGACTCTTTGGAAGAGCTAACCAATTAATCCCATCCCCTGCTCTTTCCCCATAGCCTTGCAAATTTTTCCCCTTCAAGTATTTATCCAATTCCCTTTTGAAAGTTATTATTGAACCTGCTTCCACCACCCTTTCAGGCAGTGTATTCCAAATCATAACCAGTCACTGCGTAAAAATGTCTTCTCTTCATGTTAGTTCTGGCTCTTTTGCCAGTTACCTTAAATCTGTGTCCTCTGGTTACTGACCCTTCAGCCACTGGAAACAGTTTCGCATTTACTCCATCAAAATCCTTCATGATTTTGAACACCTCTTAAATCTCCCTTTAACCTTCTCTGCTCCAAGGAGAACAACCCCAGCTTCTCCTAGTCTCTCCACATAACTGAAGTCTTTCATCCCTGGTACCATTCTAGTAATTCTCCTCTGCATAGGCCTGAACACCCTTATTTAGCCACAAATTTTAAATCATCATCAGCGTGTTCAAATTCCTTCATGGCCTCGACTCTCCCCATCTCTGAAACCTTCTCCAGCCCGACAACCCTCAGAACTCTGCATTCCTCCAACACTGGCCTCTTGTGCATTCCTCAGTCCCTTCTTCTGTGCCATCAGAAGTCTACACAAATTCTTTCCCGAAACCTCTCACCATCCTGAAAACCCACCTCTTTGACTAAGCTTCTTGTCACCCCCTCCTAATGTGTATCTGTGGCTCTGTTGATTTTGTCTGATTACACTTCTGTGAAGCACCTTGGGATGTTTTTCTACATAAGGGGGCTGGGAGGGTTATAAATGCAAGTTGTTATTTAGTGCATATTTTCTTAGTCTCCCTCCAAAATATACCACCTCTTATTTCTACACATTAAATTACATGCTATATAATCTACTAACTTGCGTCCTCTTGAAGTTGCTGCCTGACCTGCTGAGTATTTCCAGCATTTTCTGTTTTTATTTCCGACCCCCACGGGTGCGTATGCGCCCGTAGGGGCCGCGCATGTGCTGAAACCCGCCACTTGCGACCTGTCAAGAATTCTCTTGACAGTTCATCCGCATGCCCAAGTAAAGTGCCTCTGCGGGTGGAGAGTTGCGCTTTTTGCACAACTTCCGCCCGCTGATTGACTGTCAAATTCTTACGCCTGGTAAAAACAGGCGTAAGGCCGGCTTTTACCAGCTTAAGAGTTTAAAAAATAGAAAAATGAAATTTGATAACTCATTTATAAAAGTAAATACTCTTCAAAAGGGGAAGTTTATTTTTAGCCCAGTAAAAACATTTAATTCTTTTCTTCAAAAAATTAAATTTGTTTAAAATATTTAATTAAATGCCATTTTAATTATGTAATTTAATTTTTTATTTTTTTTAAATGTTTTACTGTGTTTTCAAATCCGTCAAAAGTATGAAGGGGGATTCCCTTCTTTCATTGGTTCACCTGGCCCACGTGATCCCAGGGGCATTTGCGAACCGCATGCGTCCTTGGGATACCTGGGCCTCTACACATTTCGAAGAGGCGGCGCCCAGGATCGCAAGCCTCGGGATCTACGGAACCAGCAGGTAAGTTCGTAGATTTTTTTCCGATCGGAGGCATCCGCCCGCAGGAAACCTCGGTCGGAAATTCAGGGCCAATATGCTTTCTACAAATCTGTGCTCGTCATCCATAACTAACCAAAAAGCACAATACTGCAGATGCTGAAAATTGAAATAAGTTCACCTCATCTGTGATTGTCAGCTTCAGTGAGGTGGATGGGGAAGAGGAGTCTACAGAATGTCTCGTTCTCCCCTCGAATCACAGAGGGTAATCTGTGTTCTTGTATCAGCAGCAAGATGATGTCTGTGTTTTGAAAAACAGGACCTAGCTAGAGAAGGTGAACCAAGATTGAAAGAATTAATAAGTTGCATCTTCACGGTTTTCCAAATCGAAGAATATTGGGAAGTTGTACTCACTGAAATCTAGGAAACTGTTCTGACAAAAATGTAATTGTGGGCCGGGGGGGACCACAGGGGAGTTGCCAAAGGGGAAATGAAGCAGAGTAGGGGTAGCCCAAGAGGAGGAACTGCACCCTCCCACTTGTTTTTATTATAAAAAGAAAAAGGCTGAAAAGAAAAAGATAACAAATAACAGGGAGGGGAGGGGGAGGAGATCAGGGAGCAAGAAACAAGCCTCTAGACTTGACTATTCAGACACATTCCTGGCTGGCCTCGCAGTTTCTATCATTTGTATACTTGAGGTCATCCAAAACTCTGCTGCCCGTGTCCTAACTCGCACCATGTCCTGTTCACCTACCACCACTGTGCTCGCTGACCTACATTGGCTCCCGGTTAAGCAACGCCTCGATTTCAAAATTCTAATCCTTGTTTTCAAATTCCTCCATGGCCTCTCGCCCCTCCCTATCTCTAATCTCCTCCAGCCCTACAACCAATGTCCCTGTAATTTTATTTTTTGGTGCGCGGGCCCTTTAACTAGCTGCACGGCCCATTCAATTTTCCACGCATGCAGGGTTATTACCATTGTAAAGCCAGTGAGCAGCCTGCGCGGGACCTCCAGACCGCTGCTCATGTGGTCACACAGCTTAATGGGAACATTGCCTACAAACCTTAGATCTCTGCACTCCTCCAATTGTGGCCTCGAGCATTCCCTGATTTTATTCACTCCACCATTGGCGGCTGTGCCTTCAGCTGCCAAGGCCCCAAGATCTGGAATTCCCTCCCTAAACCTCTCCGCCTCTCTCTCTCCTCCTTTAAGATGGTCCTTAACACCTAACTCTGATCAAGCTTCTGGTCATCTGCCCTAATATCTATCTCCTTTAGTGGCTCGGTGTCAAATTTTGTTTCAGAATGCTCCTGTGAAGTGAAATCCCCAGCATCGAAGCTTTGACCACGCTCGATCAGCTCCAATGGACGGGTCACATCGTCTGCATGCCCAGTACGAGACTCCCAAAACAAGCGCTCTACTCGGAGCTCCGACACGGCAAGAGAGCCCCAGGTGGGCAGAGGAAACGCTTCAAGGACACCCTCAAAGCCTCCTTGAAAAAGTGCAACATCCCCACCGACACCAAGACCGCATAAACTGGAGGAGAAGCATCCGGGAAGGAGCCGAACACCTTGAGTCTCTTTGCCAGGAGCAAGCGGAAGCCAAGCACAAGCAGCGCACGTCAACCGAAGCACCCCACCCACCCGCCTCTTCAACCACCGTCTGCCCCACCTGTGACAGAGACTGTAGGTCCTGCATTGGACTCATCAGTCATCCGAGAACTCATTTCTAGTGTGGAAGCAAGTCATCCTCGGTTCCGCCTAAGAGAGAAGTACCTTGGGACGTTTGACTATATTAAAAGGCGCTATATAAATACAAGCTGTTGTCTGACCAGCTCGATTTCACATTTCTGCCTACTAAGTTATAAAATAGCCGTAACGTTTTTGGAAAAAAAAAGTTGAAACCACTCATACTATCCATTTACCTAAATGAAATGAGTTGCTGTTACTTACCGTAACCCTTCTCCCACATACTAAAGTAACACGCAATGTTTAAAAGAAAGCATGTACCCTTTCCTGGATTAATGCTGGTTTGTGTTCGGACTAGTGAATCCTAATCGATATCCCTGCAACGCAATTTTTTTTCTCCCACCTCCACTTAATTTTGGTTCACTGCGGGGGGGGGCGGTTGTGATATTCAATGTCAGTATGGTCCGATAGGGTTTGAATAAAATTAAAAGGGAAGGTCTCAATACTTTTAGAAAACACACATTTCTTTAACCTTTGGTGTCGGAGCTATAATCCAGTCCAGACTTGATGACATTTTCCTCTTGCCAATAGCTTTATAGGTTACCATAAATGAATACACTCCAGTTTCGCAGGAAAGCACTAATCCTTGCCCATTGTGCTCTAATCGGTTTTATAAATGAATCCAAATTAGATCAGCAAGTTAGGTTTAAATCATATTTTTTTTCAACAGTGTATAGCTGATAGAATTGCGTCCTCTGATTTTAGACAGAATATCAGCAAGATTTTACTGATTTAATAAAACAGGCTAAGTTCTAAAAGCACTATTCCCTGATGGCCTGGGAGTGTGGGGGGGGGGGGGGGGGAGAGAAAGAGAGAAGAGAGAGGAAGAGGTGGGGGGGGGTGGGGGTGCGTGGAGGCACCATCCACTGTAGCACGAAACCACAAAGGCCAGCAGGTCCCAGGATTATGTTAGCCGATTTACAGAGGCAGCAGATGGGATGCTACAAATAGCCTCAGAGCCCCTAGGTTAGGGAGGAATAAAGAATGAAGCCAAAGTTCCACACCTGATTGTTGTCTAGTGATTCCTGCTGGAAAGTGCATGCATGCAGATGTCAGTGGTGATTGTGCCTTCACAATCAAATAGCCTGCAGCACTTACTTCAAATGATCAAAAATGAGGTAACAGAGCTGCTGGAACCAGTGGAACACTGTCCCAGCAGAGAGTTAGGCCTTGCAGAAGGAAAGAAAAATACAAAAACAAATAAGCTACTTCTACATTCAATTAAATTTGAGTTCGAGCTACACAACAAATATTAACGTACATGGATAAAACTAGAAACACTACTGAAGAAAAAGATCAGCAACAATGTGCACTCATTCAATATACAACAAAATAACACTAATGGAGACAAGTTACATGAGAGTCCATACGTGCTGCAAGTTCACCCCCCTTCATTCTTGCTGTGGTACACGTCCATGCCTCAATTGGCCTTATTCTTGTGTGAGCCCAAATAGTGAGCATCGACAAGCTACGTAATCGGGAATGTGGGGAGCATAGAGGGAAGAGGATAGCATTGCAGCCATGCCCATTTGTGCCTTCCAACATCCACGCTTTCCAGTAACAGTCATTCGATAGCACTCAGAAGCACGAACACTGTTATTTCCACCCTCCCTATTCCAAGGACAATGAGACTAGTTTGAAATGTCCCTACTACTTCTTCTCTTAGGCAGTCCCTCGGAACCGAGGATGACTTGCTTCCATATTAAAAATGAGTTCTCAGGTGGCTGATGAGTCCAATGCAGGACCTACAGTCTCTGTCACAGGTGGGGCAGACGGCTGACGTGCGCTCCTTCCGCTTGCTCCCGGCAAAGAGACTCAAGGTGTTCAGCGCCTTCCCGGATGCTTCTCCTCCACTTTGTGCGGTCTTGGGCCAGGGATTCCCAGGTGTCGGTGGGGATGTTGCACTTTTTCCAAGGAGGCTTTGAGGGTGTCCTTGAAGCGTTTCCTCTGCCCACCTGGGGCTCTCTTGCCGTGTCGGAGCTCCGAGTAAAGCACTTGTTTTTGGGAGTCTCGTATCGGGCATGCGGACGATGTGACCCGTCCATCGGAGCTGATAGAGCGTGGTCAAAGCTTCAATGCTGGCCCGAGCGAGAGCACGGACATTGGTGCCCCAACTGAGCTCAGCTAATTCATCACTACATTAAAGTACCTCATTAAAGTTTTGCACCTCCCACATACGAGCCAATACAACACTCAAGAGGTAGGCAATACTTGCAAATCTCCAGATACAATCTTGTATGTCACCTCCCTCAACCCCCATATACCACTCCCTGATCTGAATCCATACACCAACTGTAGCCAATAGGGAACCCTGTGACGATAGCAAAATACTGCGGATGCTGGAAATCCGAAACAACAACAGAAAACGCTGGAAAAACTCAGCAGGCCAGGCAACATCCGTGGAGAGAGAAACAGAGTTAACGTTTCAGGTCTCGACCTGAAACGTTAACTCTGTTTCTCTCTCCACGGATGTTGCCTGGCCTGCTGAGTTTTTCCAGGGAACCCTGTGACCTGCTTTCAGGCCTCTGCCTATAACCACTCAAGCACACTCCTAGGCAGCGAGCAAGAGCAGCCTGGTGAATCTCTTTCTCTGTTCCTTCAAGTGAGCAAATACAAGTCCACCAGTGTAGAAAAAGGGATCTTTGTTGTAGTTTTAAAGGCATTTATTTATGAAATGAACACATCTCGTCTAAAAGCACTGTATCAATGCTGACCTTTCCCAGCACATGGAACTGCTGCCCAAAGCAATCTTTGTTACTGGCAGATTTAGACTGTGTCTGGAAGCGGTGGCAGGCACTGCACCACACCAAGAGATGACATTTTTAACAAGTATTTACAGCTCTTCACAAAGAACTTTTGGACAACAATTAAAATGAAAAGCAAAAAAGGATAACATTCACTGAAAATACTTACTTATGCATGTGCCCCGCCCCAACAATGATCATGATGTAGTAAGAAATTCCACCCTGCACAACAAAATGCAAGGCATACCTAAAAGAATAAATGAACATTACAGTTAACGAAGCTCTAGATGAAATGGAGTCAGCTCTAAACTACAAGTTGGCGGTATAATTATAAATGACACCCAGATACATTCGTTTTTTTTTAAATGCATCATAAAAATCATGCAAAACCAGGCACTTTAATCGTAAAAATAGAATGCAAGGAAGTGTGTGCGTGTGTCCAATAAGAGACTGCATCAAAACCAGTGTTTTCCATACAGACACCACAACTTTTTCCTCAGAAACTTACTGGGTACGATTTGAAACTTATTCAATCTTCACTCGCTTTAAAATACATTTTAAATAAAGAACTGCTCCAGTAGCCACCATTTTGTTACACACCGGACGGAACCTTTGATTTTTCTATAGAGCCATTATTTTCTTTCCTCCCACCCCCTCCTGGTCTTGTTTGCTGACAAGCTCACATCTACCTAGGTTGTTTTATATGGTTAGCACTGAAAGTGACCCACAATAATGCACTGGATATCAGAAGTATATATGGCACTTCAAATCTACAGCTGACCATTGGATTTTTCAAACCAACTGGTTAATTTAGCAACTGGTCTAATTAAGTGGCAGATAATTTTTCCTGCCCCATCAGAATATAACGCACCTGGATTTGGTAGCAATTTTTATGAAAATCACTTCAAGGTTTTATTAAGTAGCTTTTACATGCAACCTGTATGCGGGTTTCAGTGCCCCTTTCCAACATATAATGCTGCATGAAGACTAGAGCATTTCAAATGCTCTCAACTATTCAAGTCACTTGCTAATCCTGGCATTGCCTTTAGCTCACTGTCATTACTTTCAAAACACATCAAAGCACTTTAGCAATCTCTTCCAGTTATACTACTCAGTTAGTTGACAGCACTCAAAGGTCATAGTGTTGTCCTTTAGGCGGAGTGGGGGCAGGGAAATATTCAAGTACTGCAAACTGTTCTATATATGCCGTTTAATTTCATGTTTGCTCATTAGATCGTGGAAAAAGTACAATGATTCACTTTGTTAACATTAAATTCATTTCAGCATAACAGCATTACAAAAATGTAGAACCAATTTTCTCCAAGCACTAGAAAAAAAGGTTTAACAATAAAATGTATTTATTCCATATGTAAATATTAATACAATGCACAATTGTTAAAAAACTTTAGAATACATTATAAACTTACATTGCAACTACAACTGAGACACGTGTTTTAAAAAAAAAATCAATTCTCTTTTCTAAATTTCTTTCCCTCCTCCAAGACACGCCTTCTGCCTGGAGTATGGTTCCCAGTGGTCCTTCACCCTCTTCTGCCAGCCCACACCAACTGACTCCTTGCTGGAGTATATTTCCATAAGCTCTCTAGTACCTCAATCAGCAACTCGTATTGCTTGAGGAGTCCAGACAGCGAGAGTTAGCAGATCATTCAACTTCAAGGGTATCAAAGCCAAGCCTGTCCAGCACCTACACACAGACACTGGATAGGTGATCAAGAGTTGCAGGGCAACGAATTTTCTCCACCAATTGTTTGCACTTCTGCCCATCACCAAACTATCTGAAATCAGCTAACCAAAGATTGAACTTGAGATCTTGTCTATACAGATCAGCTACTCACGACATAATCTCACTGAAAATCAAGTAGCCTTTCTTCACATGAGCCTGGATATTAGTCATCAAGCTATTCTATCAACTTGTGTTGGGGCTTCAGTGTAGACCATACAGTCCAACATGGAGCGAGTGGCACCCACCATTATACAGCCTCTGCTGACCACTCCGACTGTAGTACAAGCTGCCACGGAAGCTCAGACAGCTGCCAACTTAGATCTGGGAGCCAGTGTTGACTGGGGCTTCCAGAGCACCACATCACTCCTGCACTGTGTTCTCGCGCAGATCCAGAGGGGTGCTGAGGTGCAGTCCTAGGAGAGTGGCCTTGGCTCCATGGGAAAGGCACTTGCTATCATCTCAGGATGACAACATGCCTGCTCCTCCGCCAGTGCCCTGGTTAGTGCCACATTGCCAGCTGGGCTAGATTGCCCTGGCCCACACAAGGTCCAGAGCGGCTTGATATCACCCACCAAGACCATCAGAAGTGTCCTCAATAGAAGCTCAGCAGCCTTTCACCTGCCAAGCTGTAACCACTGGGGAAACACTTTGTAGGAACACTAAGATAGGTAAACAAAAAGGAGATTCTTAATTATTCCTGTTAAATATTATATACAGGTGCAATTGTGGGAGGTCCGGACTACATGTAAAACAATGGGATACCCTAGCGGTGGCAGAGCATTGTGGAATGGACCCAGACCTAATGTAAAACAGCAGGGAACACCAGCAGCGGCAGAGCTAAACAAACAGAGGGATAAACATTTTTTTAAAAGTGATGTCAATCAACATAGGTGATGGAGTTGGGGAGCCCGAGGAATTTAAGCCAAGTGCTTAATTTATTATCCACACTAATTTTAATTAAGGGGCTACTTGACTTAATAAAATAGGGTAAAAGGGACAGTCAGCAAGGCAAGGGAACATAGAGGCAGGGAATGAGGAACCGCTGAATCTGGACCTGTCCAACAGGCATGATGTACTTGCTATTTGTGAGGATAAGGAGAAAGGCTGCAGGAAGGACAGCCAAATAGCTAACCAAGGCATAGTGGAGCAGGAGGCAGTTCAAGGTGGCCGGGGCGGGGGGTGGGGGGGGGGGGGATTAGAAAAACGAACAAAATAGTTGTAGTTATAGGGGATTCGATAATTAGGGAGATAAATGGTATCCTCTGCAGTCACGATCAAGAGTCCAGAAGGGTGTGTTGCCAGCCCAGTGCCAGTGTAAGGGATATCTCGAAGCAACTTGAAAAGGCAGCGTGCAGAACCAGTTGTCGTGGTCCATGTCGGAACCAATGACCGATGAACAGGAGGAGACCCTGCTACGGGAGTATCAGAAGCCAAATTTAAAAAAGGAGGAACTCGAAGATGGTAATCTCCAGATTACTACATGAGCCATGTGCTAATTGGCAGAGAGATAAATAGATAAGGAAAGTAAATGTGTGACTGAAAGACAGGTGTGGGAAGAAGGGGGTTCCATTTCATGGGACACTGGTACCAGTACTGGGACAGGAAGGAGCAGTACCACTGGGACGATAAGCACCTGGACAAGCTCCTAGCAGAACAGATAAATAGGTCTGCAGAAAAGGACTTTAAACCAATAAAATGGGGCAGGCTTCAGGTGGAAATAATAGCAAAAATGATAACGACCTAAAGATAAGAAAAAGGGAGGAGAGCAAAGGTCAGACTACAAAAAGTGAAAGATAATATTGAGAGGCTGGCTGTGGGTGGGTAGGCCTGTGGCACTGGCCGCAGAGAGGAGGGAGGGTGGGATCGTGTGGGTGCCGGAGGAGCGGGTTGGGAACGATCAGCAGCCAGAGGAGCACGGGGAGGGGGTTGGGAACGAGCCGGGGGTGGGGGGGGTTCAAGCAATGATCGGGGGGCGGGTCTCCAATTGCAGGGGATGGTTTAGGCAGGGACACTGGATCCAGGACGCAAGTGTAAAGGCACTTACCTCCTGGATCCAGCAGTCCTCGCCTTATTTTAGCTGGCGGGTTTCACGAGGCCTGCAAAACCCGACCAGCTGAAGTTAAATTCAAAATGGAGGTTAAATCAAAGGCTTCCAGGCCTCAATTATATTTAAATGCACGACCTGCCTCCTGGGAGTGGGTTGGCTGCCCGCCCCCTGTCCCGCCTCCGTTAAAACCGGAAGTGGGCAGGTTCTGGTCGGGATTCATTGTTTTAACACCAACTTCCCACCCGATCCAAACCAACCCTTTTTTTTTTTTAGGTCAAAATTCCCCACTTTGGGTAGAATCAAGAAACACCAAAAGATTCAAGACTCTGGTAGCAGTTGCCTACAGACCTCCCTGAAACAGCAAGTCATAAAGGTAGCAAATTTCCAGAGTGTATCCTAGACAGTTGTCTGAAACAGTAGGTTTTAGAACAGACAAGGGAACAGCCCATACTAGATTTAACAATGAGTAACGACCCAGAATTAGTCAACAATATGACGAGTGAGAAGGGAGAGTCACAAACCAAGGTTTTAAACTTGAGGCTAACTTTGAAGGGATGAGACATAAACTGACCACAATAAACTGGGCTGAACGGATATTGGGTAAGCCGACAAACAGCAGCAGGTATTGAAAGTAGTATTTGGCACAATACAAAACCAGTACATACCTTAAAGGCAAACGCTCCACTTGTGTAGTTAGGCAACCATGCTCAACAAATGAGGTAATATACAGTATCAAGCTAAAAAGCATGCTTACACAAATGCAAAGAAAAGTTGAAATCCAGAAGACTGGGAGAACTATAAAAAGCAACAAAGGGATACAAAGAAAGCATTAAGAACTGCAAAAAGGAATGTGGAAAAAAAAACTTGAGATAAAGGCCAACAATAAAAGTTTATGTAAATATATTGAGAAACAGAATGGTTAAGGGAAATGTGGGCCCATTAAAGACTGGCAAAGGGGATATTGCAAGTCAACCTTAAGGAAATGGCAGACTTGTTATATGGATACTTTGCTCCTTCTTCACAGTAGAGGAAGGACAACAAAATACCAGTAGTACAAGGGAAACTAAAAATAAGTGAAGGAAGAACTTATTGGATATTATACAAGTTAATAAATGATAATGGAGAAAATAATGGCACTTAGGATAGACAAATCTCCAGGACCTGATGCCTTTCATCCAAAGGTATTAAAAGGTAGTGAGGAAATTGCAGATGCTCTAGTCAATCTTCCAAAGCTCTTAGATTTGGCAATTGTGCCATTTGATTGAAAAATTGCAAATATCACTCCATTAAAGAAGGGAGGGAGAGAGAAACTAGGTAACTACAGACTTGTCAGTCTAACGTCAATTGTGGGGATGTTAGTAGAATCTGTTATTACGGACAGAGTGACTAAGCACTTGGACAAACTTCAGCTGATCAGAGTCAGCATGAATGTGATGGGCAAGTCATTTCTGACTAATTTAGTTGAATTCTTTTTTAATTTTATATAAAGAGGTCACTAACATGGTGGATAGGGGAGTGTCTACAGGAGTTATTTATATGGACTGCCAGAAGGCATTTGATAAGGTTCAAGAGATTAGCAAAAATGAAGGTGCGCAGAATTGGAAGCAATCTTGCAACATAGGTTGGGAGGGTTGGAGGCAGAGAGTAGAGATAAAGGGAACATTCTCTGGCTGAATGTGAAAATTGGTGCTCACCAAGGATTTGTACCAGGGCCTCAGCTTTTACCATATTTATCAAGGACTTGGAGGAAGGAATCTAGAGTTACCTATCCAAGTTTATAGATGAAACAGTTGCAAGGCACAGTAAATAGTGCAGATGGGAACAGGGGACTACAAAGGGAGTGGGCAAAACAGTGGCAAAATGGAGTTCAATGTGGGGAAATGCGAGGTCATCCACTTTGGATCCAAGAAAAAGAAATCCGAGTATTTTCTAAACTGTGGAGGAGCCAAGAGATTTGGGTGACCATGTACACATAGCACTAAGCACCAGTGGTCACGTACAGCACGCAATCTAAGAGTGTAATGGAATGGTGGCCTTTATCTCAAGGGGTCTGGAATACAAAGGGGAGGAAGTTACGCTTCAGTTCCAGAGAGCCTTGGTCAGAACCCATCTGGAGCACTGCGGTCAGTTCTGGGCACCGCATCACAAGGAGATATTGGCCTTGGAGGAGGTGCAGTGAAGATTCACCAGAATGATACTGGGGCTTAAAGTATGAGGACAGGCTGCATAAACATGGCTTGCAACCCCTTGAGTATAGAAGATTGAGGGGTGATCTAATCAAGGTGTTTAAAAATGATAAAGGGATTCTATAGGGCAGATAAAGAAACTATTTCCTCTGGTGGGGTGAATCCAGAAAATTAGAGACAGGCCATTCAGGAGTTAAATAAGGATGCACTTCACACTAGTAGAAATCTGGAATTCTCTCTCCCCCCCCCCCCCAAAAGTCTGTGGATGATGGGTCAACTGAAACTCAAGAGAGATCAATAGATGTGTGTTAGGTAAGAGTATTAAGTGACATGGATAAAAGTCAGGTAAATGGGGTTGAGGTATAGATCAGCCATATTCCAACTGAATGGCAGAACAGGCCCGAAGGGCTGAATGACTAATACTCATTCCCAAGTTCCTAATTGAGTTGTGGGGTTCATTTTTTCTTCTGGATTTTGTGTTGGTGTTAATATTTGTAGTGAAGCGAGGGCATGACCCATAAGGCTGAACTAAAGAAAGGCAATCAGGATGATGGTAGTATGGACGGTAGTGATAAGGACTGTGTGACTGTTACTGTATCGGGAATGGAGAGATGGTTCACATGAAGCACCCTTGGACAAGTTGCTCTTCAAGAGCCGATAGCTAGGGGCACTGGTGGTAAATGCTGCTCATGCTCCTCCTCCTGCACTTCTTGCTGCCCAGGTGGTGGCAAGGGCTGGTCCCCAGGTGGTGGCAAGGGTTGGTCTCTCATTACCGCAAAGTTATTCAGCATGAAGCACATAACCAGATATCTGGATACACAATCAGGGCTGTACAGCAAAGCACTTCCCCAAAAAGGTCCAGGTAGTGGAATAGTTGCTTGATCACACCTATGGTATGCTCGAAGATATTTCAGGAGGCACGATGGCCTATTTTTTGTAAGCCATCTCTGCAGCGGTGTCTGGGTTCCTGACAGGAGTCATTAGACATGTCTGAAGAGGATACTCCTTGTCTCCCAATAGCCACCTGTGACCCAACAGCCTAGTTGGAATAAAACAGCAGAGATAACTGGCGCACGATGAAAGCACCAGGAAACCAGGCACAGACTTGCATTACGTGCTGCGTGGGGTTGTAAACAAGCTGGACATTGAGAGAACAAAATCCTTTTCTATTCAGCCTAGTGCTCTTTTATCCAGCTACGCTGTCCATTGGGAAAGTGATGTAGGTGTTCCTCCTAGTGTAGAAGCCTTGGTGACCTCTCAGATATAGCAGTGCACAGCAAACTGGGAGATCAATGGGCAAGAACATGGCAAATTGAATATGTGGGGAAATGTGAAGTTATCCACTTTGGTAGGAAAAAATAGAAAAGCAGAGTATTTTTAAAAATGGTGAGAGATTGGGAAATGTTGGTGTTCAGAGGGACCTGGGTGTCCTTGTACACGAATCACTAAAAGTTAACATGCAGGTACAGCAAGCAATCAGGAAAGCAAATGGTATGTTGGCCTTTATTACAAGAGGATTTGAGTATAAGAGTAAAGATGTCTTACTGCAATTATATAGGGCCCTGGTGAGACCACATCTGGAGTATTGTGCACAGCTTTGTTCTCCTTACCTAAGGAAGGATATACTTGCCATAGAGGGAGTGCAACAAAGGTTCACCAGACTGATTCCTGGGATTGGGGGGGAGGTGGGGGCAGAGATGGGGATTGTCCTGAGAGAGCAAGTAGACTAGGCCTATATTCTCTGGAGTTTAGAAGAATGAGAGGTGATCTCATTGAAACATACAAAATTCTTACAGGGCTCGACAGGGTAGATGCAGGGAGGATGTTTCCCCTGGCTGGGGAGTCTAGAACCAGGGGTCACAGTCTCAGAATAAGGGGTCGGCCATTTAGAACTAAGATGAGGAGAAATTTCTTCACTCAGAGGGTGGTGAATCTTTGGAATTCTCTACCCCAGAGGGCTGTGGAGGCTCAGTCGTTGAGTATATTCAAAGCAGAAATCGATAGGTTTTTGGATATTAAAGGGAATCAAGGGATATGCTGAATGGCCTACTCCTGCTTCTATTTCTTATGCCCTTATGTTCTCTCTCTAATCCTGCTGCCTTCCTGCTATGTCCTGATATTAACCTGCTCCTTTGAGCAAGGCGAGCAGGACACCTGCCCCAAGCTAGCCAGCTCTTGTTTAATTATGCAGATTGTGAAGTCATCTGCAATTTTAGTTGGGGGCCTGAGCGAGGGATCAGTGACAGCTTCCCTGACAGGCCAGAACTTCCGGGGAGGAGGATTGCGGGCCAGAAGATGCCCATGCAGGCAAGTCTTTTAATTTTTTTTTGACATAAGGTGTCCTTGTGGGCCAGAAGGAGGAGTGCTCCTCCAGGCCCCACAAGGAAGTCTAGGGCCTCCCTTGCCATGGGCTCCCACTACTCCCCCGATTGCTTCCCCATCCCGCTTTGAAGCTCATGTGCCTGCCCTCCCTTTAAAATCAAAGTCTAAAATGTTCTTTAGCAGCTCACTAAAACTACCATGTTAATACATACAAATTGTGATTGATCAGATTGATGTGTCTTTGGGGGTTTCTCAGGCACCATAAAACAGAAAACTTAGGTGGAAATGAATTGCTGGAAGTGACTATGGCTGTTGCTTGGGTCTGTCACTTAACACAAGGTGTTGCCCCATTGTAATCAATTCGTCCTGTAATATATTTACAGTGCCACTTATATGCACAATACCTTTGGAATCATGAGCAATCACCTTTTTAAATAAATAATAGATAATTTAGCAGATCGTCCATGGTGTTGTTCACCGAGTCAGTGGATACACAGTTTTGCCAGTCTTGTGACCACGATGGCTCCCCCGTCCCACACTGAAAACAGCCCATGCTGCCATCATTGCGTACTCACACTGATATGGATGGAAAATTAGGGAAAAAAAACACTAAGCTGGTTTAAAATTACCAAGTGAAAAGTGTCTTGACAAATTAAGCCAATTTACGAGTTATTATAATTTAATTACTAAGTGTTTGTAAAGGATTCATGCTGTTCCTCAGCCCAGAGAGAACACAGGAGGAAAGAAACAAACAACTTGTATAGCGCCTTTAACGTAGTAAAATGTCCCGCTTCACAGGAGCGTTAGCAAAATTTGACACCGAGCCATTGGGACGTGTGACCAAAAGCTTCAAACAGGAGCAGAGAGGTGCAGAGGTTTATGGAGGGAATTCCAGACCTTAGGGTGGAGCGCAGAGGGTTCATAGAAAGATACAACACAGAAATAGGCCATTCGGTCCATCGTGCCTGCTCTTTGGTAGAGCTATCCAATTAATCCCACTCCCCTGCTCTTTCCCCACAGCCCTATAATTTTTTTCCTTCAAGTATTTATCCAATTCTCTTTTGAATGTTACTATTGAATCTGCTTCCACTGCCCTTTCAGGCAGTGAATTCCAGATCACAACACACTAATAAAATGTTTCCACATCTGGTTCTTTTGCCAATCACCTTAAATCTCTGTCCTCTGGTTACTGACCCTTCAGTCATTGGAAACAGTTTCTCCTTAATTACTCCATCAAAACCAGTCATGACTTTGAACACCTCCATCAAATCTCCTCTTAACCTTCTCTGCTCCAAGGACAACAACCCCATCTTCTCCACGTATCTGAAGTCCCTCATCCCTGGAACCATTCTAGTAAATCTCTTCTGCACCCTCTCGAAGGCCTTCACATCCTTCCTAAAGTGCGGTGCCCAGAATTGGACACAATGCTCCAGCTGAGGCCTAACCAGTGTTTTATAAAGATTTAGCATAACTTCCTTGCTTTTGTACTCTATTCTTCTATTAATAAAGCCAAGGATCCCATATGCTTTTTAAAAAAAAGCCTGCTCAACCTGTCCTGCCATCTTCAAAAATGTGTGCACATACATTTATTTTATATTGCTTCTCCTCATTCTTCCTACCAAAATGTATCACTTCACACTTTAAATTTCATCTGCCATGTGTCTGCCCATTTTACCAGTATGTCCTCCTGAAGTCTGTTACTATCCTCCTCATTGTTTACTACATTTCCGAATTTCGTATCATCTGCAAACTTTGAAATTATGCCCTGTATACTCAAGTCCAGGTCATTAATATATATCAAAGAGCAGAGGTCCTAATACCGACCTCTGGGGACCACCACTGTATACCTCCCTCCCGTCTGAAAAACAACCACTACTCTGTTCTGTCCCTTAGCCAATTTTGTAGCCATGCTGCCAGTGTCCCTTCAATCCCATGGGCTTTAATTTTGCTAATAAGCCTATTGTGTGGTACTTTGTTAAATGCCTTTTGAAAGTCCATATCCATATCAATGGCATTACCCTCAACCACCCTGTCACTTCATCAAAAAACAATTTGCCTTTAACAAATCCGTGCTGACTTTCACTTATTAGCCTATACTTTTCCAAATGCCAATTAATTTTGTCCAGATTATTGTCTCCAGTTTTCCCCACCACTGACGTTAGGCGGACTTCGCCTGCATTTCTCAGGTTTATCTGTCGCCCTTTTTTTTTTTAAGCAGGAGGTAACATTTGCAATCCTCCAGTCCTCTGGCACCACCCTCATATCCAAGGAGTATTGTAGGGCTGGAGGCAGTTACAGAGATAGGGAGGGGCGAGGCTATGGAGAGATGTGAAAACAATGATGAGAATTATTTAAAAACCGAGGCGTTGCCAGAACGGAAGCCAATGTAGGTCAGCGAGCACAGGAGTGATGGGGGAACAGGACTTTGTGCAAGTTAGGATACGGGCAGCAGAAATTTGGATGAGTTCAAGTTTAGGGAGGGTGGAAGATGGGAGGCCGTCCAGGAGAGAATTGGAATAGTCAAGTCTAAAGGTAACAAAGGCATGGATGAGGGTTCCAGCAGCAGATGAGCTGAGGCAGGGGTGGAGACGGTTGATATTACCAAGGTGGATGTAGGCAGTCTTGGTGATGGGTGATATGGCGTCGGAAGCTCATCGCAGGGTCAAATAGGACGCCAAGGTTGGGAACGGTCTGGTTCAACCTCAGAGTGGCCAGGGAGAAGGCTGCAGTTGTGGGCTAGGGAACAGAGTTCGTGGCGAGGACCAAAGACACCAGTTAGGTGCGGAACAAGTAAATTGTGGTACTCAGTTGTCCAGAGTATCAAGACTGGATTAAAACATGAAAATCAAGCGCAAGAACTTTGTGCCCTGCAAGTGACAAGCACACCACCCACCCTTGCCCCACACAAAACTCATGATGTGGCACTTAAGTCATACAGATCAGTGAAATCCCAGGTTCAATCCTTAATCTGTGGTAAATTGGCAAATCTCAGAAGAAGCAGTCATGCACTATATTAGATCTCAGCATCAAAGGAAGGAAAAAGAAACAAAATTCCTACCCCTGCTGGAAGTACACATACAGAGGTGTTGAATAAAAACAGGATCAGGCTGAGCTGTAAATGACCCCTATAGTGTAAAAGGCAAGAAATACGGTCCAGTTTCACATATGAAGAACTGCCATTTGGATGAAGGTCAAAGGGTCGGCTGTTAGCAGCCATGGAACCATAATCAGCATAAGAGATCAAACTGGAAAAAAAAACACCCCACATTATTCAAACTTTAAAACTTAATGCAATACTCACCACCCAAAGCAGAACAATGCAAGGTAAAGTCCCAGAAGCGTGGCAACAGCATGCCTGGCATAGCTGCTAGTTTTACTTGGGTGAAGATAAAGTCGAAACCATACACTTGCTAGCAAAGCAAACAACTGGCACACTACAAAATTCACCTAGAAAGAGAAAATGTAGTTGTTATAGTGCCATTAAAAAAAAATTAAATCAGAATACATCTCAAAATTACAAAAATCAATTAAAAATAAAACTGATTAGCAGCCAATTCCACTGGTTTAAATCCACATGGTCAAACTGCAAACTCTTGGGACACTCGGGGAAGCCCCAGGTTATCAGTTGATCAGATTTATGAACTTTTTCCAATATTTGTTGGCTCAGTATTTCTGTTCCTGTGTAGTAATGAAAAGCATTTTCTTCAATGATAGCTCTGTTTTGCTTTGACACGGTCTTTCAAACATGATGCTCCTGGAGGTGAAAGGGGTCCCCGCACAGAAAGGTTGGAAAACCATTGTTTAAGCAAGCAAAACCATACCAACGGCAATACAGGAAGTCTAAAATTGCAGTGGATTGTCAAGGCTGCCTGGTTTAATCACTGCAGGAACTTCTGCACTGCAGGAACTTTGATGCAATTACTGAACACAATAGCAAGTTCCTCACATAGATTTCTTTCTGTATCAAGTCATTTCTGATAACATTCCAAGTCCACATTTCTATTTGCACTTAAATTGGTTGATTTGGATGATTATCTATTGTAATTAAGAATAACATTCATTGTCTAGTAGGTAGTGAAAGCCTACTATACACTATCCATAATTTGGCACAGAAGGAGCCATCTCACTCAGACAGCACTAAATATTATTGGGGGGAGAGGAGGGGGGGGGGGGGGGGGGGAACAGAACTCACGCTGGTAGGGCTTATACTGCCGAGATAGAGATCTTGGTCCCATTTCTATTCCAGGTAATCCTCTGTCTTAACTGAGTGCTCTCAGACAGTTTATTTTGAGGGAAGGGATAGGTCTTAATGCCTCATTTTGAAGAACAAAAATTCAAGAGTTTATTTTCTCACTTAACTATATTTACAGTACAAAACACAAAAACTAAAGGAAAACACATAGCATTCCATTTAATATAAATAATCCTTGGATTTCTTGCTCAAGTTAAAAGCTTTTGCCCAGTTCCCTGATGGCTTAGTGGGTTAAAAGCAGACGTGGTGGGGTACTAAGCTCGATTGACCAAAATGTTTCAGATTTCATTCCCACTATCTATGCTGGGCAAACTGCTCCCAACCCTGGCAACAGTAGTTTTGCTAGAGTTTGCCTCCATATCCATGGGCTGGAGAAATGAGTCTGTGGCAGATGATGGGAAAGTTTAAAAAACAGCCCAGGGCTCCCATTGGCAATTGCAATTTTATGACTGCTGCTAAAACAGTCCAAGTGCCAAATTTAAACCGGATCAGGCTCTGCTCTAATGCACACCATAGCCAACTAGCCCGCCAAACCTTACTGCTCTAGACTCACAAGAATGGTCACTTGGGCTAGGTATTGGAGAACTGCACACATCCAAGAGTCTCTGCTTCCAGGAGAGAAAATTGGTTAGGGAAAACGAAGAGACATTTGAACCTGTTGTTGCCCCCAAATCCTCACCATCTTTCCTTCAACTACTTTTTGTTTTAGGGATCTCTCCCTTAAGGTTTTCCACTCATGCCACAGTACCGCAATAGCCCTGAACCAAAAAGTCACAAACATTCTCAGTGCCCATCATCATTCGGTCAACCACACCATGCACCACCAACATTTATCCTCCATTGTCCACTTTGGTGGAACTGCCCTCGCTGGGTCCCACTGTAAGCTATCCAGTCAGTCAGAATATCTGCAGCAATGGCTTCTCTTGTCCTTCCCCCCACACCCATTAAATCAGGAGTCCCCCCTAAGGGTCTATCCTTAGCCCCTTCTTCACCACCTCGTTCGATGGTTCCACTGCCTGCGTTGTCAGACTGCTTAGTTAACATCCAGTCTTGATGAGCTGCAATTTCCTGCAGTTAAACATTGGAAAGAGCAAATCCATTGCTGTCGGACCTCACCACAAACTGCATACCCTTGCCATTAATTCCATCTTCTTCAGCCACCTTAAGTTTTAAGGTAACTTTGTCTCGCTTACAGCCCATTCCCCATCACTTCTGTTAACTGCTGAGCTTATGACTGTCCTACTAGTTTTTCAGCTTTATTTTGCTACTGTGGGGATCCTGGCCTAAAATTCACTCTCCTGGGCCGAAGTCTACATCTCACCGCTTCCGGATCTTGGGTGACCCCAAACCTCCCCACCGTTTTTCCGCACCACGATCAATTCTGCACAACTCCTGATTCTTCATTTCTATGGAAATACCTCCAGCAGAGCACCTCAAATACGCTACGCTTCAAAATAGCTTCGAGACTACCTTGCCCTCCACACCCGTCTCTAACCTGGACATTGTTTAAGCTCATTGATGCTCCAAGCTGATTCCATGCTATCTACATAACTTCATCCCACCACGGGACCTCTGACTTTAACTTTGCACTCTCTCTTATTGTCTCCTCTCTGTTCTCCATTTATTACCAGTACATATCTATCCTAATCTTGCTATGTAACCATGCCTTTATAACCGGAGTTTGTGTGTCCATTCACCTGCACGTTTTGGCTGCCACTCCAGATCTGAGCCCATCACTTCTATTTTCCTTCCTTTCTCTTTACCCCTCTCTCCTGTAGTCACGCCCAATGTACCCGTTAAGCTGCACGGCCGCGCAGCGGTCTGGAGGTGCCGCGCAGGCCGGTCACCGGCTTTTGAATGGAAAACACGTGTATGTGCAGACAGTTGAATGAGCCGCGCACCCAAAAAAAAGGAAACATTGATCACGCCTCCTTTCATTTCTCACCTCATGTACTCTGCACCTCCCGCCAAATCCCTTCCTACTCCCATCCCAGGTTCGACTCCTTCTTGGATAAGCCTATAGCTTTCCTGTGTGCCTCTCTCGGCATCCACCGAAGGGCCCATCAAGGCACTCATTGCTGCCTCAATACAAGTAGCAACCCCAACTGCCATTCACCCACTGACCCCATGGACTCTGTCAGTGGTTCAGTTATTACCAACCCCTCCACATTTCCATCCAGAATGTCCATGCACTTGTGAACAAGGCCCTTGCCAACCATGACCTTATTATGGATTAAAAAACAGAAAATGCTGGAAATACTCAGCAAGTCAGGCAGCATCTGTGGAGAGAGAAACAGAGTTAACGTCAACTCTGTTTCTCTCTCCACAGATGCTGCCTGACCTGCTGAGTATTTCCAGCATTTTCTGTTTTGATTTCAGATTTCCAGCATCTGCAGTATTTTGCTTTTGTATCTCATTATGGATGATTGAATCAACATTATGGCCTGGAGGGAAACTTGGCTGACTGGTGAAAACATCTTCTCTCTTAAAGACTCACCGGCTGGCTGTGCCTTTCACCACTTGTCCCGTCCAGACCTCCGCAGTGGTGGTGTGGCCCTTATCACCAAATCACACCTTGGTCTGTCACCTTCTCCTCTGAGCATCTCACTCTGTTCTACCCCTTTCACTTGTCCTTTAAAATCCTCATTCTCTACTGCCCACCCAAGTTCCACGCCAAATTTCTCACCGAGATGTCTTCACTGCTTTCCTCCCTCACACTCTGCACCGAGTGACCCCTCATCCTTGGTGATTTCAATCTCCTTCTCAACTCATCATGCCATCTCTCCAGAGTTCACTGCCCTCCCATCACCCCTTAATTTCTGCTTGCCTATAAACTCGCCTACCCATATTCACGGCCACCCCCTCGACCTTGGCATCTCACGTGGCGCCTCTACTCCCATCATGTCAATCACAGATAAGGCCATTTCTGATCACTTCCTTGTATCCCCTCTCCCAACCCCACTTATTTCTGTGTCCACCCAAGACACTTACAAATTTACAACTATCTAGCCTTTGGCCCTTCATTCACCACGACATTGAAGCAGCTACTGATCTGCGCAATCACACCCTCAACTCCACCTTTGATGCCCTTGTCCCCATTAAAACCATTTCACGCTCACCCTGGCCGTTCCCCCTGGTTCAGCCCTCATCTCTGCTCCCTCAAGTCCAAGAGGCACAGGCTTGAACATTTATGGCTAACAACTGGTTTAGCCATTCACCTCCAGATCTGGCTGGACCACATCAAGCACCATTGGGTCCTGCTCTCCTCTGCCAAAACTGCTCTTGATCATCCAGAAATGCAAAGATAACCCCTGGCTTCTCTTCTCCACTACAAACCATCTTCTTAAACCCCTCTCCCCTGCCCCCTCCACCAAGTGCGAGGAGCTCATGGACTTTGTCATTAAAAATTGAGACCATCCGTTCAGCTGCCTCTGCCGCTTCCCTCTCGTCCCCTAACCCAACTTCCCTCAAGGTTCCCCCTGCCCTAGCCCTGAACTCGCATCTTTCTCTTGTTTCCCCTTCGAACTCATCTTGTCCACGAGACCCACCTCCTGCTCCTTCCAACCTATTTCCACCAGACTGCTGAACACCCAACTTCCTTTCCTAGGCCCCAGGTTAGTCGATATTGGCAGCGGTTCCGTCTTCTCAAGTACGGTCCCACTCCCCATCAAACCTGCAGTCAGCACCCCGCCTCCTCAGAAAACCCACCCTTGACCACACTGTCCTTCGAAACTACTGCCCCATCTCCAACCTCCCGTTCCGCTCCAAAGTCCTTGAACATGTAGTCGCCTCCCAAATCCGTGCCATCATTGAATCACTCCAATCAGGTTTCCGCCTCGCCACAGTACTAAAATGGCTCTTATCAAAGTCACAAATTACATCCTATGTGACTGTGACAAAGGTAAACTATCCCTCCTCGTCCGTCTCAACCTATCTGCAGCCTTTGACACCCACCACCCTCCTCCAAAACCTCTCCGTCATTCAGCTGGGTGGGACGGCCCTTGCCTGGTTCTATTCTTACCTATCTGGTCGTAGCCAAAGAATCACCTGCAATGGTTTTGCTTTCCACTCCCGCATCATTACCTCTGGAGTCCCCCAAGGACCTAGCCTTGGCCCCCTCCTATTTCTCATCTGCATGCTGCCCCTCAGTAGTATCTGAAAGCACACGTCAGGTTCCACATGTACGCTGATGGCACCCAGCTCTACCTCACCACCACACTGCTGCCTCCGATTTGTCACACTGCTTGTCTGACATCCTGTATTGGATGAGCAGAAATTTCCTTCAACGAAATATTGGGAAGATCAAGGCTAATGGCCTAGAATTTGCTGCAGCAAGGCATCAGCAGTTAGGTAGAGTTTCCCCTGCACCCTTCAGCTCTAAACATTTTTGCCCACAAAGTTGCTGAAAGTGCAAGCTGACAATGGCACGGGGGGGGGGGGGGGGGGGTGTGGAGAGAAGAGAGAAACAGGGCATCTGGGACCCAAGAAAACATGGGAACCAACAGGGTACCTCCTTAACCACTTGAGATTTAAAGATTAGAAAATAAACAGCAGATGGACTGAGAAAGAGGGTGAATTAAATGTCAAATCAGGTTCAGAAAGAGAAAAAGATGGGGAAAAAAATTGGATTAAGAGAAACAAAAGATTTTTAAAAGTGACGTTTTAAAATCTACCCGAAAAATTCAAAACCTAAAGGAATGAGACTCCACATTTGTAATCGTTAATTTTCAGTGTCACAGAGGTTGATTGGCAGTAATCAACAATGAAATGCAAGTTGCTGTTCCGTTCTTTACATCCAAGCTACTTGCATTTGAAAGTGTTGTATTTACATTTATTTCAATTACTCGCTCTATGGCAAGGATATACTTCATGATGCGGAGATGCCGGTGTTGGACCGGGGTGGACAAAATTGAGAGGTCGCACAACACCAGGTTATAGTCCAACAGTTTTATTTGAAATCACAAGCTTTCGGAGCTATCGATTGCTCCTTCCCTGGGGAAGGAGCAATCGATAGCTCCGAAAGCTTGTGATTTCAAATAAAACTGTTGGACTATAACCTGGTGTTGTGCGACCTCTCAAGGATATACTTGCCAGAGAGAGTGTGCAGCGAAGGCTCACCAGACTGATTCCTGGGATGGCAGGACTGTCGTATGAGGAGAGATTGGGTCGACTAGGCCTGTATTCATTAGATACGTCGAGGGCATCCTGAAACCCATCGTACAGGGAACCCCCAGCTTCTGCCGCGACACCACAGACTTCTTACAGAAACTCAGCACCCACGGACCAGTTGAACCAGGAACACTCCTCGCCACGATGGACGTATCGGCACTCTACACCAGTATCCCCCACGATGACGGCATCGCTGCGACAGCCTCGGTACTCAACACCAACAGCCAATCTCCAGACGCCATCCTACAACTCATCCGCTTCATCCTTGACCACAATGTCTTCACCTTCGACAACCATTTTTTTACCCAAACACACGGAACAGCCATGGGGACCAAATTCGCACCCCGATACGCCAACATCTTCATGCACAAGTTCGAGCAAGACTTCTTCGCTGCACAGGACCTCCAGCCAACGCTGTACACCAGATACATAGACGACATCTTCTTCCTTTGGACCCATGGCGAAGGATCACTGAAAAGACTACACGATAACATCAACAAGTTCCATCCCACCATCAAACTCACCATGGACTACTCCTCAGAATCAGTTTCATTCCTGGACACACGAATCTCCATCAAAAACGGACACCTCAGCACTTCACTCTACCGCAAGCCCACGGACAACCTCACGATGCTCCACTTCTCCAGCTTCCACCCTAACCACGTTAAAGAAGCCATCCCCTATGGACAAGCCCTGCGAATACACAGGATCTGCTCAGACGAGGAGGAACGCGATGGACACCTACGGACGCTGAAAAACGCCCGCGTAAGAACGGGATATGACGCTCGACTCATCGATCGACAGTTCCGAATGGGCCACAGCGAAAAATCGCATAGACCTCCTCAGAAGGCAAACACGGGACACAACCAACAGGGTACCCTACGTCGTCCAGTACTTCCCCGGAACGGAGAAACTACGCCATGTTCTTCGCAGCCTTCAACATGTCATCGATGACGAACACCTCGCTAAGGCCATCCCCACGCCTCCACTACTTGCCTTCAAACAGCCGCCTAACCTCAGAAGTACCATCGTTCGCAGCAAATTACCCAGCTTTCAGGATAACAGCGACCACGACACCACACAACCCTGCCACGGCAACCTCTGCAAGACATGCCAGATCATCAACACAGATACCATCATCACACGTGAGGACACTACCCACCAGGTACATACTCATGTGACTCGGCCAACGTTGTCTACCTCATACGTTGCAGGAAAGAATGCACCGCGGCATGGTACATCGGCGAGACCATGCAGACACTGAGACAATGTATGAATGGACACCGCGCAACAATCGCCAGGCAGGATTGTTACCTCCCAGTCGGGGAACACTTCAGCAGTCAAGGACATTCAGCCTCGGATCTGCGGGTAAGCATTCTCCAAGGCGGCCTTAGAGACACATGACAACGCAAAATCATCGAGCAGAAACTGATAGCCAAGTTCTGCACTCATAAGGACGGCCTCAACCGGGATCTTGGGTTTATGTCACGATACATGACGTAGAGTCATCCAGACTCGAGTCGTCGTTGGCTTGTTCACAGATGTGATTCCCAGTAAAAAAGTAAAAATTTTAAAGTTTATCGTTTTCCATACCGACTGCAGCTTTTGACACATTAGACCCCCTGTAACCCCACCTCATTGTCTCAGTTGTATCTTGCTATGTCTTTGATGTGGTGCCTTCCTGGCTGACCTGATTGTTTATCTGCCGAGATGTGACAAAAGGCAGTCAGGAGGATTAAATGTGGTCGTCTGCCATTGTAAATTACACATGCATTGTTCTCTATCTATATATGCTTTGTCGATTTTGTATTCCTTTACTTCACCTGACGAAGGAGCAGCCGCTCCGAAAGCTTGTGATTTCAAATATAACTGTTGAACTATAACCTGGTGTTGTGCGACTTCTCACTTGTATTCACTAGAGTTTAGAAGAATGAAAAGGGGATCTCCTTGAAACATCTAAAATTCTGACAGGGCTAGATAGACTGGATGCAGGAAGGATGTTTCCCCTGGCTGGGGGGTCTAGAACTAGGGGTCACAGTCTCAGGATACGGGGTAGGACAGTTAGGACTGAGATGAGAAATTTCTTCACTCAGGAGGGTGGTGAACCTGTGGAATTCTCTACCACAGAAGGTCGTGGAGGCCAAGTCACTGAATATATTTAAGAAGGAGATAGATAGATTTCTAGACACAAAAGGCATCAAGGGGTATGGGGAGAGAGCAGGAATATGGTATTGAGATAGAGGATCAGCCATGATCATATTGAATAGTGGAGCAGGCTCAAAGGGCCGAATGGCCTACTCCTGCTCTTATTTTTCTATGTTTCTAATGATCAGGTTAGTAAAAGGGTACATGCACTACTAGTTACTAGCCCTAAATATCTGAGGTGGGTTTAGATTGTATCTATTGCACAATTACAGCACCTTCATGACGTTGAATGCACGTCAATGGTGGGGCAGACAGTGAAATGCTGTTTTCGCGAAGCTAACAGAGTGGCACAACTCGGACAGCTAAGTTTTGGATATTCAAATTTAACCGCGCATCTGCCCCGCGCTGAAGTTGCACCATTTACGCATAAATAATGGCGAGCGCCATTAGCCTCAGGCTTATTTTGACAGCAAATTCAGGCCCATTGTCTTTGGTCCCCGCCACAAACACCGTTCTCTAACCACCGACCACATCCATCTCCCTGGCCACTGTTTGAGGCTGAACCAGACAGTTTGCAACCTTGGCGGCCTATTTTGACCCGGAGCCGAGCTACTGACCCCACAATCCTCTCCATCATCCATAAGGTATCCTACATTACACAGTGACTACACTTCAAAAGTACTTCATTGGCTGTAAAGCACTTTGGGACGTCTTGAGGTCATGCAAGGCACTATATAAATGCAAGTCTTTCTATCACCAAGACCACCTAGTTCCTCCTCCGTAACATCGCCCAACGTCACCCCTGCCTCAGCAACTCTCATCCATGTCTTGGTTACCTCTAGATTCAACTATTCAAATTCTCTCCCAGTCAGCCTCCCACCTTGCACCCTCCGTAAAATTGAGCTCAATCAAATTTCTGAGGCCCGTATCCTAACTCACACCAAGTTCCTTTCACCCATCACCCGTGTTCACTGACTTACACTGGCTTCCGGTCCTTGTTTTTAAACTCCCTCCATGGCCTTACTCCTCCCTACGTCTGTAACCTCCTCCAGCTGTACAACGCTCCGCAATCTCTGCGCTCCTTCAATTCTGGCCTCTTGTGCATCCTTGATTTTAATTGCCCCAACATTGGTGGCTGCGCCTTCAGCTGTCTTGGGCCCAAGCTCTGGAATTCCCTCCCTAAACCTCTCCGCCTCTTCAAGATGCTCCTTAAAACCTACCTCTGACCAAGCTTTTGGTCACCCGTCCTAATATCTCCTTATGTGGCTCAGTGTCAAATTTTGTTTGATAACGCTCCACTGAAGCATCTTGGGATGTTTTACTACATTAAAGGTGTGATAAATGTAAGTTGTCTCTGGCAAAACCAGATTTTTATTTCTTGCCCATACCTCAGCTCATCTGCTGCCAAAACCCTCATCCATGGCTTGGTCAGCTCCAGACTTGACTATTCCAATGCTCCCCTGGCCAGCCAACCATTCTCCATGAACAGGAGCTCACCCAAATCTCTGCTGCCCTATCCTAACTCACACCAGCAGGGAGGTTATGATGGAGCTGTACAAAACGCTAGTTAGGCCACAGCTGGAATACGGTGTGCAATTCTGGTCGCCACACTATAGGAAGGATGTGATTGCATTGGAGAGGGTGCAGAGGAGATTCACCAGGATGTTACCTGGGCTGGAGCGCTTCAGCTATGAAGAGAGACTGGACAGGCTGGGGTTGTTTTCCTTAGAGCAGAGAAGGCTGAAGGGGGACCTGATTGAGGTGTACAGAATTATATGGGGCATAGATAGAAAGGAACTTTTCCCCTTAGTAGAGGGGTCAATAACCAGGGGGCATAGTTTCAAGATAAGGGGCAGGAGGTTTAGAGGGGATTTCAGGAAAAACTCTCACCCAGAGGGTGGTTGGAATCTGGAACTCACTGCCTGAAAGGGTGGTAGAGGCAGGAACCCTCAACATTCAAGAAGCATTTAGATGAGCACTTGAAATGCCATAGCATACAAGGCTACGGACCAAGTGCTGGAAAATGGGATTCGAATAGACAGGGCTTGATGGCCGGCGCAAACACGGTGGGCCGAAGGGTCTCTTTCTGTGCTGTATAACTCTGACTACAACCATGTCCTGCTTGCCCAAGGATCGACATTGGCGCTTGATTCCCAACACCTCAAATTGAAAATCATCCTCGTGTTTAAATCCCTTCACAGTCTCGCCCTCGCTATCTCTGCAACCACTACCAGCCCTACAATCCCCATCAAAATTCGCCATTCCGCTGACTGGCTCCTTATGCATCCCCTACTCTTCATCCCACATTTGGCAGCAGTGCTTTCAGCCACCTGGTCCCACAATCTGGAATTCCCTTCCTAAACTTCACCACCCCCTCCCCTCCTTTAAGACCTCCTTGGCAAGCTTTTGATCAACCACTAACTATATCCTGCGTTGGCACAGCCTCAATTTTCTGATTATGCCCGTGAAGTGCTTTGGGTTTTTATTAACGCTAGATAAATGCAATAAAAACAGAAAATGCTGGAAATACTCAGGTCAGGCAGCATCTGTGAAGAGAGAAACAGAGTTAACGTTTCAGGTCAATGACCTGACGAAAGATCGACCTGAAACGTTAACTTTGTTCCTGTCCACAGATGCTGCCTGACCTGCTGAGTATTTCCAGCATTTTCTGTTCAGATTTCAAGCATCCGCAGTATTTTGCTTTTGTACTGGATAAATGCTCGCTGTTATTTAGGCTAAAGCAAACTGGAAAGTAGGGTTGTAATGTAACTGCGGAGGAAGTAAAAAAGCCATTACGAAACCTAAATATTCACAAGGAAACTACTCAGCAAAAAAAAGTGTTAAATAGGACAAAAAGGTTATCAGACCCAGATGGTGATAGCCCAGAATATTGAAGGTTGAGGAAAACAATTAGAGACACTGAAAATAGATTGAAAAATAGTTAAGAAATCCATTTTACATGACACTGTATTCAGTTTTAGATTATTTCTGTAAGTTAAAAAAAGGGAAGACTCAAAAAATAAAGGGCTGAAAAAATGTGTACAGAGGTTGTGCGCAGCCTGCTTTTAGGCCAGCTGATTCACTTTATCGTCCCCAATTGGAAACTCAGTCATATTCCCAGGTCTTTCTAATGCAAACATCCGCACTGTGCGCGCAACTTGGGAGCATACAGGCCTAGCACATTTTGATATGGGATGGTACCGAAAATGGGTACAGAGTCATGTGTGCAAAAGGCTATGGATTAGCACATTTTAGAAATAGTATAAAAGAAATGAGATCATAACCTCAAGGCAGGGGGGGAAGTGGGGAATGAAGTCAGAAGGAGAAAGCCAAGCTCGGCTGGCTGTAACCGAATATTCTTCTACAACGCAACTTATGTAACCTCAGATGTTGGTCATGATTATGTGCAACATTTAATCTTTAATAAATCTGCAAACTTTTTTGATGTGTTTGAACTCACTATTAATGTAGACGCAGGACTGCAGTCTTTTTGTATCTATACTGAAACAAAAACACATTCCTAACACCCAGTAACAAATTTTGCAGCTTTACGCTAATTATTGTGTCTTTGGTCTCAACATCTCTCCTATAAAAAGGAGACCGCATGTCCTCTACGATCTGGCACGCAACTTTACTTCCAGCTAAGAGTTAAGCAATAGCGTGACCTGGGAATCGTAACAATAGGCCCCTCTGTGTGTACTGGATTCTCTGATCTCTTACATGCTGCCACATGCATTCTCCTGCTTTTTCAGAAGGCAGACTGCGAAGTGCTCTCGTGAGGACATGGCTGATTGTCAACCAACAAATAGTTTAGTTTTATTTTACATGAAACATACGAGCAAACAGAATACAGTTTTCCAGAGAGATACAGCTATTTCCCCAGCACTTCTCATTAAAAAAATGCAACTCTACTCCCATTGTGGACTAAACTTGTTAGCTGTCCCCAAGCCATTTCTCTTCTGGCCTCTGGGCTTTATGTGACGTCAACCTTCGCTGCCACTTTCCACTGACCTGCCTTTATTCCGGTACCTGGCCTGTTTCATCGGGCTCAGTTTTGTGTTTCTCAGACATTTCACTACATGCAGAGTTTGCTCTGATCCATTCCTGATGCTTCCCATCCTGCTCTTGACTCTAATCCGGATGTCGCTATCCATTTGCTTCCTGTGGTCATTGACTCAGCTCTGTTTCACTCGCCCTTCAGAACTCCATCACACTTCACTGGACTGGGTTCGACCAGCTCCATAAGCTACTGCCGCTTTTCCCAAACTTGTGTTGTCCTCACCACATTCCACTGCCTCCCCCCCCCCCCAACAGCGGTTTCTCAGATCAGTTCCCTCATCTGTACTGATATCAGTCACCCTCCCTGATCTTCACTGCTCTTGGTACTCAGGTTTTGATCGTACTGCTCCTCACTCCTGTTGATGTACGGAATCCAATGGTGCATATTATTAATACCAGAGGTCACGACACACATGCGCTAAACCTCTGCTGGATCAGTGTCAATTCTCCACTCTGCCTCAGCCCTTAGAGTCCAGTGGACTACCTTCAGCAGCATCCCCATTGAAACTTCACCACTTGAACAGCTCCTGGATCCAGTCCAGTCTCTGACCCTTGACATTCCAAGCTGTCTGCAAGTGGATTTCATCCACCACAGGGCCTTAAAAATATAACTTTGGACTCTTTCATACCATCTGCTCCCTGTCCTCTTTTACGACCAAGGCATGTTTCTAATCTTTGCCATCATTACAGAACCTGAATTCTCTCGGTGCCCAATCACACGTGAAATATTGTCCCCCAAGTCACTTACAACTCTCAAATGCTAGGCCTTTGAGACCCCATTAGGCACAATATTTCAGCAGCCACCAATTTACTCAACCACTCCTTCACCTCCACTTTTGATTTCCTCGACCGCAGAAAAACCTTTACTCTCTCCTATTCCGGTCGCGTTCTCTCCTATTCTGGTCTTTCTTCCTGGTATGGCCCCCATTTTCACTCCCAAGTCCAAGGGGTGCAGACTTAAGTCTATCGGGCTCACAATTTGTTAGCCATCCATCAGCAGATCACCAACATCATCAGGCCTCACTCGTCTGTCAGATCAATTACTCCAGGATCACCCTGGAGAGTAAAAAGATAACCCGGCTTTCCCCCCGCCCCCCACTATTGCCTTAAAACCCCCTCCAAACACCCTCCTCTCCTTAAAACCCTCTCCCATGCACCCTCACCAACAATTGCATGCTCATGGATTTCTTGGTCACTAACCTCTGCTGATTCCCCCACTTGCGTGACATGTCAGCCTTGGCTTAGTGGTAGCACTCTTCACTTTTGGGTCAGAAGGTCATGGGTTCAAATGCAATTCCAGATGTTTCATAACACATAACCTAGGCCCAATTGGGTGCAGCTCAGGTAGACAAAATATGCTATGAAACTATTAAAAGAGCAAGGCAGCTATCACAATGTCCTGGCTAACATTTATCCCTCAACCAACACATTATCTGGTCATTTATCTCAATGCTGTTTGTGGACCCTTGCTTTGCACAAACTGGCTGCTGCTATACCTTACATTACAACTGTGATTACACGCAAGTACTTCATTGACTGTGAAGCAGTTTGGAACATCCGAAGGATGTGAAAGACATTATATAGATGCAAGTTCTTTTTCTTTCCAAAGCCAAATCTCCTGCCCTTGCCCTGAATAGTGTCTTTCTCTAATTTCTCTTCCTGCCCTCTCCAAGCTCATTAAATGCTTGACACACACCTCTTACTCACTTAACATCCATTTACACTAAACCGCTGACCACCCATCTTCCATTCCTAGCCACAATGCCAGCGACATTGTAATTGGTTCCCTCTACTCAGGTTCTGTCCTGCCTCACCTTGAAAAAAACCACCCATGATGCCTCAGTCTTTGCAAACTACCACCCGATTATCAACATCTCTTTCCTCTCCAAAGTCCTTGAACAGGTTGTTACCTTGCAAATCCCCGTTTAAATCTTTCCATTCAGGTTTTTGCCCCTGCCACAGCACCAAGCAACCTTAACCAAAGTCCCAAATGACATTCTCTGCGACTGTGGTACATTATCCATCCTTGAGCTCCCTGCAGCCTTATGACACGGTCAACCACACCACCCTCCTCCACTGCTTACCCTTTCCTCTGTTGACCAGCTCAGTGGGACGGCTCTTATTTGGTCCTACTCTTACCTATCTCCGATTGTAGCCAGAGGCTACTTTTCCCAGCCCATTCCTCTAGCCCCCAAAAGATCCATCCATGGCATCCTTTAAACTTATCTACATGCTGCCCCTTCGAGACATCATCCAAAGACAACGGGTTAGCTTGCACATGTACACCAACACCACCCAGCTCTGACTCTCCACCAGCTCCCTCACACCACTGGCAGAGTGGCCAGACTGCTTGCCCGACATCCAGTCTTGGAGGAGTCTCAATTTCCTCCAATTAAACATTGGGAAAACACAAGTCATCGTATTTGGCCTCCTCCTCAAACTCCGTAACCTTGCATCAATTCCATCCCTTCCCAATCTATTGTCTCGGTCTGAACCAGACAGTTCATAACCTCAGCATCCTATTTGACCTGAAACTATGTCTTAGTGATGGACATTGCATTTTGGGGTTGAATATGACATCAAGGTTGCGAGCAGTCTATTTCAGACAGAGGCAGTGACCAAAGAGGGAGGGGTAAGTGGAATTGATGGCAAGCATATGGAGTTTGTGACAAGGGCTAAAGTTGACAACTGCCATATCCTCAACTGGAGGAGATTGGATGTCAGACAAGCAGTACAACTGCATAGAAGCAGTGTGTGTGTGTGTGTGGGGGGGGGGGGGGGGGGGGGGGGGGAGAGATAAGCTGTCAAGAGGTAGAGCTGGGCATCATCGACATACATGTGGAAGTTGACCCCAGGACTTCAGATGACATTTCCAAGAGGCAGCATGTAGATAAGGATGAGAAGGGGAGCAAGGTTGGTTCTTTGGGTACTCTCAAGCTGATGTGTAGGGAAAGAGAAGCTATCGAGAGATGCTCTGCCAAAATTTGATAGGCAAGAGTGGAATCAGGCGAGGTAGTCCCACCAAGTTGGACAACAGAGAAGAGGCATTAGAGGAAGATGGGGGATGAAGTGTCAAAGGGTGCAGAGGGATTGCGGGTCAGAGAGTGGACTGCATCTCTGCCCGAGCTATTCTCCTGGTGCGAGGGGTGTCAATGACCAAAAACATCAGCCAGTTTGGAGGGGGGGGGGGGGGGGGGGAGGGGAGAAAGAGGAGTCATATGCAGGCAGGTGGAGCTGTGTTAGGGCATTTCAAGGTAAAACAAACATTGCAAAGTACCCGAAATAGGATACTGTACTGGCTTTGAAGTACCAGCCACTTCCACAGCCTGTTCATCTGGTGGCTCTGCCCCAGAGAGCACCGAGACATAAGCCGGAATTTTTACCTTTCCGACAGGCTGGCAGCAGGATCACGTGGGCAACCCGGAAGTTTAAGAGGCACATTCGGCACTGGCTTTTTAACGAAACCACTGCATTTGCATCTGACTTCTGGATTTCCCGACCAATTAACGGGAGCAGCTGTGATGAGGTCATGCATGGGTCCAATTCAACCCAAGTATTTAAAGGAGCAATGCAAAGAGGACAGTTGAAGGTTGGTTGAAGTTGGAGACACATTGGTGGGAGAGAGATTGGTTTGTTTGCTTGGAGAGAGATTGGTTTAATTGTAGAACAAAAATGCAGTCTCAGTGTCCGAAAGTTGCCTCTCTATTTAGTGATGCCTCCCTGGAACTCCTGCTGCAAGGAGTTGGGGCCTGCAGGGAGGGGTTATTCCCTGCTGATGGGAGAAAAGGCCAGACTCAGACACCAAGAAGGCAAGGCTGGAGATAGCATCAGAAGTGAGCAGCAGGAGTGTGGTGGCAAGATTCTGGATACAGTGCAGGAGGAGATTAAATGACTTCATGAGGTCAGGAAAGGAGAGTACAATGCCACATTCAACAGCATCCTGATGTGCAAGTCACCCCAACCCCCTCACTCTGCCTTCACAGGCCAACTCCTGCACATCAGTTCTCACAGCAACCTACTCTGCAGGTGCACCCATCCCTCTGTCTACGCACGTCCTCGCATCCCCATCTGACCATCCATCACTGACACTCAACCTCATCTTAATGCAATGTCACGCCTCTCCCTCAGTCACCCTCTACAGATGTTGCCAATCCATCAGTTCCACTCATTCCATGACACTCACTCAAAAGTCTCTTGTTTCCCTCCTTGCAGAAGAGAGCACAGAACACCCAGGAGAGGCAGAGAACTGGAGGTAGCCCTCCAGTCATAACCACGCTGACTGCAGCAGAGGAGGAGGCACTCGAGATAACTGGAGTATCTGCACTGATGGCGGTGGGAAATGGAGAGCTCCCAGCTACCTGGTGACAGAATTAAATATCACACGGCCACATGGCATACAACAGTCAGTCACTCATGTTGACTTGATGTCGGCCAGTGAAATATGATCAAGTTCACTTAAAACATGACAGTTCTAATTCATGTCTTCACTCTCCCACAGGCCCATCAAGTGTCCCACAGCCAGTTCAGCCAGAAGAGGAAGACGACTCCTCAGAGGAGGTCGCTAACTCCGAGGGTGCACCATCACAGGACGCATGCACACCAAGCACCAGCGCAGATACACAAGTCAGTGGAACCATTAAGTCAGAAAGTCATGTTGTCACCTGGTGTCTCATCACGTGAGCAAGAGCAGATGGTGCAGACAGGGACAGTAGGGGAGAGTCCTCGTCGGAGGGCTCAGAACGCTCAAAGCTCTGCTTAGCTGGATGCTGAACCTCGGTAACAGTCGACAAAAAGGATGATTCTGGAGGAGCAACAAAAAAAAACTGATCGAGGCTCTGGCAGGATTTCCAGCCACAATGTGCTCACTTGCAGGGAGAATGGAGGAGTCCATCTCAAGCATGACTGCCATGATGTCGCAGGCTATGGCTATGTTGTGTTTGTCCATGGAAAGGGTGGCCACCTGCATGGAGCATCAAACGCGGCATTCAAACGAGTGCATGTTTACTCTCCAACAGCTTGCACACTCAATGCCACCTTAACAAGGATGAATAGAAATCTAGACTTGGCCGTTCGTCACCCCACTGATGTACAGCAAAGTGCTCTCCAGCGCCTTGCTAGCAGGGAAGTGCGGCTGGGCCATGAGGGGACACGGCTCAAAGCGCTTCCACTTCTCCCCTGTTGCCCCGCCCTCCGTCAGAGCCCCACATGCTGCCTTGTCTCCCGATGGCCGAGTCTGCCCCTGCACAGGTGCAGGAGGAGCAATCTTTGACGGGGACCTCATGGGTTCCAATACCCAGAGGACGTCGGCCAAAAGCATCTCAGCAGTCACACCAGGGAAGTGAGTAGCCTGCCTCTACCTCTGCTGAAACCACAGGGGTTGCATGATATAGAAGTGGTAGGAAGAGGAAGATGAAAGAATTCTAGCTGCACAGGGCTGTGTTAGGCAATGTTGCACTATTATGGTTATGTTGATACTTGGAGGCACATAATTATTTCTTTCCCATCTTGTCCATTTTTGCCTGCTGCCTGGCAAGTGGCCTTGTCACTTGTAATGAATGGTAAGACATGACTTAACTGCAAGCAATGGGTGTCTGTGAAAGGAATGGTTTGGTCATTTTAGGACTGCTTTGTGGGGTTTTTTTTGGGGGGGGGGGGGGGGCGGAGGGAAGCGTTTGCTCAGTATCTGGGTGCAATATGGATGCACTGGTGCAACCTAATTAAATTATGCCATTGTGAGGCCATCCCGGGAAGCAAAGTGCATCGCTGCTGGTGCTGTGTCCACATCAAGTTCCTCCTCCTCCGAAGAGGCTCTGCACTCTGTGCCTTGCTCCTCCAGCAGCTCCAATCCTCGCTGCTGCGCTCTGTTGTGCAGAGCGCAGCATACCACGATCATTCTGGAGACCCTGGCTAGTGCCTATTGAAGGGCTGCTCCAGATTTGTCCAGGCATCTGAAGTGCATCTGCAGCATCCAGTCTTCATTTGGTTTTGACTGTAGCGCTCTTCAGCCTCATTGCTTGGCCTCCTCAAGGGCATCATCAGCTACATCTTCAGTGGATACCCCTCGTTTCCAAGCAGCCAGCCGGTAAGTTTGGTTGGAGGCGCAAAGAGCAGAGGGAGAGTGGACTGGCGCAGGACGAATTAATCAGGGCAGCTCCCTGGGAATCTGGCACACACATGCATGACGATCTTTGTGGTTGATTACGAGCTGCACTTTGATGGAGTGGAAGCCCTTACAGTTCGTGAACACTCCTGGGTGATCTGGGGATGCCTTGATGGCCACGTGTGCAGTCGATGATGCCCTGCACCTGCAGGAAGCCAGCCAGAGCCGCAAAGCCGAGCACCCGCTCATTTTGACTGGCTTCATCGGTGGTGGTGTACCTTACTGCCTACCCTGGCAAACATGGCATCAGTCACCTGGGTGATGCATTTATATAGATAGAATATAGAATTTACAGCACAGAAACAGGGCATTCGGCCCAACTGGTCCATGCCAGCGTTTATTTGTGGGCAGCCAACTGCTAAATCCTGCAATATCTCCTGCAGACCTCTAGAAGGAGCCTGAAGCGAAGAAGTTGAGGGTGGTGATCACTGACAGCCACTGATAAAGCTTGCCCACCAGGTTCACTTGGCAGCAGGTCTTCTTCCAGCAGGCTACAAATGTCTGCCATGACCGGACAATAGCTTGAGCCTCCTGAGGCACTGGTGTTCAGTCATGTCCAGGAAGCTGATCCTCTGCCTATAGGTGCATCGCCTCCTGCAAGGGGCACCCTTGTGCTCATCCCTTCTCTCCTGTAGAGCGGCAGGTCGGTGAGGAGAAGGCTGCTGCTGCTGGTGTTCATCTCAGTCTTCATCATGGGTCCAAGGTGAAACAGCATAAGCGGTACCCATGCTGATCTGATATACGACATAGGTAAAGTGGAGATCAGATGCCCAATCCTCCAGTGTACCAAGAGCAAGCTCCAAAGTTGTAGAAGTCACCTGCATACTCCTGAAAGCAAACTCTCCGAATAAGTTGTGAACAAAAGCCTTTCCCTTAGGCAAGGAAGCAGGTGTGAGGTCTCAGTATTTACGGGATTTTTTGATTGCCATTTGTTCAGTCCCTTCAATTGCCACTCTGCTCTCACCTGGCTTTCACCGATGAGTTTCAGGAAGCCTGGGAATCCAGTGGACACAGCAAAAGTTGAAACCCCAGGAAAAAAAGCCTCTTAACTAGCTGTTAATTGCTTTATATTGCTAACCGGCCCTCCCGAGGGGGTTTCTCGCTCGCAGCCGAACGCCTTCCAGTTAAATGCAGAAGTCGGCGGGTTGAAGCCAGCTTCCCAACGCACTGTCAATTTCAGCGCTTTTAACTTCCCACCCACTCACTCTTAAAATTCCCTTAATCCCTTTGGTTCACAAAAAAATCTATCAATTTCAGATTTAAAATGAATTGACCTAGCATCAACTGACGTTTGCGGAAGAGTTCCAAACTCCTACCACCCATGTGTGTAGAAGTGTTTCCTAACTTCACTCCTGAAAGACCTGGTTCTAACTTTTAGGCGATGTCTCCTAGTCCTAGACTTCTTAACCAGCAGAAATGGTTTCTCTCTATCTACCACATCAGTTCACCTTGAAAGCATGGATCAAATCACCCCTTAACCTTCTAAATTCCAGGGAATACAATCCTTGTTTGTGTTTGGATGGTTAGGCTACACCCACCCACCCCCAGCAAGATCAGGGACTGAAGAGAAGGGTAGCAAGTGAGGTAAAATTCTCAGGCAGTGGAAATGGTAGACATGATGTTTCATAACTCCATTCCCCCAAAGAGGTAGTCTAACTGCCTTTGCCGCCCCCCCCCCCCCCCCCCCCCCCCCCCCCCCCCCCCCCCCCCCCCCCCCCCCCCCCCCCCCCCCCCCCCCCCCATCCCTACCAGGTTCCCTCTCTCCTCGCCCCCACCAGTTATCCAGCTGCCCTCCAACACTGCCTTGATCTAAAACCTGTACTGATCTTAACTTCCTGTGTGCAACACCAGGAGAGATTGACTAGTATAAAGATTTATATTTTAAATAGCAAGCTATTCTCTTAAAATTTACTTCATTACCAACGTGGTTTAAGTATAGAGAGACAGGGATTGGTAGCTATGGAAACTTAGTTAAATTTAGCTCCCTCTCAATTCAGACATCACAACTGCAGTTATCAAAGAAATGGCATCTTATTTTAAAATGCACTAAATAGAAGTAACAAGCTTTACCCATAAAACTCAATCATCAGTGTACTTGAAATCCACTCAGGTACTGAAAACAGCAATACTTCCATTAAAATGCACCTTGGAGAATGTATCACAGGGTGCTGAAACATACAGAACTGTGCCCCAGCATCAACTGCCACCTTCAATAAAATATACCATTTTACAAAATCTAGGTTTGGGTTTTTAAAAACATGGAAAGTAATCAGTTTATACCATTGATGCAGTTAAGAGTATGAATTACAGCCTTAAATTGACATTTCAATGTTTTCTTAGCAAGCCACAAACAAGAGAGAAGAACCACTCACTCAGTCATGGGAAGTGAAACTGTGGACTGGTGGTACCTCCAGTCAACCAATGCAGGGTTCGAATAGTGCAAGCTACCACTCACTCATTCCTTCCTTTCCCAGATGAGGAGAGCATCACAGCAGTAATGGAATAAGTATGGGGGTGGCAGGCTTATAAAAGGAAACAGTCGACAAATGAAGGCCTTAAATACAACATTTCGATAACACCCCATATCCTTGGAATTTGTCCAAGATTACAAAACTTCAATGAGACTTCCCCACAGCCCCAATTATACATATGCACAAGACATTGTTATTACTAATGTTTGAATTTAGGATAGGCAACTTAGAGATAATAACATTTACTGCACTCATTTTGCCAAGAAAGGACTAAAATGTACTCATCGATTAAAAAAAGTAGTACAAGTTGAAAATAGACTTCCATTGATATTTTCAACAGCAATAGAAAAAAAGAGAAACTTACAATGGTTTCCATTCAGCCTCAGTTATGAGATCATAGCCTTAGTTGAAGAAATAGAGCCTCTTGTTATGCAACAGGTTTTAAGCTCATGAACTTATGTGTCTCCAAGATTGAGACCATCTGTTCAGCTGCCTCTGTTGCTTCCCTCCCTTTCCCTAGCCCACCGGGCCAAACTTCCTCTAAAGATCCCCCCTGCCCTAGCCCTGAACTCTCATCTTTCTGTAGTTTCTCTCCCATCATGCCCTCTGAACTCATCTTGTTCATGAGACACACCTCTTGGTTCCTTGACCCTATTCCCACTAAAATGCTGACCACCCAACTTCCCTACCTGGTCCCCATATTAGCTGATATTGTTAGTGGTTCTCTCTCCTCAGTTACTGTCCAGGCCCCCCCACCTCCCCCTGCCTTCAAATCTGCAGTCATCATCCCCTCCTCAAAAAAAAACAACCCTTGACCCCTCCGTCCTTGCAAACTACCGCCCCACCTCCAACCTCCTTTTGCTCTCCAAAGTCGTTCAACGTGCAGACGCCTCCCAAATCCGTGTCCATCTTTCTCCAAACTCCATGTTTGACTCCCTCCAATCAGGTTTCCGCCCCTGCCACCAACGTTCCCGCTAAGCTGCGCAGCAGTCTGTAGGACCAACTTTTCAAATGTGAAATTTCGCACATGCACAAATATTTGAATGGGCCTCTTAAAAGGGACGGCGCACCCCAAAAGAATTTAGGGGGAACAGAGTTGCTTCAGCACTGCGGCAGGCAAAGTCACAAGTAACATCCTATGTGACTGTGACAATGGTAAACTATCCCTCCTCAACCTTTGACACGGTTGAACATGCCATCCTCCTCCAGCACCTCTCCACCATCGTCCAGCTGGGTGGGACTGCCCTCGCCTGGTTCCATTCTGATCTATCTAATCATAGCCACAGAATCACCTGCAATGGCTTCCCTTCCCACTCCCGCATCGTTACTTCTGGTTTCCCCCAAGGATCTATCCCTGGCCCCCTCCTATTTCTCATCTACTTGTTGCCCCTCTGACATCAGCCAAAAACAAAGTGCCAGTTTCTACACATACGCTGATGACACCCAGCTCTACCTCACCACCACTTCTCTCAACCCCTCCACTATCTCCGAATTGTCACGCTGCTTGTCTGACATCCAGTACTGGATGAGCAGAAGGTTCCTCTAACTAAATATTGGGAAGACCAAAGCCATTGTCTTTGGTCCCCGCCACAAACTTCGTTCTCTAGCCACTGGTTCAGTCTCAGACAGTTGCCAGGGAGAGGGATATACATAGAAACATAGAAACTAGGAGCAGGAGTCGGCCATTCGGCCCGTCGAGCCTGCTCCACCATTCAATACGATCATGGCTGATCATCCAAATCCAGTACCCTATCCCTGCTTTCTCACACAGAATCCCCATCGAGCCTGCACCGACATATATCCCACCCTATCCCCGTAACCCCACGTATTTAATTCCCCCTAACATATCCCTTCCTATCCTATCCCCGTAACCCCACATATTTAATCCCCCCCCTAACACTAAGGGTCAATTTATCATAGCCAAATCAACCTAACCCGCACATTTTTGGACTGTGGGAGGAAACCGGAGCACCCGGAGGAAACCCACGCAGACACGGGGAGAATGTGCAAACTCCACACAGACAGTCACCCGAGGCCAGATTCGAACCCGGGTCCCTGGCGCTGTGAGGCACCAGTGCTAACCACTATGCCACCGTGTTGCCCTCTGATGGAGTCAGATTGTTCGCAACCTTGGTGTCGTCTTTGACTTCAAGATGAGCTACTGACCACACATCCGCGCCATCACCGAGACAGCCTGTTTCCACCTCCGTAACATCGCCCGACTCCGCCCCTGCCTCAGCTCATCTGCTGCTGAAACTCTCATCCATGCCTTTGTTACCTCTACACATGACTATTCCAAAACACTCCTGGCTGGCCTCCCATATTCCACTCTCCATAAACTTAAAGGTCATCCAAAGCTCTGCTGCTCGTGTCCTAAGTTGCACCAAGTCCCGTCCACCCATCACCCCTGCGCTCGCTGACCTGCATTGGCTCCCGATTAAGCAACACCTCAATTTTGAAATTCTGATCAGTTTTCAAATCCCTCCATGGCCTCGCCTCTCCCCGGTCTCTGTAACCTGCTCCAGCCCTACAACCCTCCAAGATATCTGTGCTCCTCAAATTCTGACCTCTTGAGCATTCCCGATTTTAATCACTTCATCATTGGCGGCCATGCCTCCAGCTGCCAAGGCCCATGCTTTGGAATTCCCTTCCTAAACCTCTCCACCCCTCTTTCCTCCCTGAAGATGCTCCTTAAAACCTACCTCTGGAACAAGCTTTTGGTCATCTACCCTAATATTTCCTTATGTGGCTTGGTGTTGATCCAAATGCTTTTATTCATCCCCCTCTCCACCCCGCCCCCAGATGGCAGTAATTCAGCATAAAATCTTGTACAGTCTTTCACTGGTTTTTCTAAATCATATCTTGCATTTCACAAGGACACACAAATTACAAGTACACACACACTGATTTCCATTACACAATTCCAAATCAAAACATTTAAAAAAGATACTGGAGGTAAAAATGTCATCTACATTTCAGCAAAATGAAATCTGAAGTCTGAAGAATTCCATTTCTGCTAATGCTAGCAGAAAATTTGAAATGGCAGCAGATAATGCCCACCTCTAATCACTTCCCTATAAACATAGGGAAAGTGAGAATCACCATGTTGGGCAACAAAATGCCCGGCTTGGACTCCATAGTTTAACGGTTAGTATACGAATACCTGAAACGCGGTATTCCGATGCTCGATAAGGTCTCCTCAACCAGCAAGCATCACTCCAGGGCGTACACACGCACGCACACCTTTTACAAGCAATGTCCTTGCACTTCTAGTTTTTCCATTTTTGGCATGAGCACACTCAAACATACGCAACAGTCTTTAGATTTGTACATCTGCAACATGTATTCATGTGGCATTTTATGAAGCAAAACACAAATTCATGTAGTGAAGTAAATGAAAGTACAAATTAAACAGTAAAAATTAATTTTCAAATAAGCAAGCATTTCACCAACATGTACACTTTTGCCATTGAGAAGTACCATTATTAAATGAGTGCTTAATTCCCATTTCAAGAATTAGAATGTTTTGATAAATGCAATGCAACAAAAACTGAACTTTTGTCTGTGGTTTCTCTATTCTAGTTTAGATTTAACTTTTCAGTTTTGAATATCAACATAGGAGTTACAATATTTTATGTCAACAAGTTTCTTCAGATAATATCTGGTTTACTCACTACGAAGTACTTTGACAACTCTCGCAAGAACACTTTGTGTAATCTCATTAGGACAGGCTGCAGGAAGTTAGATGTTGGACTTTGATCAGAAAAATTAATCTAGTTAAAAGGTGCATTGAACCCAGCTACAAATGGAAAAATGTCTAATGTCTATTGTGGGCTGAAACAGTGTCAAATTTCACAAAGATGATGTATATTTACAGTCCTCTTAGCACCCTCTTCAAAAGGAATTAGGATATTAAAATATTTCCTGTATTAGCAGTTCAGTTGTCTCATCATGGAGCACGGGGACAGTTTTCATTTGGATTGCATATCGGATAGATGGTGGACGGGATGCGCGCTGTGCCCAAAGCAATCAGCATGTGGTTTGTAAAATTTTCATGGCCAGGCCCAATTTAAATTAATTGAGACCAGCCAGCACGAAATGTGCAGCCTATAGACAGCTTGTTGATTAGGATAGCAGGAAATCCAAAGTTTTCACTTTCTATTTAACTCACACACACTCACGCCCAGCGTGACAGCCTCGTGGCACAGTGCGCTGACACTCATCTGCTGCTGCTTACCCTTGCCACTAAATGCTAACCCGCATCTTTCTAGATCAGATGCCTTGCAGTCACACGGACGGAGGGGGGAGAATCCTTCAAAAGATGCATTCTCACTCTTTCAAATCACCAGCACAGAAAATGGCACCCTGCATTGCATAAATACAGCGTTAGAGGAGTCTGCACTTGGTGATTTACTAAGCACAAGAGTGTGGGAGTTGGTACCAGTGGAAAGGACAGCCTGGGAAAAAGCACACCAGAAGGCCAAATTGCATCCCAGTTCTGCTGAAGAGGACAAAGATGCAGACTTTAGGGGCCCAGCCTTTCACAGAAAGATGTTTTCTATGCAATGGATTGGACTGCCTGCCAGGGAGCTTCTGTAGTATGTTAAGAGTGTGGAGGAGTCCATTACCAACTTGTGCAGGGTTGTGGCGCTTGGCATTGACACTCTGCCATTAACCATGGAGCTTATGGTCACCTCAATGGATGCTGCATGCTGGGCCATAATTTCAGGAGCCGTGCAGCCTTTGAGTTCAACCATCTTCTCTGCCATGGGCAGGCTGGGAGACCGAATGGATAGGGGTCTCAGCCAGATCACTGATGTCCCACAGTCTGCTCTCCCACAGATCAATGAGAGGGCTGAGCTACAGCCTGATAGCAGGGGCAGTCATGAAACGGGAATGAACTGGAACATTTAGCCATTTCAGGATGACAGCATATCTGGACCTTTGTAACCCCCTCAACCAATACACTTCCATTTTCATGTGTAAATGGGGCAGTAGGGACACCAAAAAAAAATCACCCCCATAAATTTGCAAAATTGAGTTGTTTTACCAAAGAAAGAGATACTGAATTTTAAACAAAAAATACTCACCGATAATGATTTGGAAGAGCACTCACTAGTAGTACTATTGTACAAATAATATTATGCAGAAGGCAGCGCAATGCTAAAGCTTTGGACAAGAATTACTTGTCCAATTGGAATCTGTAAGCTTATAGAGCAGGCAACTGTAATTGTTGGACAAGAATACACAATCTTTGTCGCTCCCGTCCCCTTTACACAAGGCTGTAGTTACTCAAATTTTAGTAAACACTAGCTAATCTCCTGTGGCATTGCTCACAGACAAAATATAATAAATTGCATGTCTCTCTTCCTACAACCTTTGTTTTATCCTCTCTGTCTTTGTTGGCTTTCCACGCTTGCCTGTTCTTCCTGTATGGCTCTTGTTCTCTAATGATGTTCTCTGCATTTCTCCATCTCTTTTACTTAGCGTTTCTTTCTCCAACTTTCTGCATGCCTCTCCGTATAAGTTTTCCTGTTTCTTCACTTCTCCATCCCTCTGCCACACTCCCTAGAGTCACTTAGAGCTGGTCTTGGACCCCTGACGTTCTTACTGTTAGAGGAGGCAGTACTGTTACAGAAGAGATGGTAAGCTGCTAGGCAGCCACAGCCTGGCTGAAAAGGAGTACAGTAGCTGGTTATTATGGGGAAGAGAGAGAAAAAGGTCTCCAGTAACCACATGATCAATAATGCATTAACAGTTATGTGGTTAACACAAACCAAAATCAGATCTGGGAGACCGTGACAGTCACAATTTTTTTTAAATTTACAACTAGTGCATGTCCCATAATGTTGCATACATTAATTCAGAGGATATAGTCGCACTCTTACCAATTAGCTTCTTGTTGCTGCTTCTCAATCTCTCACCCCTTCTGCTTCACAACAACAATTTGCATTTATATAGCGTCTCTGGACATAATAAATACCCCAAGGTACTTCACAGCAGCGTTATCAGACAAAATTTGTCACCAAGCCACAAAGATATTAGGCCAGGTGACCTTGTTCAAAGAGGTAGGTTTTAAGAAGCGTCTTAAAGGAGAGGTAGAGAGGAAATTCCAGAGCTTAGGGACTGGACAGCTGAAGGCACGGCCACCAATGGAGGGGGAGAAGAAAATCAGGATGCACAAGAAACCAGAATTGGAGGAACGTAGAGATCTCGGAGGGTATTAGGGCTGGAGGAGCTTACAGAGGGGCAAGGTCAGGGAAGATGAGAATTTTAAATTTGAGGTATTGCTGGGTCGGGAACCAATGTAGGTCAGCGAGCACATGGGTGATGAGTGAATGGGACTTGGAGAGAGTCAGGATGCAGGCAGCAAAGTTTTGGATGAGCTGAAGTTTATGGAAGGCGGAAGAAGGGAAGCCGGCCAGGAGAGCATTGGAACAAGTAGAGTCTGGAGGTAACAAATGCATGGATGAGAGTTTCAGCAGCAGATAGGCCGAGGCAGGGGCGGGGATGGGCAATATTATGGAGGTAGAAATACGCGGTCTTGGTGATGGAGAGGGTATGGAGCCAGAAGCTCAAGTTCGCTCTATCCACTCCACTTTTTAGGTAGCAGCTAGTAGGTGGTACTGCATATTGTGGTATAGAAAGTGCTGTTGATGGCTGTAGACCATATTTTCCAGTGGTGGGTGGAGAGAAAATAAAATGGCCTGCAGTGCTTGGCGGGCCAACTTCCTTCCCCACCCTTCTGTTCCCATTTCATTCAGTACCCCTCCACTTTCTCAATACTCCTGCCCTTTCCAGCACAACCTCACTACCATTGCCTCTCTACCCCTAAATCCTTCTCTCCCCGTCACCTCTACTTGCCCCTCTATCCATTCTCCCCCTTCATCCTCCATTCCATCTTCCTTCACCCACTACACAAGGGCAGGTAGATAACATCCTCACTCTCCTCCCCACCTTCCAGTCCCCTTTACATCCCTTCCCCATCCTACCCAACTGCCCCAAGTCCCCTGTCTATTGTTCTCATGCACACCCATGACCATATCCACGATCCCCTTCCCCCCAAAACTGGTAGAGTCTCCTCCCCGTCCCAGTCACTTAAGCTTCATCTTAACTCATGCCTTGACAAAGCTGGGATGCTTCATTGGGAGCAAATAAAAACACAAGGGAGGGCCAGAAGTAATGTAATGGAAAAGTATTAAAGGAAGTAAGCAAGAGACTTACAGCAAGCACATATTGTACATGATTTTTAACAGGCACAGTTTTGAATTACTCATGCTTCAAATTGTTAAAGTATTTTTTAATTATGTTTTTTATACAAGAGTAATAAAGGTAATCATTTCACACTAGATTCCTTTGATCTGCAACCAAGAAATTATAAGTACCTACCAATCCATAAACCTCACCAACAATTAACATCTAATTGGCCCCAAGCATCTTGCTATTGAGAGCAATTAGGTATTGTGGACTAACAAGCCAAGTTAAACATAACTATATCACGAGTTGTGCATTATATCGTGCAATGCTGCCGTTTTCACACAAACAAAAAAGGAGTGCATTGTTTTTAAGCAACCTCATTTTTACAAAGGCTAATTTAATCACAAGAGGGACATAAATTCAGGGGAGTGGGCACTGGAGTTCTAAATCTGCTATGGAGCAGTAGGATCCTGGATAGTGACTTCTTAGCCACACAGAGGTCAACTACTACTTCAAAAGGGAGGGAGAAAAAGGTAGCTATTTAAATTATGAACTATTCCTTGCAGTGGTAAAGATCAACTACTGTACATGTTAAGTGCTATCCCCCACTGAACACCTTTTTAAAAAAAAAAAAAAATATTTCACAGAACAATGTTCAGTTAAATTGCAACTTGGAACGCAGCAAATACTAAAGTCGTTTATTCAACCCAAATACAGATTATAGCTCACCTCCCAATTCCATTAAACTTACTCACTCGATGTCAAGTCATTCATCGTACACAAACGTGGGTGAAGCTCAATTCTTACTTGATAGTAAAGCTCCCCAGTGAAGTTATCACTTTCTTGCAGATTTGTTCAGAAAGAAACACTAAACTTAAAAAAAAAAACTTCTAAATTTTTTTTCAGGTTATTGTTTTGCTGATCGCCTGCAGTATACTATTGACCTTTACATACCATTATCTACCAATTATTACTTGGCAGTTATTTAGGGCTGATGTCCATAATGCAAGATACTATGAATATGGAAAAGAGTGAAATGTTTACTGTTTCAGTGTATGCCGACAGAAATCAGCATTACTACTACTTCTGGCAGGTCTCAGTAAAAGTCATTCCAGACAGCCCCGAAATTAGTTTGTGCACAGAGAGAGCGAGCACTTGTGTACAAGAAATTCTATCAATCGTATGCATGTGTAGAAGCTGCACAATTGTGAACGTGCACGGCGGTTGTGGGAACGAGACGCTGCCTTGGCCTGGCCCAGGATTTGATAGCGCGCAATGAAGTTCTGACGAAAGGTTTTCGACCTGAAACACACTCCACGGATGCTGCCTGGCCTGCTGAGTTTTTCCAGCATTTTCTGTTGTTATTTCGGATTTCCAGCATCCGCAGTATTTTGCAATTGATATGCTTTCTTTGGAATAGAAGGGGTGACAGATTGTGCGCCTTTTGTTCTAAACTTAAAAAATGTGATCAGTTAAATAATGTTCTTCTAGCTCTTCAAAAGGCTCAGTGTAAGAGTGTGGGAGCTGTAGTTCCAAGGAAAAGCAATTACCCTGTACCTTGATTTTTTTGTTCTATTTTTATAGAATGTGGAGTTAAGGAAGAAAAAGAATAGAGTTGAAGTGTTAAGAGTAATGAGACATCTTCCTGCACTTGGAGAGATACAGAAATGCAAGTTGCTGTTACGTTCTTTACATCCAAGCTACTTGCATTTGAAAGTGTTGTATTTACATCTATTTTAATTACTCCCTCTATGGCAAGGATATACTTGCCACAGAGAGAGTGCAGCAAAGGTTCACCAGACTGATTCATGGGATGGCAGAACTGTCGTATGAGGAGAGATTGGGTCAACTAGGCCTGTATTCACTAGAGTTTAGAAGAATGAGAGGGGATCTCATTGAAACATAAAATTCTGACAGGGCTAGACAGACTGGATGTTTCCCCTGGCTGGGGGGGGTCTAGAACGAGGGGTCACAGTCTCAGGATACGGGGTAGGATATTTAGGACTGAGATGAGGAGAAATTTCTTCACTCAGAGGATGGTGAACCTGTGCAATTCTCTACCACAGAAGGCTGTGGAGGCCAAGTCACTGAATATATTTGAGATAGATTTCTAGACACAAGGCATCAAGGGGCATGGGGAGAGAGCGGGAATATGGTATTGAGATAGAGGATCAGCCATGATCATATTGAATGGTGGAGCAAGCTCGAAGGGCCGAATGGCCTACTCCTGCTCCTATTTTTCTATGTTTCTATTATAAGTAAGCCTACCAGTCCATTATTTACATTACTATCATTCAATTGTGCTCCATTCATGCATATAGACATGCTGTGTTATGCTCACTGTATATTACCTCCTGATGGCACAAAAATCATGCCAATTGTGACTTGTAACAATTAGATATTTTCAATAATAAAATTAAGTAACACTTCTAGAATAAATTTTATTATTTTTAGTTTCAAAGGCTGAATTGCATTACACTCCAAAAGATGATCGTTTTTTTTAAAAAAACATACTGTGCATTTTCCAATGTTTCTGGGAGGTGGAGTCATACCTGCAGATTCCCCCCCCCCCCCCCTTTCAAGGAAATAAATTTTGCATCTTTAATGATCACATCCCCTTCACAAATTCACACGAGATGCACCCCTGTGAAAAATGCTTCTTTATGTACTTGCAATACAAGTGTTGGATATAGTATGTACCATACAGCTTAAGTTACAAATTAATCTGCACTCTCACCACTTGTTTTCACACCATTGCCAAGGCCTTTTAAAGGTTTGGTTTCCACAGAAAATAAAAGGGTCCAACTTCTGTAATATGACCCCAAGTCACTGCTGAAATTCCTGGAATTCCATGCAGTAGAATAAAATTTAATTTATTCAGTCTCTCTAAAGCAGTGGCAGTAGTCATAGATCTGGTCTGCATTGTGGGCTATTTTGAGTTCCTTTAGGTTATCTAAATGGTCAGATTTTTTTTTGGGGGGGGGGGGGCTTTTTCTGCTTTGTTGGAGCTATTCATCAGCTTTTGAGAGCTTTCTAGTTTGGCCATATATGGTTAAATAGAAGACAATGTAAATCAGGAAGCAGTAATTGGGTGATTTCAAGCTGTGGTTTTCCCCAATTCTGAAGATTGTAAAAGGAAGGAAATACTGAAGAGCTAACAAGTTGCAGTTTTGACTTCCAAGGAAAGAATGAGTTAGAGCAAGAGACTGTGCGATTAATCTTGATTTCAACAGTGACTGCACATGGAGTAGGGGCATATAGAATAGCTAATTAAGAGTTATGGGGAAACATTGCAGCCAAGTTTAGAAGAGCACTAGCCACAGTTGTGTTAATATATGACAGAGAAAGGATATAACAGGCTAAATGCAAGAGGATCATCCAGACAAAAGCTTATTCTTGTAATCAAATCTATTGTATAAAAAGTGTGACACTATGGAACTGTGGTTGTATGTAGTGCTGTTACATGATCCATTGAGAAGAGCAGGACACTCCTTAACGTTATGCGACAGGCTGCTCTACTTATCCTCTCCCCTCCTGGTATTTCAAAGTGGCATTTACCCTCATAATTTTTACCAACCCTTCCCTAAATGGCCTCCGATACCCAATCAACTCAAACTGTGTCAAACCAGAATTTTTTTTTAAACTCAGATACCTCCGAAGGCAATTATTTAGCTAAAGCTGCAAGCCACAACCCAAAGAGCCAGCAGCAGTGGGTCCACTTTTAAATTCCCATCATTCCCCCCTCCCCACGAGCAAATCTCATTACACTGTAAAACGATCTTCAAAATTATCCCTCCTAAAATTAGCTTCTACCTTCATACAACATCCCCCAACATCAACTTGTAATTTAAGCTGCAGGTGTGCATAACATTCAACACTTGTATTGTAGCGAAAAATTAAAGTACATAAAAAAAGAGCATTTTTCCCCACAGGGGAGGATCTAGAAAATGTTGGCGTTGTCCATTGGCCAAGGGAGAAAGCAAATGAACTTGGAAAGCGGTCATGCGTGTATGGGCATTTAAATCCCCCAACAGGAACAGAAGAATTAAGCGAACAAATCATCCTACTGGAGAACATCAAGCAGAATCTGTTCATTATCCATATATCCCAACACCTTAATCCTCTTGCAACCAAGGAGACACTGAGCCCGCTCCTCCACCCTGTGAAGAAACTCGGATGCCACCCATTCCTCCACACTCCACCCCACCACCCCCCCCATCCTGAATCCAGTTATCATCACCTTCTAACACCGCTTGACTTGAATAATGTGCTTGGTCTCGGCCCTTGCAATCCCACCGAGCCAAAGGGGATATTAACAAAGTGACAGAGAGGTAGGTTTTAAGGAGTGTCTTAGAAGAGGAGTGAGAAGTAGAGAGGCAGCAAAGTTTAGGACGGAATACCAGAGCTTAGGGCCTAGACAGCTGAAGGCACAGCCGCCAATGGTGGAGCGAGGAAAGTCAGGGATGCACAAGAGGCCAGAACTGAGAGAACGCAGGGTTCTCGGAGGGTTGAAGGGCTGGAAGAGGTTGCAGAGATAGGGAGGGGCGTGGCCAGAGAGATTTGAACACTAGGATGAGAATTTTAAATTCAAGGCATTGGTGGACCAGGAGTCAACGTAGGTCAGCGAGCACAGGAGTGATGGTGAACATACGGCGAGAGTTAGGAGAAGGGCCGCAGATTTTGGATGAGCTCATGTTCATGGAGGGTGGAAAGTAGAAGTAACAGAAGCATGGATGAGGATTTCAGCAGCAAATGGGCAATGCTACAGAGGAGAAATTAGGCAGCCTTGGCGAGGAAGAGGATATGGGTTTAGAAGCTCGGCTCAGGGACAATTAGATCGGGGGACCTCCTCGTAGGACTGCTCCTGGGCCTGGCCAAAGTGGCCATCAACTGGTCCAGGCAACGGGGTCGTTCTACCCGACTGCCTGCCTCACTTCCGCGACCACGTTCGCTCCCCCGAGTGGCCCTGGAGATGCAACACGCAGTGGGCACCGCAGGGACTGGAATGCATCATCACCCCGGCCAACTAAATTTTAATTTAATTTGTCAAGTTTTATTTCATGGTTTTTTGAGTTACAGTTTATTTGGTTATCAGCCATACAAAAAAGAGTACACACAAAAATGGCCACTCCTTGAGGGACCAAATGGTCACTAAAACCCAAGGTACCCCAGCATGTGTGATTAGATTTAGAAAACTAGAAAGACTTAAGGAATTTGGGTGGGGATGGAGGAGGTAAAGGAAGAGATTAAAAAAGGGATAGGCAAATCTAAAACTAAAATCAAAAATCACACTAGTTTGCTACAGACAATGCATTGCAACAACCCTGGGACTGAGATCTCTGAAAATCATGAAAGACTGGATGTAGATATCTAAAAATCAACTCTTTCCTTCCCCTCCTTCACATATTGGGACCAGTGAGGGTGAACAATGAAGGCGGCGGCCAAAAACACAATCGGAGGCAAATTAATCCAATTAAATTTTATATTTTACTCGCTATATAGTATGCACTTGACTATGGTGTATTAAGCAGATAGCTTAACAGGATATTGTGCAGAATGCATCAACAAATGCAGCCTACGTAAAATGCCCAACAATTAGACAACTGACAGCCCAGCTGAACACGTGAAAGGATCAAGCTGCTCAAATTGACAGCCAGTCAATAGAATTAAAGTGTTGATGTCGTATTGTATTTTTGCCACCAACAATGGTTGGCATGATGAAAAAAAAAGAGTAGAACATGACTAAATGAATTCTTTCTACACTTTGAATCATTATCAATTATCAGGCTCTTGACAATTTGACGTGGGAGTTTGAAGAGATTCCCAGATGAAACAGTGTTACATTTCTACACTACGAGATCTCTCACTGCCTCACGACCCAAGTGAATTGACTGCTTCAGTTCTCAATTTCTGTGTTTCACGGTTCTAGACTTCTTCCTCCTGCACTCATTCAGCTTTTTCCATACAAAGTGCTTTCATTTTTCTGTTCATTTTTTTTTGGGGGGGGGGGGTAGGAGAAAGAGAAGGAAGGGGAGAAAACAAAAGTGCTAGAAGGGGGGAAATTACATCTTCAGGGCATCCAATATGCTTCACACCAATTAATTACTCTTGAAGTACAGTTCTTTTTGGGAAAACTGAAGGGCAGCTGCCACCCACAGAACCATACTCCATCACAAGCCAGTGCCTTCCTGTGAGGAGAGGATAAAACTGGAACATTTTCTGAAGGTAACTCCAGTGAACTGGAATAAAACTTTACGGTTCACGGCATTGTGATTTGAAAGCTTAAAAACAAAATTAGACGTTACTGTATTCAGCTAGACTGCCTTGATAATCATGAGCAGAAGGACCAATTGATAAACATGTTTCAAAAAGATTACATCCTTCTCCTCCCAACTAGGACTATAAAAAACCCTGCTTTTTGTCTATTACATGTATACAAGTGCAGAGCTGCTCAAGCTGAACACATTAAAAATTGAACTAAAAGTGGACATTAATTATTCAGTCATATACAATATCTGGATAGCCTACTTACACAGTTTGGGAATAAAAATTATGTTTTTCTACTACCTCCAAAAATTAAATGTTATAAAATAATTGAGAACAGTGCAGGTAGAATCGGGTGCAGTAAGCTAGTACTTCATACTTCACCGAGTAACCAAAGTCACTTGGGTTAGATCATCTGCCAGAGATAACTACGGAGTGCTATTTTTGCTCTCTCCTCCGCCCCCCACCACACCTCCCACAATTTATGAAGATATCACATAATATTTTAATTAATTCTTCCTCAGTTAGACAAAATTAAGCTAACTTTCCCACTCCAGATTACAAATAGTAGCAATTGCCTTCCCTCCATACAACTTACATTTTAAGCTTTCATTGCTTATTTTGTTAAACAGAAGCTCTGTCTGCCGTTCAGGTGGACATACAAGCATACATGGCAACATTTGAAAAGAGCAAAGGAGGTCTGTGCATCCTGGCCAATATTTATCCTCCAACCAACATCTCCAACACAGATTAATTGGTAATTTATCTAATTTGCTAGTTGCGGGACCTTCCTGTGCTAATTAGTTACCATGTTTGTCTGCATAATAATGATTACGCTTAAAGTATTTTACTGGCTGTGAAACGCATGGGGACATCTTGTGGACAGATAAGGCATCATATATCGGGTACGGTAGCATAGTGGTTATGTTAGTGGACTCGTAATCCAGAGATGCGAGTGCATGCAGCAAAACCTGGACGACATTCAGGCTTGGGCTGATAAGTGGCAGGTAACATTCGCACCATACAAGTGCTAGGCAATGAACATCTCCAACAAGCGAGCGTCTAACCACCACCCCTTGACATTCAACGACAATACCAACGCCGAAACCCCCACCATCAATATCCTGGGCGGTCATCATTGACCAGCCACATTAAATACAGTGGCAACAAGAGCAGGTCAGAGGCTGGGTATTCTGCGGCGAGTGTCTCACCTCCTGACTCCCCAAAGCCTTTCCACCATCTACAAGGCACAAATCAGGAGTGTGATGGAATACTCTCCACTGCCTGGATGAGTGCAGCTCCAATAACACTCAAGAAGCTCGACACCATCCCAGACAAAGCAGCCCGCTTGATTGGCACCCCATCCACCACCTTAAACATTCACTCCCTCCACCACCGGTGCACCATGGCTGCAGTGTGTACCATCTACAAGATGCACTGCAGCAACTCGCCAAGGCTTCTTCGGCAGCACCTCCCAAACCCACAACCTCTACCACCTAGAAGGACAAGGGCAGCAGGCGCATGGGAACACCACCACCTCCAAGTCACACACCGTCCTGACTTGGAAGTATATCACCGTTCCTTCATTGTCGCTGGGTCAAAATCCTGGAACTCCCTCCCTAACAGCACTGTGGGAGTACCTTCACCACACGGACTGCAGCGGTTCAAGGCGGCGGCTCACCACCACCTTCTCAAGGACAACTAGGGATGGGCAATAAATGCTGGCCTTGCCAGCGATGCCCACATCCCATGAACTAATAAAAAAAAACACGGGAGGGAGGGAATGACCGCTCACAGAATCATACTTATCAGCCAAATGTTCCAGACTCCTTCACCATCCTTTGTTATGGCCTGTCCTACTGGTAGGGCAGACCCACCAGGCAGCAGCGGCATAGTGGTATACAATCAGGAGGGAGTTGCCCTGGGAGTCCTCAACATCGACTCTGGATGCCATGAAGTCTCATGGGCAAAGAAACCTCCTGCTGATTACCACCTACCGCCCTGCCTCAGCTGATGAATCAGTGCTCTCCATGTTGACCACCACTTGGAAGAAGCACTGAATGTACTCTGGGTTGGGTGGGGACTAAAATGTCCATTACCAAGAGTGGCTCGGTAACACCACTACTGACTGAGCTGGCCAAGTCCTGAAGGACATAGCTGCCAGACTGGGCTTGCAGCAGGTGGCGAGAGAACCAACAAGGGAAAACCTACTTGACCTCGTCCTTGCCAATTTACCTGTTGCAGATGCATCTGTCCATGACAGTATTGGTAGGAGTGACCACCCCACAGTCCTTGTGGAGACAATGTCCCATCTTCACACTGAGGACACCCTCCATAGTGTTGTGTGGCATTACCACTGTGCTAAATGGGATAGATTCACAACAGATCTAGCAGCTCAAAGCTGGGCATCCATGAGATGCTGTGGGCCATCAGCAGAATTGTATTCCACCACAATCTGTAACCACATGGCCCAACATATCCCTTACTCTACCATTCAAGCCAGGCGACCAACCCTGGTGCAATGAGGAGTGTAGAAGAGCATGCCAGGAGCAGCACCAAGCATACCAAAAAATGAGGTGCCAACCTGGTGACGCAACACAGGACTACATGCATGCTAAACAACAGAAGCAGCATGCTATAGACTGAGCTAAGCGATCCCACAACCAACGGATGAGATCAAAGTTCTGGAGCCCTGCCACATCCAGTCGTGATTGGCAGTGGATAATTAAACAACTAACGGGAAGAGAAGGCTCCATGAACAGCCCCATCCTCAACGATGGTGCAGCCCAGCCCGTGAGTGAAAAAGTCAAGGCTGAAGCTTCGCAACCTTCTTCAACCAGAAGTGCCGAGTGGATAATCCATCTCGGCCTCCTCCTGAGGTCCCCACCATCACAAATGCCAGTCTTCAGCCAATTCGATTCACTCCACGTGATAGTAACAGCTGAACGCACTGGATACAGCAAAGGCTATGGGTCCCGACAACATCCAGGCTGTAGTGAATTATAGAAGAAAGTTACAGCACGGAAGGAGGCCATTTCGGCCCATTGTGTCCGCGCTGGCCAACAAAGAGCTATCCAGCCTAATCCCACTTCCCAGCTCATGGTCCGTAGCCCTGCAGGTTACAGCATCCCAAGTGCACATCCAAGTACTTTTTAAAATGTGGTTAGGGTTTCTGCCTCTACCACCCTTTCAGGCAGTGAGTTCCAGACCCCCACAACCCTCTGGGTGAAGAAATTTCCCCTCAAATCCCCTCTAAACCTTGCACCAATTACTTTAAATCTGGGCCCCTGGTTTTTGACACCCCTGCTAAGGGAAATAGGTCCTTTCTATCCACTTTATCTAGGCCCTTCATAATTTTATACACCTCAATATAAGGTCTCCCCTCAGCCTCCTCTGTTCCAAGGAAAACAAACCCAGCCTATCCAGTCTTTCCTCATAGCTAAGATTCTCTACTCCCGGCAACATTCTTGTAAGTCTCCTCTGTACCCTCTCCAGTGCAATCACATCTTTCCTGTAATGTGGCGACCAGAACTGCACGCAGTACTCTAGCTGAGGCCTAACTAGTGTTTTATACAGCTGAAGCATAACCCCCCTGCTCTAGTGCTGAAGACTTGTGCTCCAGAACTAGCCGCGCCTCTAGCCAAGCTGTTCCAGTACAGCTACAACGCTGGCATCTACCAGACAAAGTGGAAAATTGCCCAGGTATGTCCTAGCCACAAAAAGCAGGACAAATCCAATCGGGCCAATTACCATCCCATCAGTCTACTCTCAATCATCAGCAAAGTGATGGAAAGTATTAAGCGGCACTTACTCACCGATGCTCAGTTTGGGTTCACTCAGCTCCACACCTCATTACAGCCTTGGTCCAAATATGGACATAGGAGCTGAATTCCAGAGATGAGACGAGAGTGACATCAAGGTAGCATTTACCAGAGTGTGAAACCAAGGAGCCCTAGTAAAACTGAAGTCAGTGGAAAACTCGCCACTGGCTGGAGTTATATGTAGCACAAAGGAAAATGATTGTGGTTGCTGGAGGTCAATCATCTCAACCCCAGGACGTTGCTGCATGAGTTCCTCAGGGCAGTGTCCTCAGCCCAACCATCTTCAGCTGCTTCATCAATGACCTTCTCTCCATCATAAAGGTCAGAAGTGGGGATGTTCACTGATGATTGGAACTGAACACTGTACATTCACAATTCCTCAGATAATGAAGCAGTCCGTGCCCACCAGGCTTGGCTGATAAGTGGCAGTTAACATTTGCGCATGCCAGGCAATGACCATCTCCAACAAGAGAAAGTCTAACCATCTCCCCTTGACATTAAATGGCATTACCATCGTCGAATCCCCCAACATCAACATTCTGGGGGGGGTTTCACCATTGACCAGAAACTTAACTGGACCAGCCACCCAAATACTGTGGCTATAAAAGCAGGTCAGAGGCTGGGTATTCTGCAGCGAGTGTCTCACCTCCTGACTTCCCAAAGCCTTTCCACCATCTACAAGGCACTAGTCAGGAGTGTGATGGAATACTCTCCACTTGCCTGGATGAGTACAGCTCCAACAACACTCAAGAAGCCCAACACCATCCAGAACAAAGCAGCCCGCTTGACCAACACTCCATCCACCACCTTAAACATTCACTGCCTCCACCACCGGTGCAACATGGCTGCAGTGTGCACCATCTACAAAATGCACTGCAGCAACTCACCAAGGCTACTTCGGCAGCACCTCTCAAACCCGCGACCTCTATCACCTAGAAGGACAAGGGCAGCAGGCACAGGGGAGCACCATCACCTCCCAAGTTACACACCATCCTGACTTGGAAATGTATCACTATTCCTTCACCGTCACTAGGTCAAAATCCTGGAACTCCCTACCCAACACCACTGTGGGAGGAGCTTCACCACACAACTACAGCAGTTCAAGGCAGCGGCTCACCACCACCTTCTCAAGGGCAATTAGGGATGGGCAACAAATGCTGCCTTGTCAGCGACACCCACATCCCGTGAATTAATAAATTTTTTAAAATGCAAAAATATTCTCTCTTCTTTAGTATGAGGTGTTCTTAATGGGTACAAGTTTACCTATCCGACCCCCAGTGAAAACTTCCAGTATCAGATGACCATTTTATCAAAACTATTACTGATTATATAATAGCTAATTTCAAAACAAAGCTCTATCTAGTTTTTTTAAAAAGTGGAGGTGCACTTGTGCTACTTAGGCTACAAGGGCTGCCATTTTACATGTGGCACAGTTGATTGCATCTCAATCAGCATATCGCGGTGCAACAGATGTGGCCAAGTTACTTCTATTATGGAGTCTTACCCCCAAATTTGCCACATTAAAACAGGTATAGACTTGCGGAACGGTGAATGCGTGTCAAAAATGTGGTTGGCAAACTTTTACAAAGTCATTCTTCTTCACCTAAAAAACAGTTTGCATATGTGCGTGTGTGTTTGTGTTTTTGAATATGCAACAGTAAACATTACTAAACACTACTGCCTCTTGGGCACTCGCCCAATTAAGTAGTGTGGAAAACTAAGCCACACCTGGTCATGGAATGCTTGATTCCAATACTGGGTGGAGTGCAGGAAATAAAGAGTCATTCTCCTTGAATGGTTCACCTTACTTCTTGATCAGCAGCATCTTGGATATGCACAAATACCCTTTAAAATAGTAAAATGTTCAATTACATTATCTTTTATTTGGAATTACCTAAAGTTAGCTACCAACCCCACCTAAATTTATGTATAGGTAAATTTGTGTTTCTATCATATACACACACAAAAACTAGTCTTACCATAAATTCATATCTCGGGGGGGGGGGGGAGAACATGTAGTTCAAAATGTACTGGCAAACTAATGTCGTTTAGCTTAACATGCACTAGCATTTTTTATAATTAATTGCAAGAACATTGAGGTAATAGGGATAACAGGGTCCCGCCTAACTCAGTAGATTGGCAAATAATCCCAAAACATTGTGCACATTTCCAAGCTTGCCCTACTTCTAGCCTTTGAAGCTTCCTTACAATAAAAAGTTTAGCAGCCAGTTTTGTTTTAAAAAAAAACTTATCTAGTGAACTATTTCACAGCAACCACTGAACAGATGCTGTTCAGATTAATCGGAGGAATTCTCATTGTAAGAGGAGACTCGGGAACATTACACAAAACACAAAAAACCAACAATAAAAAACCACACACAAATCTGTGCGGAAACTGCTCCAGATTTTTTTTTTTTTTGGGGGCGGGGGGAAGAGAGAAAGAGTACTCAACAACTTCGTCGGCGATTTCCATTTTAATTATTATCGACAGATGCAACAACTACTCTGCCTTGATTAGATTTAAACGCTGTATCTGAAACAGCGCTTGCTCCTGGGGACGGACGGTAAACGAGACCCACCGAATAAAAAAAAACCACACCACACAAACGGAGAGAGAAAAAAAAAAGAGTTCGTCAAATCTGCTTATATAAAAAAAAATGGTTAAAAATACCAGAGGGGATTTTTTTTTTTCACAAGATGTGCGCGGTTGACAAGAGGCGGCGGCGGCCGCCCCTGAATTCCTTACTATATTTATAACAAACAAACAAAAATCTCCCCACCAGTTGTGAAGGGTCTAAAAATATCATCCAACGTTTATTTGGGAAAATGTAAGTCCAACCCAGGGCAATATCTCAAACTTTAAGGTTGCCTCAGCTCAGGGGGGAAAATGTGTGGAAATGCTGCAGAGTTGTCAAGAAAAGAGGGGGACAGCTGCTTCCCCTCAGGGGCCGAGAGGGAAAAGGACGACGACCGACCGACCGACGGACGACGAGTTGAGGGAAGAAAAAGAAAAAAGGCGGCCGGCTAAAACGGACAGCCACGTACCTGGTCGATGGACAGATTTATCGCCTCGCTGAGGGGCTGCAGCAGAGTGGAGCCGGTGGTGGTGCCGCTCGAAGCCATGTTGGTTTTTTTTTGACAAGCGGAAAACGCTGCCCGCTCACAGCCATAACAACAGGCGCCCTCCCCGCCCCCCGTCTTCTTCCCCGCCCACCCCGACCAATCACATCGCCCGGCGCCGCCCTCCCGCCCGCGCCCATTGGTCCAGGCGGCCGGCAGGCGGGGCACATCAATTAGCCCCCGCCCCCCCCCCCCAACAGCCCGTAGCCCCGCCCCCCTCCCCCCGGGCCCGGTCGCGTTGTCAGTCGCCTGACGTCACGGAGCCTTTTTTTCAAAGCGTGGTGTGTGTGTTTATGACGTCATGACTGAATGAATGAATGAATGAAGAGGGCAGCATTCAGAATATAAGGCAGTAAGAGCAGCAGTAGGCCCCAGATATCTGCCCTCCTCTAATTCTGCCCTCTTGAGCACCCCTGATTATAAATCACTCAACCATGGGTGGCCCTGCCTTCCGTGGCCGAGGCCCTAAGTTCTGGAATTCCCTGCCGAAACCGCTCCGCCTCGCTACCTCTCCTTCCTCCTTTAAGACGCTCCTTAAAACCTACCTCTTAAGAACATAAGAAATAGGAGCAGCAGTGGGCCATACGACCCCTCGAGCCTGCTCCGCCATTCATGGCTGATCATCGACCTCAACTCCACTTTCCCGCCCGATCTCCATATCCCTTGATTCCCCTAGAGTCCAAAAATCTATCTATCTCAGCCTTGAATATACTCAAAGACTCAGCATTCACAGCCCTCTGGGGCAGGGAATTCCAAAGATTCACCACCCTCTGAGTGAAGAAATTCCTCCTCATCTCAGTCTTAAATGGCTGACCCCTTATCCTGAGACTATGCCCCCTAGTTCTGGACACTCCAGCCAGGGGAAACAACCTCTCAGCATCTAACCTGTCAATCCCTTTCAGAATCTTGTATGTTTCAATGAGATCACCTCTCATTCTTCTAAACTCCAGAGAGTATAGGCCCATTCTACACAATCTCTCATCATTGGACAGCCCTCTCATCCCAGGAATCAATCTAGTGAACCTTTGTTGCACCACCTCCAAGGCAAGTATATCTTTCCTTAGATAAGGAGACCAAAACTGTGCACAGTACTCCAGGTGTGGTCTCACCAAGGCCCTGTACAATTGTAACAAGACATCCTTACTCTTATACTCCAACTCCCTTGCAATAAAGGCCAACATGCCATTTGCCTTCCTTATTGTGAGACTGGTGTAATTTAAAGGGCTTTTTTTGGGAAAAGATGAAGTTTGATTTTTTCCTCTCACTCTCTCCCTCCCTTGGGTTTTTTTTATTCGTTCGTGGGATGTGGGCGTCGCTGGCAAGGCCGGCATTTATCGCCCATCCCCAGTTGCCCCAGAGAAGACGATGGTGGTGAGCCTCCGCCTTCTTGAACCGCTGCAGTCCGTGTGGTGAAGGTACTCCCACAGTGCTGTTAGGGAGGGAGTTCCAGGATTTTGACCCAGCGACGATGAAGGATCGGCGATATACTTCCAAGTCAGGATGATGTGTGACTTGGAGGGGAACTTGGAGGTGGTGGTGTTCCCATGCGCCTGCTGCCCTTGTCCTTCTAGGTGGAAGAGGTCGCGGGTTTGGGAGGTGCTGTCGAAGGAGCTTTGGCAAGTTGCTGCAGTGCATCTTGTCGATGGTACACACTGCAGCCACGGTACGCCGGTGGTGGAGGGAGTGAATGTTTAAGGTGGTGGATGGGGTGCCAATCAAGCGGGCTGCTTTGTCCTGGAGGGTGCCGAGCTTCTTGAATGTTGTTGGAGCTGCACTCACCCAGGCAAGCGGAGAGTATTCCATCACACTCCTTACTTGTGCCTTGTAGATGGTGGAAAGGCTTTGGGGAGTCAGGAGGTGAGACACTCGCCGCAGAATACCTAGCCTCTCCCCTTTCCCAGGAACTCCTTGCTCCTCTCTCATCGCCCTGCCCCACCTTTATGGCTCCTACCTAATTTCACTACTGTTGCGATAAAAATTGGTTTTGTATGAGCTGCATGCATATATAAGGGAATACCTGATCTCCCGAGAATCACCACTTACAGCATACAAACAATTCAGCTTCATAACAGCAGCAACAAGACTTACATACGAGTCATGGTGGGGTTGTGGATTGGCTTGCACTGTTCTGACAAGCTGTGTTTAGCTCCAAAGAAATGAGCATACATTTGTCAGTCTAAATAAAAAGTGGGAAACCAACATATACCCATTTATACCGTCCACCGTTGCATAAGAGTACACCTAGTCCAACAAACAAGGAAGTATTTGTGACTTAACACTCAGGAATTTATGAAGGGGATGTCTGTAACTTGACTACTGAATAATAATCTCTGTATAATTTACAGCTTAATATTTGCTTGCATTTGTTTGGGTAGGCAAAATAGAAGCCTTGTTAAATGACAATGAGTATTTCAAACAAAGATAGACAAATGGACAACTGGCCATTAGTGACAATAATAGAGGCAAAGTCGTAAACATGTAAGGTGGCATAGTAATGCTAAACATACTTGAAACTCAGGTTTGCCAACAATGGAAACAAAATTGACTCGATGCCAAACATCTCATCCACTGTATGCCTTTGCTGCATGCCAAATATACTATAATAATAACAACTTGCATTTATATAATGTAGTAAAAAATCCCATGGCACTTTACGAGAGTGTTATCAAACAAAATTTGACACCGATCCACATAACGAGATATTAGGGCAGGTGACCAAAAGCTTGGTCAAAGAGGTAGGTTTTAAGGAGCGTCTTAAAGGAGGATAGAGAGGTAGAGAGGCGGAGAGGGTTTATGGAGTGAATTCCAGAGCTTGGGGCCTCGGCAGCTGAAGGCACGACCACCAATGCTGGAGCGATTAAAATCGGGGCTGCGCAAGAGGCTAGAATTGGAGGAGCGCAGATATCTCGGGGGGTTGTGGGGCTGAAGGAGATTACAGAGACAGGGAGGGGCGAGGCCATGGAGGGATCTGAAAACAAGGATGAGAATTTTTAAATCAAGGCGTTGCTCAACCTGGAGCCAATGTAGGTCAGCAAGCACAGGGGGTGATGAGTGAATGGGACTTGGTGCGAGTTAGGATACGGGCTGCAGAGTTTTGGATGAGCTTACGTTTATGGAGTACTAGACTGCAAGCATCCAATTGACAACCTAAGTGAAATAATGGCCCAGAATTTGCTGGGAAAATAACCCAGTAATTTGTGGCGAGGAAGAGATAGGCATGAGTTGCTAATTGCCACAAATTGCTGGACGATTTGTGCCGCTTGCCATTAGCCTCACGTAAACGGGATCTGGCCGTCAACCTCCCCATGAGTTTCAAGAAATTGCTGCATTTGTGCTGTTAAAATGAATAAACTCACTGCAGAAAGTTAGGACTGTTACTTAATGATGTAAGGACCCTTTTAATCATGAGATTTAAGAAAGAAAGACTTGAAATTATATCATGCCTTTCACAACCTTAGGATGTCCCAAACAACTTTATAGCCAATGAAGTACTTTTTTAAAAGTGTAGTCACTGTTGTAATGTAGGAAACGTGGCAGTCAATGTGCGCACAGCAAGCTCCAAGTTCCCCTCCAAGTCACACAGCATCCTGACTTGGAAGTATATCGCCGTTCCTTCATCGTCGCTGGTACAAAATCCTGGAACTTCCTCCCTAACAGCACTGTGGGAGTACCTTCACCACACGGACTGCAGCTGTTCAAGAAGGTGGCTTACCACCACCTTCTCAAGGGCAATTAGGGATGGGCAATAAATGCTGGCCTTGCCAGCGACGCCCACATCCCATGAACGAATAAAAAAAAAAGCACACAGTGTGAGCACGGACTGGCAGAGAGGGAACACTTAACACTTCATCTGGTGCATTTTCCAGCATTTTTGGAGTACACTTTTACACAAATACATTGGCCATTATCTTGGGTTCTAGATTAAATTGAGGACTTACTGCTAGAAATTAGATTTGTACCATAATAAAGGCATAAATAATTACAACATTTACAAGAAGTATGTAGATTTATCTCCGGTAGGATTATTTGCATTTAAAGTGCCTGTAACAATGGTTTCCATTGGAGGCCTGCGCCTGCATCAGAAGCATCAGACTGGAGTTAATCGGGGTTCCACAGCCCCGCTTTCGCACCCTGGCATCTCCTACCCAAACCCCCCCCCCCCCCCTCCCCCCCGCTCGTCCCCTAGGGCCTTGCAGCGGTGTAATCTCTGATTAACAGTGAGCTATGCCAGGGGCGAGCTGCTGATTGTTTCTTCATAAACAAATTTCTCTGTAAAATATTCTTCTCATAGGTGATGGCTATGGAAATTTAGGAAGTGTATGAAAAGTAATTTTAAAAGTGTTCCATTTTTTTCGACAACTGCAATATCTGTCGGGAGATATTTCCAGCAACACCTCCCAGTTAATTTAGAGTCATAGGGGGGAAAATGTGGTTGCTTTGCGCCTCCCGTTTGCGCCCTAAGAGGGCGCTAATGGGGCGCAAAGCAACTAGCACCCGGGCCCGGCGATGTTGGCGCCGCTCGCGAAATTGACCAGAGTTTTTGTGGCGGCGCTAAACTGTACCGCCATGATCTCCTGTGCCCGCAGATCATGACGTCAGTCGAGCGTGCAACGCCGCGGTGGCGCCCCGGACCGGATATTGAGTGGTGCCCCCTTCCTTTCCACCTGCCGCAAGCAATGACAGGGAGAGTGGAACGTTTTGCAGTCAGGAAGGGGCTGGGGGAGCGCTATTTAAAGGCGCTCTCTTCCTGCCTTTTTTTGTGGGAGACATTTTTGCACCACTCATTCTGAGAGAGAGAGAGAGAGAGAGAGTGTGTTCTGGAGAGAGTCAACGCTGTGTGAAGTAGGTTTGGCTACTGAGCAGCACTTTGCAGGTTCTTTTGGATTTGACCTTCATTACTTCGATTGTCAAGAGACTATGGGGGCTGCACTGATTTGGGGCGTCGTCCTGCACCTGCAGAATAAGAGGCAGCAGAGACGCAGAGAGAGAGTGGCAATCATGGCCAGAGGGAGGAGGGCCAACAGGCCTCTGTACAGGAGACCTTACCCTCCCAGGGTATTCCGGGAATAATTCTCCTACATTCATTTGTCTGAGGTGCAGTGTTTGCGCAGGCTGCGCTTCAGCAAGGAGGTGGTCATTGAGCTCTGCCACCTGCTGCAACCAGATCTGCAGCCTCAACTGAGGACCAGGACATCTCTGTCAGTGGCAGTGAAGGTCACAGTGGCTCTGAATTTTTATGCCACCGGCTCCTTTCAAGCAGCTACTGGGGACATCGCCAATATCTCCCAGTTCGCGGTCCATTGCTGTATCCGGGAGGTGACAAATGCCCTCTATAAAAGGAGATGCCAGTACATCTCTTTCCCGATGACCCGGGCCAAACAGCATGAACACGTTTTGCGAGGATAGCAGGCTTCCCCATGGTGCAGGGCGCCATTGACTGCACGCATGTGACATTGCGGGCACCGCATGAGAATGCAGAGGTTTTCCGAAACTGCAAGGGGTTCCACTCCTTAAACGTCCAGTTGGTCTGTGACCACAGACAGCTGATACTCGCTGTCAATGCCCGCTATCCTGGCAGCAGCCACGATGCTTTCATTCTGCGCCAGACTGGTGTGCCAGACCTTTTCCAGGCACCGCATCAGCCAAGTGGTTGGCTCCTCGGGGACAAGGGTTATCCACTGTGCACCTGGCTGATGACACCGCTCTGTAACCCCAACACCCCTGCCGAGTAGCGGTACAATGAGAGCCATCTCGCCACAGGAACATAATTGAGCAGACGATCGGCGTGCTCAAGCAACGGTTCCGCTGTCTGGACCACTCAGGAGGAGCCCTGCAGTACTCTCCTGAGCAAGTTTCCCTCTTCATAGTTGTTTGCTGCATTCTTCATAACCTTGCAATCCTCAGGACCCAGCCAATGCCACCAGGTCTTGGTGCACCACCGGAGGAGGAGGAGGAGGAGGAGGAGGAGGAAGAGGAGGAGGATGATCAGCAGCAGCACCAAGGCGGGAGGGAGGCCCACAATGTTGAAACTGCAAGGGCCGTCCGTCAACGGCTGATAACAAGCTGCTTCTAGGCCTCTACTCAGGAAATGGCTTCTGGCATGGAGAACAACATGATGGAAAGCAACCCGCAACCCTTATAGCCGGCCAAGGCAGCAATGATTAAAAGGCCAAACATGTACATCTTGAATACAAACTCTGTATGTGTCATTTATTCATGACAAACTAATAGAAACAAACACAACAAATCATTAATTAACATAACTGGTTCTCACAAGCTGGAGATAATGACCAAAACACTAAACAAAAGTTATCAGACGAACCTCGGCCTTTAATAAAAACATTCCCAACATTTCTTGAGACCGCTTACTTTTTGCCCTTCGAGGGTGATCTCCATCCTTTGCGCACTTCCCCCCCTTCCCACCCTACTGCTCCTCTGTAATGGGACCCCAGTGGCTGCAGCAAGGCTGGTGGAAGGCTGCTGAATGTCAGATGCTGAGACTACAGATGCCCTTGAAGGACGGTCTCGACCAGCTCTGGGCCTGGAGGGCCTGGCTGCAGACTGCACCAACTCTGCATTGGCAGCAACAGTCTGGGCTACAGGCGGTGGCAAGTGCAATGGGGAAGTGACAGTGGTGGGAACAGGAATGCTGTCATCCTGACAGAGGACAGCACCTCCCTGCTCGACCGACACACTGGCACTCCCACAGGGCAGCACCTCAGCATCCGGAGCAATCTGCTCGAGCACAGATTGCTGGCCTGCTGCGGCGCGGTGAGAGCCCCGGGGCAATGTGGTCGAACCAGCGACGATGGCAGCAGTCAGTGCTTGCGTGGCCTCAATCTGAGACTGCATGAGAGCAGTCTGAGATTGGATCACGGCAGCCAGTGACTGAATTGCAGCACTAAGCAGTTGCGTTGCGTCCGCCTGTGCTACAGCGAAGTGCTCCACACTCCTTGCCAGTGCATCAATGCTTTCGGGCACCCTTCTCACTGCACCCATGAGCTCAGTGTGCATGTCCACAGCCTGGGTGTTCATTTCAGCGATGAGCCGCTCCTCCTCTGCATCCAGTGCAGCAGGACTCGCTGGCATACTCTCCCTCCGGGGAGAAGGCCCCCGAGCTTCCCTACCCCCATCGCGTTGCTGCAGCCCGCTGGTAACTGGAGCTTTACCCTCATCAGACCCTTCCCTCCTGCTCCCCTCCAGGGAAGACGTGGTCTCAGTGTGGGCATGGGCTTCCTCGGGAGAGGGTGGCGCTGAGGCTCCGGCTTCCTCTTCCTCCTCGCCTGCGGCGTCGCTCCCACTGGCTGCTTGAGGTGATTCACCATCTGAAAGCAGGGAGGCACAAGAGTGGCTTTAGCATCAGGACAGGGGGGGCAGTAAGGGAGCAAGGACTGGAGCGATTTAGTAAGTTGGATTGAAAGTGTAAAAGGCTGGTGTTGTGAGGGGCAAGTGGAATGAGAGAGGAGAGAAAGCTGATGACCTTACCATTGCTGTCCTGAAGGGGGTCAACCTCTCCAGCAGTGACGGGACCTTGAAGGGATAATTACTAGTCCTAGCCCCTTTAGGGCTACCTCAGATCAGGCGTATTCCCCAGACGTTCACTTTCAACTAAAGTTTGAGGTAGCCGAATCCTAAAGATGCTTAATTGGGTCTAAAGGTCCGGACTATCTCTCCCTAAAGGAAAGGAACAACCTGAAAATGTTACCGTCCTCCAGATAGCACTTTTAATAAGTTTAGCTAGACTGATATTATGAGGGTCCGGAAAACTCCCCCAGAATTCTGCAACTCCTCACCAAAGAGTGTACAGAGATTGAGTTTGCGAGTTTGGTACAGAAGTCTTATGTGAGATAATTCTAAAAATATATAGATTTATTAAAGAAATAACATGTAATTTACAGTTGGTGAGTCAATCACAACATTAACAGTTCCCAAAAGAGAAAGCTTTACAATCTTATTATCAGAGATCCTTACTCTCAAATCTTAACTTTGCTACAGTTTTACTGTTCTTAGTTTTATTCAGGATATCCACCAAAATCAAATACAGTACCTTTGATCCCCGAGGTACAAAGAGTTGTAGACCTACAGAGCCTGCCTCTGAAGCTGAGAATCACTTTGCCCCTTTACAGCGAATCTACTATCCCATTTGAGAGTTCAATATTTATACCCTTTTCTAGTGGTATTTCCTTTAAGGTTTTCTGCTGATGTAAGCTAATTATCTCTAGTCATTTTTCTGCTGACTTCTGCAATTCTTAGTCGTCTCAGCTGGTAGCATTACAGAATCGTGTCTCTCCTCTAGGTGTTTTAAGTTTACCATAAAAGACGGTGTAACAGCAGGTGCGTTTTTTACTTGATGTCATTTTTACGAAGGCAGATGTTTGTGCTTCTTTACGAAGTGTGAATTAGAACACCTTAACCAGGGTGAACTATTGTCTTGTTCCCAAAGGTTCAGACTGTCAGGAGCCTTTAACCTTCTGTTTCAATAAGGTTATTGATTCAGTGTCAACAACTATCTTATCTCTATAGCCAGAATGCTACCACAGCTTTTCATAATTAGGTTTCTAGATTTCCAAACCCAGTTTGTCATGTTTTAATAAGGCCAGAATTCTTTCATCGAATGGTGTATTTTTCTGAATAGGTTTTATGGCTTATTCCTTCACAACCTATCACCTGGCTTGCGACGATCCTGTGGACGCACGCCTCCAGATCACTGAGGGTCTGCAGCTGAGGCAGCCCTCCACCTGTCCGTTGCTGCTGCCGCCTGTTGTGAGAGAGCTTGGCCTGCAAGAAAAAGGACAGCGTCTGAGTAAATATGCAGCTATGTGCTTGCCTGATGTGCCTCCCATAGTTGAATAGCCCTTAATGTATGCAGCCATGTGCTTGCCTGATGTGCCTCCCATAGTTGAATAGCCCTTATTGTATGCAGCCATGTGCTTGCCTGATGTGCCTCCCATAGTTGAACAGCCCTTAATGTATGCAAGGCATGGAATGTGCGTGTGTGTTTTATGAGATGGCCTTAGGTCTTGGACGAGTGTTGGGCATTGGGGCTTTTACACCCTCTGGCCATAGTGAGGTTGAGATGGAGGGATGGAGAGGTATTGAAAAGCAGCCACTCACCCTGACCACCTGAGTGAGGTCGTTGAACTTTTTGCGACATTGTGTATGGGGCCTGGGCACCATGCTCCTGGAGGAGACGTGCTGAGCTACCTCCCTCCACACTCTTCTATAGTCGCGGGGCAATGGCCTCCTGCCACTCTCTGGGTACAGTATTGCTCTTCGTCGCTCCACCAAGGCCCGGTCGCTGAAGCGCTGAGCTCGTTCTCTGGCCCTCTCCATAGTCCTTTGCAGCAGAATTGATGTACAGGTCTCTCCAGGCCGAGATTCAAGTCTGCAATGAGCACGGTGTGGATGGAGAGCAAGATCGACCCTCCCCTTTAAGAACTGTCCGGCGCCAGTGTGTCTGTGTTCCATTGCTGACTGACATCACATGAGCTTCGCCCACGCTCTGAGTTAGTGCCTCATTCCTCGGCCTTTGCGCATTAAGACAGTTGGGTAGCGCCTGATTTAGCACTCCAATCACCTCCAGGGGCGATAGAAGCCAAGTTTGCAGTCAGAGGTTATAATTTGCGCCAGGCGCTAAACTTTGTGCCTGGCCGATAATTGCGCCCCAAACGGGGCGAAACCGAATTTCTCCCCGAAAGAGTCATATAGAGTCAAAGAGTCATGGGGGAAAAATTCGGTTGCTTTGCGCCTCCCTGAGCGGGCGCTAATGGGATGCAAAGCAACTAGCACCCGGGCGCGACGCTGCCAACGCCTTCCGCGAAATTCAGCGGGAGGTTAGCGGCGGCGTTAACCGTTAGCGCCCCGCAGCGCTGTGCCGCCAGCGATGATGTCATCGCCATGCGCAGTGCCCCGCTTGCGCCCTGGCCGCGATCTTCGGTAGCGCCCCCTGACTTACTGCCAGATGCTATGTCCGATGGGGTCAGGGGGGCCTACCTGCGGCCGGGGCGGCGCTATTTAAAGGCGAAGTGCCGGGCGGCCATTTTTCTTGCTGGCCACTTGCCAGCACCTGCCTCCGCTCCTGTCCCCGGCCTCCTTACCCGCCCCCCCGCAGAGTGCCATCTGCACTCCATGAGCCCGGCACTTCTCTTGAGCGCCGGGCTCTTTTGCCGGCACTCCGATCCCCGGGGGCCCAGCTGGGTCCCGGGTCACGCTGCGCAAGGCCCCTCCCCTTTAAGAAGGGGAGGAAGGCCTGCAATACCGCGGCACATCACGCCGCGATATTCCCTCGCAGCGCCCCAAGAGGGAGGCAGGGCGCTTCCAGTAGCTAAAGGTAGTGCCCCAGCGAAGTTAGCGCCCCAAAGGGGGCGCGACTCAAATTTTCGTCCATAGAGTCGTTGGGCACGATCTTGCCAGCCCTGTGGAGGCGGGTTTGGAGGTGGGACTGCCGGGAAAATGGCAGAACTTGGGGGCGAATGCCCAACCCACCCCCAACCCGCCTCCATGCCATCTTGCCAGGAGGCGGGTAGCCATCCCGCGCCGGGTCCCGTCTCCTTGGAGGCGGGAAGGGATTACAGCCACTTAACTGCCTGTTAACAGGTAGTTAACAGGCAGAAAATAGGATTATCCCCATTTTGCCCACACAAGTGCAGGCTTCCCGAAGGCTTCGAACCCCGCCAGGGTCACCGAGGCGAGGAGTGGGTCTGCGAGGGTTGGAGGGGTGGAAAAGTGCGCTGTGAAGGTAAGCGATGGGTGCAAGTGTGGAGAGGTGAGTATCTGAGGTAAGTGGAAAGTGTTAGAAAAAGTTTACTTACCTTTGTTTCTTCCTGCAGGCTTCAAGCGTTGGGTATGCGGAGAGTCTCGCACCTCCGCGACAGAGATGACAGATGGCCGTTGCATTCTCCAATGCAACAACCATCTCATTTCTGAAAAAGAAAGAGGTTTGATGAGGTCTTGAATTCAAGACCTCATCAAACTACAGAGAATGTCAGTGTTTGACAGCATCACAGAGCAAAAAATTTTGACAGATGAAACGTCATACGCTGACGTTCTCTGCAACTGGCTTTCCCTTAATTGGCCTGCTAAGCCCGCTGGGCGGGCTTAACAATGTCAATCAAGGGAAAATAGCGTGGGTTGGCCACAAGTCGATGGAGGCGGGACTAATACCCGACAAGTGGGAGTCCTGCCTCCAAAAGCTCCCTATTGGCAAAATCACCCCCATAGAGTCATAACGGCACAGAAGGAGGCCATTCGGCCCATCGAGTCCGTGCCAGCTCTCTGTAGAGCAATCCAGTCAGTCCCATTCCCCCGCTCTATCCCCGTAGTCCTGCAAGTTTATTTCCCTCAAGTGCCTATCCAGTCTCCCCTTGAAAACATTGAGTGTCTCCGCTTCCACCACTTCCGTTGGCAGCGAGTTCCAGGTCCTCCCCACTCGCTGCGTAAAAAAGTTTTTCCTCACATCCCCCCCCACCGCATCTCTTGCCCAAAACCTTAAATCTGTGTCCCCTAGTCCTTGTACCATCAACTAGTAGGAACAGCCTTTCCCCGTCTAGCCTATCCAAGCCCGTCATAATCTTGTACACCTCTTATCAAATCAACCTCCTTTGCTCTAATGAAAACAAATCCAGCTTCTCCAACCTGTCCTTCTAGCTAAGATCCCCCATCCCTGGAACCAGTCTGGTAAATCTCCTCTGCACCCTCTCAAGGGCCTTCACATCCTTCCTAAAGGGTGGTGACCAGAACTGGACGCAATACTCCAGTTGTGGCCGAACCAGCACTTTATCAAGGTTCAGCATAACTTCTCTACTTTTGTACTCAATACCTCTATTTATGAAGCCCTATGCTTTGTTAACCACTCTCTCAATATGTTCTGCCACCTTCAGGGACCTGTGCACAATAACTCCCAGGTCCCTCTGTCCCTGCACACTCTTTAAAACTGTGCCATTAAGTGTATATTGCCTCTCCCTGTTCCTTCTTTTAATTCATCCCTCAATTTTTTGAACTGCCCCTGTATTAAAGTCATGTGCTTCTGTCCTGGCCATTATTGATGCATATTGCCTGTTAATCTTAAATTTAATCAAATTGTGGTCTCGAATCCCCAAAGGCTCCACTACATGTAGATTATGAATGTAATCACTCCTAAAATAGGTCTAAATGGGAATTACACATGGCTCCATAACTGGGCTTAGAAACATAGAAAAATAGGAGCAGGAGTAGGCCATTCGGCCCTTCGAGCCTGCTCCACCATTCAATATGATCATGGCTGATCCTTTATCTCAATACCATATTCCCGCTCTCTCCCCATACCCCTTGTTGCCTTTTGTGTCTAGAAATCTATCTATCTCCTTCTTAAATATATTCAATGACTTGGCCTCCACAGCCTTCTGTGGTAGAGAATTCCACAGGTTCACCGCCCTCTGAGTGAAGAAATTTCTCCTCATCTCAGTCCTAAATGTCCTACCCCCATATCCTGAGACTGTGACCCCTCGTTCTAGACCCCCCAGCCAGGGGAAACATCCTCCCTGCATCCAGTCTCTCTAGCCCTGTCAAAAAAGCAAAAAGCAAAAAGCAATCCAATAGCAAGACATCATTTGTTCATCCAGCGACATAGTTAAGTTAAAATAATTCAGTGAATCAAATTCCTGTCCTTGCTAAAATGAGCAAATAAAAAGACATACGATCAATCTACTTTTTCATTAAAATGATCCAGCACAAACTTTACCCCCTCCTCCCCCAGTGTGTGTCATGATGGAGAGAGGGAAACATTTTATTGCTATTCAACTGTTGCTAAGATATATTGCGCCTAGTTGTTTGTTTTAGGGTTATCTTGTAAACACTGGACAATTAATGAACCTTTGTCTGTTTTTTTAGACTTGCTCAATAGTCCAAAGAGTAACTGATATCTAGTACAGTGTTGCACAATTGTAATCCCTGGGAAAAGGATGATTAATGCAGTGATAGTGTTCTAACCTTTTACGCTGAAAGATGGTAGCAAAACTTGACCTGTACAAGTAATGAACAGAATCATATCAATCTCTAAACTCGAGAACTGAAATGACTGAAAATCTGGCTTTTGGAACTCATTTTCAGCCAGCCAGAGGCTGTTTTTATGATATGGACCACTTCCAAAATGAATGGCAGAACCCAGAATGTATAATTTTACACTTTAATTAAGGTGATCTCATTGAAACATATAAAATTCTTAAGGGGCTTGACAGGGTAGATGCTGGGAGGACGTTTCCTCTGGCTGGGCAGTCTAGAACTAGGGGCCACAGTCTCAGAGTAAGGGGTCGGCCATTTAAGATTGAGATGAGGAGATTCACTCAAAGGGTTGTGAATCTTTGGAATTCTCTACCTCAGAGAGCTGTGGATGTTCAGTCGTTGAGTATATTCAAGACTGAGATTGATAGATTTTTGGATATGAAGGGAATCAAGGGATATGGGGATAGTGCGGGAAGGCGGAGTTGAGGCAAAAGATCAGTCGGGAGGGCCAGCAATCGGTGGGGGCTCGGGAATCGGGGGAGAGAGGGAAACTGGGGGATGGAGAAGATGGGATTGTGGGTCGGGAATAGGAAGAGAAGGAGAATAGGGTTTAACGGTTGGGGAGGCGGACTGGGGGTCAGCAGATGGGGGTCCGGGACAGAAGAAGACTGGGGGTTCCGGGGGGAGAGAGGGAAACTTGGGGATGGGGGCTTGGGTGAGATTGGAGATGGGGGTTATGGGAAGAGAGGTAGACTGGGGATGGGGAGAGCGGGAGACTGGGGGATGGGGAGTGATTGAGACTGGGGAATGGGAGTGAGGGAGACTGGGGAGACAGGGGGATTGGGGCTTGAGTAGAGGGAATGAATGGGGTGGGCGAGTGGACCAGTATTTTCTGCAGATCCGGGAGCAGCAACAGGAGAAATGTGGTGAGTGGGAGTGGGAGTGACACCAAGAGAGAGGAGCAGCCAGTAAAGAGGTGAATGAAACCTGGGGACCTTACTGTGGGTAAATAGTGAAAGATTGTTTCCACTGGTGGGCAAATAAGGAATAAGGAGGCGGGATCAGGATTGTCACTGGAAGGACCAAGGAGGAAGGGGGGAGGGAAGGTTCTTGAACCATGGGATGCGTCACCATAAGTGGCTGTTGAGATAGAGACCAGAACGTCATTTAAAAGGGAATGGGATAAATACTGGAAAGGAGGAATATAAAAGGATCTGCGGGTTACAGGAGAGACCACCAGCACCGGCACCAGGGACTGAGTGGCTCCTGCTGAAGTTGTCAGGAGGCAGTAGGAGCATAGTGGAGTGATGGCCTGCTGAACAGAGGCAGTGCTGGTACAGCATTGGAAGAGCAGGAGGTGTTTTTTTTGATGTAGTACCTGTTAATGGCAGTGAGGGTTCTGATTTTATAACTTATATATGCAGTTGTTGCATGGGCATGCGAGGCATTCTCTGTACACGAATAGTTAACTGAATAATCCAACCCAATGACTGCTGCTTGTCAGGAAGGCTGGCGGTAGGTGCTGAGAGGGGGCAGTGCTGAGATCACAGTCACATTGAAGTTAGCGCTCCCTTGCTTTCACCAGTGATATCGCACCCACAGCACCAAGTTTCTCTGGTGCAATAAAACGATTGAACAGCAGAGAGCGGTAACAACACCCGCATGTTGGAACAGCCGTGCATCGAACTCTCAATTCACCAAATGTATCTCAATCAGTTTTGAAATGTGCAAGAAGAATCTTACATGACGAGCGACGTGTTGATTCTGCACATATTGTCCCTAAATCGAAGCAAAAGAGAGCTTTAATCCTAGAGTTGGATGAATGCATATTTTTCTAAAAAAGAAAGACTTGCATTTATATAGCGCCTTTCACGACCACCGGACGTCTCAAAGCTCTTTACAGCCAATTAATTACCTTTGAAGTGTAGTCACTGTTGTAATGTGGGAAACGGGGCAGCCAATTTGCGCACAGCAAGCTCCCAGAAATAGCAACGTGATAATGACCAGATAATCTGTTTTTTGTTATGTTGGTTGAGGGATAAATATTGGCCAGGACACGGGGGATAACTCCCCCGCTCTTCTTCGAAATAGTGCCATGGGATCTTTTACGTCCACCTGAGAGGGCAGGCGGGGCCTCGGTTTAACATCGCATCTGAAAGATGGCACCTCCGACAGTGCGGCACTCCCTCAGCACCGCACTGGAGTGTCAGCCTAGCTTTATGTGCTCAAGTCCTGGGAGTGGGGACTTAAACCCACAACCTTCTGACTCAGAGGCGAGTGTGCTACCCACTGAGCCACAGGGCAGAATTTTCATTGACCCATGGAGGCGGGTTTGGAGGCGTGTGGGGGATTAAAATTGCGAAAACTGGCGGGCGGGCACAAGCCCGCCTCCATCCCGCCTCCACACAATTTTCATTAAATCATGTCTGCTGGTCCCGACTCCGTCCCGCCTCCAATGAAGGAGTGAGTGCAGAGAATCTATATCATTGATGGTTAGAAGGAAACAAATTCGGAGTGAGGTGGCAAGACCATGGGCCCTCCCTGTGTGTTGTAAGTTGTTTTCATAGCATCACAGCGATAGGGAGTGTGAGGGCTGCATAGTCGAATAGTTAGGTGAATGTGACCATACAGAGAGAGGGAATGGGTAAGGGTGCAGGGATGTCAGTGTCAAGTGGGATGTGGAGGAAGAGGTTGTCAAAGCTGAGTGCTGGTGAGGAGAGGCAATGGGGATCAGAATGAGGGTGATGGGAAATTCATACTCACTTTTCCAGTGCACAGCAAGTCATGAAACCTCTTCCTGCACTGAAGCCAGGTTCTGCGGGTTATGGACAACGAGTTGACCTCCTCTGCCACCTGGATCCACACAGCCTTGGTTTGATGGGAAGGCTTCTTCCTCCCTGAAGAAGGGAAGAGCACCTCCTTATTAGCTCTGGCTCCCTCAATTAAAGCTTGCAGGGCGACGTCATCAAATCGAGATGCAGACCTAGGTCTCTGGCTGGCCATTCTTCCTGCAGGTGCCTCTAACATGCAAAGGCAGAAGCTTGGCAGTCTGCAGAGGAAGCAAGGCTTGTTGCAGACCTTAAATGCTGCAGCAATGATGACGTCATCGGAAGCGACTTTCAGACCGGAAAAATTCACTGGCCATGGGTTCCCACACGTTGGAACTCAATTGGCCAATTATGTTAAAATCGCATCAATCTCCCACATCAATTTAGATTCGGGTGGCTAACACGAAATGCGGATTACACGACCCTAGCCCGCCCCTGAATCAAAATCCAGCCCACAGTGTGTATATAGAGGATGAAAGTTCTGTATTTCTCTGTAGTTTAAGTGGATGTAATTCTGATGGTGATTTTGGTGAGAATGAAGCAGGAAATGTAATTTGTATGTGTGTGTGTGTGTTGGGGGGGGAAGGAGAGACCGTGTCTCGCTGTGTCGGCCAGGCTGCACTGCAGCGTCTATTCACAGGCGCGATCCGACTGCTGACGGGCGCGGGGGGCTTTGACCTGGGCCGATTCCCTCCCCCCCACTCTTTACAGCGGCCCGGTGACCCCCAGACTCCTCCCGGGGCGGGGGAAGAGACCATACCGCCGCCCAGCTAAAGACCCAGGACACCCGCCCCGCTCGGCATAGACAGGAAGAAAAAAGTTGATCTTTTAGGATTGGTTATCTCTTTTTTTGTTATTAGTGCAATTCATTTGTTTTCATGGGAAAGCAATTTGCACGGGTAAGGCTCACAAAAATGAACCTTTCCGAGAGTATTCCTCTAAGGTGCCTGATGGTTGGGTACACAAGTTAATAATATGGTCACTGATGGGAGACCTTCTTACCATATCTCCAGAGACAAATTGACTGAAATAGCTTTGGTGTCCGTGTACTTCATCCATTTTATCAATGATCTGGAGCCTGGGTTCCTTTTTCTAACTACATTGTGAGACAAAGGTTGGCAGGGTTATATTGATAGTGTTTCCTTAACTGTTGATATCTCGTGATTCGATTTGTAAATTTATTTTTGCCTTGTCCAAGGTATGGAGAAAATTAATTTGTCGGGAGGAGAACCTTTCCTACACAATCGTGGGGAGTTTCTCGGGAAGCTGGTACAGTACTGTAAACAGGAGCTGAAACTGCCCAGTGTCAGCGTTGTGAGCAATGGGAGTCGGATCACCGAGAAATGGTTTAAAGACTATGGTAATTTGTTTACTGCCTGTACTCAGGTCTGGGAATGAGGGTGCACGTGTCTATATATTATATTCTGATTGCAGTTTACATTCTGACTAAATACTGCTGAAAGGAGTTACAATTAAACAAATTGGACCATTTACAACACGATAAAAATAAAGGTTAATGCAATATTGATGTGCTTTCACTAACCCAATATTTACGGGGAGATGGGGAGTTCCGGACGGGAAACTCAAAAGTACGGATTTCCCGGGCGTGCTGCTGAACCTAAATAGCAGGATGTATTTTTTATTTTTTCACCAGGTTTTCGTCCTGACAGCCAGCCTGATTGACAGTCATAACCTGCAGCACAAGCTCGACACCATCCAGGACAAAGCAGCCCGTTTGATTGGCACCCCATCCACCGCCTTAACATAGAAACATAGAAGATAGGAGCAGGAGTAGGCCATTCGGCCCCTCGAGCCTGTTCCGCCATTTAGATGAGATCATGGCTGATCATCCAAACTCAGTACCCTGTCCCTGCCTTCTCCCCATATCCCTTGATCCCTTTAGCCTTAAGAAATATATCTAACTCCTTCTTGAATATATTTAATGAATTGGCCTCAACTACCTAAACATTCACTCCCTCCACCATCGGCGCACCGTGGCTGCATCTACAAAATGCACTGCAGCAACTCGCCAAGGCTTCTTCGGCAGCACCTCCCAAACCCGCGACCTCTTCCACCTAGAAGGACAAGGGCAGCAGGCGCATGGGAACACCACCAGCTCCAAGTTCCCCTCCAAGTCACACACCATCCTGACTTGGAAGTATATCGGCCGATCCTTCATCGTCGCTGGGTCAAAATCCTGGAACTCCCTCCCTAACAGCACTGTGGGAGCACCTTCACCACACGGACTGCAGCGGTTCAAGAAGGCGGCTCACCACCACCTTCTCAAGGGACAATTAGGGATGGGCAATAAATGCTGGCCTCGCCAACGACGCCCACATCCCATAAAACGAATAAGTTAAAAAAAAACAAGGCTGCAGCCAGGGGAGCACAGAGGAGGGAGGGGGAGATTGGGGGGGCCGTGGTCGGGGAGGGACGATCATGGTTGCAGGCGAGAGAGATCGAGGTTTGGGGGGGGGGGTTGAACGTAGAGGTGGGATGTCGGGGGTGATGGCGGGAGGGTTGGCGGGGTGATCGGGGGAGTCAGAGATCATCGCAGGGGGTCGGGAGGGAGATCATGGTGGGGACATTTGTGTGTGTGGGGGGGGGGGGTGGTGTCAGCCGATCGCAGGGGCAGGTTTACAGGTTTGCTTATTGGGCCTGGAGGAAACACTTCTGTAAATGCGCTTACCTCATGGATCCGGCCCTTCTCGCCCCCTTTTACCTGCCAGGTTTCCTGAGGCCCAGGGGAACCCATCAGAAATGGGTAAAAAAATAAAAAGCATTTTAAAATGGAGGCGCACAGCCTCCTTAAAAGATTTTACCGACCGACTTGCCTCCTGAGAGCGGATTGGTTGCCCAACCTGCCTCTGTTAAAACAGGAAGTGGGCGGGTTGAGATTTTAACATTGTTTACTTCTCACCTGCACCCAACCCACCCATTCTTGGGGGTTAAAATGACCCCCCCGACCCCCCCAGGTCTCTGTACTTTCTATATATATTGTGTGTATATAAGGATAAAGTGTACTCTCCCAGTGGTCCAGTTGATAAATGTACTGCTTGGTATGGAAGTAAGCCACACAGAACCAGAACAAAGGAAAAATACTGCAGACGCTGGAAATCTGAAATAAAAGCTGAAAATGCTGGAAAAACACTCAGCAGGTCAGGCAGCAACTGTGGAGAGAGAAACAGAGTTATGGGGCTGAATTTTAATGGGGAAGGTGGGTTGGGGCCGGGGCTGGGGGGCTCCGAGGCTGTTGGGAAACCCAGGAGGATCGGTTTCCCGCAGGCCCAGCTGGATTTAACGGCAGGGCCTGATTGGAATGGAAGCCCCTGTTTCCCACCTGCACCCAGCCAGATCGAGAGGCTGGCTGGCTCCGGGCGGGTAGGCCCGCAGCCGCACAGAGGAGGGAGGGAGGGAGGGAGGGATCGTGTGGGAGCCGGGGGTGGGGGTGGGGGGGCGGGGGGGGCTGGCCGCAGCAGCAGCAGCAGCAGCAGGGGGGACCGGAGTCCTGGGGTGGGGGGAGGCCTCGTGGGTGGATCGGAGGACTGGGGGGAGGGTGGGGAAATCGGAGGCCGGGGGTGGGGGGAGGAGGCCTGAGGGGTGATTGGAGGCCTCGTGGGGGATCTCCGATCACGGGGGGTGGGTTAAGCAGGGACCCTGGATCCAGGCGTTAAGTGTAAAGACACTTATCTCCTGGATCCAGCAGTCCTCAACTTGCATTAGATGGCGGGTTTCACGAGGCCTGCAAAACCCGACCAGCTAAACTTAAAATCAAAATGGAGGTTAAAGCAGAGGCTTCCAGCCTCATTATAATATTTAAATAGATGATCCACCTCCTGGCAGTGGATTGGCTGCCCGCCCCCATCCCGCCTCTATTATAACCGGAAGTGGGCGGGTTGGAGGCGGGTTGAGGTCAGGATTCAGATTTTTAACACTTTGGGCTGGATTTTGATACTGGGGCGGGTTGGGGTCGTGTTATCCACTTTTCGTGTTATCCACCCGACTGCAATTGGATGTGGGAGATTGATGCGATTTTCACCTAATTGGGCAATTGAGTTCCAGCATGTGGGAACCCATGAACCAATTAGTAGTTTCAGTCTGAAAGTCGCCTCTGATGATGTCATCATTGCTGCTGCATTGAAGGACTGCAAAGACTGCCTGGCCTTTGCTGTGAGAGGACCTGGATGCAAAATGAGCAGCAGCAGCCCTAAGTCTGCTCCCAGATATTTTTGCACCACCACTCCCAGATATGTCTCCCTTGCACCACCACTCCCAGATCGATCAGCCAGCCACTGATAGTCAACTATCCAAATGTGCTCCTGCCAGGTTTCACATTCGTGGTTCAGAACAGGCGTGCTTCACGTAGAAAAAGGGTTAAAATCACAAAGGCCTTTCAAAATGGCATTATAGAGGCAATTTAGTGCTTGTTAAGGGCCTTAACAGCCTATCCCGCCTCTTAGAGGCGGGACGGAGTCGGGACCAGCAGACACGATTTCATGAAAATTGCGTGGAGGCGGGCTTGTGCCCGCCCGCCAGTTTTCGCAATTTTAACCCCCCACACGCCTCCAAACCCACCTCCACGGGTCAATGAAAATCCAGCCCTTTAACTTCCCACACGACCCCAGCCCACCCTTTTTTTTTACGTTAAGATTCCCCCCCATCAATGACCTTTCATCGGAACTGGAAGTTGTTTGTGATAAACAGGGACAGAACAAGAAGCTGGTCCCAGGATTGACCATCAGCCTGTGCTGGGGAGGTGTCAGCTGAGGGATGTCATTAACCTTAGTGCCTCTGGTCTAGGGAAGGAAAAAAAAAAAATCAGCCAGGGTTCCTGCTCCTTTTCACTAACCAGTGACTCTGTTAAATTGTCCACCAGCACTCAATCGCTAGGCTTTTGGGCGAGCTACACAGGGCAGCTGGCACGTGTAGAACCAAAACCCAGCAAGGTGCCAGTACCTTCAACTCTTGCCCGCCAGAGAAAACTGGTTGGGGTGGAATATTTGTTAAGCGTATGCTAACATCATCGAAGGGCAGAATATCTTTCCTGAATCCATTTTTTCTCGACTAGGATTCCTTCAATCCATTACTGAACTGAAAACTGGAGCTGGGGAAAAAATTCAGTGTTGCCCCTTTTGGGGCGCTAACGTTGCCGGGGCGTTAATTTTAGTGCCCCGAAAAAATTAGCGCCCCCCTCCGCCTGAAATTCAGTTGTCGTGCCCCATGCAGGAGGCAGGGCGCTACTGAAGCGTTCACCTCCTGCTTGGGGCGCTACAACTGAATATCACGGCGCCACGTGCAGCAGCGCCACGTGCGTCGGCATGTAGCGCCGCGCCATCGCAGGCCTCCCTCCCCTGATTAAAGGGGAGGGGCCGAGCGCTGCGCACACCGGGGCCCTGCTGGACCACCGGGGAGCGGGGTGCCAGGGTAAACAGCGATCGCGGCCGGCACCCCGAAGAAAAAAGGGGAAGGGGGGCAGGTGCTGGCAGTCGGCTCCCAAAAAATGGCTGCCCAACACCTGCCCTTTAAGTAGCGCTGCTGCCACTGCAAAAACGCCCCCCTGACCCTGTGGTAGGTCAGGGGGCGCAGCGCCGCGGGACACTACCGGCTACCACCACCGCTAACCTCCCACTGAGTTCCGCGAGAGGCGTTAGCGGCGCCGCGCCCGGGCGCTAGGGGTGCCAACGAGAGGCGCAAATCAACCCAATTTTTCCCCCAAAGTATCGTAATACTACATTTACCCATGACCCTCAATAAAAAATGTTCATTAATATCAGACCAAGTGCACTAATGTGCAATCTACCTCAATGATTCCCCACCAAGTGAGTTCCCAGTTTCACTGGGGCATGTGGAGAGGTGCCAAGCATCGATGAGGCACCTTGTCTGAGGGAAGGGAGGTAAAATCAAAGACCTGTCAACATCTCCAACCAGCTTGGTTACAGAGCACAATTTGTAGGGCCTTCCCCTCGGACAGCCTGTTTGTAACATGATACTAGATAGTTTTTTTCAGTTTTAATGCAGCAAGCAGAATCAACAATTGTTATTATCCAGCTTTTAAAACTATATTGCTGCAGCTCAATGCTTAATATGAAACATTCATGTTACAGGTAAGGAGCTGGACATTTTGACCATTACATGTGACAGTTTTGAAGAAGACACCAATCGTCTGATAGGCTGTGGACAGGGGAACAAAAATCACATTGAAGACCCCCTCAAAGTCAGACAGTGGTGCAAAGATTACAAAGTGGCTTTTAAAATCAACTCTGTCATCAACAGATTCAATGTTGAAGAGGACATGAATGAACAAAGCAGGATTCTGAATCCAGTAAGGTGGAAGGTAATTCAATTAATTCACATTTCTTGATGCTGTAAAATTTAAGAACATGAGGAGCAGAAGTCTAGTGTAACTGTGGGGGGGGGAATTGCTATTTTGGGTGAATGAGATTTGCCAGGTTTCTGCCCTTCTAAAGGTGGCCCCAACATCCTGAGTGAGAGGGGGCAGGCTCTTCTGCTCATCGGAATATGTGGAAAAGCCGGTCTGAGCGCTTGTCTGACAGCATTCCTCGGCTTCCTTGGGAATTCCACCTTGCTCAACCTGATAGGCTCAGTGGAACCTACACCTGCAAGGGGAAAGAAAATAACAGGGGAGGGGGCATTTCTTCGTGACAGAGGGGTGAGTGTTATCAAACTTGCCTCAGAATTGATGGGGAGGGGCAGCTACTTTACTTCTCCTCCCCACAGGAAGATGGGAATCAGCTGCTGCAATTTTATGCATGAGGTATTTGGAGACAACCAAAGTGCTGAATAGGAAGAAAGCTGATAGTCTGCACCTTAGCTCATACATTTTGCCCAGAGTATGTTGTGGATATGGGAGTGCTGGATTGCTCAATTGCTTGAGTGAGGAACTTGGGACCAGAAGATCCTGAGGTTGAATCCCGGCAAAATTAACTTCGCCTTTCATTCTTTAAAGGGGGATAAAATGAATACCGCACCATAGGATGTGGGAGGCAGCGTGAGTATATCGTATTTACCACACTGTCGCAGCTACTGCCTTCAGACACTTGGAGGGCAATTTTAATCTAACTCACCCATCAAAAAAACTGACAATATCTGGTGCAACAGTGGTTTTACACCCCGCTGGATTTTCATAGAATCATAGAAGATAGGAGCAGGAGTAGGCCATTCGGCCCCTCTAGCCTGCTCCGCCATTCAATGCGATCATGGCTGATCATCCAAATTCAGTACCCTGTCCCTGCTTTCTCCCCATATCCCTTGATCCCTTTAGCCTTAAGAAATATATCCAACTCCTTCTTGAATCTATATAATGAATTGGCCTCTACTGCCTTCTGTGGCAGTGAATTCCACAGGTTCACCACTCTCCGGGTGAAGAAATTCCTCCTCATTTCTGTCCTAAATGGCTTACCCCTTATCCTTAGACTGTGACCCCTGGTTCTGGACTCCCCGACCATCGGGAACATCCTTCCTGCATCTAGTTTGTCCTGTCCTGTCCTGTCAGAATTTTATAAGTTTCAATGAGATCCCCTCTCATTCTTCTAAACTCCAGTGAGTATAAGCCCAATCGACCCAATCTCTCTTCATACGTCATTCCTGCCATCCCAGGTATCAGCCTTGTGAATCTTCGCTGAACTCCTTCCATGGCAAGAACATCCTTCCTCAGATAAGGCGACCAAAACTGCACACAGTACTCAAGGTGTGGTCTCACCAAGGCCCTGTACAACTGCAGCAAGACATCCTTGTTCCTGTACTCAAACCCTCTCGCTATGAAGGCCAACATACCATTTGCCTTCTTAACCGCCTGCTGCACCTGCATGCTTACCTTCAGCGACTGGTGCACAAGGACACCCAGGTCTCATTGCACTTCCCCTTCTCCCAATCTATTGCCATTCAGATAATAATCTGCCTTTCTGTTTTTGACATCAAAGTGGATAACCTCGCATTTATCCACGTTATATTGCATCTGCCACGCTTCTGCCCAATCACCCAACCTGTCCAAATCATCCTGGAGTTTCTCGGCATCCTCCTCGCAGCACACACGCCCACCCAGTTTTGTGTCGTCTGCAAACTTGGAGATATTACATCTAGTTCCCTCGTCTAGATCATTAATGTATATTGTGAATAGCTGGGGTCCAAGGACCGATCCCTGCGGTACCCCACCAGTCACTGCCTGTCACTCGGAAAAAGACCCGTTTATTGCAACTCTTTGCTTTCTGTCTGCCAACCAGTTCTCTATCCAAGTCAATACCTTGCCCCCAATTTTATTCTTCATTGAAGTCAACGGAGAGTAATATTGGGCGGGGTGTAAAACCAACGTTCCACCCGGTCCCATGGGTTTCCCGCCCGGTGTGTTAGGTTAAAATTACTTGATGTTGTCAGCAATAGAAAAGAAGATCCTCCCTATGTAACAAGTCTCTCACTCCCTCCTCCATATTGCCGTTCTGGTATCAGGAGGGCGGTCTAAATGTGCCCCTCTCCTCACATTTACGTCGAGCTGCAAAGTGGGCCCTGGTGGTTTGCACATGCTCTGCCTGACTCAGGAGCAAGCGGCATCATGGCACCACTGCGTATGTGTGTACGTGATGACATCATGATGTGTCATGATATCACTGACCAGATCTCGCTGTTGCCATCAGAACAGCGTGTTTATTGGTCCCAGGAAGACCCATTCAAAGACGGGTCTTCTCAGCTATTGGTTTGGGTTGCAACCGGCTACAAGAGAACAGTATAAAAGCAACTTAAGATAAGGGGGGAAAAATTGAGTTGCCTTGCGCCTCCCGTTAGCACCCCTGGGGGGCGCTAACAGGGCGCAAAGCCCCTAGCGCCTGGGCGCGGCGCCGCTAACGCCTCCCGCGATATTCAGCGGGAGGTTAGCGGTGGCGATAGCCGGTAGCGCCCCGTGGCGCTGCGCCTCTGGCGATGACGTCACCGCTGTGCCCAGCGCCCCGCTCGTACCCCGGCCGCAAACTTCAGTCGCGCCCCCTGACCTACTGCCGGACGCTGTGTCCGACAGGGTCAGGGGGGCGTTTTTGCGGCCGCAGTGGCGCAAATTAAAGGGCAGGTTCCGGGCAGCCATTTTTTTTGGGCCGCCTGCCAGCACCTGCCCCCTGTGGGGTGCCGGCTGCGATCGGTCAGCATGGCGCTCCTCTTCTTATGTTCTTATGTAAGAGAGCGTGCTATAATTAGTCCCAACAGCGAAAGGCTGAAACAAGATTTACTGAAGGGGTAGCTCAAAGGGCAGATGTCAGCTCTGTGTAAATGGGCATCTGGAGATGTAATTTACAGACAGTTGGCAACATGACTGAAGTTTGCATTCGGGCACGAGGTGGGAATCTTTCTAAAGTGAGGAAAAAGCAGCCTATCCTAGTATTTTAATTAAAATCAACACCTCCGATCTCATTACGATAGCAAAATACTGCGGATGCTGGAAATCCGAAATAACAACAGAAAACGCTGGAAAAACTCAGCAGGCCAGGCAGCATCCCTGGAGAGAGAAACAGAGTTAACGTTTCAGGTCGAAGACCTTTCATCAGAACTGGGAAGAGCCGGAAATCAAATAGATTTAAGGCCAGGGTAAAGCTGGGAAAAGGGGGAGGGGATAAAGGAACAAAGGGGGAGATGAAGAGACATTAAGAGATATGCAAGGCTAGAGGTGGTGTTAATGTGACAGATTAAGGCTGAATGAAGTGTGAAATCCACCGGCAGAATGAAGGACAGCTGCCAGCTTCTAGGAGGAAAAAAAAGGTGGGGGGGGGACAAATAAAAGGGTGGAAAAAATAAAATATAAATGTGATTGGAGCTGAGGTTATGATCTAAAATTGTTGAACTCGATATTGAGTCCAGAGGGCTGTAGCGTGCCTAAACGAAAGATGAGGTGCTGTTCCTCGAGCTTATGCTGCGCTTCCGTGGAACAGTGTAATAGGCCGAGGACGGTGAGGTCAGAGTGGGAGTGAAGCGGTGAATTAAAGTGACAGGCCACCGGGAGCTCGGGGTCCCCCTTACGGACTGAACGGAGGTGTTCCGCAAAGCGGTCACCCAATCTGCGTTTGGTCTCCCCAATGTAGAGGAGACCGCATCGTGAGCAGCGAATACAGTCCACGGATGCTGCCTGGCCTGCTGAGTTTTTCCAGCGTTTTCTGTTGTTACCTCCGATCTCATTGCTGTCTGTGGGACCTTGCTATGTGCAAACTACACTTCAAAAACAATTCGATAGCAAAATACTGCGGATGCTGGAAAATTGAAACAACAACAGAAAACGCTGGAAAAACTCAGCAGGCCAGGCAACATCCGTGGAGAGAGAAACAGAGTTAATGTTTCAGGTCGAAACCCTTCGTCAGAACTGAGAAAAAAGCAGGAAATGAAACAGATAAAAAAGCAAGGGAGAGGCTGGGGGGAGGAATAAAAGAACAAAAGGGGAGGTCTGTGATAAGTAGAGACATTAAGAGATGCTCAAGGCAAGACGAGATGGTAATAGGACAGGTTAAGAAACAAAAGGTGGCTCAGAAGTGTGAAATGTGAAATGCTGGCAGAATGAGAGACAGCTGCCGTGGGGGGAGAGAGAGAAAAAAAAGGGAAAAGGCACAAACCAAAAGGGTGGATAAAATGTATATATATGTGGTAGGAGCCGAGGTTATGATCTGAAATTGTTGAACTCGATATTGAGTCCGGAAGGCTGTTCCTCGAGCTTACGCTGAGCTTCCGTGGAACAATGCATAAGCTCGAGGAACAGCACCTCATCTTCCGATTAGGCACTTTCCAGCCTGAAACGTTAACTCTGTTTCTCTCTCCACGGATGTTGCCTGGCCTGCTGAGTTTTTCCAGCGTTTTCTGTTTTTCTTCAAAAACAATTAATTGGTTCACAAAGAAAGAACAACAATAACAACATACATAGACGTGGCGCCTTTGACGTAGAAAGACCTCATTCAAATAAAATGGGCCTCAGGCCAAAGGAAGTTATTAGGCGGGGTGACTAAAAGCTTGGTCAAAGATCTGGGCTTTAAGGAGGGTCTTAAAGGAGGAGAGGGCAGTGGAGAGGTAGAGATGTTTAGGTAGGGAGTTGCAGAGCAGGGGGCATGGAATGAATGCACAGCTGCCAATGCTGGGGGTGAAGGAGGAGTCCAGAGTCAGAGGAACGCAGAGTTCTTGGAGGAGATTACAGAGATCGGAAGGGGCGAGGCCATGAAGGGATTTAAACATGTGGATGAGAATTTTAAAGTATTGTATGAGCTGGTGTTTGAGCATTGGAATAATTGAGCCTGGGGGTGACAAAGCCACGGATGAGAGTTTCAGCAGCAGATGGACTGAGGCAGGGGCAGAGGATGGAAATGTTACGGAGGTGGAAGTAGCCAGTCTTTGTGATGAAGAGGATATGGGGTTGGAAGCACAGCTTGGGATTAAATGGCATGGCGAGATTGTCAACAGCCTGGTTCAACTTGAGACAGCAGCAGGGAGGGGGGATAGAGTTAGTGGCAAGGGTACTGAGTTTGTGGTGGGGGCTGAAGACGATAGCTTCTATCTTCCCAATGTTTGTCAGGATGAAATTGAGGCAAATCCAGGATTGGCTCTCCAACGAACAGTCTGACAGCACAAAGGCAGTGGAGGGGTGGAGAGGTAGTGCTGAGAGTTGTCCATGTACAGCAGGAACCTGACCCCCATATCTGAGGATTATGTCGCCAAGAGGCAGCAGAAAGAAAGAACTTGTGTTTATGTAGAGCCTTTCACAACTTTAAGACATCCTGAAGCACTTCACAGACACTTTGGAATGTCCTGAAATTGTGAAAGGCTCTATATAAATACAAGTTCTTTTGAAGTGTTCAGTACTGTTGTAATGAGGGGAAATGTGGCAGCCAATTTGTGCACAGCAAGGCCCCACAAATAGCAATGAGATAAATGACAAGGTAATCTGTTTTAGTGATGTTGGTTGGGAGTTAAATGTTGGCCTGGACATTGGGAGAGTGCCCCTGCTCTTCTTCGAATACTGCCAAGAGGTCTTTCATACCCACCTGAGAGGGCAGACGGGGCCTCGGTGAAGCACTTTGGGGGAGTGATGTGGGAACCAACGACATAACTTTAATTTACCTCGCATTCTGCAAGTATTAATCTGACACATATAACCGCTAAAATTTAACTGAGCAGATCTGATTTGGTAACAATTGATAATGTTTTGATAATCATCTGATTTCACAATGCTTTTAAACAGGCAGGAAAGTAGATATTGAAAAATAATTCAGCATTCAATATGCAAGTTGTTTGAAAAGACAATCTGTGAATTCTGTGAATAATAACACTTTTGTGCACTTTGTTATTTTTTTTATCCGTTTATGGGATGTGGGCGTCACTGGCAAGGCCAGCATTTATTGCCCATCCCTAATTGCCTTGAGAAGGTGGTGGTGAGCCGCCTTCTTGAACTGCTGCAGTCCGTGTGGTGAAGGTACTCCGACAGTGCTGTTAGGGAGGGAGATCCAGGATTTTGACCCAGCGACGATGAAGGAACGGCTGATATACTTCTAAGTCAGGATGGTGTGTGACTTGGAGGGGAACTTGGAGGTGGTGGTGTTCCCATGTGCCTGCTGCCCTTGTCCTACTAGGTGGAAGAGGTCGCAGGTTTGGGAGGTGCTGCCGAAGAAGCCTTGGCGAGTTGCTGCAGTGCATCTTGTAGATGGTGCACACTGCAGCCACGGTGCTGGAGGGAGTGAATGTTTAAGGTGGTGGATGGGGTGCCAATCAAGTGGGCTGCTTTGTCCTGGATGGTGTCGAGCTTCTTGAGTGTTGTTGGAGCTGCACTCATCCAGGCAAGTGGAGAGTATTCCATCACATGCTTTACTTGTGCCTTGTAGATGGTGGAAAGGCTTTGGGGAGTCAGGAGGAGAGACACTCACCACAGAATACCTAGCCTCTGACCTGCTCTTGTTGCCACAGTATTTATGTGGCTGGTCCAGTTATGTTTCTGGTCAATGGTGACCCCCAGGATGTTGATGGTGGGGGATTCGGCGATGGTAATGCCGTTGAATGTCAAGGGGCGGTGGTTAGACTCTCGCTTGTTGGAGATAGTCATTGCCTGGCACTTCTGTGTCGTGTATGTTACCTGCCACTTATCAGCCCAAGCCTGAACGTCGTCCAGGTCTTGTTGCATGCGGGCGTGGACTGCTTCATTATCTGAGGTGTTGTGAATGGCACTGAGCACTGTGCAGTCATCAGCGAACATCCCCATTTGTGACCTTATGTTGGAGGGAAGGTCATTGATGAAGCAGCTGAAGATGGTTGGGCCTAGGACACTGCCCTGAGGAACTCCTGCAGCGATGTCCTAGGGCTGTGATGATTGACCTTCAATCGCCACAACCATCTTCCTTTGTGCTAGGTATGACTCCAGCCAGTGGAAAGTTTTCCCCCTCGATTCCCATTGACTTTAGTTTTACTAGGGCTCCTTAATGCCACACTCGGTCAAATGCTGCCTTGATGTCAAGGGCAGTCACTCTCACCTCACCGCTGGAATTCAGCTCCTTGGTCCATGTTTGGACCTAGGCCGTAATGAGGTCTGGAGCCGAGTGGTCTTGGCGGAACCCAAACTGGGCATCAGTGATCAGGTTATTGGTGAGTAAGTGCTGCTTGATAGCACTGTCGATGACACCTTCCATCACTTTGCCGATGATTGAGAGTAGACTGATGGGGCGGTAATTGGCCGGATTGGATTTGTCCTGCTTTTTGTGGACAGGACATACCTGGGCAGTTTTCCACATTGTCGGATAGATGCCAGTGTTGTAGCTGTACTGGAACAGCTTGGCTAGAGGCGCGGCTAGTTCTGGAGCACAAGTCTTCACCACGATAACTTAGGGGATTAACTCCACTGCCTCGCTCACTTTGCTCAGGTGATGCCTGACCCAATCGGTGGTGCTCTGGTTTCTTCTGCAGTACCACTGCACCTGCACTTATGTTTTGTGTGTGTCTACACAGGCGTTTCAATGAACCCAGCACGTCAAGTATACATGGCACATTTCACCCACCCAATACATTCCATCACCTAACCAACACGAGTCTACTGATCGTGGGAGGGTCAGATTAGGTTTGAGTTCTGCCATCGTGAAAATCTTCTACACCTACTTGCAGAGGACATTATGCATCCACATAAATAGTTAATTCACATATTTTCAATTTCTATTTGCTTGAATATACCTGTACAAAATAAGTGATTTTTGTGAAAAAGTTAAAAACAAAGGGGGAAAAATTGGGTTGCTTTGCGCCCCATTAGCGCCCCCCCCGGGGAGGGAGGCCTGTAATACCGTGGCGCTACAAACCGATGCGTGTGGCGCTGTTGCACGTAGCGCCGCGATATTGAATGGTGGTGCCCCAAGAGGAGGGGGAGCGCTTCCAGTAGCGTCCCGCCTCCTGCTTGGGGCGCTACCACTCAATTGACGGCGCGGGGGCGCTAACTTTTTTGGGGTGCTAAAAGTAGCGCCCTGGCGATGTTAGCACCCCAAAGGGGACGCAACCCAATTTTCCCCCCAAAGCATTTTCCATTTTCTGTCTTTCTTTCCCCCCTTAGACAATGTGGCAATGGGGCCACAATCAAACTGACAATGCTTTGGGACAATACATTGTAATAAATGTTCTTCTTGTTCTTTCTTTGTGCTATCGTATAAAATGGAAACAGAGGAAGAATGATATTGTGAATTATACAGTGCATGTGAGCCACAAAAATGTCAGTGGGGAGGGCGAAAGAGCCCCTTGTTATTTTACTATAGTCTTGCACCATTTAAAGCTGAATCTTTGCATAATCTTTAGTTATTTGAGGAGGGTACATACGTTTTTGTCCATTTCTTCTTATTTTGCTCCCTTCCTTGATTTAGATTTTTGTGACCAATTTGCCAACGACAGACACCAGCTCTGGCTCAGCCACCAATGCAGCTTTTAACCCAACCTCTGGGAGATGTGTAAAAGTAACCCCAGAACGTGAATTGTGCTCTTGTGCCACCAGATTCTGACCTGACATCTGTGACTGACATTTAACACTAAAGTTGCATTCACTCTGATAATATGGAAGGAGATGCATAAAATCCATTCTTCCATGTGCATTTGAAAGAAATCATTGGTTACTCCCCAGGAATAGCTGATGATTTCTGATATTGGTCACGGGATGCTGTGGCTCTTGTTTTGGCCCAATTACTGCAGCTACATAGCCTATAAGTAGAAATAACAGTAGTTGTGACGGGATCATTTCTATACGTTAGACCAGTATAATTGCTTTATCGAGTGGCTGATTGTTCACACGGGCAGTCAGAAATGAAAGAGGAAGAAGTAGGAGTAAAAGTGGAGGGGTTATATTTGAAGGTGTATCGGCGGGCGGCAGGGGGGGGGGCGGCGTGTAGATACTGAGATAAATACGATCGCAAATAGTCATCGCAAGAATACTCCTCAATCGCCTTCTCCCAGTGGCCGAAGAGCTCCTCTCAGAGTCGCAATGCGGATTCCACCCACTAAGGGGCACAATGATCTTCAACGTGCGTCAACTACAAGAGAAATGCAGGGAACAGCACCAACCGCTGTACATGGCCTTCTTTGACCTCACAAAGGCCTTCGACACCATCAACCGTGAGGGATTATGGAGTGTCCTCCTCAAATTCGGCTGCCCTCAAAAGTTTGTCACCATCCTCCGCCTGCTTCACGACGACATGCAAGCCGTGATCCTGACCAACGGATCCACCACAGACCCAATTCACATACGGACCGGGGTCAAGCAAGGCTGTGTCATCGCACCAACGCTCTTCTCGATCTTCCTGGCTACAATGCTCCATCTCACCCTCAGTAAGCTCCCCGCTGGAGTGGAGCTAATCTACAGAACAAACGGGAAATTGTTCAACCTCCATCGCCTCCAGTCCAGATCCAAGGTTGTCCCATCCTCTGTCATCGAATTACAGTATGCAGACGACGTTTGCGTCTGCGCTCACTCTGAGGTCGAACTCCAAACCATCGTCAACACTTTGACCATAGCGTACGAGAGCATGGGCCTTACACTAAACATCCGTAAGGCAAATGTCCTCTACCAACCTGCCCCCGCCACACAGTACTGCCCCCCGATTATCAAAATCCATGACAAGGCCTTTGACAACGTGGACCACTTTCCAATACCTCGGGAGCCTACTGTCAACAAGGGCAGACGTTGATGACAAAGTCCAACACCAAACCCAGCACCAAGCTCATGGTCTACAGAGTAGTAGTGATACCCGCCCTCCTGTATGCTTCAGAGACATGGACCATGTACAGCAGGCACCTCAAAGCACTGGAGAGGTATCACCAACGCTGCCTCCGCAAGATCCTGCAAATCCATTGGCAGGATAGGCGCACCAACGTCAGTGTTGTCGCTCAGGTCAATATCCCCAGCATCGAAGCTTTGACCACGCTCGATCAGCTCCGATGGATGGGCCACATCGTCCGCATGCCCGATACGAGACTCCCAAAACAAGCGCTCTACTCGGAGCTCTGACACGGCAAGAGAGCCCCAGGTGGGCAGAGGAAACGTTTCAAGGACATCCTCAAAGCCTCCTTGAAAAAGTGCAACATCCCCACTGACACCTGGGAATCCCTGGCCCAAGACTGCACAAAGTGGAGGAGAAGCATCCGGGAAGGCGCCGAACACCTCGAGTCTCTTCGCCGGAGCAAGCGGAAGCCAAGCGCAAACAGCGGAAGGAGCGCACGTCAACCCAAGCACCCCACCCACCCACCCCTTCAACCACCGTCTGCCCCACCTGTGACAGAGACTGTAGGTCCCGCATTGGACTCATCAGCCACCTGAGAACTCATTTCTAGTGTGGAAGCAGGTCATCCTCGATTCCGAGGAACTGCCTAAGAGATTTTGATTTGTTGCAGAGCAGACTTTGACTGATGAACAATGGTAGGAAAAGATACATCTGCACTGGTAACTTGGTGGTGGGGAGGGAAGCGCAGCAACAGAGGGGAGAAAAATGAGCCACCAGTGGTGGGAGGGGGTAAAAGAAGGAATACAAATGAAAACCCACAGGCCAGCTTGATTTAAGATTGCTGCTCCTTTACCCTCCCATCTGAGAACTCAATAGTAATTTTAAAATGCAGCTCTGAATTTGTAGGCATTCTTGATTTAATGTTATAAGAACATAAGAACATAAGAAATAAGAGCAGGTGTGGGCCATACAGCCCCTTGAGCCTGCTCTGCCATTCAATAAGATCATGGCTGACCATCGACCTCAACTCCGCTTTCCCGCCCGATCTCCATATCCCTTGATTCCCCTAGAGTCCAAAAATCTATCTATCTCAGCCTTGAATATACTCAAAGACTCAGCATTCACAGGACTCTGGGGCAGAGAATTCCAAAGATTCACAACCCTCTGAGTGAAGAAATTCCTCCTCATCTCGGTCTTAGATGGCCTATCCCTTATCCTGAGACTTTGCCCCCTAGTTCTAGACACTCCAGCCAGGGGAAACAACCTCTCAGCATCTACCCTATCAATCCCCTTCAGAATCTTGTATGTTTCAATGAGATCACCTCTCATCCTTCTAAACTCCAGAGAGTATAGGCCCATTCTACACAATTTCTCATCATAGGACAGCCCTCTCATCCTAGGAATCAATCTAGTGAACCTTTGTTGCACCGCCCCCAAGGCAAGTATATCCTTCCTTAGATAAGGAGACCAAAACTGTGCACAGTACCTCCAGGTGTGGTCTCACCAAGGCCCTGTACAATTGTAGCAAGACTTTCTTACTCTTATACTCCAACCCCCTTTCAATAAAGGCCAACATGCCATTTGCCTTCCTGATTGCTTGCTGTACCTGCATGCTAGCTTTCTGTGTTTCTTGCACGAGGACACCCAAATCTCTCTGAACACCAACATTTGAAAGTTTCTCGCAATTTAAAAAATATTCTGTTTTTCTATTCAAATGAGTCCTTTTAAAAAACACTGGTAAAATGAAGTAAGTGTTTCGGTGGGTCTCATCAATATAGATCCTTGGAATGCACAGAACTGTAATTAGCACTTTTCGTTACTCCAGTTAATTTGCCCCGACGGATCACCTTTAAGGTAATGTAAGAATATAGGCTTTGGAGGGTATTTAGAGGGATGAAACTTGAAAGGGTTAAATAACTAAAGTTTTGGCTGGAATTACTGCCCTGCAAAAATAAACTGTTTTTAGGCTTTCAGTTGCAGGTTGACTGATGTGCACAAGTATTTTGTTTTTGCAGGCTAAGGGAGGGAGGACTAGTTTAAGACATAAAGCCACCTATACCGTTATCTCTTATTCCTCCCTAGATGTAATCATGCGTACTAGAGAACTCTTGTTATTTGTTGAAATATAATCAAATATTATTTTATTATTTTTCAGTATTAAAGCTTTGCCACGTTGCAGTTTAATATTAAGTTTGCTGGACTACAGTTTTATTTTTCCTTTGTTAGAATTAGTAAAGAGAATGATGCCTAACCTAGGATTTCTTTACAGCTAATTTAGTCATTAGGTCATTAGTTTTTTTATTCATTCATGGGATGTGGGCGTCGCCGGCAAGGCCAGCATTTATTGCCCATCCCTAATTGCCCTTGAGAAGAACCATTGTTCTTTTTGTAGCGGTTTGTTACAACTGAGTATCTTGCTGGGCCTTTTCAGCAGGGCAATTAAGAGTCAACCACATTGCTGTGGGTCTGGAGTCACATATAGGCCAGACCGGGTAAGGACAGCAGATTTCCTTCCCTAAAGGACATTAGTGAACCAGATGGGTTTTTGCGACAATCCAATTAGTTTCATGGTCACCATTACTGACACTAGCTTTTTTTTAAAATTCCAGATTTATTTAATTAACTGAATTTAAATTTGAACTCATGTCTCCAGGTCATTTATCTAGGCATCTGGATTATTAGCCCAGTAACATAACCACTATGCTACCATTCCCGTTAAAGGTTTCAAGGTCTCCATTAACTGCAGAAACAAGGGGAGCTTGTAGAAAGGCTGAAAACAAAGTTAAGGGGTTCTGAGGCATTGTCTCGGTCTGGACATGTAGGTGCTGGACCTATGATTGGGTAGAATAGGGGGTGTGAAAGATACATGATTGGATTAATTTTGCTGCAATTTCATTTTGGGGTATATAACTGTGGGGGCTTGGGCCACTCACAGTGTAGAGGATTGAGCTGAGGGTGTGATGACAGGGTGCGGAAGGTTCGTGGAATGAAGTCATAGCCCTACCCAAGGACCAACGGGGTATTATAACTGTCAATTGTTCCTTGTAAACTGCCACTCTAATACTGTGTATATTAAGTCTTACTCGCGCTTAAATAAAAATCATAACTGTTACCAATATGGAGGCAGCATCGAACTATTGGACAGGCAATCCACAGGGATTATAAAAGATTACAGTAATGAGCTTTTGTCTTCATGTGAACCAGAACCTCTTCACAACACATCAGAGCCATAGACAGCACATTCCAATCTGGCTGTATTTAGGACTATTTTATTTGCTCTCTCTTACTGAGAGAGACACAGACTATGTTCAGACAGCATTATAGTGAAGGGCCACGTTACTGAGATATTGGGGTAATGCGAATTAAGAGAATTTGGCTGTACTAATGATGTTACGCAATAATATACTGAATCTCTCTTTATACAAGTATGTTTGAGTAAAAAAAATGCCACGAGTGAACTACAGTGATGCGCTTTTCATGAGGCACAATCAAGATTATGTCATCCTATTGTCAATCATGTCATCATGCTTACCTCTGTTTACATAACAAATGGATTGTTTTGCAAGGCAATTTATCAAATGAGAAGGCATTTTTTTTTCAATGTACATATATTTCAGTGAATATAGTTGAGGTGAAAAATGATATTTCTGGAGAATCGAACACTTTCCCATTTCAGTCACAGTGTCGCCATCAAGTAGTCCCAGGTCAGGTATACCACAACTCTGCCTCAACAATGTGCATTAATATGGCTGCAGAAGATCACCCCTTAAATTACCTTTCCATTTCCCACATCATTGTGGTTTCGCTGAGTGAGATGGCCAGTTTGTGCTGCGGTTACTTTATAGGCACTGTGTTAAGACTGTTCGGATTCATAGTATAGACAGCCCTTCCAAGCAGCAGAGAGAAGACCTTTATCCTGTCCGTCTGAGCCAAGTTCAAGCCTATGTATCCTAGTGGTGCTCTAACTCATATCATATGGTTTTCAACAGGGATACGATAGCATAGTGGTTATGTTACTGGCTTAGTAATCCAGAGGCCTGGACTAACAATACATGAGTTCAAAACACCATCATGGCAGCTTGATTCAGTTAATTAAATAAACTTGGAATAAAAAGCTAGTATCAGTAATGGTGACCATGAAACTATCAGATTGTTGTACAAACTCAACTGGTTCAGTAATGTCCTTTAGGGAAGAAAGTCTGCTGTCCTTACCCAATCTATCCTATATGTGGTTGACACTTAACTGCCCTCTGAAATGACTGAGCAAGCAACTCAGTTGTATCAAACTGCTACAAGAAACTATAATAAGGACTGCAGCAGTTCAAGAAGGTAGCTCCAATTAGGGATGGGCAATAAATGCTGGCCTTGCCAGCGACGCCCACATCCAATGAATTAAACAAAAGAAAGAATTTTCACCTTGGAAAAATTAGAATTTAAATTCTACTGACTTACTTAATTATAAAAACAAAAACATTCCTGTTGTAATATGCATTGTATTGGGGAGTGGAACGTAATCTGTAAAATTATACATATATTTTTATACACTGTATGATACCAGGAAAAATCATATGATGTTACAACCCAAGAAAAGGTCATTCAGCCCATCGAGTCTGTGCTGGTGATCCTCTCCAGATAAACCAGCTACTTAATCTAATCTCACTCTCCTGTTTGCTCCTCATGCCGTTTATTGTCATTTTTTTTCAAGTAACTGTCGAATTCTCTTTTAGAAGAATTTATGGGCTCTGCTTCAGCCATGGTTTGTGGTAGAGAATTCCACATTCTAATCTCCTTGGTACAATAGACTAACTGTCCCCTTAATTCTTTTTGCAATTGGACTAGTTCTTTTCAATGTGATGTGATGTACCTTAACCGTTTTTGTGTAACTGCTATTAATATAACATCAGATGGTATGGTATTTACATTGCTCGGTACGAGAGAAGCCTATTTGGTCATAAAGCATGTTCCCCCCACGGCCCACGTGCACTTTGTCCTGTAACATGCTGCACCCAACCAGACCGCCAGCTAAGGAATACCATCTACCACAGTCAAACTTCGAGTTTCTTCTCTTTCCTCTTGTCACTGTGGCCACTCCACAGTTCGAGATGGTTTTACTCTGATGTGACCAATAATAATGATGACTTTTTAAATATTCCATCACAGAATATTTTATGCTGGATAGAACTATGGACTCTTGCCACAATATAGAGGTCCTCGTGACTGCATAGTAAACTTTGCAAGCTTTGCTTCTGCAGTTAAGCAACCGCACCAGAACTCCACAATTGTGTTACACTCGTACACAGCGCAGCATATGTTTGTAGATAATTACCTTTCTATGTAAAATTAATTGTGAGTAACACAAATATTTAAACTACTGAATATATAGTGTGAAGAATGTCATCTTATTATATTTCTTTAACTTTTCCATAATAGATCCAATCCAAAAGACCAGCAGAAGTGTGAACGAAATGGGGCTGCCTGTTTCTCAGACCCTTCTCCCTGTAAGCAGCCTATTGCCATTGTAGATGTATCTTTGCTATAGTTAACTGCTGTTCTAAATATAATGCAGCTGGTGTTATGGAGGTTGGCTGGTGATATTGCTGATAAAGGACTAGTGCCCTGTTAGTTGGTCCAGTTATTTATCCATGATGTGGAGATGCCGGTGTTGGACTGGGGTGGACAAATGTGAGAAGTCGCACAACACCAGGTTATAGTCCAACAGCTTTATTTGAAATCACAAGCTTTCGGAGCGCTGCTCCTTCGTCAGGTGAAGTGAAGAGATGCATGATTGCCGTGATTATCTCTCTGCTGAGGTGTGATAAAGGGCAGTTGGAAAGATTAACTGTAATCATCTGGCAGTGTTCTCTGACTATATATGCTGTGCCTATATGCATCTCTTCACTTCACCTGACGAAGGAGCAGCGCTCCGAAAGCTTGTGATTTCAAATAAAGCTGTTGGACTATAACCTGGTGTTGTGCGACTTCTCACAGTTATTTATCCACAATTAACTCAGTTTGTGTTTGTGGAGTCTCTCATGCAGCAACTTTTTCCCCAGAGATGTTTGACAGGGATGAGTACATCTAATTTTGCTGGAGCAGAATCCTGAAACTCTGGAGCAAAATTAATTAAAAAAATTAATCCCACCTGCATTTGCGACTTGCTCAGGACCGTGTCCATCTCTGACGTCAGATAAATTTCAGTGAAAAGTGAAGATTTATGCTGCTTGCACAAAATGCTCTGGAGTTGTGTTTCCTGCTAGTTCCTCAAACCTCTCACTTTAAAGGTTAATGAAACCTATCATAGACACAGTGTGAGTTTGAATTCTTATTAATACGAGGGCATATAGTATCTATTGTTATATATTAAAGATGGTGAATTGTTGCAGCATTCTAATGGTATTGTGCCTGTAGGTGGCGCTGTGAGCATTGTGTTTTGTCAGCTAACGTCGTGTGACTCAGTCAACTGAATTTAAACCCTTTATGTCAATTCTAACTGCAGTAACTTAACATTTGGCACAGAGTGATCCCATAGCAGTGCATTTCCCAGAGAAGAACAGATGTCATGGTAAAGGAAAGTCTGTTGTACAGGGACATAGTTGCGCACATAAATGCATGTTTCCCCTCCCCAGCTCCTGTTTTTTGCCTGTTCCCTTCTGTTTAGCAGCAGTATTGCCATTAGTGCTGTGCATCTCTATCCACCAGCATTTGTTAAATGGCTGCTTTCACCAGTGGGCCATTCTGCTGTCGCTGTTTAGCTGCTCTCGTTGGCTGGCCGGCCCGTCTCGTTGGCCCTGTGGTACTGCAGCCCTGCCGCTGTCTCCGATAGTTCTAAGATAACTAGAGGCAAAAGCCAATTGACAATTCTGCTTCCCTCTGTTCTCATTAATCGGCCACTCGACAGCCTTATCATAGAATCATGGAATCATAAAATGGTTACAGCACGGAAGAAGGCCATTCGGCCCATCGAGCCCGTGCCGGCTCACTGTAGAGCACTTCAGTTAGTCCTTGTATTTATTTTTTCTAGTGAAGCCTCAAATTTTATTTAATTAATGATGTTGAAATGTAAGGGCCCTTTCAATTAAGGGCACATCTTTATGTAGTTAATTTTTTGTCAACTTTTTCCCAGTTTATTTAATAGATTTATGCTCAGTTTTCTTTCTTTGGTGCTTTTTTTCCCAATTCTGTATAAGGCTGCTTTAAATTCATGAACAATCTATCTTCATTTAATCCAGCTTTCTTAGATCCTGTTTTTATTTTTGACTACTCTGTCCTTCCCGGCCTATCCTCTTTGCTCCCATTTTTGTCGCTGGTTCCAACAGTACAGCTGCTTCCTTTAGTCTCCAAACTCGCTTTAACATCCGATGGTGACCTTTCAATTCTCTCTTTCCTCCCACCCTGTAGATATCTAACTCTCGTCCTCTGGCCTCTCAACATATTCTACCCTTCAACCCTGCTCTGTCCTTTTTTCCCCACCATGTCTACCCTGCTCCACCTCACTCTACCTTCCCCACCCTGGTGCACCTTCCCTATTCTCGCCTTCTATCTGCTCAGTCCCACCTCAGCCCTGGTCCAATTATTTTCCACCTTCTAGCTCTCTTTGACTTGAAGACTGTAATATATGTGGGTAGAACAAATGAAGGACAGAGACACGATGAGTTGCTAGTCCAAGTGCTTGTTTACTAGGCCAGAGCGAGCTGAGCATGCTCATACCAAACCATGTGATAACACTGCTTTCCCCTTAAAAAAAATGTACATACTCCCTTCTCAAATACAACAAAACTATGGTTCCACCTTTCCCAGCATTACATGTGCCACATAACAAAAACTCCTGGCTTTTTTTCTTTTAAATCAACTACAAATGCTACAAATGAACTACAAATCCAGTTTAATAAGAAGTTTGTGGAGCCTTCCTGATCTCCTTACAAAAAGTTTTGGTGTTGAACCAATTTTCGGGCTGTTTTGTCCTGGTTCCGAACTCAAAGATGATCCTGTTTCTATCTCAGATTTGTTTGAACCTGGTTCTTCAGTTTCTGAAGTCTGAACTGAGTCCTTTGAGTCTCATCTACAATCTCAGTTGCATTCAAGGGAAAGTCTTTGTCAACTGCACCTAGTGTGAAAATCTCACCTTCACTCCAACACATGAGTCTTCATGTGGCAACCTTGGACAAGACATCTGCGTTTTGCTTTGAAGTGCGATATTCAATCGTGTAGTCATATTGTGACAACAACATTGCCCAAAGTTGCATTCTTGATGCGGCCATTGCAGGGATGACAGATTTGGGCCCCAATATTGCTAGGAGCGGTTTGTGATCGGTTATCAGGGTAAACTTTCTGCCGATCAGGAACTGTTGGAATTTCTTGATTCCAAACACTATGGCGAGTGCTTCCTTTTCAATTTGCGCGTAGTTTCTTTCGCTCTTTGTGAGGGTTTGCGATGCGAACACAATTGGTTTCTCTTGGCCATCATCCATTACGTGGCATATGACAGCTCCCACATCGTAGCTGGAAGCATTACACACTAAGTTAAGCTCACGCTCTGTGTTGTAGTGCACAAGTAGAGCATTGCTAGAAAGACTTCTCTTATAAGCGTCGTAAGCTTCCAGTTGCACTATCATCCACTTCCACTGGACATCCTTCTTGAGGAGCTCGTGCAATGGAGCTAACATGGTCGCTAACTCAGGTAAGAAGCGTACGTAGTACTGGACCATTCCAAGGAAAGATCTTAACTCAGACACGCTCTGTGGCTTTGGAGCATTGATGACAGCATCAACCTTTTCCTTAACTGGTTGCAATCCATTTGCATCAACTTTCAGACCAAGGTACGCAACTTCAAGCTGCACAAAAGCACATTTGCTCCTTTTCAATTTGACATTGTGGGAATTCAACCTTTGAAGCACTAAATCTAGCACTTCTAGATTTTCTTCCTCGCTGCTTGTTGCGATCAGCACATCATCTTGATTGCAGAAGCAATTTGGAACTCCTTGCAAAATCTTATCCATCGTAGCCGGGAAGATTTTGGGGGAGAACTTTACACCGTACGGCAGCTTGGTGTATGAGTACAGTCCCTTGTGTGTGTTGATGGTGAGATACTGTTGACTCTCTTTGTCAACATTCAGCTGAGTGTAAGCGTGCGACAGGTCAAGCTTAGAGAAAACCTTTGACCCAGAGAGTGCTGCATACAAATCTTGTGATGTAGGTAACGGGTACTGCTCATCGTCAACCGCTTGGTTGATAGTAACTTTGTAATCACCGCACAAGCGTACAGTTTTGTCTGCTTTGGGCACTACCACAATCGGGGAAGCCCATTCACTTTTGTCAGTTTTTACTAGCACTCCGTTCTCTCAGTTTCTCTAGCTCTTCCTCCACCTGACTTTTCAACGCATAGGGGATCGGCCTTGCCTTACAATAGACAGGCTTCTCGTTGGACTTGATGTGGATATGCACGTCATACCCAATGATGCCCTCATAACTGTCTGTGAACATGCTTTTATACTTATACAAAAGCAAAATACTGCGGATGCTGGAAATCTGAAATAAAAACAGAAATGCTAGAAATACTCAGCAGGTCAGGCAGCATCTATGGAGAGAGAGAAACAGAGTTAACGTTTCAGGTCGATGACCCTTCGTCAGAACCCTTTTATACTTGTTCAGCATTGTGTCGAGTCGCTTCTTTGAAGCATCTACACTAAAGATGTTTTCCAGTCTAGTTTTAACTTTCTCAGCCAGTTTTTGCCCATGAGAGTTGGCCTGTTGTTGTAGCTCACTACAATAATAGGCAGCTTTACTGACTGGCCATTGTGCTGAACACTACATTCTATTTGTCCACAAGTCTCCAGAGTAGGTTTTTAACTCTATGGTATGCTTTTTTACGTTCACGAATTACTTTATTTTGATCTTGAACATTCTTGTCTGCACCTTCGGTCTCAATAATGTTATTAGCCTTAAAAAAACATCTCCATCCCCTCAATGTAAGAACTGAATGATTCCCGAGCTCGGTCATACATGCCGAGGCTTGCGATGGATCCCATAGGTGCGGCCATGATTGTCCCGATCCTGTCGAACAGTGACTCAGCACGCTACCTGTGTACCTGTGAGAATCAGCGCCGCTGTTGCTGTGTATACAGACACACGAAGGCGAAGCACAGACGATTCTGCATCAGCTTCAACAGTAAAACATCGCAAAAAATTCAGTTTAGGTGTCACAAATTCACCTTAAACATTTCCACTCGAAGGTTGAACACTGTGTCCTTCCATAATCCTTAAAAATGGGTCTGGGATTCTATTCTTTTTGTCAAAATGTAATACCTGTGGGTAGAACAAATGAAGGACAGATCCATGTGCTTGTTTACTAGGCGAGAGCGAACTGAGCTTGCTCATACTAAACCATGTGTCAAACCATGTGATAATACATTACAAAGACTACATTTATTCTTGATTGCCTGTGTGCAACACCATAGGAGAATGACTAATATTTTTAAAAAATGATTAGTGCCATTCCTTTGAAGTTGTACTTTCCCTAGCATATTGCCAGAAGAATATTTGTCAAAATCAATCTCATGTTTGTGAATATATAATCTAAGGAGCAGAATGACTTTCTTTGATCACCAGCCTTGCCCTCCCCATTGTAGACCAGCTCAGACCATCTACAGGAGTGACTGACTCCACTAAACCTTCATTGCAAGAGGATTTGAGTACAGGAGCAAGGATGTCTTACTACAGTTATACAGGGCCTTGGTGAGACCACACCTGGAGTACTGTGTGCAGTTTTGGTCTCCTTACCTAAGAAAGGATATACTTGCCATAGAGGGAGTGCAGCGAAGGTTCACCAGTTTGATTCCTGGGATGGCAGGACTGTCGTATGAGGAGAGATTGGGTCGACTAGGCCTGTATTCACTAGAGTTTAGAAGAATGAGAGGGAATCTCATTGAAACATATAAAATTCTGACAGGGCTAGACAGACTGGATGCAGGGAGGATGTTTCCCTTGGCTGGGGGGGTGGTCTAGAACGAGGGGTCACAGTCTCAGGATATGGGGTAGGACATTTAGGACTGAGATGAGGAGAAATTTCTTCACTCAGAGGGTGATGAACCTGTGGAATTCTCTACCACAGAAGGCTGTGGAGGCCAAGTCACTGAATGGGGGAAAAATTCAGTATCGCCCCATTTGGGGCGCCATTATCGGCCGTGCGCAAAGTTTAGCGCCTGGTGCTAATTATCGCCTCCGACTGCAAACTTGACTTTTATCGCCCCTGGAGGTGATTGGAGCACTAAGTCAGGCGCTACACATCTGTCTTAAGGTGCAAAGGCTGAGGAGCGAGGCGCTACCTCAGAGCGCTGGCGAAGCTCATGTGATGTCAGTCAGCAATGGAACACAGACACACTGGCGCTGGCCAGTTCTTAAAGGGGAGGGTCGATCTTGCTCTACATCCACACCCTGCTCATTGCAGCCTTGAATCTCGGCCTGGAGAGACCTGTACATCAAATCTGTTGGAAAGAACAATGGGGAGGCCCAGGGAAAGAGCTCAGACTGCAGCCCCCATATTCTCTTCTAAATCGATGCAAGGAAGATCAAACCAGAAAGAACCTGCAAAGTGCTGCTCAGTACCCAAAACTCTTCAACACAGCTTTGAATATCTCCTGCAGTCTCTCTCTCACTCAGAATGCGTGGTGCAAAAATTTCGCTGACAAAAAAAGGCAGGAAGCAGTCGCCTTTAAATAGCGCTCTCCCAGTCCCTTCCTGACTGCAAAATGCTCCCCTCAACCTGTCGTTGCTAGCGGCAGGCGGTAAGACGGGGGGGGCACCACTCAATATCCGGTCCGGGGCGCTACCGGGGCGTTGCACTCTCGACTGACATCATGATCGGCCGGCGCAGGAGATCGTGGTGGTAGTATTTAGCGCTGCCACAAAATGTCTAGTTAATTTAGTGAGCAAAGATCGCCGCGCACGGGCGCTAGTTGCTTTGCGCCCCATTAGCGCCCTCTTAAGGCGCTAACGGGATGCGCAATCCAACTGAATTTTCCCCCCCAATATATTTAAGAAGGAGATAGATAGATTTCTAGACACAAAAGGCATCAAGGGGTATGGGGAGAGAGCGGGAATATGCTATTGAGATAGAGGATCAGCCATGATCATATTGAATGGCGGAGCAGGCTCGAAGGGCTGAATGGCCTACTCCTGCTCCTATTTTTCTATGTTTCTAAACCTGAGAAGGTCTTTGGTACACAAGAATTTGAAATGGATATCAGTGTTAATTCTTTTTAGTAATTATAAAAGCTCTGAATACTTTTGCTCCTGCTAATAGTAGTGTATAATGTATGTGATCAAATGCGTTCACTTGTTCTTTTGTAGATTACAGTCTGAAGGGTAAAAACGCCCTTGAAGAGATCTGCAAAGCTTGGCTTACGCAACACTGTAGTAAAACGTATTTACGACCCGTTGAAATGTTCAGCACCAGAAATTGTGAGTTGTGAGTACTAGTGAATAGATTGAGCTGTAACATTTAGAGGCTAGCATTGTGCCTTAGAAAAAGTTAAAGCTGAACCAAGTGAAGACGCGCAGATTGCAAGATTAAAGAAAATAAGCCTTATTTCCAAAGGTATTTAAATAGGAAGAGATTAGTGAAAGTAAATGTGGGCCCATTAGAGGCAGAGACAGGAGAAATTATAATGGGCATTAAGGAAATGGCAGAGACATTAAACAAATACTTTGTATCTGTCTTCACAGTAAAAGACACAAAAAACATTCCGGAAATAATGGGTCTAGAGAGAAAGAGGAACATAAAGAAATCTGTATAAGTAAAGGCATAGTACTGGAGAAATTAATGGGACTAAGTGGCGACAAATCCCCTGGACCTGACGAGCTGCATCCTAGGGTCTTAAAAGAGGTATCTGTAGAGATAGTGGATGCACTGGTATTAATCTTCCAGAATTCCCTAGATTCTAGAACAGTCCCCAAGGATTGGAAGGTAGCAAACATCACCCTGTTATTTAAGAAAGGAGGAAGAAAAAAACAGGGAACTATAGGCCAGTTAGCCTGACATCAGTAGTAGGCAAAATGCTAGAATCTATTATTAGGGACACTAGGGCACTTCGAAAATCATAATATGATTAGGCAGAGTCAACCTGGTTTTATGAAAGGGAAATTGTGTTTGACATAGACATAGAAACATAGAAGATAGGAGCAGGAGTAGGCCATTCGGCCCCTCGAGCCTGCTCCGCCATTCGATGAGATCATGGCTGATCATCTAAACTCAGTACCCTGTCCCTGCCTTCTCCCATATCCCTTGATACCTTTAGCCTTAAGTAATATATCCAACTCCTTCTTGAATATATTTACTGTCTTGGCCTCAACTGCCTTCTGTGGTAGAGAATTCCACAGGTTCACCACTCTCTGGGTGAAGAAATTCTTCCTCATCTCTGTCCTAAATGGCTTACCCCTTATCCTTAGACTGTGACCTCTTGTTCTGGACTCACCCGCCATCGGGAACATCCTTCCTGCATCCAGTCTGTCTAGCCCTGTTAGAATTTTATAAGTTTCAATGAGATCTCCTCTCATTCTTCTAAACTCCAGCGAGTATAAGCCCAATCGACCCAATCTCTCCTTGTACGTCATTCCTGCCATCCCAGGTATCAGTCTGGTGAATCTTCGCTGCACACCCTCCATGGCAAGAACATCCTTCCTCAGATAAGGCGACCAAAACTGCACACAATACTCAAGGTGTGGTCTCACCAAGGCCCTGTACAGCTGCAGCAAGACATCCTTGTTCCTGTACTCAAACCCTCTCGCTACAAAGGCCAACATACCATTTGTCTTCTTAACCGCCTGCTGTACCTGCATGCTTACCTTCAGCGACTGGTGCACAAGGAAACCCAGGTCTTGTTGCACTTCCCCTTCTCCCAATCTATTCCCGTTCAGATAATAATCTGCCTTCCTGTTTCTGACACCAAAGTGGATAACCTCGCACTTATCCACATTATACTGCATCTGCCACGCTTCTGCCCAATCACCCAACCTGTCCAAATCATACTGGAGTTTCTCGGCATCCTCCTCGCAGCACACACGCCCACCCAGCTTTGTGTCATCTGCAAACTTGGAGATATTACATCTACTTCCCTCGTCTAGATCATTAATATATATAGTGAATAGCTGGGGTCCTAGGACCGATCCCTGCGGAACCCCACTAGTCACTGCCTGCCACTCGGAAAAAGACCCGTTTATTCCAACTCTTTGCTTCCTGTCTGACAACCAGTTCTCTATCCAAGTCAGTACCTTGCCCCCAGTCCCATGTGCCTTAACTTTACATGCTAATCTCTTATGCGGGACCTTATCAAAAGCCTTCTGAAAGTCCAAATACACCACATCCACTGGTTTTCCCTTATCTATTCTACCAGTTACATCCTCAAAAAATTCCAATAGATTAGTCAAGCACAATTTACCTTTTGTAAATCCATGTTGACTTTGTCCAATCCTGTCCTGACAAATCTGTTAGAGTTTTTTGAAGATGTAACTAATAGGTTGGATAGGGGGGAGCCAGTGGATGTAATATATTTGGATTTTCAAAAAGCATTCGATTAGGTGCCACACAAGAGGTTATTACACAAAATTAGGACTCATGGTATTGGAGGTAGTATATTAGCATGGATTGAGGATTGGTTAATGGACAGAACACAGAGAGTAGGAATAAACGGGACTTTTTCAGGTTGGCAGACTGTAACTAGTGGGGTATTGCAAGGATCAGTGCTTGCGCCTCAGCTATTTACAATCTATATTAATAACGTAGATGAAGGGACTGATTGTAATGTATCCAAGTTTGCTGATGATACAAAGTTAGGTGGGAAAGTAAGCTGTGAGGAGGACGCAAAGAGGCTGCAGAGAGATATAGACAGGTTGACTGAGTGGGCAAGAACATGGCAAATGGAATACAATGTGGGGAAGTGTGAAGTTATCCACTTAGGTAGGAAAAACAAAAAAGCAGAATATTTTTTGAATGATGAGAGACTGGGAAATGTTTGCACTCAGAGGGACCTGGGTGTCCTTGTACATGAATCACAGAAAGTTAAAATGCAGGTACAGCAAGCAATTAGGAAAACAAATGGTATGTTAGCTTCTGTTACAAAGGGATTAGAGTATAAGAGTAAAGAAGTCTTACTACAATTATACAGGGCATTGGTGAGGTCACACCTGGAGTACTGTGTACAGTTTTGGTCTCCTTACCTAAGGGAAGACATACTTGCCTTAGAGGGAGTGCAGCGAAGGTTCACTAGACTGGTTCCTGGGATGAGGGGATTGCCCTATGAGGAGAGATTGAGTAGACTAGGCCTATATTCCTTAGAGTTTAGAAGAATGATATGTGATCTAATTGAAACATACAAAATTCTTAAGGGGCTTGACAGAGTTAATGCTGGGAAAATGTTTCCCCTGGCTGGGGAGTCTAGAACACGGGGTCACAGTCTCAGAATAAGGGGTCGGCCATTTAGGACTAAGATGAGGAGAAATTTCTTCACTCAGAGGGTGGTGAATCTTTGGAATTCTCTACCCCAGAGGGCTGTGGATGCTCAGTCGTTGAGTATATTCAAGACAGAGATCGATAGAATTTTGGGAACGAAGAGAATGAAGGGATATGGGGATAGTGCGGGAAGGTGGAGATGAGGTAGAAGATCAGCCATGATCTTATTGAATGGCGGAGCAGGCTCGGGGGGCGAAATGGCCGACTCCTGCTCCTATTTCTTATGTTCTTATGTTTGTGTATCACGAGTCTAAAATATTGTATCATGAAATTTACTTCCTTTTTATTATGAGTATTTTATTTTTTAAAGTGATTTCATGCAGTAACCTAAACAATGCCAGGCCGGGGGTGGTTTAGGACCGGCACTGTGCCACAACTGTACTGTTTAAAATGGACTCAACACTATTGTCTTCTCAGACTTCTTCTGCAATTCAAAAACTGAGGTTGGTGGGATGGGTGACTGATCTGAGCAGCCATCACTGGGACAGGAACGATTGATATTGTGTCCCCTTCCTCCAATTTAATGTCAGCGGCCCCACTCTAATCTGGTACTCGGTTGCAGCGCACTGAAGACTCAATAGCAGAAGTGGACATTAGTTCTCTGTGGCTCACCCCTGGACAACACTGTTGTATTAAAGGATTCAATGGGGCCCAAGATCTTTTGATCCTTAAACTCTGGTATTGTTGAATACGTGAATTTTTAATTCAGGATATGATTAAATTTGGGAACATCTGTACTCGAAGAGAAAGATTTACATTGATAAAATACTTGACCACAATTTGTTTTTGTTGATTCTATTGGTTGTCCTTCAGCCACAAGATTCTTTTAAGTTGAATATTTTTAAAATAAGCTGAGAAAATGAGAGCGTGAGCTTGAACTTGCTGGCAATACAGGAAATCTTTAACGTAAATGTAAGAGGTAGCAATGGTATGGGCTGAGCCGACAAAGTGGTAAGTGTTTTTGATCTCCAGGTCCAGCGCTAATGGTCCTCATTGTGATGAAAGTAGCAATATACAGCTGACCTCCTATGGCATTGCTCACAGGTGGTCTGGCGTACGATTGTGATGTTTAGCCGCTGAGATGGAGGCTGTATTTAGCTGGCCTGCCCCTTTAACACCACTGCTCTAGTACGTTCTGAGGGGAAGTGGCCTAAATAGGGACAACACTGAAGTCAATGGGAGGAGAATTGATGAGAATGATAGCAGCTTGTGAATCCCTGGCTCCAGCCCTTAAAAAGATTATTAAGCTAAAAAAAGAACAGCAGGAAACGGTTCCCTTTTTTCAAATACATTTGGCACTTTGTGACAGATGTGTGCCAGATGCAAGTTATGTTAATGAACCTCCTGTGGTGCTGCTCATAATAAGTTAGCGGATCTATAAAAATAAATTAGAGAGGATCATCCAAATTTCAGCTGCCTATGTCCTAACTCGCACCAAGCCCCGGTCACCCATCACCCCTGTGCTCGCTGACCTACATTGGTTCCCGGTCTGGCAACGCCTCGAATTCAAAATTCTCATCCTAGTGTTCAAATCCCACCGTGGCCTCCCCCCCTCCCTATCTCTGTTACCTCCTCCAACCCTCTGAGATCTCTGCGTTCCTCCAATTCTGGCATCTCGTACATCCCCGATTTCCATCGCTCCACCATGGGCAGCTGTGCCTTCAGTTGTCTAAGTGCTAAGCTGTGAAATTCCTTTCCTAAACCTCTCCGCCTCGCTGTCTCTCTCTCCTCCTTCAAGATGCTCCTTAAAACCTATATCTTTGCGCAAGCTTGAGGGCACCTGTCCACTTGCCTGGATGAGTGCAGCTGCAACAACACTTAAGAAGCTCGACACCATCCAGGACAAAGCAGCCCGCTTGATTGGCACCCCATCCACCACCTTAAACATTCACTCCCTCCACCACCGGCGCACCGTGGCTGCAGTGTGTACCATCTACAAGACGCACTGGAGCAACTTGCCAAGGCTCCTTCGGCAGCACCTCCCAAACACGCGACCTCTACCACCTGACTTTTCAACGCATAGGGGACCGGCCTTGCCTTACAATAGACAGGCTTCACGTTGGCCTTGATGCGGATATGCACGTCATACCCAGTGATGCCCTCATAACTGTCTGTGAACATGCTTTCTCATTGTGTCGAGTCGCTTCTTTGAAGCATCTACATTGAAGATGTTTTTCCAGTCTAGCTTTAACTTTCTCAACCAGTCTTTGCCCATGAGAGTTGGCCTGTTGTTGTAGCTCACTGCAATAATAGGCAGCTTTACTGACTGGCCATTGTGCTGAACTGTACATTCCATTTGTCCACATGTCTCTAGGATTTCTCCAGAGTAGGTTTTTAATACTATGGTACTCTTTGTAAGTGGCACTTGATTAAACTTCCTCTCATATATGTCCTTACTCATGGTAGAGCTGTCTACCACTGTGTCAATACACATATCAATATATTGGTCGTTGATCAAAAGTTTTGTATGGAAGTCTTTCTCACGACTGCTAGTGTTGCTGCTCGTGGCATATATACTGTTCGTCAACATCAGGTGGGTTTACTTCAATAATGGTCCAAAAATTCGTGAGGAAGCCTTCGTGCGAGGGTAAGGCCTCCCCGCGATCTCTCACTCCGCGTTGGCTTTTTCAGTTCCAGCTCGCACGAACTTGATGTTCTGGACAGCTGCTGTGCTGGGCTTGCGTATCCCACCGGCGTAGTGAATTCGTGCGAGCTGTGGGATCACGTGACTCAGTTAGAGCCAATGGCAGCACACCATCTTCCATTCATAACTTTCACATAAATGCTGTGAAAGTTATGAATACTATAGCCCCCCAAAAGAACAGCTAAACCTCAATTAAATTTTTTTTAAAAACCATCACATTAATAAAATAAGTATAGTTAAATAAATTAACCATTTTAAATAAAAAATTAAATTTTTGAAAAACTTTAAAATCTTTTAAAAAGTTATAAAAATAAACTTACCTGTCTTGAAAGTCTCTAAAAACGATATACCTGTTAAAAAAAATTCAAAATAATACTTAATTCACTACTTACCTTGTTAAAAGTGGGTCTTACTCCTCCTTTTTTTATGTGTAGAATCTTCCGTACTTACCTGCGCGTTGAAACCACTAAGTGCACTGCGTGCGCGCAGCCTGTAGCGTGCACGCGGTTCACCTAGGACCCGCCCCCTTTTCCATTCACCAAGTGCCGGTTTTCAGCACATGCGCAGTGCATGCAGAAAACCGGCAATTGGAGACAGAATACGCGAGAGTACACAGTGCGTACTCTTGCGTAGCGGGACTAATTTTTGGGCCATTGTGAATTCCTCCCTTTTGTTGTCGCTGCTTTGCATTGCCACTAGAATGGTTCTTACTTCCTGCTTTCGATCTAGCTCTGCAAGCTGTTGAAATATGGCCTTGCTTCTGGCAGTGACAACACTTTGCATTTCTGTATTGGCAGGACTGTGGTGAGTAATTTCCATTGCAGTGATAACAATTCACTGAACTGCTCTCACCGACATGCTTTTGACTTGGTCTCACAGCTTTAGGTTCGGCGGTGGCTTTGTGACTGTAGACCTCAGCTGCACTAGTCACTTGAGTTGGACGGAGCTCCCGAGCATTCTTAGTCACCATCTCCATAGATAGGCAATTTTACATGCTATGTCCAACGTTAGGTTCAGAGTGTTCAGTAACTTGGACTGTGTGCGCTCATCCACCAGTCCACACACAAACTTATCTCGCAACACACTATCCAAAAATGTGCCGAAGATACAATGCAAAGACAGGTTCTTAAGAGCTACAATGTACTCACTGATGGTATCACTTTGTTTTTAGTTTTTGGTACCAAACTTATAGCTCTCTGCTATTTCTAACGACTTTGGGTCGAAATGGTCCTCAAGTTTCTTGACAATGTCTTCAAATGACACATCCTTCTCTTTCCCTGGCACGAGTAGGTTTGTCAAAGTTCCGTAGACATCTGGACCGATCTCCGTTAGAAAGATTGCTTTTTTTCCGTTCACGAATTACTTTATTTTGAGCTTGAACATTCTCATCTGCACCTTCGGTCTCAATAATGTTATTGGCCTTAAAAAACATCTCCATCCACTCAATGTAAGAACTGAGTGGTTTGTGAGTTTGGTCATACATGCCGAGGCTTCTGATGAATCCCGTAGGTGCGGCCATGATTGTCCCGAACCCGTTGAATAGGGACTCAGCCGCTACCTGTGTACCTGTGAGAATCAACACCACTGTTGCTGTGCATACATACACACGAAGGCAAAGCACAGATGATTCTGCACAAGCATTAAGTTTAGGTGCCACAAATTCACCTTAAACTTGTCCACTCGAAGGTTGAACACAGTGTCCTTCCATGATCCCTAAAAATGTTTTTGGGATCCCATTTCATCGCCAAAATGTAACATACGTGGGTAGAACAAATGAAGGACAGAGACACGATGAGTTGCTAGTCCATGTGCTTGTTTATTAGGCCAGAGCGAACTGAGCATGCTCATACCAAACCATGTGATAATGCATTACAGAATGCATTTGCCAATGATTAAGAATGACACCGAAGTGTTACACAAAAAGGTTACAGGAAGTGTGTGATGGTATATGTTATACACAAGATGTGTTGCAAATTTATATATATAATAGACACCACTGATGAATAAGGATATGGTGATTTGAGAAACATGTTGAGACCAAGAAATGGGTAGTGATTAAAAGTGTTTTCTGATTGGTTGCTGGGCAGAAAAATGTGATAGATTTTAGTGCCATCTTTAAAATGTGATGGGCAGTATACATAAGACTTTCAATTTAACGTAATTATAGGCAGATATGTATGTATACAAGATTTTTAAAATTGTGGTTCAAAGTGCAATATTCATGAATGGTAGTAGCTCTATGAATGTGTCAAAAATCTAAGGGGCATTTTGCCCAGCCCTGGGGAGGCGGGTATGGAGGCGGGACTGCCAGGAAAATGGCAGAATTTGGGGGACGGGAACCCAGAGAGTCTCGGACCTCCGTATTGCAGATGACAGATGGCCACTGCATTCTCAGATGCAACAACCATCTCATTTCTGTAAAAGAAAGAGGTTGGATGAGGTCTTGAATTGAAGACCTCATCAAACTGCAGAGATTGTCAGTGTTTGACAGCTTCACAGAGCTGTCAACCGATGACAACTCATCTGTGAAAAATTTTTGACAGATGAAACATCATACGTTGACGTTCTCTGCAACCGGCTTTCCCTTAATTGGCCTGCTAAGCCCGCTGGGCGGGCTTAACAAGGTCAATCAAGGGAAAACAGTGTGGGTTGGCCACAAATCGACGGAGGCGGGACATCGACCCGCCAAGCAGCAGTCCCGCCTCCAACACGCCCCCATTGACAAAATCGCCCCCATGGTCTTTTTCTGTAAAGTTGTCATTCAAAACCAGACAAAAGTTAGCTGTAATGGATGTATTGGATGTTTGAGAGGGCACCTATCAGGAACAATTTTTGAAAGAGAAAGTTGACCTCAGAATATGTTTCAAGAATGATCCTTTTCACAGCAATTAAACTTTGCAATTAGACAACCTGCACCTCGTAAAAGGGGAGGTGCATTGTGGCTGCAAGAAGTGGTGGCCGTTCTTTGAAAACAGAATCTGTGCTCTGATACTTTGAGGAATGGCTGAACATACGAGAGAGCGTGCACCAAGGTTTTCTGACACTGCACCGGAGGTCTTGGTGCAAAACGCGGAGATAAGGAGAAGCATCTACCCGCAGGAGGCCCTCCAGACATATGCTCAGGAGGAAGTGGGAAGAAGTAGCGGCGGAGGTCCAAGCCAGGAGTGTAGCTCCAAGAACATGGATGCAGTGCAGAAAAAAGTCTAACGATCTGACTTGAGTTGTCAAGGTGAGTGAGTTCAATCTTCAGGTGGCATATCCTACCAACTGCACCATCCACTGCTCAAGTCTCTACACCCACCTACCAACAATCTCTATCAATCAGTACTCAGCCCTTCAATTCATACGGTTTACCTCACCCTCACACACTTAGCACTGTTGTATGCCTCATACCCACAACTCACAGCTCGCATAGACTGGCAGATACTCAACCTTGATAGCCACAGGCAATGCTTTCCTTGCCTTGCTTTGAGGCAACAGTTGTGGCTGCAGCAGTTTGCAGATTTCAGTCACGACCTCTTTTGTGAAGTGAAGACGTCTCATGCATTGGTCTTCACTGAAGTTGAGGTAAGAGAATTGCTCTCTGAAGACCCTCGGCGGATATGGCCTCCTGCTGAGAGCCCTTCTTCCCCTCCTCCTCCTCCCTCTTCTAGCAGCTTGTCCTGCTCTGTGTGGCCTCTCTTCATTCTCCCAGTCATGTTCAATTCCCAGAGGAAGTCCTACCAGGCCACCCATGTCTGGAAGCAACGTGTTACAGCACAAGCTTCTAAATTACCAAAAAACTACTTCAACACCAGCCAGACCACTCCCTGCAGACTATTCAAACTTTAGCCAAGTATAGGAAAGCTCCACTAATGCGTACAATTGCACCAGCAGCCAGAAACTATAATCCAGCAACTAACCTATAAATAGTTCATGATCCCTTTAAATAGCGCCGGTGGGGGTTCCTTCATTCCGTTTAACGTCGTGTTCAGCCTGTGCGAGGTTAAGACAGGGCGCAGGCTGGAGTGTGGGGTTCGAAAATGGCAGCGCTGGCATCAAATCAGCGTTGCACACTGATATGCATTATCAACTCGCTGCTCCACATGTTGCCGGCGGTCATTAGGCGCGTGCGCGCGCAAACCCCTTTACCAAGATGGCGTCCTTCGTACTTCCCGTGGGAAGTGCGCGTGCGCATCTCGGAGCCCATTTTCGATTCTTGTGAGGCCGCGTGGCGCCTAAAAATTGGCGCAGCGCGGCCCAATTTAGCCCCACTGTACCTAATGTGCATAAATAATGATTTCAAAATAATTTTCATGCATGAAGGGAGACTCAAAGAAGGAATACGGCGTAAGTTCCGTGCTTTCCTCAGCTCTGATTGTTTACGTTGATTTCCACTTCCATATCCTAACGAAATTCTCAGGCAATTTTGGTGCAACTCACCGGTTACACCGTTTCAGGAAATGCCAGGCCAATGTAGAGAGTCTCATAAATGATGGATTTTAACGGAGTAAAGAAACAGATGTACTGATGAATCGGCGCAGATTTTTCCAGCATATCCCTCATCAGTACAGGTTATTGAATCAGTTTATTAGAAAGTTGGGCTTTATTCTGTTTGCCGGCATTACTGTGCATGGGCTGAGGTATTTCCAACGTCCTTGAGTTTCTCCACATGTTAATTAATATTAAAGTGAGTATAATTTGCTGCAAATCCAGTATGATTTGGGCAGGTTGGGTGAATGGCCAGATGCATGGCAGATGCAGTAAAATGTGGATAAATGCGAGGTTATCCACTTTGGTGGCAAAAACAGGAAGGCAGATTATTATCTGAACGGCAATAGATTGGGAAAAGGGGAAGTGCAACGAGACCTGGGTGTCCTTGTGCACCAGTCGCTGAAGGTAAGCATGCAGGTGCAGCAGGCGGTTAAGAAGGCAAATGGTATGTTGGCCTTCATAGCGAGAGGATTCGAGTACAGGAGCAAGGATGTCTTGCTGCAGTTGTACAGGGCCTTGGTGAGACCACACCTTGAGTATTGTGTGCAGTTTTGGTCGCCTTATCTGAGGAAGGATGTTCTTGCCATGGAGGGAGTGCAGTGAAGATTCACCAGACTGATACCTGGGATGGCAGGAATGAAGTATGAAGAGAGATTGGGTCGATTGGGCTTGTATTCGCTAGAGTTTAGAAGAATGAGAGGGGATCTCATTGAAACTTATAAAATTCTAACAGGACTAGACAAACTAGATGCAGGAAGGATGTTCCCGATGGCGGGGGAGTCCAGAACCAGGGGTCACAGTCTAAAGATAAGGGGTAAGCCATTTAGGACTGAGATGAGGAGGAATTTCTTCACCCAGAGAGTGGTGAACCTGTGGAATTCTATACCACAGAAGACAGTTGAGTCCAATTCATTAAATATATTCAAGAAGGAGTTAGATATATTTCTTATGGCGAAGGGGATCAAGGGATATGGGGAGAAAGCAGGGATAGGGTACTGAATTTGGATGATCAGCCATGATCGCATTGAATGGCGGAGCAGGCTCGAGGGGCCGAATGGCCTACTCCTGCTCCTATCTTCTATGTTTCTATGTTTCCATGTTTATTTTTCCTTTCAGGAAAACTTTAAGGCTGATCTTAAACCAGCTGCCAGTTTACACTCCCAGCAGTTGCCTTCAGTTGGGGTTCAGTTTCAGGATCTGCCAATCCCAGTGACCTGTGCAGTGCAACAGAAGGTGGAAGGTAAAGAATGCGAACCACAGAAAGAGGAGGTGCTGACAAAAGAAATGCCTGTGCAGGTAAGCTGGAGCAAGTTCTGTGACTGCAGCCAGTGTGAGGATTAGGGTTCGGTTCTGGTACAAACACATGGGGCTGGATTTTGATACTGGGGCGGGTTGGGGTCGTGTCATCCACTTTTCGTGTTATCCACCCGACTGCAATTGGATGTGGGAGATTGATGCAATTTTCACCTAATTGGGCAATTGAGTTCCAGCATGTGGGAACCCATGAACCAATTAGTGTTTTCAGTCTGAAAGTCGCCTCTGATGATGTCATCATTGCTGCTGCATTGAAGGTCTTCAGAAACTGCCTGGCCTTTGCTGTGAGAGGACCTGGATGCAAAATGAGCAGCAGCAGTCCTAAGTCTGCTCCCAGATATTTTTACACCACCACTCCTAGATATGTCTCCTCTCCATCCATCCATATATGCATCCCCATAGCCAGCCAGCCTGCCTGCCTCAGCTATCCAAATGTGCTCCCACCAGGTTTCACATTTGTGGTTCAGAACAGGCGAGCTTCATGTAGAAAAAAGGTTAAAATCACAAAGGCCTTTCAAAATGGCATTATAGAGGCAATTTAGTGCTTGTTAAGGGCCTTAACAGCCTATCCCGCCTCTTAGAGACGGGACCAGCAGACACGATTTAATGAAAATTGCGTGGAGGCGGGATGGAGGCGGACTTGTGCCCGCCCGCCAGTTTTCGCAATTTTAACCCCCCACACGCCTCCAAACCCACCTCCACGGGCCAATGAAAATCCAGCCCATGGGCTTTGAACTGTGGGAGCGCATTCCTTTTTATTCCACCCTCACCTGGGATGGTCGGTAATTCTGGAGCCCTGCCAGCAGTGCGTGACTGCAGTTCATTTTCTGCTCATTGGGCTTCCTAGTTGATTGCCATCCCAGGGTCCTTTTATACTGAGGGAGGGATCTCTCGAACCTGGGACTGGCTACGTTACTGGCCTGGACAGGGCAAGTAGTGCCTGGGATAATCCCAGCCAAATTAGAGGGATTAATGTCCAGCAGATCCCTGTCCAGGACACCCTCCCTTCCGTGTGCTGCAGCTGATAATGTTTGAAGTGATGGGGGGTGGGGGGTGGGTAAGGGGGTTACTGGCAGCTCACCAGTACCTGACGTGTTGGTGGAGGGAGATAGAAAAAAAAAATAGGAGCAGGAGTAGGCCATTCGGCCCTTCGAGCCTGCTCCGCCATTCAACACGATCATGGCTGATCCTCTATCTCAATACCATATTCCCGCTCTCTCCCCATACCCCTTGATGCCTTTTGTGTCTAGAAATCTATCAATCTCCTTCTTAAATATATTCAGTGACTTGGCCTCCACAGCCTTCTGTGGTAGAGAATTCCACAGGTTCACCACCCTCTGAGTGAAGAAATTTCTCCTCATCTCAGTCCTAAATGTCCTACCCCGTATCCTGAGACTGTGACCCCTCGTTCTAGACCCTCCAGCCAGGGGAAACATCCTCCCTGCATCCAGTCTGTCTAGCCCTGTCAGAATTTTATACGTTTTAATGAGATCCCCTCTCATTCTTCTAAACTCTAGTGAATACAAGCCTCGTCCACCCAATCTCTCCTCATACGACAGTCCTGCCATCCCAGGTGTCTGGTGAACCTTCGCTGCACTCCCTCTATGGCAAGTATATCCTTTCTTAGGTAAGGAGACCAAAACTGCACACAGTACTCCAGGTGTGGTCTCACCAAGGCCCTGTATAACTGTAGTAAGACATCCTTGCTCCTGTACTCAAATCCTCTTGCAATGAAGGCCAACATACCATTTGCCTTCCTAACTGCTTGCTGCACCTCCATGTTTGCTTTCAGTCACTGGTGTACAAGGACACCCAGGTCCCTCTGTACATCAACATTTCCCAATCTATCACCATTTAAATAATACTCTACCTTTCTGTTTTTCCTACCGAAGTGGATAACTTCACATTTATCCACGTTATACTGCATCTGCCATGTATTTGTCCACTCACTCAACTTGTCTAAATTGCCTTGAAGCCTCTTTGCATCCTCCTCACAACTCACAATCCCACCTAGTTTCTTGTCGTCAGCAAACTTGGAAATATTACATTTGGTTCCCTCATCCAAATCATTGATCTATATGTTATGGTTTGACCGGCTGCAGTTCCTGACTTTTGTCGAATGGGGGTGCTCTTTACCCAGCATCCACGGCTGCAGAGAAACCGCTCTATCTCTGGGATTGAATGCTTGCACGGATATATAGATTCAATCCCAGGGATAAAGCGGTTGCTGTGCCGCTATGGATGCTGCGTACAGTAAAGAGCTCGTCATTCCACAAAAGCCATTTCTTTCACCCGCTGCCACCTCGCACTGACATGCGTGTCCCATGTTTTAAGTTGTATTTTGCTATGTCTTTGATATAATGTCTTCCTGACTGACCTGATTGTCTCTCTGCCGAGGTGTGATAAAAGGCAGTCAGAAAGATTAACTGTAGTCGTCTGACATTGTACGCTGCACATGCATTGTTCTATGTCTATATATGCTTTGCCGATTCGTATTCCTTCACTTCACCTGACGAAGGAGCAGCCGCTCCGAAAGCTTGTGATTTCAAATAAAACTGTTGGACTATAACCTGGTGTTGTGTGACTTCTCATGTTTTAAGTTGTAAGCAGACTTGGTGCATTGAAGGGTGTGCGCGATTTGTAATGTTTTCAGGTACATCTTGAATTTGTTGCAATGTAAGTTATTTGGGGACTGTCAATAAGTGTCCGTTTTTCGTACAAGTTTCACTGTATATTTGCTGCCTTTTTTTTCTCCCCCCTGTCAGGAAATCTTTAAGGCTGACCTTAAACCAGCTGCCAGTTTACACTCCCAGCAGTTGCCTTCCGTTGAGGCTCATTTTCAAGATCTGCCAATCCCAGTGACCTGTGCAGTGCAACGGAAGGTGGAAGTAAAGAATGTGATCCACAGAACGAGGAGGCGCTGACAAAAGAAATGCCTATGCAGGTAAGCCGGAGTAAGTTATGCAGCCAGTGTGAGGATTAGGTTTAGGTACTGGTACATACACTCGGGGCTGGAATTTCCCGGATCCCACCTGCGACGGGCGGGAAACGGGTTTCCTGGCACGCTTAACTCCACGACGCGCGTGCGACGTCAGAAACTGGGTGGCAGCAGAACAAACTGAACTGCCAACTAGTTGCTGGAGGTCCGCCCACTCCGATTTTCACAGGACCGTGATTTAGGCAGCCAGAGCTTTCAGCCGAAGACTGGCGGAGGTCTCCTTAATATATGCAGATTGGGGTCCAAAGACGTTGTCAGGACATCGCCGCCATTTTCAGCCTTTTCTACATTGTTACCACCAGTTCCTCAACCCCACCCACAAACATGGGTGGCACAAGTTTTAAAAAAAAATTTACTCGTTCCCAGGATGTGGGGCGTCGTTGGCAAGGCCAGCATTTATTGCCCACCCCTAATTGCTCTTGAGAAGGTGGTGCTGAGCTGCATTTTTGAACCGCTGCAGTCTGTGTGGTGACTTTGTCATAGTGATTTGATACAACCTGTTCGGGCAGTTAAGAGTCAACCACATTGCTGTGGGTCTGGAGTCACATACAGGCCAGACTGGGTAAGTACTGCAATTTCCTTCCCTAAAGGACATTAGTGAACCAGTGGGGTTTTTACGACAATCTGATAGTTTCATGGTCACCATGACTGATATTGACTTATTAACTGCAGCTTTATTTAATTAATTGAATTTAAATTCTCTCAGCTGCCATGGTGGGATTTGAACTCACCTGCTCCAGATTATTAGTCCAGGCCTGTCTGGATTACTAGTCCAGTAACATAACCACTATGCTACCATTCCCCATCTGGAGAAGGATCCTTAGCTTCAGTCAGGGAAAGCTGGAAGTCCATCTGGCATTTATTTTTACTGCGGTCGCTTATGTGTTTTGAGCCTTAACAGCTTCCGATATGTCGTCTCCTCACTGCTGGTGGTATTGCAGACATTTCCCTGCTGCTTCATTTCACTTCCTGGCTCTTTCACCCCCCCTGCCCTTTCAGGTGCTGCAGTAGACCCATTAAGATCGGCTGCCCCACCGATTACCCACCCTCCCAATCATCGAGCTGCCTATAAACACCGCCAGTAGTGCTGGCAGCTCACCTATTCAATGTCAATGAAGCCCGACCAGAAAATGTATTGGGTGGAGCAGATGGACCCGCCCACTGCCCACACACGATATACACTCAGCATGAAAATCGACCCCATTATCACTTTAGCTCTGAACTTTGGGTTTGAATCCAGCCTCGACTGATGGTATGAAAGGTTAACAACAACAACAACAAATTGTATTTACATAGCACCTTTAACGTAGTAAAACGTCCCAAGGCGCTTCACAGGAGTGTTACAAGACAAAAAATTTGACACCAAGCCACATAAGGATAAATTAGGGCAGGTGACCAAAAGCTTGGTCAAAGAGGTAGGTTTTAAGGAGCGTCTTAAAGGAGGAAAGAGAGGTAGCGAGGTGGAGAGGTTTAGGCAGGTAATTCCAGAGCTTAGGGCCAGAGTTAAGGGTTAAAACTGTCGGGGAAGAGTCGGGGGACCATTATTCTTTCAGCTGGGCTGTACCAGACCTGTGAGTGTTTCATGTGGAGACTGGATGGAGCCTGGTTTGGGATAACACGTGTGTCCCATCCCTCACCAATAGAGAAACCCTCCAATTTATTTTGTCCTGAGGAGGCAGCGACCTCAGTCTTCATGCTGCACTGTGCAGGGATGTTCCTCCCAAATACATTCTGAAAATCTGACGTAGCAATGTAAGGACAGACTGGAAATCCACAGCAGTACGGAGAGAATCACATTCATTCCTCTTGTGTCTAATTCCAGGATCCAATGCCCACCATTTGTGTTTCAACTAACCAGGTGCAGAACAACAAGTGTCTGGCTGAAACACCAATCAATGAAGTCCTGCCAAAGAGGTTTGGTACTGCCTTTCAATTCTCATTCTGAGTAACATTTAAATATTGATAGCTGCTGAAAGATAAAGTTAATAAAGTACATAAGCAAAATACTGCGGATGCTGGAAATCTGAAATAAAAAAAGAAAATGCTGGAAACACTCAACAGGTCAGGTAGCATCTGTAGAGAGAGAGAGAAACAGAGTTAACGAGCTGGATTTTCAATGACTCGTGGAGTCGGGTTTGGAGGCGTGTGGGGGGTTAAAATAGCAAAAAGTGGCGGGCGGACCTGATCCTGACTCCATTCCGCCTCCACGCAATTTTGACAAAATCGGTCGCGGGGTTCCCGACTCCGTCCCGCCTCCAAGAGGCGGGAGAGGCCATTAAAGCCCTTAACAAGCCCTAAATTGGCTCTGTAATGCCATTTTGAAATGTTATAGCTAGTTTAACCCTTTTCCGACGTGAAGCACGCCTGATGTGAAACACGCCAGTGAAACCTGGCGGGAGCACAAGTGGATAGCTGACTATCAGCTGCAGGTCCACTATTACAACGGAGATGTGATGAAGGTAGTAGTAGTATTAGGTCTGAAAGTCGCCTCTGATGCTGCTGCATTGAATGTCTTCAGAGACTGCCTGGGAGGACTTGGTTGCAAAAAAAATTCTCTCTCTCTCTCTCTCTCTCTCTCTCTCTCTCTCTCTCTCTGAGATGCTGCTCATTTTGCATCCAGGTCCTCTCACAGCAAAGGCCAGGCAGTGTCTGAAAGCCTTCAATGCAGCAGCAATGATGACATCATCAGAGGCGACTTTCAGACTGAAACCACTGATTGGTTCATGGGTTCCCACATGCTGGAACTCAATTGCCCAATTAAGTGAAAATTGCATCAATTTCCCACATCCAATTGCAGTCGGGTGGATAACACGAAATGCGGATGACACGACCCCAACCCGCCCCAGTATCAAAATCCAGCCCAACGTTTCAGGTCGATGACCCTTCGTCAGTTCTGTCTTTATTTAATAAAGTGCATGTTCATTTGCCCAGAAAATGTGCAATCATTTGCATTATTAGCTTGTTGAAAGTATTTATTTTAATTACGTCTGATTACATTATTGTTTTACTTTAATATTACTGTAAATCTATTTATTTCATTGGAATGTGGTGAATTGCTGAATAATAAAGATGCTCTGTATATAAGTATAATTCAACTTTTATACTGTATCCAATGTTCGGTCACTGTGGAATCATTATCAGCACCGTGGTTGTCTGTGTTGGAAAATCACTCGACCACTCCTCTGTGTCCTGGTTTTCACCCTGTTCTCTGCTCACCTGTGTATCTGCACATTATGCCAAGTACTGATGAAACTGTCATTGATTTAACTCTGTTTAACATCGCTTTGAAATCAATATTAATTGCTGAGGATGTTACTGTCCTGGATCGAATGGTAATAATAAGACCAGGTATTCTTGTATTGGGCTTTACCACAACAAAAGCTTTTTGCAGTTGATTTTTCATGTGGTGAAGTGCCCACTGTCACATTTCTCGTCATTCATTATTGTCTAATTATAAATGTATACAGACTGCAGACTTCTGCACATGTGTGCGCGCTGAAAGTTTCAAAAGTCTTGTGAAACGCTACGATAATTGTACTAATTTTTGACTGTTCCTGGAACTATTTTACAGAAAAAAGAATCTTTCAACCTCTTCGCCCAAAGTATCACCTGTACACACTCCCAGTACAGGCTGTACGGTAAAGATAAAGAGGAGCCCTGTGCTAAATCGGCTGAGCGCAGGTCACTTCTCAGCGTGGGGCGTAGAAGATGATCAAATCCTATACTATATTCAGGTATAGTAGACAATGGCAGCTGAAGCAGCATTCGACTGTGCCACCTCTCGTGAGGTGACAAGCCTTTTCTTTTGCTCAAGTCAGTAGAAGTTCCCATTTTTCTGTGCAACTGTGTTCCAAACCATGAGCTGATCAAATTGATTTTTGCAAAACGTACATTTTGGTTAGAAAAACTAGTTCCCCCCCACGTATTGAAGAGTATGCTAACGGCTATCCTGATGGCTCAGAGGTTTATAACAAAAAGTCTGTTTCTGAGCAGGTCCCAGTTCAATCAGCGGTCTGTGCTGAGTTAGCTAATCTCAGCAAAGGGCCGCAGTAAGGCGACCACAATTGGCCACAACAGGACAGTAAGTCAGCATTCCCACTTCTTATCGTGGGACAGCCAACCCTAAGGGGTGTGGATGCCGAGGGATGTCAAGTGAGGACTGGATCAGGCAGAACTGTGCTGCCCTCTACAGGTACATAGCTCTCTGGTACTTGCTGTCGAGGCTGACACATGAATAAAGTGCAGTTGGGCAAAGTATCGGAGGGCCACGACCAATGTTCCCCCTAATTTCTCTTTGGGACGCATGGCCCCTTTAATGGGCTGCGCGGCCCGTTCAAACTTCTGCGCGTGCGCGGTTTTTTGCCTTGTGATGCCGGCTCACGGGCTGAGCGGGATCTCGAGACAGCTACGTGACTATGCAACTTAAAGGGAACGTTGGTCACCACTGCCCATGGGATCTACACTCGTGGGGAAGGCAGTGACTTAGAGAGAGGGAGGCGAAAGAGAGAAAGTTTAGAATTATTTATATTTAAAAAAAAAGTTCCTTTAATTTATGTAAAGCTTTGTTCCTTAACTTTCTGCAAATTCTAGTTTGAGTACAGATGTTTCAAATCCCATACTGTAGTTTGCACAACTCATTTATAAAGGTTACAGTTTCCCCTAATGGACTGAAGTCCAAAAACACAAAATTGCTTTCAGTTCTGTTGGAATTGAGACCAACCCAAGCAATTTCACTGGACCAGCCACATAAATGCCATGGCTACTAGAGCAGGTCAGAGGCCCGTTATTCTGCGGCAAGTGGCTCACCTGCCTGACTCCCCGAAAGCCTCTCTAACACAAGACATAAGTCAGGTAGTGTGATGGAATACTCTCCACTTGCCTGGATGAGCGCAGCTGCAAAAATACTCCAGAAGCTCGACACCATCCAGGACAAAGCAGCCCGCTTGATTGGCACCCCATCCACCACCTTAAACATTCACTCCCTCCACCACCGGCGCACCGTGGCTGCAGTGTGCACCATCTACAAGATGCACTGCAGCAACTCGCCAAGGCTTCTTTGGCAGCACCTCCCAAACCCACAACCTCTTCCACCTAGAAGGACAAGGGCAGCAGGCGCATGGGAGCACCACCACCTCCAAGTTCCCCTCCAAGTCACACAACATCCCGACTTGGACATCATATCGCCGATCCTTCATCGGTGCTCGGACAAAATCATGGAACCCCCTTCCTAACAACAGCACTGTGGGAGTACCTTCACCACACGGACTGCAATGGTTCAAGAAGAAGGCCTTCCACCACCTTCTCAAGGGCAACTAGGGTTGGGCAGCAAATACCAACTTTGCCAGTGATTCCCACATCCCCATTTAAAAAAAAATCTCAAAGAATCCATGCGATTAGATGATGTGAAAATTGAAAATGTCAAATTGGTGCAGTTGGGAGCGCTCCCAGGCTGAGTTGAGGGTATTTCCTGGGTAGCAGAGCAGAGGCAGTCCTTCCTTATGGATATTGTGGTCCATAGCATGAAATTGTTTCCGAGTATATTTGCAGACTTGGGTCTCATTCTGCAGTTTGCCTCAATATGCATAACGCTGACTGAAAGTTTACTCCAGAAGAAATGATGAAATGACCACCTGCTGTTCCTTAAACGTGAAAGCAGGACGTGTTGATAAAAACAATCCAATAGATGAATATTTTAAAAAGGTAGGAAACATACATCTAAAATGGATGAATAAATCCTTTTTAAAAAGGAAAAGAGTAGCATTTTTAAATGAATTGAAAAGCATTTTTAAAATATTCATGTATTTGTTTTTATCAGCAGTCCTGCTGCCATATTTTTAAGGCCAGGTTATAGTCCAACAGCTTTATTTGAAATCACAAGCTTTCGGAGCGCTGACTTCACCTGACGAAGGAGCAGCGCTCCGAAAGCTTGTGATTTCAAATAAAGCTGTTGGACTATAACCTGGTGTTGTGCGACTTCTCACATTTGTCCACCCCAGTCCAACACCGGCATCTCCACATCATATTTTTAAGGAATAGCAGGTTTGATTGAAATATTTCTTCTCGGGTAAACTTTAAGTTAGCGATTCACATATTGAGGCAAATTCTGAAATGAGCTCCCAGTCTGCAGATGTACTTGGTGAACTGAGCAGCAATCCTGTTGGTATTGGACTGAATGTTCGATGATGTGAAGCGCATCCCCGAGAACTTTCTCAATGATGTGCCGAAGGTGAATCTTGACAGCTGAAGTAGTCCTGATCTGACAGAAGGGCAGTCATTTCATTCTGTTTCTCCTTCTTTAACAGAAAGAGACCAGTGATGCCCGATCTGTGGGGACTGCGTTTGTTCCAACATCTTGTCAAAAAGGTAAAGTTTACCCAATGACTTTGTGAAGTGTCAGAGTGTTTATAAGCTGCATATTATTCCTCAGGCTTAATGGAGATTGGGGCAATCTGGAATGTCTATTTGTGTGTGCCTTCCTGGACCGCAGATGAATCGTTTTGGGGCTGCTGTCTTCAATGCATTCCAACTGTATCATTGCGAGTTTAGTGCCAGGTTAATTACTTTGTAAAGTGTCTTAAAGTAAAGTGTGGTGTGGAATAGTACCTTTATTAATCTGGCTCCAACTCCGCTGTTAACCTTTTCCATTAACAGGTTTTTATAGAACATCTTGTTCACAGTTACTTGGGATAGAGAGAGGCAGGAGAGAGATGAAAATGCTCTAGTTGGATCCAGTATATGGACCTCATTGATGGGTCGAGCTAGATGGAACTGTATGGGATTTATCACTCCATTCCTTTTATTCTTATATTTTTCCAAAGGAGTTTATTGATCTATCCATATCACTAAGCATTTGTATCCTTTTTAATGTGTGTTTTGTGCCATCCAGTGCTTTATTTTTTTTAATACTTACTTTTCAAGCCTGAATTGCTTGGCTGAAGCCATCTTCGAACCACTAGTAATGTTTAATATTTTGCACTTCCGAATCCTAGGTATCCTCTTGCTCAATTTTTGGTTATTTCTTGAGGCTTTTGGTCTGTTTACAATCCTGAGGGGTTGTGGGGGGAAATCAGCTAATGGCAGTTAGAACCACGAGCAAATGTTTACTACAGTTAGAAAAGGTTCAAACTCGTTATGGGATTTGTATCTTAATCGATATTGACATTGGCCTCGATATTAACCCCCTTCCCCCCACAACGGGCGGGAGAGGTTCGCGGGAGGGTTAAATACTTGAATACGGGGAACGCGTCCCCAGCCTGCCGCACATCCACAGCCACCTTTTTAATGGCGGTGGCTATCGGGACGTCCGAGTGTCCCGCCGCTCCACGGTGGGACACTGAATTAACATATTTAAATTGGGCTCCCACAGTGCAATTGGGAGCTTGATTTAAAATTCACTGTTGCTGCCCGGGTTTCCCAGGGTTCGGGAAACCTGGCAGCGAAAGGGAGGCAGGAGCTGCCGGCTTCACAAGGCAAGTGTCTTTTTCAGCACTACCTGTGGACCAGAAGGAGCAGGCGTTCCCTCCCCCCGGCCCCTCAAGGAAGCCCTCGGCCTCCCTTTGCTGATCACGGCCTCTCTCTCCCCCATCCCAGTCACCAACCACCCTCCACCCAGCCCTGATCGCCGACATTCCCCCCTCTGAATTGTCGGGGACCGTCCCCAAGGGTCCCGAGCTGTGGCCTCCTGCCGCTAGTGTACCCGCCTGGCCATGCTGTCAATTTAGCCAGCTTCTGGATGGGAAAGGGAACAAGAAAATGTTAATGAGGTCCTGCCATTAAGTTGGGCTGGGTATAGAAAGCACAGAGGAGATCTACAAAATGGAATAGGAGGGACAAAGAGAGAGTATGAGGATAGATTAGCGGCTAACATAAAAGGGAACTCAAATGTCTTTTATGAACACGTAAATAGTAAAAAGGTAGTCAAAGGAAGGGTGGGGCCAATTAGGGACCAAAAAGGTGATCTTCTCATGGAGGCAGAGGGCATGGCTGAGGTACTAAATAAGTACTTTGCACCTGTCTTCATTAGAGAAGAGGAAGCTGCCACTGTAGCAGTAAAGGAGGAGGCAGTAGCGATATTGGGTAGGATAAAAATAGATAAAGAGGATGTACTTGAAAGTTTGACGGTCCTCAAAGTAGAAAAGTCGCCCGGTCCGGATGGGACGCGTCCCGGCTTACTGAGGGAAGTAAGGGTGGAAATTGCGGCGGCTCTGGCTACAATCTTCCAATCCTCCTTGGCTATGGGGGTGGTGCCAGTGGACTGGAGGATTGCAAATGTTACACCCGTTTAAGAAAATAAAAGGGTGAGAGGGATAAACCTGACAACTACAGAACAGTTAGCCTAAAGTCGGTGGTGGGGAATCTTTTAGATACAATAATCTAGGACAAAATTAATTGGCATTTGCAAAATACAGGCTAAAGGTCAGCACAAATTTATTAAAGGCAAATCGTGTTTGACCAACTTGATCAGGTAGTGTGGTTGGTGTTGTGTATATGGACTTTCAAAAGGCGCTTGACAAAGTACCACATAATAGACTTGTTAGCAAAATTAAAGCCCATGGGATCAAAGGGACAAAACTGGCCAAGGGACAGAAAGCAGAGAGGTGGTGAACGGTTGTTTTTCAGACTGGAGGAAGGCATACGGTGATGTACCCCAGGGGTCTTTTCGATATATATTGATGACCTGGACTTGGGTATACAGGGCATAGTTTCAAAGTTTGCAGATGATATGAAACTCAGAAATGTAGTAAACAATGAGAAGCATAGTAACAGACTTCAGGAGAACACAGACTGGTGAAATGGGCAGACACATGGCAGATGAAATTTAATGCAGGGAAGTGTGCAGTGATACATTTTGGTAGGAAGAATAAGGAGAATATGAATTAAATGGGACAATTTTAAAGGGGGTGCAGGAACAGAGAGACCTGGGGCTATATGTACACAAATCTTTGAAGGTGGTAGAACAAGCTGAGAAGGCTGTTAAAAAAAAACATATGGGCTCCTTGGCTTTATTAATAGAGGCACAGAATACAAAAGCAAGGAAGTTATGCTCAACCTTTATAAATCACTGGTTAGGCCTCAGCTGGAGTATTGTGTTCAATTCTGGGCACCGCACTTTAGGAAGGATGTCAAGGCCTTAGAGAGGGTGCAAAAGAGATTTACTAGAATGGTGCCAGGGATGAGGGACTTCAGTTATGTGGAGAGACTGAGAAGCTGGGATTGTTGTCCTTAGAGCAGAGAAGGTTAAGGGGAGATTTCAAAATCATGAATGGTTTTGATAGAGTAAATAAAGAGAAACTGTTTCCAGTGGCAGAAGGGTCGGTAACCAGAGGACACTAATTGGCAAAAGAGCCAGAGGCGACATGAGAAACCATTTTTTTAATACAGCGAGTTGTTGTGATCTGGAATGTGCTGCCTGAAAGGGCAGCAGAAGCAGATTCAATCGTAACATTCAATCGGGAATTGGATAAATACTTGAAGGGAAACATTTACGGGGCTATGGGGAAAGAGCAGGGGAGTGGGACTAATTGGATCGCTCATTCAAAGAGGCCGAATGGCCTCCTTCCGTGCTGTATCATTCTATGATTCTATAAATTCGGTAGGACCTCCGCGTCCCCAGCCTTGCCGGGTCCTTTGGCCGTTTTCAGCCTCCTCCGCTTCTTCCTCATCTGCCCATAAATATCAAGGCCATTGTCTTGATTTTAAAGTTAAGTACTTTTTTGTTTTTATGTCCCTGAACTCATTTTAGAGTTGAGAAGAGTCTTGTTGAGTTTTTGGATTTGTACTGAGACTAACGTGGTGTCTCTGGAGTCCCCATTTTGCTTGAGTTTTCTAACAGCTTTTAAAAGTTTAGTGTGGTTCACACCCGGACACTTGGACCTGCTGGATCTATAATCATCTACTCCCCCTGACTTTGGGCGGGGTGGGGGGGGCGTGGGGGGGGAGGGTATATATTTGTGCCTTGACAGTGACCATATTCTAAACCTATTAATATCTGTGATTAAATCATTCTTCTAACATTGAATAGAGGATGTTTCGAAATCCATCAGTCTCTGTTTTTTTTTAGCACCCCAGTTGTCGCAAAGTTGCCAGAATTCCAACAATAACAACCGTGTGAGCCAAAAGAACAGATATACCATCTCCCCATTCAGAGTGATCCAGGTCAAAAAAAAGAAGAAGCTCTTTGCAGTCAGGATGAAGACTAACTCCAAGACAAACCCAAGGACGCTGTTTTATTCTCACTTCAGTAAGAGGCTAGTCAGCATGCCCGGGATCAGTTTAACCAGAGGATCCATTAACTGTGATGAGAAAAACCCTCCGAATTCATCCGAGATATGGACTTGCGATACATGTTTGATATCAAATAAAGCTCCGGCGGTGAGATGCAGGGGCTGCGAAACACTGAAATATGGAGTCGGACTGCAAAGACAGTGGATCCCAGCAGCCGATGTGAGCATAGGCACAAGCTGTAAAGGGATCCAATCAAACGGTAAACACTGATACCAAGAATTTCTCGTTCCGTAGATACAAATAGCTTCCTCGAGATGGTGGAGTTAATAGGCATGTCCTTCTACTTTAACGTTGCTAATTAATCAGCCGTATAAATGATAGCGTCTAAATTGGGCCGTGTCGTGCCCGTTTTTTAGGAGCCACGCAGCTATATAAGACTTGAAAATGGGGTCCAAGATGTGCATGCATAAGGGAATTAAGGGTTATGGGGAGCGGGCAGGGAAGTGGACGTGAGTCTAGGTTCGGATCAGCCATGATCCTATTGAATGGCGGAGCAGGCCCGAAGGGTCGTATGGCCGACTCCTGCTCCTACTTCTCATGTTCTTATGTTCTTATGTGCACACTTCCGACAGGAAGTGCACAGGATGCCACCTTGGTCAAGGGGTGTGCGCGCACGCGCCTAACGACCGCCGGACACATGCAGAGCAGCGAAGCGATGACACAGATCAGTGTGCAACGCTGATTTGAAACCACCGCTGCCATTTTCCAACTCCCCACTCCAGCCAACGCCCTGTCTTAACCGCGCACGGCTGAACCCAATGTTAAATGGAATGAACAACCCCACCACCAGCGCAATTTAAAGGGATCGTGAAGTACTTACAGGTTAGTTGCTGGATTGTTTCTTCTGGCTGCTGGTGCAATTGCACGTGTTTTTGGAGCTTTCCTATACTTGGCTAAAGTTTGAATAGTCTACAGGGAGTGGTCTGGCTGGTGCTGAAGTACTTTCTTAGTCATATTGTGCTGAAAGAAGTTGCTTATTGATTTGTCTGCTTGGAGGAGATAGATATTTACTTGGTGTATCCTCAAAATAAAGTGTCAAAGTTACACATTGTGTCATCGATTGTGTATATTATTGGCAAAGTTCATGCACTTCATCCAAAATCAGAGTAGTTAATTTTACAGAATTAATTCAAACATCACTTGGAGCCACACAGATGCATCTTTGTCACACTTTCCAACGTAATCTTACACAAAGTCTGTGGATCTACACTTTTAATGCACAATTCTTCCATGGTGTAACTTGGTGTAAGGTGGATCCTCACTGACGCAGCATTCAAGTGCTTTCAGAGGTACACTTTAAAAGGTCGAGTGTCTGTTGTAACTTCTATAATGTGCAGTGTTTGACCGAGGAGTGAATGTTGATGGATAATGGAATCCAGCTCTCAAATCAGGACCAACCTCATTGAAAGCCAGACTTTTGTGTAAGGAATTGGAAATCTGAACATAGCTGAAATGCTAAAATAGTGATAGGCTTACATTGGTGGTTTAGTGTGCGGAAATCATGGTCAGACTTCTAAGAAAACCTACTGAATCCGTGACTTCTTATTTACAGAAAAAATCACCAACATGTGCAGGGTGGATAACGGTGCAGAAGCAATGCCTCAGCTTACCAATGTAGCAGAGATGCCTACCTCCTTGGCGACCTCCTTTGCTTCTCACACGACTGATGTAATCTGCTCTGTCCCACAAATGGACTCTTCAGCCTACGCTTCAAGCATTCGTACAGAAGAGAGAACGACAATGGAACTTCTTCCAACTTCAACCAATCTCTCACCTGCTGAAATAAACTCTACTGTTTACAGGTGGTCATCTGTGTCCGCTGGAACTGGGCCTGATGAACAATTGGCTGGCGCTACATCAGCTCCTGCAAAGCCAACACAACAGGGTGTCCCCTCAGGAAAGGGGAAACGAAGGAGAAGTGTCCGAGAAGATAGAGATTCCCTCATTCCAGGTGTGTGAAATTGCTCAGCTCTATTTCAATTGATAGTGATGATTAATAACTAATTTTCTTAGTTCTTGTAAGAGTTATCTATTAAACAGCAATTCAGCAGTTCCCCTTACAGGACTTTTGGAAGGCGTTTGACAAAGTACCGCATAGAAGGCTGGTTAACAAAATTGAGGCTCATGGAATAGGTGGGTCAGTGGCAGCTTGGATAAGGAAGTGGCTTAAGGACAGAAAACAGCGAGTTGTGGTAAATGGCTGTTTTTCAGACTGGAGGATGGTAGACAGCGGTGTTCCCTGAGGGTCAGTGCTGGGACCACTGCTTTTTTTGATATGACCTGGATATTGGAATACAGAGTGGAATTTCTAAATTTGCCGATGACACCAAACTTGGGGGTGTGGCAAACAGTGATGATGATACCAAACGACTGCAACAGGACATAGAAAGGTTAGCAGAATGGGCAGACAAGTGGCAGATGGAATTTAATACAGAGAAGTGTGAGGTGATGCATTTTGGCAGAAGGAACAGGGAGAGGCAATATACACTTAATGGCACAGTTTTAAAGAGTGTGCAGGGACAGAGGGACCTGGGAGTTAATGTGCATAGGTCCCTGAAGGTGGCAGGACATATTGCGAGAGTGGTTAGCAAAGCATATGGGATCTTGGGCTTCAAAAATAGAGGTATTGAGTACAAAAGTAGAGAAGTTATGCTGAACCTTTATAAAATGCTGGTTGGGCCACAACTGGAGTATTGCGTCCAGTTCTGGTCACCACACTTTAGGAAGGATACGAAGGCCCTTGAGAGGGTGCAGAGGAGATTTACCAGAATGGTTCTGGGGATGGGGAATCTTAGCTACAAGGACAGGTTGGAGAAGCTGGATTTGTTTTCATTAGAGCAAAGGAGGTTGAGGGGTGATTTGATAGAGGTGTTCAAGATTATGACGGGCTTGGATAGGCTAGACGGGGAAAGGCTGTTCCCACTAGTTGATGTTACAAAGACTAGGGGACACAGATTTAAGGTTTTGGGCAAGAGATACAGGGGGGATGTGAGGAAAAACTTTTTTACGCAGCGAGTGGTGAGGACCTGGAACTCGCTGCTGACGGAAGTGATGGAAGCGGAGACACTCAATGTTTTCAAGGGGAGACTGGATAGGCACTTGAGGGAAATAAACTTGCAGGGCTACGGGGATAGAGCGGGGGAATGGGACTGACTGGATTGCTCCACAGAGAGCCGGCACGGACTCGATGAGCTGAATGGCCTCCTTCTGTGCCGTTATGACTCTATGACTATTGTTGGCCTACTGGAGAAAGAGTGAAAGAGGAGGAGCTATGGTAACAGTTTTTGGCTTGTATGTTATTAACGCTGAACAACAGTGCTCTCAACATTTGCTACTCTAAACTCCCAATGTTAACACCCCTCCCCCCCACCCCCCACCCCCCACCATACCCAACAACAAAAAACAGGGCATGCGGGAGTTTAAATGGGAGCAGAGAACTTGCCTCCCTGTTTACCCCGCGCTCCGTCCCCGCCCCTCCCGCCACCAATTTAACTCCTGAGTTCAGGAGACGTTGGGGGTGCTCGCCGCAGGCAGGCAAGGGCCTCATAAAAATGTAACGGTTGGGGTCCTATGATGCAAATTGGACACTGACAGGATTTTAACTCGTAGTGACGAGCGTCTCAACTATTGCCAAAGCCTCCAAATAAACCCGGCACCAAAGAGGGTTTGGGGTGAGAAGAGGCCCAGGAAGTAAGTTTCCTTTTGTTATATTCGGTTGTGGTTTCCTTGTGGAGCAGGAGTGCTCGTCCGTCTACAGACTCCCTCACCGTGCCGATACATCACCTCCCCAGCAGTTCCAGGGGGGTTTGTGGCACTCACCTTGCAATATATTAATCCGGGCTCCACAGGGAAACCTTGGGCCTTCCCTGCCCTGGGCTTACCCCCATTCACTGTCCACCCGAGTCAATAAACCCCTGCTGGTACTCACTGCCTGGTCTCACAACTGAACAATAGTCCATTGAGTGAGGTGTTGGAGGGCATTCGTGGAACTATAACGTAACGAGGAGTCAGTGCTGTCAGGAGAGGAGGAGAGACGAAAATTGGCAGAAATAAGAATGGAAACGTAAATTAAAGTTTCTTACATGCGGCACATCAAACAACAACAGATTGGAGATGTGTGTACATCTTGCAGGTTAAAAAACAGGTAAAGTTTCATCTTTAGAGCACCGAAAACACATGCCAAGAATTTCCATCCATTAATTGAAGTGTTGAAGACTTTGCTGCTCTTTCGAAGGTGAAATCTGTTGTGTATCTAACTTGGTGGTGGCTCAGCAGATCAAAAAAAGAATGGGCATCCTTCAAAACAAGGATGTAACTCTTGTGGCACAGATGAGAATCAAATCAAAATCTCAGTTTAAAACAAACTCTAATTGTTGCATCAACAACAGAAAACGCTGGAAAAACTCAGCAGGCCAGGCAACATCCATGGAGAGAGAAACAGAGTTAACGTTTCAGGTCGAAACCCTTCGTCAGAACTGAGAAAAAAGCAGGAAATGAAACAGATAAAAAAGCAAGGGGGAGGCTGGGGGGAGGAATAACTATGGTAAGTAGAGACATTAAGAGATGCTCAAGGCAAGACGAGATGGTAATGGGACAGGTTAAGAAACAAAAGGTGAAGTGTGAAATGCTGGCAGAATGAGAGACAGCTGCCGTAGGGGGAAAGAGAGAAAAAAAAGGAAAAAGGCACGAACCAAAAGGGTGGATAAAATGTATATATATGTGTTAGGGGCCGAGGTTATGATCTGAAATTGTTGAACTCGATATTGAGTCCGGAAGGCTGTAAAGTGCCTAAACGAAAGATGAGGTGCTGTTCCTCGAGCTTACGCTGAGCTTCCGTGGAACAATGCACGAGGCCGAGGACGGTGAGGTCTGAGTGGTGAATTAAAATGACAAGCAACCGGAAGCTCGGGGTCACCCTTACGGACTGAACGGAGGTGTTCCGCAAAGCGGTCACCCAATCTGCGTTTGGTCTCCCCCTTGCTTTTTTATCTGTTTCATTTCCTGCTTTTTTCTCAGTTCTGACGAAGGGTCTTCGACCTGAAACGTTAACCCTGTTTCTCTCTCCACGGATGTTGCCTGGCCTGCTGAGTTTTTCCAGCGTTTTCTGTTGTTGTTTCAATTTTCCAGCATCCGCAGTATTTTGCTATCGCATAATTGTTGCATGCAAGCTACAAAAGGAGAAAATTAGTAGTGCATGATGTCACTCATCAGATGGGAACTGAGGTAACCTTTGAAGCGGATCTTTCAATTAGAATCTAAATTCGTAATTTCACCTTCTCCTATTTTGTAACTCTTGTCAAACCATGCAAAGCTGTTACATAACCTCGGCTCTGATAATAATTATTTTCTGTCCATGAGTAATTTAGAAGTTTATTGAAATAATAAGAATTTCCCCATCTATGTGCAGATGAACTTGCAGCAAATAAACCCTGCAGAATCCAAGATTCATCAGCCTCAAGATCTTTCCCGTATGTTTTTGGCCCGCCTCCTATCTACACGACAAGCAGCACTGCAGTACCTGTACTACCTAGGTTTAATGTCCCCGCATCAACCAGGTCAGGCATGGCCACAGCAGCAGTCTCCAGAGCACCATTTCAGATGCCGCCTTTTCTCTTTGGGCGCTCTACCGAAACAAGCAACAGCAACATTCGTTCTGGGATGTTTGGATCCTCTGGCAGCTTCCCTTCTGTCTTTGGACGGAGAGGCTCAGCTTTGACAAGTAGCCCATTTAACACTGGAGTAGCCAACACTGGCATCACTGGGAATCCTTCATCGTTGCCACCTACTGGTATGAACTGTGCTGTTAAAGTTTTGATAATTTTCTGGCAAGTAGCTTTTCTTAAAGCCTTTGGAGTAGAATTTCTGTGGGGGTTCTTCCAATTCACTGTCTTAACTTTGGTGTGAGGTCAGAAAAATCCCAGAAACACTTAAAAGAATATTCAAGGTTAGAGGCTTAAATTTAATGAAATAAGGCTTCCTAGTAATGAGTCTGGCAAGTAACCATGTGGGTGAAATTCCTTCCGTCAATTTGATTTTAGCAAAAAAAACGTTGTCTTTTTCTTTTCATTGGCTGGAAGAATTTCACTCCCCACATGTTTAGTTTCTTCTTTGCCTCCAGAAATGACTTTCCGTTCTGCAACTCATTGTAGTGGGTTAAAGTTAGCTGGTTAAAGAGGCTTAAATTTAATGAAATTTAACACAGTTCACCACAGAAGGATTATGCATGGTTACCACCACCTAACACAGCTGATCTGGTCATTATCACATTGCTGTTTGTGGGACCTTGCTGTGCACAAATTAGCTGCCGCGCTTCCTACGTTACAACAGTGCCTAGACTTTAGAAGTACTTCATTGGCTGTAAAGCGCTTGGGGACGTCCTTTTCTTATTCGTTCATGGAATGTGGGCATCGTTGGCAAGGCCAGCATTTATTGCCCATCCCTAATTGCCCTTGAGAAGGTGGTGGTGAGCCGCCTTCTTGAACCGCTGCAGTCCGTGTGGTGAAGGTACTGCCACAGTGCTAAGGGCATGAAAGGCGCTATATAAATGCAAGTTCTTTCTTTCATTATGATACCATCAGTAACAATAGACACGTAACTTTTCTGTTTATTAAATGCTCAAATATGTCATCTAATCAGTTTAAAATATTAAAAAATGTTTGAATTATGTGTTGAAAAAGAATTTGATTATCAAATAGCCTAATAGGAGTGTTTTGCATAATGACATTTGCTGGAATAAAGCTTGAAATGAGGCAACATTTGTTCTTAATCTCATTGCAGGGCCTAGTTTCCCATTTTCTGGTCATTTGGTTCCAAATTCTAATTTGGGTTGTTCAGCCAATAACACCGTCTTTCGATTTGGAGCAAATAACAACAATCAGTTAGTTTCCCATGGACCGTTCAATATCCCACCTGCCTTCACCACTGGGTAAGTTCAGTCAGTTAACGCTTCACTTTGCTGTTTGTCCCATTCTCAACACTACCGACACACATCTCTGCTGCATTGACGTTTCGGAAGAATTTTGTCTAGCCACATGACAAATGTTCAATTGCCCAGTTGACATTGGACACACAGAAAGAATCAAAGGTCTCCAAATATGGTAAAAGTTTATGTAATTATTAATGTTCTACTACTAGGTGTCACTAAAGAATCATTGAATCATAGAATAGTACAGCACAGAGGGAGGACATTCGGCCCATCGAGTCTTCGCCGGCTCTTTCGAAGAGCAATCCAGTTAGTTCCACTCCCCCCCATTCTTTCCCCATATCCCTGCAATATTTTCTCCTTCAAGTATTTATCCAATTCCCTTTTGAAGGCTACTATTGAATCTGTATCCACCGCCCTATCAGGCAGTACGTTCCAAATCCTAACCACTCGTTGCATAAAAAAGTTTTTCCTCGTGTCGCCTCTGGTTCTTTTGCCAATTACCTTAAATCTGTGCCCTCTGGTCATCGACCCTTCAGCCATTGGAAACAGTTTCTCTTTACTCTATCTAAATCCTTCATGATTTTAAACACCTCTATCAAATCTCCTCTTGGCCTTCTCCACTGTATACCTGCCTCCAGTCCGAAAAACAGCCATTCACCACAAATCTCTGTTTTCTATCTCTTAGCCAATTTTGTATCTGTGCTGCTACTGCTCCTTTTATCTCATGGGCTTCAATTTGGCTAACAAGCTTCATATTACTTTATCAAACGCCTTTTGAAAGTCCATATACACAACATCAATTGCATTTACCCTCTCTGTTACCTCATCAAAAAACTTAATCAAGTTAGTCCAATATGATTTGCCTTTATCAAATTCGTATTGGCTCTCCTTTATTAGCCCATGCTTGTCCAGTGTCTGTTCATTTTCTCCTGGATTATTGTTTCTAAAAGCTTCCCCACCACCGACGTTAAACTGACTGGCCTGTACTTACCAGGTTTATCCTTCTCAGTGTCAGCTGTGGCTCTTATTTCCTTTTTCACTCCTCCCATGTACTTTTTATATCCTGTCTGATTCTCCCTTGTGTTATCAAGCTGACATCTGTCATATGCCCCCTTTTTCTGCTTCCTCCTACTCTCCAACTCTTTCGTCATCCAGGGAGCTCTGGCTTTGGTTTCCCTCCCTTTCCCCCTTGTGAGAATGTACCCAGACTGTACCCGAACTATCTCCTCTTTCAAGGCCGCCCATTGCTCCATTATATTTCTGCCTGCCAGTCTTTGACTCCAATTTATCCGGGCCAGATCCCTCCTCAATTTGCTGAAATTAGCCCTCCTCCATTTAAGTATTTTTATTCTAGATTACACCTTGTTCTTCTCCATAACTAACCTAACCCTTATGAGACTATGATCACTATTTCTGAGAAGCTCCCATACTGTGACATTCTCCACTTGACTCACTTCATTCCCCAGGACTAAATCCAGCAATGCCTCCTTCCTCGTTGGGCAGGAAACATACTGATTAAGAAAACTCTCCTGAACACACTTCAGAAAATCTTCCCCCTCTCTGCCCTTAACACAATCACTGTCCCATTCAATATTGGGGTAGTTAAAGTCTCCCATTATCACGACTCTATAGTTGATGCAGCTCTCAGTAACTTCCCTGCAAATCTGTTCCTTCCCACTATTTGGTCAGAGTGATTATTTGTACGAACAAATTAGAGTCATTCTGCGCTTGTGCACTGTATGGGGGCGGAGCCTAACAGCGCCCCACCCCCACCGGAGCCGCACATGTGCACCCAACGTTACGGCTGTGCATGTGCAATGGAGGCTCCAACCCTGAATGCGCCTAGTCGCAGGGCTGTGGCCTGTGGCCTCAACTACATTTCCTCCCTGTGGAGAAAGACAAGGGACTAGAGGGGGTGGGGGGCAGAGGACAGGGTATCGGAGGGGGGGAGAGGACTGGAATCAGAAAGGGGGCGACGACTGGGATCGGAGAGGGGGAGAGGAGAGCAGCTTGGAGTGGGGAGGGGAGAAGGTCAGGAGCTCAGGGGGAGAGAAGGTCAGGAGCTCATGGGGCCGGGGGAGAAGACCACAGAGAGGACAGTGGGGATGGGGGAACAACGCGATCCAGGTCTAAAGGGGGGGGGGGGGTTGAGACCGAGAACGTGATCCAGATGGGAAAACCGATCACGTTCTCCCCCACTGTTAGAGGTGGATCACATTCTTCCAACCCCACCCCCACCCCTTTTACACTGCACCACCTTCTCCCTCTCCTCCCCCTAGACCTGGATGACGCTCTTGACCATGAACGGCAGTGACTTGACTTCTTGGGTAGTCCGGCGCATGAGCGGCAAGTGACATCATTGGACTGGACGAAATCCGGAAGTCATGACACTGTCACTATTCACTTCGTACCCAATAAACCTGTTAACAATCTGTGACTCACTCACAATGCCCCATCAGTCACCACAGCTCTCACCCAGAGTGTTTAGTTTGACGGAGTGATTAGTGACAGTGTGGGCACTTCCGGTTTTCGGTTGACCCGTGATATCATCCTGCATATGAGCCGGGCCACTCGATGATGTCGTTCTCAGCGCAGGCTAAAAATCTACGGTTCTGCTAATTATGTCACTTGCAATGACGTCACCCTCACCTGTTCTGGTTGAATGAAATGCGCCTCACTAAACCAACCTCGCAGCTCAAATTATGTAAAATAGTCACTGCTGTGAATTTCACTCAGCAAATCAGGCAGCATTTACGGAAAGAGAAACAGAGTTAACGTTTTGTGTTCTGATGAAAGGTCATCGACCTCAAACGTTAACACTGCTTCTCTCTCCACCGAAGCTGCTTCTCTCTCTCCACAGATGTTGCCTGACCCGCTGATCATTTTATATTATATCACTCAACTGATGATTGGGAGGAGGTCGACAGGGCAGGCCGTACCTGGCCATGTGCGAGTTACCTTGCTTTTCTAGATGATCCTCCAGATCAACAGGTAGATGTCACTGTCATGGCTGCACTGGAGCAGCTTCACTGGAGCAGCCTACCTGTGACAATGACTGGATCAAATTACACATTGCAGAGACTTTGAATTACACTCCAGCAGACAGGATCAAATTGCACATTCCAGACAAACTGTCGGGTGTGTCTTGTCCTCCAAGGGAACCAATCAGAAATCTGGTCCAACCCACTTGTGGTACAAATAAACACAGCCCTATTTGGTGACCGAAAAAATCCACCAAGTAGCGTAATAGCTCCTCTATTGTTTCTTAACTCCAACCAAATAGATTCTCAAGGACATTCTCTCTTTCTAATACTGTAATAATTTCCTTAATCAAAACTGCTACTCTTTTTTTCCTTCCCTATCTTTCCTGAATACCTTGTACACAGAAATATTCAGCATCCAATCCTCCCCTTTTATCACCACTACATCTTATTCCCATGAGGCTAATTGCACCTGCAGCTCACCGACCTTATTAACCACACTTTGTGCATTTACACACACGCACTCCAAACCTAACTTACACATTGGCCGGAATTTTCAGAGGGAAGAACGGGTAGGTTGGAGGCGTGGGGTGGGGGGGGGGAAGTGAAAGTTGAAAAAATGTGATCCCCGACCCCAGCCCGCCTCCAACCTGCCCTCTTTCACCTTTCACTCAGGCGGGATGGGGGGGGGGGGCGGCTACCAACCTGTTGCCAAGACCACACTCTATCAGCAATGATTTCGATGTAAATTAGGAGCGAGGCAGTGATAATCGCCACTCACTCCTGTTTATCTGATCTGAAATGAGGAGTGATGTTAATATAAACCTGAAGCTGTCGTCAGCACAGGTCTTCAATCCATGTCAGATAATGGCAATCCGGGGCAGTCCTTATCAAAGGTTCTTCTTTAGAACAATAATTACAGGTTAAATATTTCAGTAAATTCCTTATCGTCTCTATTGCAAAGAAGCTGAGGCAGAGACTCTGGCATATTTCAGGAGTTGATGAAACTTTAGCACCTAACCACCATCTATATAAGAAACAAAATATGAAAGAAAGAAACTAATCTTTCTATGTGTAACTTGAAAGAGAGCACTGAGAACCAAAAAGCTGAAATGGATGTTCTCCATTTTTCCTCTTGTAACAGGACACCAAGACTGCTGAACTCAGGTCAACCCAATGGCTTCTCCCATCGAAAGATAAAAGTAGCCGTACGCAAACGAAGGTGTAACTACCAGTGCAACTAAGCTATCTAGTGTCTTGTCTTTACATGCCTTGCACACTGTCTTGTACTGTTTCCATTCATTTAGCTTGCTGCTGTATCAATATAAACAAAAAGGGCACCCTCATTTTTTTTTTCTTGCTTCTTCCTGGTGTTTCAGATAAGTTTCATGCGTTTGAAGATTATAGGGAGCTGATTGAGCAACTGAACTCTGCAATACCCAGGGCGAAATGATTCCATTTTACAAATGCTTGCTGCCAAAATTTATTGTAATATTAACAAGTTATGTGTATTTAGGTTTTGGGTCAGGAACTGGGAAAAGGGCTAACTCATTCCACTGGTGGAGGCTTTGGCCTCTCTTTCTCTCCCCCAGCACTCTACGTTTAAAGAGGTCCAGATGTACAAAAGGGTTTAGAAAATCAACTAATTGAATTTCACAAAAACAATTTTGCCATTGTCTGAGGAAGTGTTCAAATCAACAGCACATTTCTGACAGGCAAAGGTTACCTAATTAGAACACCAAAAGTTGTACAGGGCCTTGGTGAGACCACACCTGGAGTACCATGTGCAGTTTTGGTCTCCTTACCTGAGAAAGGATATAATTGCCATAGAGGGAGTGCAGCGAAGGTTCACCAGACTGATTCCTGGGATGGCAGGACTGTCGTATGAGGAGAGATTGGGTCGACTAGGCCTGTATTCACTAGAGTTTAGAAGAATAAGAGGGGATCTCATTGAAACGTATAAAATTCTGACAGGGCTAGACAGACTGGATGCAGGGAGGATGTTTCCCATGGCTGGGGGGTCTAGAACGAGGGGTCACAGTCTCAGGATACGGGGTAGGACATTTAGGACTGAGATGAGGAGAAATTTCTTCACTCAGAGGGTGGTGAACCTGTGAAATTCTCTACCACAGAAGGCTGTGGAGGCCGAGTCACTGAATATATTTAAGAAGGAGATAGATAGATTTCTAGACACAAAAGGCATCAAGGGGTATGGGGAGAGAGCGGGAATATGGTATTGAGATAGAGGATCAGCCATGATCATATTGAATGGCGGAGCAGGCTCGAAGGGCCGAATGGCCGACTCCTGCTCCTATTTTTCTATGTTTCTATGTAACTAATTGCCCACATTTATTTAAGAGGGTCTAATATGGATTTCAGTAATGTACAATTGTTGCTCTACTTGATGCAGTGGTTTGGCTGTATAGACAATATGGTTGGCTTAAATGAACTGAACCCAGCTTAATGAGGAGATCATTCATAAATAGTTATGTGTATTTTTCAAAATAGGACACAAATAACAATTAATGCAAAAATATGGATATTTCTATCGCTGCAAATTGTTTCTGTCAACACTCTGTGGGTTTGGGGGATGTTATTTCCTGTTTACAGTGTAACAAAGTTCATGCTGAGGAAAATATGGCTACTTGTCATAATGCAAGGTGATTACTTTGTGCAAATAGTAATATTCAATAAATAGCATTAAATTGCTTATAGCTAGTTTATTTTCGCTTATTTTTAATGCATACGAATGCTTGTATTATATCTGTTCAATTCCTTTCAGCACTTCTGAAATTCCTGATTTGCCCATACGTTTATACCAATAATGTATTTCTACATTGAGGTACTTTCTACACTTTAACCATTTTACAGAGAAAGCCTTTCTACCATCTACAAGGCACAAGTCAGGAGTGTGATGGAATACTCTCCACGTGCCTGGATGAGTGCAGCTCCAACAACACTCAAGAAGCTCGACACCATCCAGGACAAAGCAGCCCGCTTGATTGGCACTCCATCCACCACCTTAAACATTCACTCCCTCCATCACCGGCGTACCGTGGCTGCAGTGTGTACCATCTACAAGATGCACTGCAGCAACGCGCCAAGGCTTCTTCGGCAGCACCTCCCAAACACGCGACCTCTACCACCTGGAAGGACAAGGGCAGCAGGTGCATGGGAACACCACCACCTCCAATTTCCCCTCCAAGTCACACACCATCCTGACTTAGAAATATATCAGCCGATCCTTCATCGTCGCTGGGTCAAGAAGGCGGCTCACCACCACCTTCTCAAGGGCAATTAGGAATGGGCAATAAACGCTGACCTTGCCAGCGACGCTCACATCCCATAAACGAATAATTTTAAAAAATCAATTGAGGGCTCGACCCTAATAGCACCTCTGTTAACACACAGTAAGTTTGCAGTTTGATCAAATGGGATTGGAGTGTCTGCACCTTTAATGTCCTGAGTATCTGCACCGTTGACCATTATTCTCTGCTTTCTATCTCAGCCAATTTTGTATCCATGCAGCCTCTGCTCCTTTAATCCCATGGGCTTCAGTTTTGCCAACAAGTCTATTATATACTTCCATCAAACGCCTGTGAGTTTGGATGTGAACGAGCAGCCTGAATTGATTCCGTACTCCCATCCCTTCCTGCGAGTAAGTGTATGGCGTCTGCTGAACAGTCAGGTTGTGGTTGCAAACCCACGCTAGAGCACACCAAGATCCAGCATGTTGGAACGCCAATGTGATGTCAGTATAAGTCACATCCCTAATGTGTTTTGTTTCAGGGTTTTTTTTAAGACGTTTTACCACAGCAACGATTTGGAAATGAGTTAAATTTAATTTTTTTTAAATTCGCTTATGGGATGTGGGCGTCGCTGGCAAGGCCAGCATTTATTGCCCATCCCTCATTGCCCTCCAGAAGGTGGTGGTGAGCCGCCTTCTTGAACCGCTGCAGTCCGTGCTGTTGGGGAGGGAGTTCCAGGATTTTGACCCAGCGACGATGAAGGATCGGCGATATATTTCTAAGTCAGGATGGTGTGTGACTCGGAGGGGAACTTGGAGGTGGTGGTGTTCCCATGCACCTGCTGCCCTTGTCCTTCTAGGTGGAAGAGGTCGCGGGTGTGGGGAGGTGTTGCCGAAGAAGCCTTGGCGAGTTGCTGCAGTGCATCTTGTAGATGGTACACACTGCAGCCACGGTACGCCGGTGGTGGAGGGAGTGAATGTTTAAGGTGGTGGATGGGGTGCCAATCAAGCGGGCTGCTTTGTCCTGGATGGTGTCGAGCTTCTTGAGTGTTGTTGGAGCTGCACTCATCCAGGCAAGTGGAGAGTATTCCATCACACTCCTTACTTGTGCCTTGTAGATGGTGAAAAGGCTTTGGGGAGTCAGGAGGTGAGACACTCGCCACAGAATACCCAGCCTCTGGCCTGCTCTTGTTGCCACAGTATTTATGTGGCTGGTCCTCTTAATTGGCCGGCAAGCCCGCAGGGCATGGTGTGTTTTAAATCAAAGTGGTTTCATGTAGTTTTAAAAGTTTCTTCGCAGTCACATACTGCAGCTGCTGAGACGAAGAGCAACTTATTTGTTAAAGGGCCAAGCACTGACGATGTGTATTAAAGGTAGACGGACCAGTTTATAGAATGTCACCAGTCACACATTACTTCAAACTGAGACAATAAGGGCTGGACTTTGCCTGCCGAGACGAGTTGGGGGCGGGACTGCTGCCTTCCGGGTTCTAGTCCCGCCCCCAGCGTTGTCCGACACACAGACGCTATTTTCCCCTGATGGGCCTTGTTAAGTCCGCCCCGCGGGCTTGCCGGCCAATTAAGGGAAAGCTGGTGTCAGATGACGTCAGTTGATGACGCATCAGCTGCCGGTTTTCTTAAAGGGGCCACGCACAATTTTTTTTGACAGCTGATTTGACAGCACCTCAATGCTGTCAAACACTGTCAAATCAGCTGACAGCATTGAGGTGCTGTCAAACACTGACAATCACTGTACAAAGGTGAGCCCTTGCACCCATACTCTCCAATGACTCTCTCCTTAGGATAAAACAGATGGCAGCTGCAGGGTGAGGGTACAGAAGCGATCTGTCACTTCTCCCAATGAGGTGAGGCCACACACACGTCAAAGTTTGTCACCTACAGAAAAACCTAAACACATTAAAAATGACTTTCCCAACATTTCCTTACCTCTGATACTCACCAGTGTCCCATTGCATCCTTCACACCACTTCTGCAGCTGTCGTCTATACACAAACATTACAACAGACCCACAGCACGCCTCACTTACCCTGGTGGGGTTCCCCGACGTCGAGAAGCCCGCAGCAGAAGTCTCAAAATGGGAAAAAGCCTCTTAACTGCCTGTTTACTACCTGTTAACAGGCAGTTAAGTGGCTGTAATCCTCTTCCCACCGCTAGGAGTTGGGTCCCTGTGCAAATCGGGTACCCGACTCCCAGGAAGATTGGTTGGAGGCGGGTTGGGGACCCGCTCCCATTCTTTTTGATTTTCCCAGCAGTCCTGCCTCCTCAGGGTTGGCAAAATCCAGCCCTAAGAGTCAGTTGACTAATCCCAGATTCACTGAATCGTGATGGCCCTGTTCATTTTGACAATAGGCAGGAGAGGGTTTCTCGGAATCCATACCTCAAGGCATGGGGGTGGGCAGTTCTGATGAAAGGTCATCGACCTGAAAGGTTAACTCTCTCTCTCTCTTCACAGATGCTGCCTGACCTGCTGAGTATTTCCAGCATTTTCTGTTGTTCCTATTATTACGCCTGCTGTTGTATATTTAGATATTGGGCGGTACAGGCACACTTCCGAATGTAAGGCACTTGAAACTCTTACAAGAGTGGCCAGTACTACTGAAGCACAGAGAATCGCTGGAATGTAATGACGGGGCACAAAACGGGTGATATAAGATCGGCCGCCCGTTATCCGCCCAGCCCAATTTTCCTTTCCATTGAAGTTGCCTTTCAGGGAAGGGACATGCCACGTGTCTACCTGGTCTGATCTACATGTCACTCCAGTCTCACATTATGTGGTTAACTCCTAACGCCCTCCGGGAAACATTGGGTGGGCAATAAGTACTGCCTTTCCCAAAAACAACAAAAATCAATTCCTCGTGCAACGTAGATTGAACACTTTTTTTAATTTCAGAGATTTCCATACAATAAAATCGATGCACAAATAATAGTTGGATGGATGTATTTTAAGTTTATTCATTACAAAATATAACCAGACTACAGGATGATTACACATAACAGAAGTACTCAATACAAAGAGATAAAATATATTTGTTATGTACACTGTTTACTGCAGAGCAGGTTAAGGCACTGCAGACCTATTAGGTGTGGGTGCGATGTTTTACTAGAATGAAACTTGATGCAATTTCTAAAATCTGAAATATGTTAAGCAAAAAGTAATTCTAAAATTAGTTGAATAGACCATTCCCATCCCTGACATCACTGGCACGATAACCAGAAAGGAGTTGCAAGGCACTCTGGGGTAGCAAACTTACTTCAGTGTTTTGCATGATTCAACCTCAAATTACTCTGTTTGTGTGAAGTTGGTGCCCTGTTACAGTGTACTAAATAAAGGCATGAAATGTATTTTAGTGTGAAAATGATTGCAGCTCAGATTCTCCAATGTGTGAAGTCAAGTTCTTTCAATGCCACAGTATCTTTCGATCACAAGAAGAGCATTTTTGAGGACCTCTTCCTTTGAAGCACTGGCATCGACTACGACACAAGCTGGATTCTCCATTCTTCTGTAAGTTGCTTCCACCCTATTGTGGAAAAAGATTAGAAGCACATTTTAAAGAAAGGTTAACACAGTTCTTGGTACAAACCATGACATTTGTTTTGAGTTGGTCAGTTCCTGTCAGCAAATAAGTAACCTGGAAGTTTCAATATTATGATCTTCTGGTTTTTGTGGTTCGGAATCTGGTCCTTAGTTTCATCTTCAGTACCTGGAGCTAGCGTCTAAACTATGCTGCAAGTGACTTGAGGGTACTTTACTGAGTCACCCACCGCAAAGGCTATGGAGGTTCTCCTGGTCTGCAGTAACCTCAGCAGGAGACCACGGAATTACAGGACCAAAGTGGTTCTCTTTAAAGAGTAACATCCTACTGTTACCTTATCCGTGAAGGTTTGACTGGCAAATGCACCCCCCAGGAGTATTCAGAACCTCACAACCACTGAGAAGATGATGGCGGCTCTAATTGTGAGGCTAGCTACGGAATTGCAAATGTTTATTATTGCACGAAAATAAACTTGGTCATCGAGGTACAGTTTCAAACAAATATTAGATACTGCTTTTGAAGGACTTGTTTGTGGCATTACTATTTTCATCAGCACTAACGAGCACAAGTTCACATGAAAGCATGGTGTGTGTCCTATAAATTGGTAGTGTATTTTTAATAAATCCTTATAAATGAAATTAGCTGGCACAGGCACGATGGGCTGAACTTGGGCCTATTTCTGTGCTGTATGATTTTATGATCAGCTGTTCCATAAACGTCAGCATGAATTATTTCTTCATATAATATAATCTCCTGTTGCATTGCTCACAGGTGCCTGGAATGCAGTCTTTGATTTTCTCCCAAGAGAAAAGACACAGTCCCAGCTGTTGCTGACTGACATCCTGCCGCCACTGTTGGAGTCGAGGGCCCAGCACTCAGCTGCTGCTCCAGTCTCCACGTGCTGAGTTATCAGTCCCCACAACACTCTGGACCAATCCCAATTGCAGAACCATTTCAATAAGAAAGCAAACAGGGACCCAACAATCTTAAAATGATCATAAATCATAAATCTACGTTTATATCGTACTCTTTATGTAACAACGTCCCAACACTTTACAAAGCTGGGAGGTGAACACTGAACTGGGAGTAATGGAATTGGGGAGGGGAAGAGTCGGAGAAGCAGTGGGTACATATTGCTGGAGTAGAAAGTCATGGAAGGATTCAAAAACAAGGACAGGGATCTTGGAATGCTGGGACTACTTTGTTGCCCGCTAATGAATGCAAAATAAATTCCAGTAACAACAAGCTGTATTTATGTAGCATCTTTAGCGGAGAAAATCATCCCAAGGGGCTTCACAGAGACGTGGGAACAGATGCTGAGGCAAAGAAAGGACCCAATACTTGGTCAAAAAGGCGGGTTTAAGGAGCGTCAAACGAGGAGGTGGGGGGGTGAAGAGGCAGAGTAAGTAGTATATTCTGGATAAGTCCTAAGCAAATAAGCCAAAAATGGCTGCACTGTCTCCTCCATTTTAAGTAACAGCTGCCTTACTTTTGTCGAAATAGACTGTTTGCTTCCAGCTCGATTTCTTCCTTTGTCCTCATCTCTCCTCTTTGTTCCAAGCGACGGACTCTCTCCTCTGCACTGATGGTGAGCAGCAGCACCAAATCTGGTTGAACTAGATCCTGGGGCCACTGGTACAATTCATGGTGAGGAGGAGGGAGGTTCTCCACCTTTCCACTGACCTCTGTTGCGATTGCATAAGCTGCAGTGCTATGCCAGAATCTAGAACATAACACAACATACCCATTCCTTATTAAGACATACCGTATCTATAAAAAATATAAGATGAGTTTGGTAACTTGTGAGAAAGATTGACAATAATTTGTGCAATTGATATTCTTGATGAATGTCTTAACCTAGCAAAGCTGATCACCTTCTTGTGATCTTAGTTCAGAATAGTTTAACCTACACTGTCAACAAGGCCCAGCTTCTTTGTTGTCTTCATGGAGGCCTGTCGTTAAATGGAATAAGCGCTACCAATTTACACAGGGTTATGTTCTGCTTTGTCAAAAGACGTATTGACAAGTGTCAGTGTATCTAATCATGTAATTTTTTAACATAAGAAACCAGAAAACCTAACAAATAATATCTAGCACAGTCTGCGAATTACATTTCATTGAATTTTTAATGGCTAGTTTTTGATGACTAGTTCATCAACTAAATAGCAACTGAATTATCTTGTGAAATTGCATCGTCTAGTTCAAAGAATAAGAAAGCTAGTCAATAAACTTATTGACAGCCAATTGGTCTCTACGCAACTCATAGGATCAGGAGTAGGCCACTCAGCCCCTTAAGCCTGTTCCACCATTCAATTTGATCATGGCTGATGTGTTCTTATGTAGATGGAGTTAAGCCACAGAAGAAATAGGAGCAGGAGTCGGCCATTCGGCCCCTCGAGCCTGCTCCGCCATTCAATAAGATCATGGCTGATCTGATCTTGGCCTAAACTCCACTTTCCTGCCTGTTCCCCATAACCCTCGACTCCCCTGTAGCTCAAATATCTGTCAATCTCCGCCTTGAATATATTCACTGACTCCGCCTCCACAGCTCTCTGGGGTAGAGAATTCCAAAGATTCACGACCCTCTGAGAAAAGAAATTCCTCCTCATCTCCGTTTTAAATGAGCGACCCCTTATTCTGAAACCATGCCCCCTAGTTCTAGATACCCCCACGAGGGGAAACATCCTCCCTGTATCTACCCTATCAAGCCCCCTCAGAATCTTATATGTTTCAATAAGATCCCCTCTCATTCTTCTAAACTCCAATGAGTATAGGCCCAACCTTTCTTCATAAGACAACCCCCTCATCTCAGGAATCAACTGAGTGAACCTTCTCTGAACTGCCTCCAATGCAAGTATATCCCCCCTTAAATAAGGAGACCAAAACTGCAAGCGCCTTGGTTCCGTAATACCCTTGCCTAACAAAAATCTATCAATCTCAGCATCAACAACTTTTTGGGGGAGAGAATTCCAGATTTCCCTTATCGTTTGTGAAGAAGTGCTTCCTGACATCACCCATGAACAGCCTGGCTCTAATGTTAAGGTTCTGCCCCCTTGTTCTGGACTCCCCCCACCAGAGGAAATAGTTTCTCTCCATCTACCCGATCAAATTGTTTAATAATCTTAAACACCTCAATCAGATCACCCCTTAATCTTCTATACTCAAGGGAATACAAGCCTAGTCTAAGTAACCTGTCCTCATAATTTAATCCTTTTAGCCCCGGTATCATTCTAGTGAATCTGCACTGCACCCCCTCCAAGGCCGATATATCCTTCCTGAGGTACGAGGCCCGGAACTGAACGCAGTTACTCTAAATGGGGTCTAACCAGAACTTTACATCACTATAACATAACTTTTAAAGGCCAATATTGCATTAGCCTCATTAATTTTTTGAACCTGTCCATGAGCTATTTACTATCCTGAGGGAAATGTAAATATTTCATGATCCCCAAAAGTAATCAATCAAAATTCCAGAATATTCTTTAGCCCTCAGCTCTCCGCTATTCCCCCTGCCTTGATACCCTCTGCACTATGTTCCCCCTTCACTCCCCATGGCTCAAGAACCACGGATTATTTCTTTCAACAATGCAACCCATCAGTACTCCCTTTAAACATCAATCCCATCTCCGACCTGACAATTGTCCAACTGCTTTTGCGAACTAATATCTCAGCCTCAAGTGCTTTTACTAACAGCCGATTCTACATGCCCACTACTCTCGGTGGGAGATGTTTAGGTTCACTAGAAGCTGCTTTTCTGTTGGTCTTCTTTAGCTGCTGACTCCTGTGACACGGGTCTTTCTGTAGTTTGCAGAAACGTTAAGATAAACTTCCTAGCAGCCCGGAAGATCTGTTTCCTATCGAGTCTTCCTGGGACCAGTAAGCAAACTGTTCTGACTGCAGCATTACATCATGGCAGCGAGGTTCTCATGGAATTAGGTATATGAGAAGCTAATCACTTCTGCGACACGACATCATAATTGTCATTACTTTCATATGCGCACCAGCCAGAATGCCAGAGCTAATTTGAGCATGTGTGGAATAGTGACCCCCAAAGTGTAGTAGGCTTACGTGAAGACAGGCTGCTCAATCCGTAACTAAATGTGGGAGGATGGTGCAGTTAGCTTGCTCTCCAAAGACTTGGGCTCCAATATAAAAGTAGCTTTAGGCTTGTGAATCTTAAACCAATATCCCTTAGTTCTGTGGTTATAGTAATCTTATCTTATCTTCATTGTTTTCCTAAATTTGCAGTGTTTGTGTTTCTGTACTAACCCTGGGAAAGGGATCACATTAGAAGACTGTCTTTCCTTCCAGCAGAATTTCCATGTACTGCAGCAGTAATGATGCTGACAGCTAAGTGTGCTTAAGAACTTAACGAACAAGTGTATGTTGAAAGTTATAAATTCATCAGTTTCACTAGAGATCTACATTGTTAGTTCTTCACTGGACACCATTGAAAGTTACACGCCAATGGACCATCATTGGCTATCCATGAAGGTTATTCACTAATGACCACTCACTGGGTATTTCTAAAGGTTAAGACTTACCGATCCACGATTACTGGAGTCTTTTCAGATTCACTTGCTATGGTGGCGGCAGTAATGTAATTACCCAAAGCATAAAAAGCCCGTCGAATGAGAGGTGGTTCTGCATCAAACGTTTCTCTCAAATGGCCAATGCCGTCTGGTGGGGCCTTCAGAAGTGTTGCTTGAATAGATTCCCTTAAAGCCTCAGTCAAAGTACTTTTTCCTATAGATTACCCCAATAAATATAAAGGGTTAAAAGCTGCTCCCATAACACACAATAGAGGAGTTCTATTTAATTGTTTGTTATTCAGTTGAAGTGCACGGGCTACATATAACCAGAGACTTCCACAACATTGAATGAGGAAAATATATAGGTTTTAAAATTCTACATGCTCCGCTACCCAACGGCCTAGTGGTTAAATGGATTATCTGGTGAGCTATATAAGCCAGAAGGTCCCAGGTGAGATTTAGTCGATCTGGGACAGCAGACACCACAACTGACCTCTAGACTAGGGAATGAAAAAATCAGCCAGGGTTCCCACTCTGATTCCTATCCAGCAACTCAGTAGAAGGCATGTATGTGTTTGTTGGGTGAGAAGAGAATGACAATCAGCTCTGAGGCCCTTTATCATTGAATAGCCTGCCAACACACACTATCTAGGCTCGTACAAACAAACGGGGCACTTGAGCGAGGTGTCCTAACATGAAAATACCTTTTGGAGAGGAGGGGGAGAAACTGGCAACTGTTCTGTCTCCCTCACGCCCACCCCGCACCCCCCCCACCCCGAGTATATCTGAGGAGCTGAATGCTATCATTGAAATGACTAAAATCTCATTTGCAAGGTCTACCTGAACAAATAGTGTTGTGATTTAATTTACTGATTTGTTTTACTTACATAACAATTCTGGGCACTTGTGTCCAATTCTGGGCACCACACTTTAGGAAGGATGTCAAGGCCTTGGAGAGGGGTACAGAGGAGGTTTACCAGGATGATAGCAGGGATGAGGGACTTCAGTTATGTGGAGAGATTGGAGAAACTGGGATTGTTCTCCTTGGAGCAGAGAAGGTTAGGGGGAGACCTAATAGAGGTATTCAAAATTATGAGGGGTTTGGATAGAGCAAGGAGGGAGAAACTGTTTCCTCCGGCAAGTGGGTCAGTAACCAGAAGTCACAAATTTAAAATAATTGGCAGAGAACTAGAGCGGCAATGAGAAGTTTTTTTCCACACGTAGGGTTGTTAAGACCTGGAACGCACTACCTGAAAGGACGGTGGAAGCAGATTCCATGGGAACTTTCAAAAGGCAATTGGACATGTACTTGAAGAGGACTAATTCGCAGGGTTCTGGGGAGAAAGCTGGGGTGTGAGACTACACTGGACAGCTCTTTCAAAGAGCCGGCACAGGCACGATGGGCTGAACGACCTCCTTCTGTGCTGTAAGATTCTATAAAAACCTGTTTTATTGACTTAATCATCCCCCAACACTTTCAGGTCAGGACTGCCAGTATCAGCCTAATGATATCTGACATTTAAACTTTAGATGGCTTTAGTTACACTACATTAATGGAACTAGCTCCTTCAATGGAATTCTGCCCTATTGTTCATGTCGGGTATAGTTTATGACTTTTAAACAGTACTAATTTACACAGACTCTTGAACTGAATTGACAGCCTATTTTGTGAGGGATGTTACATGGTATGTATTCCAGCTGTGTAAAATATAAAACGTCTTGATGATTCTCACCTGTTGCGTCGAGTCCCTCTATCACTATTACTGGAAGTGGGCCCTTCCTGGAAGTCCTGTTGCATTGATCTGCTAATTGCAGAACATCCTTGGCTTTGGGGATCAATTCTGCACACTTTGATGGGCCGAAATACAAAGACAGCATTCAACATAAGAGAAATCTTCAGAACAGTCTGTAAATCATAACAACAACAGAAAACGCTGGAAAAACTCAGCAGGCCAGGCAACATCCGTGGAGAGAGAAACAGAGTTAACGTTTCAGGTCGAAACCCTTCGTCAGAACTGAGAAAAAAGCAGGAAATGAAACAGATAAAAAAGCAAGGGGGAGGCTGGGGGGAGGAATAAAAGAACAAAAGGGGTGGTCTATGGTAAGTAGAGACATTAAGAGATGCTCAAGGCAAGACGAGATGGTAATAGGACAGGTTAAGAAACAAAAGGTGGCTCAGAAGTGTGAAGTGTGAAATGCTGGCAGAATGAGAGACAGCTGCCGTGGGGGGAGAGAGAGAAAAAAAGGGAAAAGGCACGGACCAAAAGGGGGGATAAAATGTATATATATGTGGTAGGGGCCGAGGTTATGATCTGAAATTGTTGAACTCGATATTGAGTCCGGAAGGCTGTAAAGTGCCTAATCGGAAGATGAGGTGCTGTTCCTCGAGTCTGTAAATCATTGTTATTTGTCTTAGTTCTTTGTGTCTGAATGCTATTGCTTAGCCCTGTTATCCATGTATCTGACTTTTTTTAAAATTATGTTTAGTAAAGAAAGACGCAGTCAATCAGTAAAAAAAAAACAAGTTACGCTTTTATTGCACCCTTTAAAGGAGCACATTATGTTAAGTTGGTGGAATCCACTGAAGCTCCTATTGCATGGCTCATGGTCACAGGATCTGGATTCAAGTCGCCAAAGCCCTCGACATGGAATCGCCCATCTCACTCCGGAGGAAGTCAGACTCTCCCCATGAAAATGAGCATAGAGTTTATTCATGTTGTCCTTTCGTACAGCAGACCCTGATGACCATTTTCACAGTGAGGTTGGCCTTAGAGCAGGTCACTTGCATACGCCCACCCTCTCGACCAAGCATGGCACGCGCATCGAACAAATCAAGAATGGGGAAGGAAAGAAAATACCTTAAAAAAGAGGGAGTCTCACTTTGAACACACACAAAATGAAATTCAAATGAGAATTCCTTAAGCTATTTTAAAAACACATGGCAGTTGACGTAAGAAAACTACTAGGCACTTGGTCTAAGCGTTAAACAAAGCTTTAATCAACTGTTTTTCAACATGGAGGTCTAGTTGTGTCCTTCCCTAGTTCCTGTTAAAGAATGTCCTGAGCAAGCTGGGCCCATGCCCGAGTATTTATACTCTCCCTGGACAGCGCCACCAGCAGGCCGCCCAGTATTATTTCATAAGTCATTTCCACATGAATGACAAGATTCATGTCAGCAGTGTTGTACAGGTTTAAGAAGGCGGAATCACATGAATTGACTGACTGCATCTTTCTTTGGCAGACATAAGACGGTGTCTAAGGGGGATGCAGACAAAAATCATCGGCAATACAAAACAACTGAAGGAGCGCCCGCACCTGGGACTACAAACGTATTATTTATCTTAGTTCTCATTTTAAAAAGTGGTTCAAATATGGAAATCACACAGAAATAACGCCTGCAATAGGAGAGCTTGGCAAAAGTATTTTCATAAAAGCAAAATACTGCAGATGCTGGAAATACTCAGCAGGTCAGGCAGCATCTGTGGAGAGAGAGAAACAGAGTTAACGTTTCAACCCCTGGCCTTTCATCAGAAGTTCCAATCGACCTGAAACGTTAACTCTGTTTCTCTCTCTCTCTCTCTCCACAGATTCTGCCTGATCTACTGAGTGTTTCCAGCATTTTCTGTTTTTATTGGAGGAGTTTTCTTATTCATTTGTCCAGGAGCTTTGTTGTCTAGACATTACAAGAACGGCAACATGACTGCACCCTTTAGAGTAGAGTTGTCCAGCCTGCAGGCCGAATCTGCTCCAGTTCCCAATGTTATCAGACCTGTGTGTCTTTTAACTGATCCCTCCTGCTCCCTGCACAGAAAGCATCATTATTGAGAAGCGCCCATCTCTTGGAAAAACAAGCCCGGGCAGCAACAGCTGAATTGTGATCATTTTAAATATCTAGCCCCTGAATCGTAACCCTGCTGCCTCTCAGACCCACCGCCTGGGTCCTGATGCTGCTGTCTGTCCCCGCCCACAGCTGCAGAAGCGAAAGGAGGTGAAAACAACGGGATATGGGGGACGAGATAACAGGGAAAGGGAAAAGCATGAGAGAAAAGCAAAAGAATAGAAAAAAAAGTGAAGGAAGCAAAAATATAGACAGACAGAAAGAAAGAGAGAGAGAGAGAAGTGAAGGTGGTGGACTTAGATCAAAGGGGGCGATTTTCCCACTGGAGGCGAGATGGAGGCAGGTTTCAGTTTGGGTGGGTTTGAAACCCGCCTCCACGGATAGGTTTCAAAAATTTGCGATTTTCCCCTGATTGGCCACTTGATTTCCAAGGTGTGGGATACCCTTGGTCAATGAGTGTTTTGGGACTGAAACTCGCCTCTGTTGACAGGACTTTTCCAGGCTGATTTTATGGCTTCTTGCTCCCTTGGCTCATTCCACAGCATTTCTGCGTCTCCTGCACCACCTCCACAATCTTTTGAGAAACCACTATGTCCAATTCCAAGGCAAGGGCCTCCCCGAGGCTCTCGGATGAGGCGCTGCAAATGTTGTTTGAGGGGGTGACAGCTAGCATGGAGGTGCTCTTCCACTCATCGCAGAGGAAGAGGCCTGCCAAAGAAACCAAGGCTGTGTGGGTACAGCTGGCAAGGGATATAACCTCCAGATCTGTGTGCAGATTGGGAGACTGTTTCTGTGTATTGATGAAATGCCATCCCTGTTGGAAGGCATTAAAATGATTTGAAGCCAAAATGTTGGCGTTATGCCATCTGTTCTTTCACCTTAGGCAGCTCCACATTGCGGGCTCCGCCACACTTGCGTTGTCTGGTTGGTGGCCTGAGTGAAAGGAGGCCAGAGAGTCATGTCCATTGTCAATGATGTCCTAGGATGGAGCAAAGGACATGTGCCAACTTGGGCAACCTATGCAAATCTGGCCATGATAAGTTCATCCCTTGCATCCCGGGCAGCCATGTGCTCGCGTGCTGCCGCTGCCAGCGCTCTGACCTCCTCCTCCTCCTCCTCCTCCAGATCCTCCTCCTCTTCATCTGAGGTCCATGCAGAAAGAAAATGAATGGTTCCCATGCTGCTTGTAGATGCCTCCTTTGGGGAAGCGCTCACTGCAAGCGGGGAGAGGGTCTTCCAAGGAGGTCCCACAGCTGATGGAGTCAAGCTGCAGCACCTCCGACTTCGGAAGGCCTTCTAAAAGTGCTCAGAGACCTTTTAAAGCCAAGGTCTGGCACCTGCAAGTACTCCTTGCTGCAATAAACGATGTCTTGTTAGACCTGCAGCAGTGAGGAGGCCACCCACGAGTCAACCCGCCAGGTTTACCTGGCGTGGTTTAGGAGGTGCGTGGATCACGCCGAAATGCTGGAAAAATCATGAGGGCCTCTCAAAATAGGCTTAGAGAGGCCCTTAACGAGCATTTAAGGATGTTAAATAGCGCAATGGGCAGCTGGAGGCGGGAGCGTTTCCTGACCTCCAAAACCGGCATCGGTAAAATCCCGCGGAGGCGGGTTCCGAACCCGACCTCTTTGAATCTGATTTTCCCCCTCCAACGTCAGAAAATCGCCCCCAAAGATTCAAAGGAAGATTGGGGTTTGAGCATGAGGCTGCCTGGCTTAAAAGCTTTAACCAGATGCAGCCCACTTACAAGTGGTGTCGTGGGGATCTGGCCCACCTCCTCAAAAGGTTGAAGACACCAGCTTTAAAGAATCATTAAAAAAAAAACATATACTTCTGACTTACCTCTTTCAAAACGCCATAAGCATCTTCATACTTGAAGAACACAACTGAGTTTTTGATGTTTAACACAGAGGGATGAAGCTCTGGGCTTTCAGCCAGAGAGATGCAATTTCTGAAGATCTCTCTTTCCTGCCCATCAGTGACCAGCCCCAGTCTCTGCCACATTCTGCCCCCATCCTCTCTGGTGTAGCTGCAGAGACTTGTCTGCCCACTCTCACGGACCAGATCTCGCAAGAGACGCTCTGTGCCCTTTTGATTTTGATCATCTTGGACCAAAAACCCCTTGATCAGAGATCCCTGCTTGTTTGGGAAAAACGCCATCAGCTCCATAACCTGGCATCTCTCGGGCAGCCTCGTCAGATGGTCTCGCAGATGTCGGTATGATTCTGCACCTTGAATCCTGTTTTCAGAGGCGATGCAAACCGAGTAGGTTTGACCGCGGGCGAGGAGTTGGTGCAAACGGGAATTTTCATCCCAGGGCCCCTCGCAGGTTGGGCTGAGGGCAAAATAAAGCGGCTCTGAGTTATTGCTGCCCCCGATTGCAAAGATCCTTCGAGCCCATTCCTTATACAGAGCCGAGCCGAGGGACTGGGCCACCTCTCGGCTGCAGCGGACATTCATTCCAGCCGCAGTGACCGGCGATCGGGGGCACTGAGGCGGCCAGAGTCCGCGGTCCGGCCAAGGGGCACCCGCTGAAATCAACACTGGAAACTGCTGGGGCTGCGGAATCGAAACCCAAGCCGGCGATAAACAAACCGTGACGTTTGGAAAGTGAAACTGTCGAGAAGCCCGAATTGAGATTCTGGAGAAATGAAAGTTGGCGGCTATCCCCGGCCCAGACCTGTGTGTGTCTCTAACTCTTGCTTTCCAGAAATGGGCTTGTTACTTTTAACAGCAAGCCTAAATTTAAAAAAACACAAACCGAGCAGACACAGTTCTGACCATTTCGGTTCTCAAGAGGAAATTTTGCAGCAAAACTTCATAACAGTGTACATGAAAAAAAAATTGGCAGGGCTTTGGGGAAAGAGCAGGGGGGAGTGGGACCAATTAGATAGCTCTACCAAAGAGCCAGCACAGGCACGGTGGGCCGAATGGCCTCCTCCTGTGCTGTATCAAGCTGGGGTTCTGTAAAGTAAGTTAGCAAAAATGGTCTTCCATTTCAAAATCTGGGGAGGGGGCCGGGGAGGAGAGAACTGGTGGAATGATGAGAGAATACATCAGCGATCCAATCTTTGAGCATTCCTATCTCTCAAAAACATGTTAGAAAAGGTTGAAAAAAGACTGAGCAAACTTGCTAAGAAAGGCCACGAATTAACCATTGGTTAAGGATTCTGCAGCTACAAAACCACATCAAAAGGTTCACACCTGCTCACAGTGAGGTTACAAACATGAGCAACTGCTACCATGGCTTTGTTACCTTGGGTGTAGCAGCCATTAGTAAAGCAAGAACTTGCATTTATATAGCGCCTTTCACATCCCCATCGAGGTTCCAACTCTCCGGGAGTCTCCTGGAATGGGGCATGGCTCACTCCGGCCCTGCTGATAGCAGCCCAGGAGATCTTTGGGCTTTAAATTTCCCACTGCATCTGAATTCTTGTGAAAAATTCTTCACGTGAGCCCAGCAATTTTTAAAAAACATTTTAGTCTATATAATGAAAGGTTTTGCATCTGATGGATGTCCAACCTGTCCATATGATTGGTAAACTTTTAATGATTGAAAATTTGAACCAATCAAAACTATCTATATCTTAAAATTCTTACACTTCATTGAAAATTCCTAGGTAAACATTTCTGATGGGAATTCCAATGCTAAAATGTCAACACTTACCTGGAACAGTTGCCTGTAATGGGTCTTTCCTGCATTAAAAGTGTTGTTGTTGTTGTAATGCCACCAAATGGCATTCTAATGGGTATTCCATTCTTAACATCCCTACAAACCTGTAACATTCTCCTGTCACATCAGCAGGGTGTTGCTGTCGAGCCTCATCATTCAATAAGACAAATTCTTCTCCCGCAGTGCCATCTGTGGCTCAGTGGGTAGTGCACTCGCCTCTGGGTCAGAAGGTTGTAGGTTCAAGTCCCACTCCAGGAACACTGAGCACATAAAGTTAGGCTGATACTGCAGTGCTGAGGGAGTGCTGCACTGTCTTGAAGTGCTGTCTTTCGGATGAGATGTTAAACCGAGGCCCCGTCTGCTCTCTCGTGTCTGCTGTCCCATGGGCACTATTTTGAAGAAGAGCAGGGGAGTTATCCCCGGTGTCCTGGCCAATATTTCTCCCTCAACCAACATAACAAAAACAGATTATCTGGGGATTTTCACATTGCTGTTTGTGGGAGCTTGCTGTGTGCAAATTTTGGCTGCCGTGTTTCCCACATTACAACGGTGACTAGACTTCAAATAGTACTTCATCGGCTGTAAAGCGCTTTGAGATGTCTGGTGCTCGTGAAAGGCGCTGTAGAAATGCGAGTCTTCCTTTATCTGCTGCATTCCCTGGAGTTGGTGTTACATTATTTTCTTTGACATTTTCTAAAATGTACTCTCTCAAATTTAATTTAAAACAGAAATATTGAGAAAAAGAGGTTGGCAAAAGAGCACAATGAGAAAAGTGTGTGATGGTCATATAGAAATAGAGTATTTGGAAGGCAAAACAGAGGGAATGACACAAAAAGAGACAGTGGGATAGAAGCACCGACGGGGGCGGAGAGGAATTTTCAAGAGTATTTTTCCCCTGTTGGCCCTATGTTTTTTGTCCTCCCAGGAGATTACATGGCTGCGGGGAGGGGTGGGCGGTAGGAGGATTCCAGTCATAATGTTCCGGCCATCATGAGTGTGAGGCAGGCTTGATGGACCAGCTGGTCTTTTCCTGCCTGTCATTTTCATACGTTCATACGCATGTTATCGGGGAAAACTCAAAAGATTGTTTCTTGAAGGGGGTAATTTGGTAATTATACAAAACACTAGAGGGAGCACTGGTCAAAGTTTAGGCCCTTTCTTTAGTTTTTAAATAGGAAGTCACCGCAATATTTTTTTTTACATTGCAAGACCAAGGTGAAGCGGTCAGCGCTCACGGTGCAGGCCACCAGCAAAGGTGAACAGAGTGAAGCTGAAAGGTAGATCAGGAAATGGCGAGTATATAGCATTCAGCTTAAGCTCAGCTGTGGCTCTGAGTCAGAAGGATTGTGGGTTCACAGTCCCACTCCATGGAACTTGAGCACCTAAAGCTAGGCTGACACTCTCCCAGCGCAGTGCTGAGGGAGTGCCGCACTGTCGGAGGTGCCGTCTTTCGGACGAGACGTTAGCTCGCTCAGGTGAACGTAAAAGATCCCACAGCACTCTTTCGAAGAAGAGCAGGGGAGTTATCCCCCGGTGTCCTGGGGCCAATATTTATCCCTCAATCAACATAACAAAAAACAGATTATCTGGGTCATTATCACATTGCTGTTTGTGGGAGCTTGCTGTGCGCAAATTGTCTGCCACGTTTCCTACATTACAACAGTGACTACACTCCAAAAAACGTACTTCATTGGCTGTAAAGCGCTTTGGGACATTTGGTGGTCGTGAAAGGCGCTATATAAATGCAAGTCTTTTCTTTCTTTAGGTTTAAACCTGAAGATTAAAGCAGTAAGGAAAGACTGAGAGAGATCATGGCCCAAAAATTCGGCCGTTCCCGGGTGAGTACTCAGTGCGTACTCACCCGTATTGCTTTCCGAAGTGCTGGTTTCCTGCATGCACTGCGCATGCGCGGGAAACCGGAACTTCCGGTATGGTGAAGGGGGCGGTTCCTAGGTGAACCGCATGCGTGGGAGAGGCTGCGCGCACGCAGCACACTTAGGTTTTTTTTCAGGTTTCTACGCGAGGGTAAGTATTGAAGATTCTACGCTAATAAAAAGGAGGCGTAAGACCCCTTTTGAACAAGGTAAGTGGTTAATTAAGTATAATTTTAAATTTTTTTCAACAGGTTTATCTTTTTTAGATACTTTAAAGGTAAGTTTATTTTTATCACTTTTAAAAAGTATTGTTTAAAGTGGTTAATTTATTTAACTATAGTTATTTTATAAATGTGATGGTTTTTTAAAAATTTATTTTAAGTTTAGCTGTTCTTTTGGGGTCGATTTCAATTCACAGATTTGACAGGTCTCCTGTCAAATCTATGAATGAAAGATGGTCTGCTGCCATTGGCTCTCCATGGCCCACGTGATCCCAGGGGTCGCTTCGCACTAACTGCGCCCCTGGAACACGCAAGCACTGCGCGCCGGCTCTTGGGAAGAGGCCCAGGACCCGAAGTTCCTGTGGGCCCAAAACACAACGGCAGGCGCGGTGGGTAAGAGCGAGCGCAATCCTTACCCCCGCGGCAAGCCGGCCACACGAATTTCTAGGCCCATGAATTTGTTTTTGAGGTGCTGGGAGCAGGGGGGGGGGGGGGGGGGGGCAGAAACACTTTGTGATGAATCGTGATTTCCACACAATGAAGATGTAGGGAGGAGGAAGTTTGAGAAGGATGACACATTTACAGTTTAGGCAGAACAAAAGAGAATATGGGGGTGGGACGAAATACATAGCGGGGAAGGTAAATACAAGGATCACTGGCCATCACAGTAGTGATAAAATAGTGACTTGCTGGATGTTTCCATCAGCTTTTCTGTTTTTGTTTCACATTTCCAGTATCTGCAGTATCTTATTTTGTCAATTGTGTTAATGGTGCTTTGAACCGAATGCCGACGGAACCTAAACCAGTCCAAACACAGACAAGGCAGCATTGTATTGCCGTCGTCTTTATAGTTTGCATAGACTGTCGTCATTGTTTCAGTATACGGGTTCATTAAAGAGTCGGACTGTATCTGTCTCTGAGAAGCATTCATCTTATCCCAAGTCCTGCAAGGAAGTTTTTATCTGATTGCTTTGTCTCTTTAACCTCTGAACTGTCCACTGACTGTTGTATTTGAGCTGATTCACTTCTGAAGGAGCATAAATGAACTTGTATTTATATAATAACTTATATCAGCTTCAGGATGTCCCAAAGCATTTTACAGCCAGTGGAATTACTTTTGAAGTGCTGTCGCTTTGCACACAGCAAGATCCCACCAACAACAAATAAAATGACCAGATAATCTGTTTTTGCTGATGCTGGCTGAAGGGAGAATGTTCACCAGGACATTGAGACAACTTCTGCTCATCTTCCATAGCCTGCCACGGGACCTTTCACACCTACCCGAGTAAGACAGATGGGGGTTTAATGGTTCATCCAAAGGATGACACCTGCAACTGCATAGCACTCCCCTGTAGTGCCAGCCAAGTCCTGCGAGTGACTTAAAACATTCGACTCAAGATGCAAGAGGGCTACCAAGTGAGCCAAGCTGGCACTTGCACTGCTGCTTCTGTGAATAACTCTACCGTGAATAGAGCTGGTCGATAGTTTAGTCCTACAAAAAGTGTCTCGCGTGGCTGGTGATATTCATATTCTGAACAGAACTGAACAGAGTAAAGACGTCTTACTGCAATTATATAGGGCCCTGGTGAGACCACACCTGGAGTATTGTGTATAGTGTTGGTCTCCTTACCTAAGGAAGGATATACTTGCCATAGAGGGAGTGCAACGAAGGTTCACCAGACTGATTCCTGGGATGAGGGGATTGTCCTATGAGGAGAGATTGAGTAGACTAGGCCTATATTCTCTAGCGTTGAGAAGAATGAGAGGTGATCTCATTGAAACATACAAAATTCTTACAGGGCTCGACAGGGTAGATGCAGGGAGGATGTTTCCCCTGGCTTGGGAGTCTCGAACCAGGGGTCACAGTCTCAGAATAAGGGGTCGGCCATTTAGGACTGAGATGAGGAGAAATTTCTTCACTCAGAGGGTGATGAATCTTTGGAATTCTCTACCCCAGAGGGCTGTGGAGGCTCAGTCGTTGAGTATATTCAAGACAGAGATCGATAGATTTTTGAATATTAAGGGAATCAAGGGATATGGGGATAGTTCAGGAAAGTGGAGATGAGGTAGAAGATCAGCCATGATCATATTGAATGGCGGAGCAGGCTCGAAGGGCCAAATGGCCGACTCCTGCTCCTATTTCTTATGTCCTTATGTAGAACTTGCGCCTGCTGCAACCCCATCCAAATCCCAGGGATGAGGTAATTTTAATAATAGCAGTAGGCACCCATCTCACGAAAACATTTGTAATAGTGGAGTGGCGTCCTGCTCCTCTGAGAGGGAGAGCCTGAAGCCGGAAGAGAAAAGTAGGGCAATATTTTTAAACTTTCATTAATACTGATAGAAGGTTCACACCCTGAAACAGAAACTGTGCCCTCTTGGGGTTGACTAGTGTTGGGGCCTTCACTAGGCCCAGATTAGAACCTACCTCTGTTCTCAACAGACCTATTTGGGGCATATCTGGCTGGCTTCCCAGGGTAGCCAGGAACACCCAGTCACCCTCACCCCAAAACCATTGGTGTAACTGAGGTGGGCAGAAAAAGCATCGGCCTACCAAGTTTGAGGTTTCCGATCTCCTTAAAGATAGTCAGAAACCTGGTAGATCTGCCTTGCACCCCATTACTTTAGAACTTTGCACAATTTCTGGGCTCTTGTTCTTTAAACTTTACATAGGATATACAGCACAGAAACAGGCCATTCGGCTCAACCAGTCCATGCCGGCGTTTATGCTCCACTCGAGCCTCCTCCCGTCTTTCCTCATCTATCAGCATAACCCTCTATTCCCTTCTCTCTCATATGCTTGTCCAGCCTCCACTTAAATGCACATATACTAGTCGCTTCAACCACTCTCTGTGGTAGCGAATTCTACATTTTCACCACTCTCTGGGTAAAGAAGTTTCTTCTGAATTCCCTATTGGATTTCTTGGTGACTATCTTATATTGATGGCCTCTAAGTTTTGCTCTTCCCCACAAGTGGAAACACTCTCTCTGTATCTACTCTATCAAAACCTTTCATAATTTTAAAGACCTCTATTAGGTCACCCATCAGCCTTCTCTTTTCAAGAGCCCCAGCCTGTTCATCCTTTCCTGATCTGTATACTCTCGCATTTCTGGTATCAGCCTTGTAAATCTTCTCTGCACCCTCTCCAGTGCCTCTATTTCCTTTTTATAATATGGCGACCAGAATTGTACACAGTACTCCAAGTGTGGTCTAACCAAGGTTCGATACAAGTTTAGCATAACTTCCCTACTTTTCAGTTCTATCTCTCTAAAAATAAAACCCAATACTGGATTTGCTTTTTTATGGCCTTGTTAACCTGTCGCTACTTATAGTGATTTGTGTATTTGTACTGAGATCCCTTTGCTCCTCTACCACACCTAGACTCGCACCCTCCAAGTAATGTGACCTCCCTATTCTTCCTACCAAAATGCAATACCTCACATTTATGTGTTGAAATTCATTTGCCAATTATATGCCCATTCTGCAAGTTTATTGATATCTTCCTGTAATTTGTTGCAGTCCCCCTCAGTATTGACTATCTTCCCCCCACCCCCCCCAATTTGGTGTCATCCGCAAATTTAGAACTTTCTTCTTCCATTACTTCTGGAGAAATATCTTGCATCCGCACACCAACCCAAGTGAGGTAGGGAGCACAGCATCTCGACTAAAAGCATAATTTTCAAAGCATTTTCTAGTCACAAAGCTAACTGATTCATTCATTCGCTCCATGAGCAATTCTCAAGGCTCCAACATCTGGAGTTCTGAACTTTAAAAGATATTAATTGCTTGTTTATTTAAACACGATAGAAAAGCTATCTTAACAGTTTTGGGATTACACTGGGTACCTTCCTTTAGTGTACTGCTTTATAGATTTTTGCAAATTATGCAGCTTTTTTTATGACTGGGAAGTCTAGGGATTCACGGCCATGGAATTCCATTATTGTTCAGCTGGAGGCGAGTAGAACAGTCAAGTGTCAATAAGACCTTGTTCTAGAACTGGTAGGGGTACCGTTTCTATGTAGTGAAAACCTCTCCAGAACAATTCGGTCAAATTCAAAATGCACCAAAGGTATGTGACAATATTCAATTTTGGCAGCACAAAATAATGATGGGTACTTGCATTCTTTTATTCAAAAAAAGAGATACCAATTATATATATATATAGATTTTTAAACGCAGGAGTACATTTAGTTATTTACATACAAGATTCGTCCATGCTTAGCAATACACGGAGTGGAGATAACGCAATCTTCACACATTTATATGAGATTATGCAAATATTCTGCATTAGCATTCTAGGATTTATCTACAGGACATCTCCTTTAACATTAACTGGGCTCACAGAAGCATTTTAAGGCATAAAACCGACCCCTTTAGCACAATACATAGATTACAAAACCAGAAATAGAGACTGGGTTTAAAATCACATGGCGACATTTCGGAGAGAAAAGGAGGAAAAATAAAGCTGACATTTATACATTCCTTATTGTTAATATGAAAAAGATACACATTTTTTGCATAAAAACACAGGCTACAAAGAAACCATTAAACGTTCAAGACGAGTACTACTATTCTGCTGTAATGATTATAGAGAACAGCGAAAAGGACAATGGGTATTCCCAACACAATGTAAAATCCTATAATGTTAAAAAAATAAGTATTGTAAGACTAAGTGATGTGGTTTGTGACAGAAAACCTTTGTATTTACTCTTGAAATATTTTGCCTAAAACAATACTTGTATTAGATTGTAAACAAAAAATATTTCCCACAGCAAACCAAAATTGTTTAGCATTAAATATGTGCGTACAGAAAATATGCAGGATATGTGTAAGGGCAAAAAAAAATCACTGTCACCATTTTTTGAGACGGATAGCATAGATGCTAGATAAATACACGAGGGAACAAGGAATAGAAGGTGTTGCTGATAGGGTTAGAGGAAATAGACCAGTTGGGTCGAATGGCTCGTTTCTGTGCTGTAAATTCAATGTAAAGTCAAAAAAAGCGGCACGCGATTTCCTGGATCACGTGTCCCTTTCAAAATAGGACCTTCCAGCAGTCAATGTATGCAGGCTTTTAAAAAAAAATTATTTCACGGGATGTGGGCGTCGCTGGCAAGGCCATCATTTAATGCCCATCCCTAACTGCCCTCGAGAAGGTGGTGGTGAGCCGCCATCTTGAACCGTTGCAGTCCGTGTGGTGAAGGTACTCCCCACAGTGCTGTTGGGGACTTTTTGGAATCATCTATAGGTTCCTGCTTTGAGCGAGACATTTCTCAAATTCTAAAAGCCTTAACAATTATAAAATGGTCAGGGAAACATACCAGCTGAGTCACTATATCTGTCCTGATTTGTAACGACTCACAGTAATTCTATAGTAATATTTTCTTCCATTCAGCTAATAGATAAAGGGGATTGTTTTCAGTGATGCTGAATGAGGGTGAATCAAAACCTTGACAGTTTGATTTCAAAGACAATACTGAATAAAAAAGAGTGAGTACTGGAGCATTTCTTAAACTCCCTTTTTCCACTGCCACCCTCCCCCTACCCCGGCCCATGGCGGATTTTCTGATTAGCATTATTTTGACACCAGCAACAATTTAATTGAAATATTTCACTGTGATTTCCAATAGTCTCAGAGAAACAATCTGAAGTTATTTCTTTCAACATATATTTTGGCTTGCTTATCTTGGCTCTTCTTGAAAAACTGCATTTAAAAAAAAAAAGCAAAGGAAAGCAACTAATCCCGACAATCTTGCCGTCAAAGCCCAGGCAGCTATTGGCACTTATCTTTCCTCTTTAGTAGTTTGCCCCATTTGACTTGTGATCCTGAAGGTTTGGAAAGGGGCAAGTTCTCAGCTCACTGGCAGATAAATTCACTAAGATCTGTTACGTATCAGCAACTTCAGGTAGATACAAATTAATGGGGGGCGTGGATTTAAATATTATTTGGCCCCCAAAGCGCCAAGGTGTGCAGCTATGCAGCCCATGGAGAAAGCGGGGGCGGGGGGGGGGGGGGAAACTGAACAATGGTGTGTCCTTTTTTTGGGCGTAAAAATCAAGGTTAGAGGGACAAATTTCAGGTTGCGATATTCTGTGCGCGATCACCCCTGGAAGTGCGTCTGTTGCTAAACTGGAAGCCAGTGACCTCTGGCTGTGCAGGGTGACCACGTGAAACAGGCGTTAGTTGCCTTGCATATGCAAATAGGGTTCCCAATGTCAACTGTAGGGCTCCGATGCAAATTTGGTCATCAAATGGGTGGCATTTACGGAACGCATTCTCTGCCCAGTTGTCGGTGGGTGGCCTAATCAGCGGTACATAAGGGCCGCAGTGCTACTGAAGACTGCTGCTGGCCCGGGCTCAACGCCCCGGCCCCCCCACCCATCCATTTACCACCTCCCCAGCTGACTGGCTCAGCGTCGACCGAAATACCCAAGGCCCCGACCAGCGAGCTGCATCGGGACGACCGACTGGCGTCTGCCTTTTGCCAGCTTCCAAAAATCGTAGGCGGGTGTTCGAATCGCGCCACCCATTTTGCGTTGGAAACGTTTCTCCCCCAAAAGTTTGGGATCTCCAGCTCTCTGCTATCCTGCTCCTTTAATAAATGACTTTTTGGCTGTTGGTGTCCAATTAAGAAGTGCTGCCTTGTATTGCAGCAACACTTTCATATTGTGTAGCATCAACCTCAATTCTTGGGTAAACATGCTGCATAAAGAATAATTTTGTTCCCTGAAAACAATGGAGGTGGTTGTGCCATTGGCCAATGCAACTGTGGCAAAAGTAAAGTGCTTTGTCTGAGACTTAGCATGGTATTGGCTTCCTTAATTATGTCTTGGTACATAAAGGGATATAAACCAGCTTCACTCACAGAAAATGTGCCCTAATTTAGTTTTAATACAATAGGAGTCACGTGTCCGAGGAAGGGAATCAAGCCACTCAATTCAAATACAAACATCTTGCGGGATTGGTTTGAATTATGCTCTTTTGGTAGCTTTTTTTTTAGATTTAATAGTTATTTAAATCTGTTTGGTCCTGGTCATTTGCTGGAAAGTATTTCTTAGCCTGGCTGGTTCAAATAATAAAGTCTGTGTGAAGCCTTTAGAGATTAGTCAGACTAGATAGTTTCTGTGGATGGCAAGAATAGGAAAAGAATGTCACATAAGAATACATAGTTTAGCATAGCAGAGATGACCATTATCTATCTTCTGCTTAGACAAGACAGCCAAGTTTAATAACTGCTGCAAAATCTATGTTGTGTCATTGCGATTGTTCACAGTCTCTTACTGTTTAATTAATTGGTTCGGCAATTAAAGGCTAAGTCATGGTCTAGTGTAGCATCACTCTACCATGGGATAAAACCAGTAGACTGAAAGAAAGTGAAGAGGATTCTCCGTTCAATCCCTGGGAATGCAACTAATTGACCTGGCTGCCTGAGCAAGTGAAAGCAATCTCTGCGATATATGGAGTGAAGACTCACCTGTGGGAGTGGTCAATGACATTGAAGCCCCAGAAAATCTAGGAGTAAGAGAGGGAAAAAAAATTGTACCAGTAATATTCTTTTACAATCCTACTGCCATCTGCAAACTGTCAACTGCTCCAGATGATAAATTGTGCATTACTAAATAAGAAACCATTTGTATATGCAGTAATTGTTTTGGCATGAGGTGACGACAGGTTTTTAAAAACTTGAAACATTTCACTATTGCCATTGGGCCACTTTTAAAATAATAACGGAGGTGCAAGGACAACACTATTAGAGGTTCTCCCTCCACCCCCCCCCCCCGCAAAAAGAAGCCAGAATTCCCTGAAGAATTTCCAATATCCATTTCTGTTTCTCGTTCCAACTCTACTCTGCCTCACCTTCTTCATTGTTTGTGCTGCTTGTCCTTGTGTGTGCTCTGCTTAAAATTTGTATTTCCACAGAAATGAATTGCCTGTGTTCACATTCCCACCCTCCTATAAGATAACAAATAAAATCATCACGTTTAACGGAAATGAAAAGTACAAAACAAAGGCACATAAATGACATGTTCCAGCAGCCCCTTTGCACTTTAGCTACCTACTTAATAAAAACAAAAGCCTTTCTACTTTTTTTCTTGCTGATAGCACTACAGAAATTCTACATAATTATAGAAATTACTTTGGGACATAAGAATATGTCTTGCAATTAAGGTAGAGACAGAGCACATGTACACACAATAATGCGATGCAAGTACTGCGAGAACTTGATAGCGAAACATCCAAACTGGCAAGAACACAGAGCTCACTGACATGACTTGATTTTGCTCTTCAATGTGATTGTTTTCTCGACCCCACTTCCTCTATTCCTTATCATCCATACTTTTGTTTCAGAATATTGGTTCATCCACAACCAACTTTGAACCATTGGGCTTCTTGTCCTCTTCACTGCCCTCCCCCTTAGTTTGTGATTTTCTAATTACTGGTCATTCATCGCGCAAGCCCACAGACCAAGAACAGGGTCAGGAGAGGTAAAAGGTTCAAAATCATTAGATTAAAGCACTGAGGAAATGAGAGAAAGTGGGAGTAAATGTGGAACTAGGAAGCAACCAAAGCCACAGATGCCCCCCTTTATACTAGAGTACGCCTCCAACAGCAAGAGCATCAGAAACAACATCGCAATATAAATGTCATGGTAGCAGTAGAGGCGCCAAAACCCTCCACCGAGGCGGGTTCATTCGGTCCCTCCAATGGCAAAAGCACGGTTACATTGGGTCAGATATCGTGGTTCTGGTTGCTGGCAGGCATACCTCTCAGCTTGCTTGTATAAGCCTGAAGCCTGCATTCCGCTTTAGCCATTGCTGATTTGCATGAAATTTAATCTGGGGGGAGGGCACAGGTAAAAATGATCCCAGTTGTGAATGGAAATGTGGCTTCAATGCAACTGGGGCCTGTGCAGTATAAATGCGGCAATTTGGCATTAACAGGTACTGGAACAGTTAATGAACCAGAATATAAAAGCTGCAAGACAGAACCCAATCGTCATTCCAGATAAATGATCAAGTCTGGTCACACTAAGGCGGAACTGAAAGCCTTTCCAGAACTGACCCGTTGTGACCCTTCCATGTCTTTCCAATTAACACTGTGGAACAGAACATGGACTCGACAGAGGGAAGCTGCCACAATGAGAAGTATCCCAATTTACACTCACTTTAAAGGGTAATTGTGCTACGGTATTATCCCTTTTTTTCTTTCAAGGGGTCCATTAATAAGGTTCAAGTCAAGAAGCCTAAAACGAGAGTGAAAATTCAGATCTTTTGTGCTGATCTTCATGGACCACAACCCCAAACCGCAGTAACTTTTAAGAACTGGTTACTAGAACCAATGTCAATAAACACCAGTTCTGACATTGAGCAAGATTTGCAAGGGTTTTACACGTTCACAGTCCCACCGACAGTAATCAGCCTCCACATCTGCAGTCAAATGTTATTACAGAAATATTATTGCAGATATCTTATTAAGAGACAATGCACCTTTATACATTCAGAAACTTTCAACAAACAGATAAAAACATGGATATTATATTGTACGCAGATACAGACAAACGGCATGAAAATCACACCACTTAGTAATTATGAAACCTTTAAATGCCCAATTCAAATCAACAAAAGTGCCCTTTGATAGCTTTTATACAGTAAAATAGATTTTTGGCCCTTTAGAGACAGGGATGTGGGGTTTTTTTTTGCATTAAAACAGCTCTCTTATTTTGATAAATAGATGACCTTTCATAACATTACTTACTACAAACATTTTGTTCTGACCGAGGGTCTACACCCAAAATGTTAACCTGCCTTTTCTCTTTACAGATGGTGAAGTAGCTGCCGTGCCTTTGCAGTTTATTACAAAATTGCATTTTCATATAACCTTATTCAACTTATATATTTTGTATTTAAATGCAAAGCTGTACATTGCCAAGAATATTGCTTCTTTTGGAAACATTTTAAACAAGTACTTTTCTAAGCTTACCACCGGTGTTCCAGAGCTTTTGTGCAGAGATTTTCTCTGAATAAAAAGAGAGAGTCTCCTGGGCATCAGATTTTTCCTTTTCCAAACAACTTTTTTTTAAAAAATTGACTGCACTCTCAGACTCTGGAGTGTGATTTAGCTGTGCAAAGCGGGGAAAGCAAATTTTGGCACTGGGATATACGGTGGGCCAAAATAAGACAGTTTAAGATGATAGGTTAAAATAGGAAAGAATGTTCATAAAATGCCGTTGTCCTGTTTTCTGTTTCTGGGCCTATGTGGGTAAAGGATCATCATCTCCTTTGTTACATTTGCACTTGCAGCAGAGGACAAATGGTGTGGCAAGGAGGAGGAAAGGTGATGCTACTAACAGCAAAAGGCCAAATCCTGCAAATATTCCAACTACCTAAACAGGGGAAGAAGATAAAACATGATTACTATAACAATGAAAAAAAAAACTAGACTCTCATTCAATAAAGTTATTACCTAAAACTGATGAATCAACCTTAATCTTAAAATATTTACCAGTGGGGACAAAATATTTCTTTATTGTCCGGAGGTTCGACAAATTATCAATTTTAACAAGAACAAAAAGGAACAGAGAGACAGATGCATCAAGTAGCACAATGGGCAGACACCAAGAACATAAGAGCATATGAAATGAGAGCGGGAGTAGGCCGTACGGCCCCTCGAGCCTGCTCCGCCATTCAATAAGATCATGGCTGATCATCGACCTCAACTCCACTTTCCCACCCGATCTCCATATCCCTTGATTCCCCTAGAGTCCAAAAATCTATCTATCTCAGCCTTGAATATACTATGGGGAACATTATGGGCAAATATATGGGGGAAATACATGTAAGTTTTTAAAGTTTTGCTATAAATAATGATTAGTGTCAATCTTCCCCCTATATAACTGGCAATTTTCATAACCTTATTACTTTTGCTTTTAGCAGTCAACACAGGCCTTTTCCACATTAACACAACTTCATATGATTTGCTTAATTTCTGAACAATAGATAATTATTCAGAAGCAGATAATATTTTCACACAACCACAAAGGTGACCTGCTGTCCGATTGACCTCAAACCCATGCCCTCCTGAAACTGCTCCAGAAAGCCAGTCAAATCCTGGCCTGTCAAACACATGTATTTCTATTCCTTGTGCAGTTATAACATTTTCACCAAAGTTATATATTTCAGCAGTAAAATAAATTTTGCACAGAACGGATAAATATTTTAGTGTATTTAGATTCTAACTACAAAATATCCAGGTATATAAGACAATTCAGCTCTTGTAAAGCAATTGATTTTAGTCCAAAAAAATCTGTGGGACATTTATAGGAAGTTATGTGAGAACTGTATACAACACTGGTTAGGCCACAGCTAGAGTACTGCATGCAGTTCTGGTCACCACATTACAGGAAGGATGTGATTGCACTGGAGAGGGTGCAGAGGAGATTTACGAGGATGTTGCCAGGACTGGAAAACTTTAGCTATGAGGAAAGATTGGATAGGGTGGGGTTGTTTTCCTTGGAAAAGAGGAGGCTGAGGGGAGATTTAATTGAGATGTATAAAATAATGAGGGGCCTAGATAGAGTGGATAGGAAGGACCTATTTCCCTTAGAAGAGGGGTCAAGAACCAGGGGGCATAGATTTTAAAATAATTGGTAGAAGGATTAGAGAGGAGATGAGGAAAAATCTTTTCACCCAGAGGGTGGTGGGGGTCTGGAACTCACTGCCTGAAAGGGTGGTAGAGGCAGAGACCCTCATCACATTTAAAAAGTACTTGGATGTACACCTGAAGAGCCGTAACCTACAGGGCTACGGACCTAGTGCTGGAAGGTGGGATTGGGCTGGATAGCTCTTTTCCGACCGGCACGGACAAGATGGGTTGAATGGCCTCCTTCTGTGTCATAATTTTTCTATGATTCTATTTCACTCCATTTTTTTTGCTCAAAATTTGCTGTCCTTGATGCAAAAAAAAAAGCACAAAATCCAAAAGTACAGAGAAACATGTTTGGGGACAACTACAATTCGTTGACATTCACTGCAGGAGATGTTTTCTCCAAGCCTGCCTTACACAACAGCAGTAACATTCAGTAGGAAGTACGAAGATGGAGCATAGCAGAGATAATCCGCCAAATCCCTATTTATATACACTTAGTAACAGCAGCAATATCAGCTAACAGCAGCTCATATTCCAGCTGATATGTGGTAACTGTCCTCACTGTTTGATGCTATCTGCAGGTTTATCATTTCACTAATTATACAGACTCTCAGACCCTGCAGATGACACATTCCTTTAGTACTCTCTGTACAATGGAATACTTTTTAAACAAAATATGCATGAACCTAATTCTACAGTTTTTATGTCTAATCACAAAGATCAAGGAAAGTGTGGAGGAAGATTTATTTTCAATATATAACATTCCTCACTCCCTCGCACGCCCCCCACCCCCCACCTCCCCTCCTCCCATCTAATGTGGAAAACTGATTTTAAGAAATAAGCCTCCTATCTTGTAGGAAGTGTTCCTGAAATACACCATTTTGTTCTCCCCTCTCTAGCTGTTGTCCAATATGACGAGTACCAGCGTGTGGCTCCCTATTTAATCCGACAAAGTCCAAATTCTTCCTGGTTCTGGTTTCCAATCAGAAGATAGAGAAATTGAGAAAAAATACTACCAGTCAACCAAAACTATGAACTCTAGCTGGTTTTTTTGTTTTCTCCCATTCAACGTGCAGGATGAGAAATGATGCTCATCATCTGGATTGCCTACAGTCGCATTCCTGCAGCTAGCTGGTAACTCAGCAGCCACCTCAAGAGAGGGGAGACCTGAAAACAATTAAGTGCTCAGGGAAAGGGAAACCAAGAATAATTTTACCACTTTTCCACATTACCTGGATTTTGATTTCTTGGGGAAGGAGAGGGGACAGGAGGAGAGTAATTTATGATAAAATTGTAGCCCATTACACCGACTCTTCTTGGAGTATTTCCAGTGGTTCCTGAGAATAGTACCGGCAGAAAAAGCAGTATGAAGTTTATCAGCTTCACTGCTGGTGCAATACTTGTCTCCATTTTGAGCTCTCGAGACACCCTTGCGAGCTAAAAGTGCCAAGCATTTATTGAGAACATGCAGCAAAGGAGTCACGAGGGAGTCAGATACTGAAATCTAGCTGGGGTCAACAGAATCTTTTCATGTAGTTAAAAGCTGCTCCCAAATTGATCAGGAATGACATGATCACTGACACCATTGGGTAATGATAAGGACAGCCATTTCACTAATACAATAGCAATATACTGCGGACGCTGGAAATCTGAAATAACAACAGAAAATGCTGGAAAGACTCAGCAGGCCAGGCAGCATCCGTGGAGAGAGAAACAGAGTTAATGTTTCAGGTCTGTGACTCTGCGTCAGAACTGGCAGAAGTTGGAGATGTAACAGGTTTTAAGCAGGTGACCGCTTTGCGGAACACCTCCGTTCAGTCCTAAGCGTGACCCCGAGCTTCCGGTCGCCTGTCACTTTAATTCTCCCCTCCACTCCCACTCTGAACTCTCTGTCCTCGGCCTCTTACACTGTTCCAATGAAGCTCAACGTAAGCTCGAGGAACAGCACCTCATCTTTCAATTAGGCACTTTACAGCCTTCTGGACTCAACATTGAGTTCAACAATTTCAGACTATAACCCCCCCCCATTTTTTCAGGCGGCAGCTGTTGATGATTCTGCCATCCCCATTTGCAACATTTAGGGGGGAAAATTCAGTTGGTTGCGCCTCCCGTTAGCGCCTTAAGAGGGCGCTAATGGGGCGCAAAGCAACTAGCGCCTGGGCGCAGCGATGTTTGCGCCGCTCGCGAAATTAACGAGACATTTTGCGGTGGCGCTAAACACTACCGCCACGATCTCCTGCGCCGGCAGATCGTGACGTCAGTCGAGTGCGCAACGCCCCGGTAGCGCCTCGGAGCGGATATTGAGTGGCACCCCCTGCCTTACCACCTGCCGCTAGCAACGACAGGTTGAGGGGAGCGTTTTGCAGTCAGGAAGGGACTGGGGGAGCGCTATTTAAAGGCGACCGCTTCCTGCCTTTTATTGTTGGTGACATTTTTGAACCACGCATTCTGAGAGAGAGAGAGAGAGAGAGAGACTTCTGGAGAGATTCAACGCTGTGTGAAGGAGTTTTGGGCACTGAGCAGCACTTTGCAGGTTCATTTTGATTTGCCCTTCCTTGTATCGATTTAGAAGAGACTGTGGGGGCTGCACTCTGAGCTCTTTCCCTGGTACTCTCCATTGTTCTTTCCAGCAGATTTGATGTACAGGTCTCTCCAGGCCGAGATTCAAGGCTGCAATGAGCAGGATGTGGATGGAAAGCAAGATCAACCCTCCCCTTTAAGAACTGGCCGGCGCCATTGTGTGTGTGTTCCATTGCTGACTGACATCACATGAGCTTCGCCAGCGCTCTGAGGTAGCGCCTCGCTCCTCGGCCTTTGCGCCTTAAGACAGGTGTGAAGCGCCTGATTTAGCGCTACAATCACCTCCAGGGGCGATAAAGGTCAAGTTTGCAGTCGGAGGCGATAATTAGCGCCAGGCGCTAATCTTTGTGCCCGGCCGATAATTGCGCCCCAAATGGGGCGATACTGAATTTCTCCCCCTTAATCTCTCCTGAGTTCAATCCTAGCAGACTGTGCCTTTAGTTCCTTCCTCCCCTCACCCTCCCCTGCCTCTGCACCTGCTTAAAACCTGTTACATCTCCAACTTTTACCAGTTCTGACGAAGGGTCACAGACCTGAAACGTTAACTCTGTTTCTCTCTCCATGGATGCTGCCTAGCCTGCTGAGTGTTTCCAGCATTTTCTGTTGTTATTACAGCCATTTCACTGACAGCTTAGAGTGACAGTGATGGGAGCAGGACTTTTTCTACTCACCTGGGTTCTGTGCCAGATGACGGAGGCACGAGTATGGCCAAGCTTGTTTCGGCAAGGTCCTTTATCATAGTGAATTAATAGAAAGTCATCCTGTTTAAAAAAAGAACAATTTCAAGAGATTAACATTGTTTCACCCAAGCAAAGTCCATTTAACTTTCTCCTAAATCTCATCTAAGTGATAGCATTTGAAATTAATTCTTCAAACGTTAACTTTTAACAGGGGCTATTACTATCGTCTCTTCCAACAAATTAAAGGCAAAGCTTAACCTTGGTGGGTAAAGACAACAGATGTTTTTTTTTATTTACAAAAACAAGTCACATGCTACAGTTTTTACTCCTGCTGTTTTTAAAATAACCCCATTTACTGGCTCCTGTTTCTTTCCATTCGCTACTGAGAATTTACTAAAGCACAACAAGTACTCACTGGGGACGAGAGAGAGGGGAAAAAAGGCCACCCCAAGAGCCAGCTGTAGATTGTCAACAATCTAAAGGCAGCACTCTCGGTGCTGCAATGAGAATCTGCCGTGAAAGGCTCACTGTGCTGCACATCATCCGAGCACATCCCACTCAATTAAGTGATAAATTAGTCGCCCACAGGGCCTCCAACGCGATTAGATAAATGTGGGCTCAGTTGGTAAGTGTACCGCCGGTGTGGATCTAAGCCACTCAGACCAGGAAAGCCTCACATGTTCATTTCCTGGTTTGTCTTGAAGTTCGCTAATCTCAGCCGAGACAAACAGTCGGGGCACAAGTGCACCCCACCCCCCCACCAGATCCTCGCAGCTAGGTAAAGGTTAAAACCAGGCACGGCTCTCACTCTTGACTGCCGTCCATTTGCTGGAAGATGCGTGCGTGCACGTGCGGACATCGGGGTAGAGTTTCCGCTTGTAATGCCAGCACGAGGCGGGCGAAATCGGCTGAACCAGCACAAAATATCAGAGAATTTTAAAACGCAACTGAGTTACGCCCAAAACCACTTACATCTGTATTTAATAAAAAAGCAAAAATACTGCGGATGTTGAAAGTCTGAAATGAAAACAGAAGATGCTGTAAATACTCAGCAGGTCAGGCAGCATCTGTGGAGAGAGAGAGAGAAACAGAGTTAACGTTTCCAGTTCTGACGAAAGGTCGTCGACCTGAAACGTAAACTCTGTTTCTCTCTCTCTCTCTCTCCACAGATGCTGCCTGACCCGCTGAGTATTTCCAGCATTTTCTGTTTTTATTACATCTGTGTTTTCCGCGGTCTTTTACGCTGGTTTAAGATTCAATTCACCCAGATTAGGCCCCGCCCACAAAACTGACCATGCCCCCCTCCCCCCGCCCCCGTCAAAATTGTGAGATTCCGCCAATTGCGCTAGTTTGGGAAGGATCTTCGAATTGCGCTTATCTTCTTAGATGCACAGGCACCAGTTAGCATGTTTTAAAAGTTTCTCATATCAAAAAAAAAGACTTCACTCAGAAACTAACGAGTGTACAGCCATGATACTATTAAATGATTGAGTATAGTTTTTAAAAAAAGTCATTTTCAGCGATTTTAAATCAGGTTACTCACAGGTGGAGGACTGGACACTTATTAAAAATGCTTATTTTTGGTGATAAACTCATTTTCAGCTGTATTAATAAAACTTCAGCAGGTTACTACTCAAATACATAAAGGAACGATTACGTTCTATTACGCAGCTCGATTGCGCTGGTTCATTGAAGATTTTAGTTTGCGATTATGCAAGTGCATTTTATTGTAAACGTGGAACTGTAAACTAACCAGCACACTTTTGTGCGCATTTTGGGCCCAATCCCAAATCCCTATCATGTTCAGCCTCGGGGCCACTGCAGCTATCTCCACGTTGTAATCGCATAATGTTAATTCTCTCTCATCCCACAGTTGGGCTCAGTAATTCATCTGAATCAGTTCTTCTGATGAGATCAACAACAGTCACAATTAACACAGAAGCCCCACTGAAATAAACAAAAGACAAAAGGATATTAAAGCCAGACTTTTTTGCAAGGGGCATTGATTTAAAATGGATGCGATTGGCTTTCTGTTAGCTCCTTTGTATTATGCTGTGAAGTTGTGTGAAAATTACACTTTTCCGAAATGATGCTCTGCAAACATTAAAAAAAAAGCCTACTGGCAAATGCTAGAATGGCAATAGGAGCAAAAGGGACTGAAACGTTCATATTTTACGGTAGCTCGAGAAACAAAGAACACTGCCATATTCTAACCGTAGATGGTGGTGGTGGGGGAAGGCGAAGAAAGGCACAGTACAGTTAGGAAGATTTGGCAGATTTTCCCAACACATGATACGTCTTAGAACTGGGAAAGATGGACAGTCAAGCTGGAAGGCTCATCCCAGCCAGCTCTTAAAGTGCAGTAAGAGTACTACTGTGACACAACAAGGGTTTGCTCTTGAATGTACTTTTCCAACAGTGAGAACCATAGATATCACTTATCAGGCCTTTAACCGTTTCAGCACTTGCAGTTTTTATATTTTGGTGCTGATTTTTCAGTGCATTTTACTGTCCCCCTCTCGCTCAAATCTGCCATCATCAGCCCTCTCCTCAAAAAAAAACCCTTGACCCCTCAGTCTTTGCAAACTACCGCCCCATCTCCAACCTCCCTTTCCTCTCCAAAGTCCTTGAACGTGTTGTCGCCTCCCAAATCCGTGCCCATCTTTCCAGCAATTCCATGTTTGAATCCCTCCAATCAGGTTTCCGCCCTTGCCACAGTACTGAAACGGCTCTCATCAAAGTCACAAATGACATCCTTTGTGACTGTGACAAAGGTAAACTATCCCTCCTTGTCCTTCTCGACTTGTCTGCAGCCTTTGACACGGTTGACCACTACATCCTTCTCCAACGCCTCTCCACCGTCGTTCAGCTGGGTGGGACTGCACTCGCCTGGTTCCATTCTTATCTATCTAATCGTAGCCAGAGAATCACCTGCAGTGGCTTCTCTTCCCGCTCCCGCATCGTTACCTCTGGTGTCCCCCAAGGATCTATCCTTGGCCCCCCTCCTATTTCTCATCTGCATGTTGCCCCTTGGCAACATCATCCGAAAACACAGCGTCAGTTTCCACATGTATGCTGACAACACCCAGCTCTACCTCACTACCTCTTCTCTCGACCCCTCCACGGTCTCTAAATTGTCAGACTGCTTGTCCGACATACAGTTCTGGATGCGCAAAAATTTTCTCCAATTAAATATTGGGAAGACCGAAGCCATTGTTTTCGGTCCCCGCTACAAACTCCGATCCCTAGCCACCGACTCCATCCCTCTCCCTAACATCTGTTGAGGCTGAACCACACTGTTCGCAACTTTGGTGTCATATTTGACCCTGAAATGAGCTTCTGACCACATATCCATGCCATAACTAAGACCGCCTAGTTCCACCTCCATAACATCGCCTGTCTCCGCCCTTGCCTCAGCTCATCTGCTGCTGAAACCCTCATCCATGCCTTTGTTACCTCTAGACTTGACTATTCCAACGCACTCCTGGCTGGCCTCCCACATTCTACCCTACATAAACTTGAGGTCATCCAAAACTCGGCTGCCCATGTCCTAACTCGCACCAAGTCCCGTTCACCCATCACCCCTGTGCTCGCTGACCTACATTGGCTCCCGGTTATGCAGCGCACCGATTTCAAAATTCTCATCCTTGTTTTCAAATCCCTCCATGGCCTCGCCCCTCCCTATCTCTGTAATCGCCTTCAGCCCCACAACCCCCCCCCCCGAGATATCTGCGCTCCTCTAATTCTGCCCTCTTGAGCATCCCTGATTATAATCGCTCAACCATTGGTGGCCGTGCCTTCTGTTGCCTAGGCCCTAAGCTCTGGAATTCCCTCCCTAAACCTCTCCGCCTCTCTACCTCTCTGTCCTCCTTTAAGACGCTCCTTAAAAGCTACCTCTTTGACCAAGCTTTTGGTCACCTGCCCTCATTTCTCCTTATGTGGCTCGGTGTCAATTTTTTTATCTTGTAATACTCCTAACGCCTTGGGACATTTTACTACGTTAAAGGCACGATATAAATACAAGTTGTTGTATCTGAAGTGTGAATGCTAAGATGCTGCGTATTAAAATCATCATCATAATTGTAATTCACAAATTTGAAAGAAGTTATCGCTGAGTGATACACTCTGTCCTAATAATAATCCCATTAAGATAACTGCAGGCTGGATATCAATTCATTATCTTCCTTTGGTGGATGACACCATGCAACTCAAACAAATTTAGAAACCGCCGTCAGAATATTCTGTACACAATGACCTCACTGTCTGGAACTCAAACTATTTATAAAGGCTACACGTGCAGATTTTAAATAGCAACAAAGACCCTTCCCCCTTTCAGGCCTGGCTAAAAATATAGAATGCCCATGTCTCTTCCCACGCGAACAAAACCAATGTTTGCATCCCACACATTTAAGTATTCGTGTAACTCCCAGCAAGGCTCCTTTAAATCAATGGCTACGTAACTGAGCAAATCCTAAACTCCAACCTTTCAACAATCAAAGAAACACACCTGAAACACACGTGGACACTGCATCACTGTGGGCAAGGATCAAATCCATTGTGGTGTAGTGAATTTTGAACTGTTTGCAATACATTTGTGCTGGGCAGAGATCTTTGATGCACATGACATTGCGAATTTATCTTGGTGTATTCACGTAGTGCGTCTATGTAAAATCAGGAATTTTAGCATAGATTATAATTCTGTTGGCAAATTTTCTTTTTACGTTTTCAGATTTCTAACTCTGTAGTAGACCAAAGGACAATACTGAATACAGAAAGGCTGCTGCTCAAAGATAAAGAAGGTCCTATGGCTCAGCTAGCTCATTCTGCCATGTACACCTACAGTTCTCCCATCACAGCATCCAACAGACGTCTCTTGAATGATTCCAGAATGCTGTCCTTTTTGCCAATTGTCAAACAATTTGGTGACTATTGCTGGTACGCACCTAGATTTCAGAGAGCAGATGCAGCTCTTACAACATACAAATGTCATAGGAGTTCCAATGACAGCTGCTATTTAAATAAAGGAAATCTGCGTGATGAGTTGAGACTAAAAGTTGGGCCGCCCCACACACTGCTAGCCAGCTCCGCGGCCATATTTGGTTTTACATTTTTTTTTAAAAAATGACATGGATACATCACATATGAATATGAACAAGAGGTTGCAAGTACAATTAATCATTTAGAATGTATTAAATACTCAGATTCAGACCTCACCGTCCTCGGCCTCTTACACTGTTCCAATGAAGCTCAACGTAAGCTCGAGGAACAGCACCTCATCTTTCGATTAGGCACTTTACAGCCTTCTGGACTCATCATAGAGTTCAACAATTTCAGACCATAACCTCTGCCCCTATCTTTTTTTCCCCTCTCTCACAGGGCAGCTGTCTTTCATTCTGCCAGTGCCATTTACACTTCATCGAGAGCCATCTTTTGTTTCTTAACTTGTCCCATTACCATCTCCTTTTGCCTTGCACCATCTCTTAATCTCTCCTGCCTTCCATCCTATCACAGACCTTCCCTTTTGTTCTTTCCTCCCCTCCCCCTGCCCCTACACTTGCTTAAAACCTGCTCCATCGCCAGCTTTTTCCAGTTCTGACGAAGGGTCATCGACCTGAAAGGTTAACACTGTTACTCTCTCCACAGATGCTGCCTGACCTGCTGAGTATTTCCAGCATTTTCTGTTTTTATTTCAGATTTCCAGCATCTGCAGTATTTTGCTTTTGTATTCAGAATGTATTTATTTGGGAACTATTTTTCCAGTGAATCATGGAAAGACGTAGCAACATCAGTATATAAAGACAATACAGGAAGTGTGACTTTGAGGGGACGATCCACATTTTCATTGTGTGGGGAGCAGGAAAACATGGATCATGTGCCACCTGGCTGTCTGCACTGCTGCTTCTACATGTTTCTGAAACAGCACGAGGCCCACCTTTGATCTGGTTCTGACTTAGGCTGTTTTCAATTTTAAGTGCATAATTTGGAAAATTGACAGTGGCGAATGAAAAGAAGATGCATTTATAAAGTGCCTTATATGGGCCCAAAAATTAGTCCCGCGACGCGAGAGTACGCACTGTGTACTCTCGCGTATTCTGTCACCAATTGCCGGTTTTCTGCATGCACTGCGCATGCGCTGAAAACCGGCACTTGGTTTTTGGAAAAGGGGGCGGTTCATCGGTGCACCGCGTGCGCGCTACAGGCTGCGCGCACGCTGTGCACTTAGTGCTTTGGACACGCAGGTAAGGACGGAAGATTTTAGAAATGAAAAAAGGAGTAAGACCCACTTTTAACAAGGTAAGTAGTGAATTAAGTATTATTTTGAATTTTTTTTAACAGGTATATCTTTTTTAGAGACTTTAAAGACAGGTAAGTTTATTTTTATAACTTTTTAAAAGATTTTAAATTTTTTCAAAAATTTAATTTTTTATTTAAAATGGTTAATTTATTTAACTATACTTATTTTATTAATGTGATGGTTTTTAAAAAAAATTTAATTGAGGTTTAGCTGTTATTTTGAGGGGGTGTAAGATTCATAGCTTTCACAGCACTTATGTGAAACTTATGAATGGAAGATGGTGTGCTGCCATTGGCTCTAACTGAGTCACGTGATCCCACAGCTCGCACGAATTCACTACGCCGGTGGGATACGCAAGCACTGCCCAGCTGATGTCTAGAACATCAAGTTCGTGCGAGCTGGATCTGAAAAAGCCAACGCGGAGTGAGAGATCGCGGGGAAGCCTTACCCCCGCGTCAACACTCAGTCTTTAATTTCTGGGCCATGATCTCAAAAGGTTTGATATCAGCCAGTTTTGACAAATCTAATTCTGCCATCACAAATAGGGCACAGCAGTCTGCTTTTTAACAATGGTAAGTTGTGTCGCCACAGTTATGATGTAACATGATCATAAATGTGCAGCCAGCCAGTCAATCAGCTCCAGTCTACCAATGCTGCAATTGGCTCAAGCATCAAGCAATTCACCAGAGAATGAGCTAGGGCAAAGTTCTAAGCTTTACACAGCCTCACTGAGGGCGAAAGCATGATTAGGAAGCAGAAATAAAAAAAAGTGAAAATGCTGGAAATATACAGTTAGAGAAAGGAGAAATTAACATTTTGGGTGCATCAGGAATGAAAAGTAAAAGATAAGCATTTAAGTAAGGTTGGAAAATACGAGGAGGGGGTGAAGCAACAGATACTCACTCACCAGGAGGGAGTTAATGAGTTGAATTATCTGCAGAAGCAAAAGGTAAATACTGCAGATACTGGAAATCTGAAATAAACACAGAAAATGATGGAAATACTCAGCAAGTCAGACGGCATCTGTCGAGAGAGAAACTGAGTTAACGTTTCAGGCCGATGACCAGTTCTGACGAAAGGTCATCGACCTGAAACGTTAACTCTATTCCTCTCTCCACGGATGCTGTCTGACCGGCTGAGTGTTTCCAGCATTTATCTGCAGACTGTCTAATGGAAAATTGTTAACTGATAGAAAAGATCATCTCAGTGAGGTGATGGAATAACATTTAAAAGAACAAGAGAAAGTGTAAATAGAAAAGAACGGCCCACACAAATAAAAACAGTGAGAAAGTGAAAGAGAAAAAGAAACTATGAATGTAGGAGACATTAAAACAGAAAATTCTGGCAAAGCACAATGCCAAAAAGAGCCAAGAAAAAAACACAACAGGCCAACATCACAGCAACAGGCTAACATCAGAGTTACAGACCCCCAGCCAGCATTTAACTTATGAATGGGAAATTCATGGGTTTGAACCTACATCCTACCAAGCTGTAGCCCAGTGTAATCAGAGTGCGATGGGTCAACTTTAAAACTGAATTCAGAGCATATCAGTAAAATGAGTAATCTGAATTCACACTACAGTCAGTGTTTAGACTGTACATTATTACATTGCTCACATTAGCTGAATACGCAATATAAATACGGACATCATGACTGATGTGACAGGAGTGTGATGGAATACTCTCCACTTGCCTGGATGAGTGCAGCTCCAACAACACTCAAGAAGCTCGACACCATCCAAGACAAAGCAGCCCGCTTTATTGACACCCCACCCACCACCTTAAACATTCACTCCCTCCACCACCGGCACACCATGGCTGCAGTGTGTACCATCTACAAGATGCACTGCAGCAACTCGCCAAGGCTTCTTCGGCAGCACCTCCCAAACCCGCGACCTCTTCCACCCACGAAGGACAAGGGCAGCGGGCGCATGGGAACACCACCACCTCCAAGTCCCCCTCCAAGTCACACATCATCCTGACTTGGAAATATATCGCCGATCCTTCATCGTCGCTGGGTCAAAATCCTGGAATTCCCTCCCTAACAGCACATTGGGAGTACCTTCACCGCACGAACTGCAGCGGTTCAAGACGGCGGCTCACCACCAGCTTCTCAAGGGCAATTAGGGATGGGCAATAAATGCTGGCTTTGCCAGCGACGCCCACATCCCATGAACGAATATAAAAAAAAAACAGGCCCATGCTGGAAATACAAGCATTTCAGCCGATCTCAATTCTCTCCACTTCTGCCATTTGATGGTGGCACAGTTAGCTGTCTATACCAGGAAACTACAGCACAGGAAGACTTGAGTTTATGTCTCAGCCTCATTAACAAATCACAACAAGAATCGTTCCAGTTACTGAAGCCAGCATTGGTCACCTTGTCAGGCATCATACGTGCAGGTGATGTGGACGGATAAGAAAAAAATCAGGAAGATTTTTTGTTGTCACATCTCCCCTGGCAGGTCATATTGGCCTGCTGGCTACACTGTTAAGAAGTTTACTCAATCTCTTCTCATACGACAGTCCTGCCATCTCGGGAATCAATCTCGTGAACCTTCGTTGCACTCCCTCTATGGCAAGTATATCCTTCCTTAGGTAAGGAGACCAAAATTGTACACAGTACTCCAGGTGTGGTCTCACCAAGGCCCTATATAATTGGAGTAAGACTTCTTTACTCCTGTACTCAAATCCTCTTGTAATGAAGGCCAGCATACCATTTGCCTTCCTAATGGCTTGCTGCACCTGCACATTCACTTTCAGTGACTCATGTACAAGGACACCCAGGTCCCTTTGAGCATCTGCATTCCCCAATCTTTCACCATTTAGGAAATACTCTGCCTTTCTGTTTTTTCTACCAAAGTGGATAACTTCACATTTATCCACATTATATTCTATCTGCCATGTTCTCGCCCACTCACTGAGCCTGTCGAGATCCCCTTGAAGCCTCTTCACATCCTCTTCACAACTGACACTGCCACCAAGCTTTGTATCATCAGCAAATTTGGAAATGTTACATTTAGTCCCCTCATCCAAATCATTGATATAGATTGTGAATAGCTGGGGTCCAAGCACCGATCCTTGGGGTTCCCCACTAGTCACAGCCTGCCATCCTGAAAAAGACCCGTTTATCCCTACTCTTTGTTTTCTGTCTGTTAACCAATTCTCAATCCATGCTAGTATATTACCTCCCAATTCCATGTGCCCTAATTTTGTTCGCCAACCTCTTGTGTGGGACCTTATCGAAGGCCTTCTGAAAATCCAAATCCACCACATCTACCGGTTCCCCTTTGTCTACTCCACTAGTTACATCCTCAAAGAACTCCAATAGGTTTGTTAAACAGGATTTCCCTTTCATAAATCCATGTTGACTCTGCCCAATCTTACTATTAGTTTCTAAGTGCCCAGTTATTGCATCCTTTATAATAGATTCCAGCATTTTCCCAACTACTGATGTGAGGCCAACAGGTCTGTAGTTCAATAGCAAAATACTGCGGATGCTGGAAATCCGAAATAACAACAGAAAACGCTGGAAAAACTCAGCAGGGAGGCAGTATCCGTGGAGAGAGAAACAGAGTTAACGTTTCAGGGCGAAGACCTTTCGTCAGAACTGGAAAAAAGCAGGAAATGGAACAGATTTTAAAGCAAGATTAGGGGCTGGGAAATGGGGGAGGGGATAAAGAACAAAAGGGAAGGTCAGTGATAGGATGGAAGGCAGCAGAAGTAGAGAGGCATTAAGAGATATTCAAGGCAAGAGGAGATGGTAATGGGACAGGTTAAGGAACAAAGGATGGCTCTAGATGAAGTGTGAATTGCGCTGGCAGAATGAAGGACAGCTGCCATGTCGGAGGGAAGAAAAAAAGGCACAAACAAAAAGTGTGGATAAAAAATATATATATGTGATAGGGGCCGAGGTTATGATCTGAAATTGTTGAACTCTATGTTGAGTCCAGAGGGCTGTAGAGTGCCTAATCGAAAGATGAGGTGCTGTTCCTCGAGCTTACACTGAGCTTCCGTGGAACAATGCAAGAGGCCGAGGACGGTGAGGTCCGAGTGGGAATGGAGCAGTGAATTAAAGTGACAGGCAACCGGAAGCTCGGGGTCCCCCTTACGGACTGAACGGAGGTGTTCCGCAAAGCGGTCACCCAATCTGCGTTTGGTCTCCCCAATGTAGAGGAGACTACATCGTGAGCAGCGAATACAGTATACTAAATTGCAAGAAGTACAAGTAAATCGCTGTTTCACCTGGAAGGGGTGTTTGGGGCCCTGGACAGTGGGAAGCGGGGAGGTATAAGGGCATATGTTGCATCTCCTGCGCTTGCACGGGAAGGTGCCGGGCGAAGGGGAAGGGGTGCTGGGGGTGGTAGAGGAGTGGACTAGGGTGTCGCGGAGGGAGCGGTCCCTACGGAATGTTGAAAGGGGAGGTGAGGGGAAGATGCGTTTGGTGGTGGGATCACGCTGGAGGTGGCAGAAATGGTGGAGGATGATCCATTGAATGTGGAGGCTGGTGGGGTGAAAGGTGAGGACAAGGCATTTTCTCTCTCCCCCCTTTCTTAAATAGCAGGGTTACATTTGCTATCCTGCAATCTGCAGGAACCGTTCCAGAATCTCTCAAATTTTGGAAGATGACAACCAATGCGTCCACTATCCTAATGTAACCCTATCTTAATCTGTCAAAACCCTAGGATGTAGGTCATCCGGTCCTTGCGATTTATCAACTTTTAGTCCCATTAATTTTGCTAGTACTGTTTTTTTTACTAATAATAATTTCTTTAAGTTCCTCATTCTCGCCACACCCTTGGTTTTCTTGTATTTCTGGGAGGTTTTTTGTGTCTTCCTCCGTGAAGACAGAAACAAAGTATTTATTTAATTTCTCTGTCATTTCCTCATTCCCCATTATAAATTCTCCCATCTCTGACTGTAAAGGACCTACATTTACCTTCGTCAGTCTTTTCCTTTTCAAATACCTATAGAAGCTTTTACAATCCGTTTTTATATTTTTCGCTAGTTTGTGCTCATATTCCATTTTACCTTTCTTTATCAATTTCTTGGTTCCCCCTTTGCTGATTTTTAAAAAGATCCCAATCCTCAGGCTGACCGCTTTTTCTGGCAACTTTATAAGCTTTCTCCTTTGACTTAATACTAGCTTTAATTTCTTTTGTTAGCCATAGTTGGATCACTTTTCTCTTTGGGTTTTTATGCCCTAGAGGAATATATGTTTGTTGCAAATTACAGGAAACTCTCGTTTAAACGGCACCTAAATATCCGGAATTCTCTAATAACCGGCAGAATTCATACTCCGAAAACTACAGTATACAGTCGTTTATAAGTTTTGTTTTACTGTTAAGTAATTAAAGAGTTATGGATTACCCTCAACTGCCATTACTGTACTTAATCAAGCATCTTCCACCATCCATTTAACACAACATTCTGTAGGGGAGTACCCAATTATACTGCACATTTCTTGATTTTTTAAATTTTTGTTTGTTAAAAATAGCCTCGGTAGATATACCTCTCCGTTATCCGGAATTTTTACTCAACCGGCACCATCCCGGTCCCGTCGGTGCCGGATACGAAAGAGTTTCCTGTATGCATTATTTCCTTGAATGTTAGCCATTGTATGTCCATTGTACACTAGCAAGGAAATTAAGTAACAGACATTTGGCAGGAGGGGGGGGGGGGGGGGAAGGTAATTTTGACCTTGGGCAATATCGGATCAGCCGCTCTCCTGATTTTCATTTCCACTGAAGTATCGGGAGAGATGTATAACGGGCGGTTGTTTTACACTAATCGCCCAAAGTCCAAATTATCCCACGCTCTTTGCAAGTTCTGCTAACATAGTTAGAAAGCAAAAATGTGTGCAGCAGTCTTAATTACCCCAAGTGATGTACTTTGGGACTGGCATGCTGGAAATCTCAGTGCGTCAAAGATAGCATTGATGCACAATTACTTTTACTAAGTTGCCTAGGAGTTCGACCAATTAAAAAACAAACTATTCTCTTGAATATAAGTATTTTATTTTATAGACTTGAGACAGAATTGCATGCACCTTATGGAGGAGGGGGGAAGGAAGATTTTATGGAAGTTATCTCCCATCCCATTCATAAAATGACAATTCATACAAACTACTTCTCCATCCCCACCCCCAACAAAAAGTGGCGCTGTCCTCCAATAAGATGCGCAATTGCTGTTCTTTCTGTCCACAGGATGTTGACAGAGCCGGTTTCAAAAGACAGTAAAAGAGAATCATGAACTTTATGCTATTAGCTCATTGAAAAGCTATTTTAAAATGATCTCATGTTTATACAGTGTGTTAAACTTCCATCGCTGTAACATCTCCCATCTCCACGTCTGTCTCAGCCTATCTGCTGCAGAAATCCTCAACCATGCATTAATCATCTGCAGACTCAACTATTCCAATGCTCTCCCACGCTCCACGAACTTCAGCTCATCCAAACTCTGCTGCCCCTATTCTAACCTGTACCAAGTTCCACTCACCTATCACCCCTGTTCTCGCTGACCTACATTGGCTCCTAATCCCCAAACACCTCAAATTTAACCAGCCTCGTGTTTAAATCCCTTCATCACTCCTCCTCATCTCTAACCTCCTCCGGCGCAACAACACCCCATCCAAAATCTCCGTTCCTCTCACTCTCGTCTGTTGTGCAGTCGCCCAACCTTTGCCCCAGCATTGGCGGCCATGCTTTCAGCCACGTAGGCCCCCCATGCTCTGGAATTCCCTCCCTAAAACCCTCAGCCTCTCCATCTCCCTCTCCTCCTTAAAGCCAACCTCTTTGACCAAGCTTATGGTCACTCCATTTTTTTTTTTTGATTAGGCTTCTGTGAAACACCTTGGGATGTTTTCCTAGGTGAAGGCGCGATATAAATGCCTATTATTGTTTGTTGGTTCGTTGGGTTGTTGTTGTAGTGAGACTCCTTTACTAATTACAACCATTTACCCCATTATTGCTGCATTTTAAACTTACTGCAGGTCAAGTACATGAAATGCATATTACATTGTTTCCTAAATGAGATGCTCACAATGTGATATGTATAAATATGACATGGTAAGGCTCAATGTGCATACTCATGTACTTCCTTTCTTTTTTTATATAAACAAATGCTCATTCACTTACATCAAGTGATTCTAGGCAGTACCAGCAAAAGGCATGCTTGCAGTTTTTACACATCATTTGTGCACATCCTTCATCTCTTTCGATATAGACTTTGCATTTTGGGCAACGTTTGATTGGAACATCATCCTCCTCATCATTTTCAAAGAATGAACTAGGTGGAAAAAACAAATCATTTTCAAAAAAATATATCTGGTTCAGCTATCTCAAGAAACAGAGCAGAAAGGAACCTACTGCACATAATTACTCTGGAAACCAGCAGCAGGTTTCTATCGAAACAATGATTTTCATTTGCTATCTGCACCCAAATATAGTCACCCATCAAAAAGCGACAGCCTGTAAAACATTCAGCGCATTTATTTTTAAGATATCTTGCATATCTAGAGGAAATAAAACCTATCTAATCAAATTGTTCAAAGAATTGATGCATCTTTCCGATTATTCCTGATTCAGGCAGGGTGCCTCATACGCCTGAAAAATAGGGGATTTTAATATCGGAACGGAGTGTGAATGGAGTGGCATTTCTCCCACTCCATTTTAACTGTTTGCCTGCCCGGTTTCTACTGGGCCGGGTGGTGGGGGGGGGCAGTGGGGGGGGGGAAAGAGTTAAAATTCCCACCGCAATCTTTTTTGCACATGGTGTTAAACTGTCTACCTGCTCAGGTGGACATAAAAGATCCCACTGCACTATTTCAAGAGTTCGACCAGTGCCCGGGCCAACATTCCTCCCTCAACCAACACCAACATTAACAGTTTATCTGGTCATTCATTCATTTGCTGTTTGTGGGACATTTCTATGTGTACTTTGACAGTTAAGTTTGCCTACACAACGGTGAGTATGTATCAAAAGTAATTCATTGGCTGTAAAGCATTTTGGGATGTTCTGAGGATGTGATAAGGCACTAGATAAATGCAAGTCTTTCTGTTTCTGTTCGGGAGGGAGTTCCAGGATTTTGACCCAGTGACGATGAAGGATCGGCGATATATTTCCAAGTCAGGATGGTGTGTGACTTGGAGGGGAACTTGGAGGTGGCGGTATTCCCATGCGCCTGCTGCCCTTGTCCTTCTAGGTGGAAGAGGTCGCGGGTTTGGGAGATGCTGCCTAAGAAGCCTTGGCAAGTTGCTGCAGTGCATCTTGTAGATGGTGCACACTGCAGCCACGGTACGCCAGTGGTGGAGGGAATGAATGTTTAAGGTGGTGGGTGGGGTGCCAATCAAGCGGGTTGCTTTGTCTTGGATGGTGTCAAGCTTCCTGAGTGTTGTTGGAGCTGCACTCATCCAGGCAAGTGGAGAGTATTCCATCACACTCCTGACTTGTGCTTAATATTAGATCCACGTTTCACAGTCGCATTATTGGTGATGTATAGTGTTACTGTTTTATATGCCTTTGCAGCCAGTTATCATTATTACCACTGCCATTACCAATTGCGTGCTTGAGCCGAAACACAATTCAATTATTTAATTATCCATTTCAGCAGGCACTGAGAAAGCGATGAATAAAGGGCTCCAAGAGGAAGCCCAGTAAATGGGATTTTAAATGTCCCAGCAACATTTGTTTCCTTTATCTCCCTATCATATTTCTTTTTAAAATTTATTGTAATAGTTTCTTCCGAACTTTCCCAGTTACTCACCGGATACGATTGCACAGCCATCTAAGGAGCTACTTTTCCCCTTGTGGCACTGACTCCTGCTAGGGTACGGTTCCCATGGGCACATTCTTCAAGTGTGAGACCCCATAATGATTTATGGCAAGTTATTCAACTTTATGGGGCGTTACAAGCCAAGCCCAATATTCACGCATGTGCACTTTCCAGTAGGGTGCACGAGAAAGCAATCAGGATTAGGAATTCTGGCAGATTTTTTCCATTTGCCTAGCCTGGGAGAGTGGGGGCAACTGAAACCAATTACAACATTCCCGAGACGGGTTTTTCAGCATTTGAACAGAAATTGAACACCTGTGACTTGCTGGGCTGGTTCCCTTGATGTTTGCGAGTATTATTCAGTGACACATTTAAGGAGAGGCTTGATACATACCCGAGGGAGAATGGAGAAATATGCGGGCAGGGTAGGAAGAGGTAATTCAAGTTGGAGGAGGCTCAAGTGGAGGATAAACACCGGCAAAGACCAGTTGGGCCAAATGGCCTGTTTCTGTGCAGTGGATTCTATGTGATAGTTGACTTTATTGGCGTGGAACTACTGGACTGGAATTACGCCAGCAACAATCCTTTCATTCCTGGATGTTGATCTGTCGCGGTGTTGAACAGATACTGAATTACAAAATAGCTTCAAGAACAGTTTTTTAAAAAAAGATTACCCGCCCTGCTGATTCACCAGAGGTCAGGCCATGGGTGATTCCAGCTTCCATAGAAAATGAAACTTAAAAAGGCTTGCAATCTCAGATCTCCAAGAAAATGAGAGAAGTGAAAGAGCATGGGAACAAGTAAAATTGAAATAATGTGGCAGAATGAAAATGGGAGAGAACGTGACAGAAAAAACACTCCCGCACACCTGTGATATGATGATGTAGCTGAAATATTGTGCTGCAAGATAGGCACTGAATGGATGGCATTTAAGTACACACCTCTTTGCACAACAACTGCTTAAAATTATGATCTGCTCGGCTACCCGCTAATCTTTTGCCAGCACCATTTATAAAACAACAAGATGGAGCTGAATTTACTGTACTGACTAAATTGGAATCTAATTGAACAGATGTCAGGCCAACTCTTGCCCATTGAGACTAATTACAAAAAACAGCACGCTCGACATCGTTCTACTCACAATATTAATTTAAAACCAGCTCTGAATTCACAGAGTGGGGGGGTCAGGCCTCTTGTACCAATATTGGTGGCCAGTAACAGAGCTCTGCACATGAACATCTGCCGCCAAGTCATGGAGTGTGGATGGATCTAATTTACGACACAGTCACACTTTGCGAGCTACAGACATCTTTTAACACTCAAATGATTGCGCCTGAACTTTTGGATTAAAATGACATTTTAAGATGGTCAAGCCTAATTTCATTAAACGCGCAAATTTTTACTTTATATTGATGCAAAGAAAACAAGAGTCAAATCATCTTGCTCCAGTTATACTCAAAGACGAAGGATTATATTTTCCATTCTGAAAAGCAGGGAGAGTCCCACTGCACCGAGCAAATGCTTAATATGGCTGCAAGGCCATCTCTTGACGGCACCTCTTGTTTGCAGTTGCTCTAAGAAAGTTCGGAGTGGTACCGGGGATGCTGCACTGCACATCTGGGAATGACTTTACACAACAGGAGTGTGGCAGCGCTCACAACAGAGTAGCCTAACAGGTATGAAGAAGAGCACGTGCAGGACCTGTTGCCAGTGAGCAGAAGAGTACCTTGTTTCTCCAGGGAGGAATGAGGCAACGGGCAGGTTTTCTTGGCAAGCCTGCCCTGGATGCCAGTTCGCTTTGCAGAGAGAGCAAAACTCCAAGTTACAGGCTGCACACTGTACCAGCTGCGGCTGCTGCAGTAACTCCACCTCCTTCACTTGGCAGACGGATTGGCAAGTGGAGGATGGGCACCAAGTCCGGCATGGATCCAAAAGCACTTCTGAAATAAAAAAACAAACAGCTACGTAACCAATTTTGTAAATGTGAGGCAGAAATTCTAATATGCAACCCCCACAAAATTTAATCTTCTGGTATGTATTCGCCTATGAACTGTGCAGCGGTCTTGTACTAATTAGTCCCTGGACAGTAACAGTTTCAATCTAAACAAACAAGCAATAAAAATGTACTTACAACTGGCAAAATGAAAGGGAATTGCTCATTTGTAGTCTCTGTGTTTGCTAAATAAGTAGCAGTTCTCCCGTGGCATTACTCATGGTGAGTAAGAAGTTACACTACAGCAAGGGGATGAACGTGGGGGTGAGAATGAGACAGGATTTTACAGCACAGAAACAGGCCATTCGGCCCAACTGGTCTATGCCGGTGTTTATGCTCCACATGAGCCACCTCCCACCTTACTTCATCTCACCCGATCAACATATCCTTGTATTCCTTTGTCCCTCATGTACTTATCTAGCTTCCCCTAAAATGCATCTTTGCTATTCACCTCAACCACTGCATGTGGTAGCGAGTTCCACATTCTCAGCTCTCTCAGAGTAAAGAAGTTTCTCCTGAATTCATTACTGGATTTATTAGTGACTAACTTATATTTATGGCCTCAAGTTTTGGACTCCCCACAAGTGGAAACATATTCGCTATGTCTATGCTATCGAATGCCTTCATAATTTTAAAGACCTCTATCAGGTCCCCTCTCAGAGGTGGCCTTCTAAGTTGCCCCACTCTGCACAAATCTCAGAATATAATCTTATGATTTTTTTTTTTGCTATTCTAAATTCATATCCCTAGCAGAGAGGCCAGGATTGATTTTAGGTTCAAACAATAAATAGTAGATCAAGTACACAGTCCATCGGTCCCTCCTTTTAGTCCTACATCATAAACTCCATGAATTTACCTCCCTCTAGGATTCCCAACCTAATTAACATCACGCACAATTATCACCTTTACTTTTCCCAAAGGACTCCTATTTACTCGTAATTGTCCATCAATTTTTCTCTTTGCCCGGAGTAATCTTTCAACGACGGTATTCATTTTCTTTGTCACACTTTGTCCACTCAAACTAACAGAACTGCTTTTGTCAAAGATTAAATTAGGTCATTAAAATAAATATCAGACCCTCCCTCATTAAAAATGCTACCTATTTCTGCAATGTATTTCTCATATGCCTTTTATACAAAATTCCAAACAATACTAAATATAGTCTACTTCTGATTACATGTAAAGAATTTATGGGGGAAAAACTCAGTTGGTTGCGCCTCCTGTTAGCGCCTTAAGAGGGCGTTAATGGGGCGCAAAGCAACTAGCACCCGGGCGCGGCGATGTTTGCGCCGCTCGCGAAATTAACTAGACATTTTGCGGTGGCGCTAAACACTACCGCCACGATCTCCTGCGCTGGCAGATCGTGACGTCAGTCGAGTGCGCAACGCCCCGGTAGCGCCCTGGAGCGGATATTGAGTGGCGCCTCCCTGCCTTACCGCCTGCCGCTAGCAACGACAGGTTGAGGGGAGCGTTTTGCAGTCAGGAAGGGACTGGGGGAGCGCTATTTAAAGGCGACCGCTTCCTGCCTTTTATTGTTGGTGACATTTTTGAACCACGCATTCTGAGAGAGAGAGAGAGAGAGAGAGAGAGACTTCTAGAGAGATTCAACGCTGTGTGAAGGAGTTTTGGGTACTGAGCAGCACTTTGCAGGTTCATTTTGATTTGCCCTTCCTTGTATCGATTTAGAAGAGACTGTGGGGGCTGCACTCTGAGCTCTTTCCCTGGTACTCTCCATTGTTCTTTCCAGCAGATTTGATGTACAGGTCTCTCCAGGCCGAGATTCAAGGCTGCAATGAGCAGGATGTGGATGGAAAGCAAGATCAACCCTCCCCTTTAAGAACTGGCCCGCGCCATTGTGTGTGTGTTCCATTACTGACTGACATCACATGAGCTTCGCCAGCGCTCTGAGGTAGCGCCTCGCTCCTCGGCCTTTGCGCCTTAAGACAGGTGTGAAGCGCCTGATTTAGCGCTACAATCACCTCCAGGGGTGATAAAAGTCAAGTTTGCAGTCGGAGGCGATAATTAGCACCAGGTGCTAATCTTTGCGCCCGGCCGATAATTGCGCCCCAAATGGGGCGATACTGAATTTCTCCCCCGTATGTCTTTAAAGAGTCTCCCTGCCTCCCTCACCAAAAAGGACAGGATACACCAAATTTTCTATGAAATGCAATGTTCCATGAAATGAGGAAGCTCACATTTTTCTCTCTTGCAGTCAGGTCCAAGAATCATGCAAGCGAATAATGGCAGGAGCAGCAAACTCAGCAGCGAAACAACTTGCGCACTTTTACAAGGAGCAGAAAGCATAGGTCACGTTATCACCAGTACAGATGCTGTTGCTACTTGTCTTGTATGCTGAGCATGTGTTCCCCAGGAATTAGTCAGAAGAGGGGCAGACTCCAATGGTGTATGGAGAGTATGGTTGAAAATAATCATTGCTTGTAATTTGTGCCTCCTCCCCCCCCACCCCTCCCCGGTTACACAGGAAAAACTCTTCCCATACCCTACCCCAAATACTCTGCATGGCAGAAAAGAGTTCAACTTTTGTCCTATAGCTTACACTTCTGATTTACGTCACACAGAATGGTGGCAAAAGTCTATGCAACCACACAACACTGACGACAGCCTTTCTGCTGTGGTTAATGCAGATTCCTCTCTGATGTTTTTGTGAGCTTCCCATTGTTTTGTAAGGAAAGGAGTTAATCTCAAACGCTACAAGATTTGGCAGAAAAGCAGCAAATGCAAAGGTGGCAAGAACAGTCATTTTATAAAACTAATTTCACACGCAAACGTGACCTTTTTTGTTATCGCACTGAAGTTTAGTCTCGGTGGTTTTCCCATTTGCCTAAAAAGCTGGTTTTATGCAAAAATTGCACTTTAGGATAGCACATACGTAATCTTCTGCTAAAGAACGCACTCCGACAGGTATTGCAATGTTCCAGACCAAGAGGAAAGAGGATTTTTATTTTTAACAAGCCTTACTTTTGTAATTAAGTATTCTCATTCTGTCCCCTTTCCCCGATATTCATGGGGGGAAAAATTTGGTTGCTTTGCGCCTCCCGTTAGTGCCCTCTTTGGGCGCTAACGGGGCGCAAAGCAACTAGCGCCCGGGCGCGGCGCCGCCAACGCCTCCCGCGAAATTCAGCGGGAGGTTAGCGGCGGCACTAACGGTTAGTGCCGCCGGCGATGATGTCATCGCCGTGCGCAGCGCCCCGCTCGTGATCTTTGGTAGCGCCCCCTGACTTACCGCCGGACGCTATGTCTGACGGGGTCAGGGGGGCCTACCTGTGGCCGGGGCGGCGCTATTTAAAGGCGAGGTGCCGGGCGGCCATTTTTGTTGCTGGCCGCCTGCCAGCACCTGCCTCCGCTCCCGTCCCCGGCCTCCTGACCCGCCCTCCCGCGGAGTGCCAGCTGCGCTCCATGAGCCCGGCACTTCTCTTGAGTGCCGGGCTCTTTTGCCGGCACTCCGATCCCCGGTGGCCCAGCTGGGCCCCGGGTCGCGCTGCGCAAGGCCCCTCCCCTTTAAGAAGGGGAGGAAGGCCTGCAGTACCGCGGCGCAATATTCCCTCGCAGCGCCCCAAGAGGGAGACGGGGCGCTTTCAGTAGCGCCCCACTTCCCTCTTGGGGCACTACCACTCAATTTCGGCTGCAGGGGTGCTAATTTTTCCGGGGTGCTACTCAATTTCTCCCCCATGGTGTTTTGCTCACTTAAGTGGGTTTGAGTAACCCAAATTCAGCTCACTTTAAACAAATATCATCCATCTCCTACCTGTGGGAAGATCCCAAATATTCATCAGTTTGGGCCCTCGAGCCAGAGGAGATGTCTGCACCAGGTCTGTTAGTTTGTGGTTCCCAATGCTGACCACCTAGTGCTGGGCTGTACTTAATAGTGACTGATGGAGACATCAGCACAGAGGCCAACACACTGAATGACCGACAGACTGCCCCTTCACTGTAGATGTTAAATGTCCTCTTGCGTCACCAGGATGCAGCTAACATGCTGGGGCCGCTGGTCCTGGCAAGGATGAAGGTTGGCTGTCGATGACCCCGGCACCAGAGCCCACAGTAAGTCCGGGTAGAGGAGATCATGGTGGCAACATGGTGGCATAGTGGTTAGCACTGTTACCTCACAGCGCCAGGGACCCGGGTTCGAATCCGGCCTCGGGTGACTGTCTGTGTGGAGTTTGCACATTCTCCCCGTGTCTGCGTGGGTTTCCTCCGGGTGCTCCAGGTTTCCTCCCACAGTCCAAAGATGTGCGGGTTAGGTTGATTTGGCTATGATAAATTGACCCTTAGTGTTAGGGGGGGATTAAATACGTAGGGTTACGGGGATAGGGTGGGATATGTGTCGGTGCAGGCTCGATGGGCCGAAATGGCCTCTATCTGCACTGTGGGGATTCTGTGATTCTGATTCTGTGATCAGGAGGGGGATGAACGGTGACTGGCAGCGACCTGCAATTTCAATGTTCCTCCTGGCTCCACATTCAGGCAAGTAAAAAAAAGTTCTGACTTACCTTTTTGGTAGCAGCCTCCAGTGGATCCTTTAAGGACTGCCCAAGGCCAGAGAAAACTGACTGCAGCATCACGGTGCATGCTGTGGTCAGACGCTATGCAACTTAGCAATGGGACCTGAAAGGGGCATTAGGCTCATTGACTGTGCAGATGGTGGGCCTAACGCTCGTTTCAGGCAAGTGCCCAGGACGACCAAAGGCTGCCCTAACCAATATGGTGACCAACACACTAACTGCGTTTCAGTTATGTGCGATCGGCAACAAAAATTGATGGGTTGTTTTGCCCCCACCCCCTAGTTTCTCCTGGCTCTAATACGAGAACAGATGAGACATCATGAATACACAAGTACACTTATCCATTTAGGTACTGCATTGTTATTACATGCACTATTATTGAGAAGATACATATCAATTAGTCTGTGCTCCCTGAGCCTCTTACGATTCAATACCTTTCAGAGCATTGCCTCTCGAATATATCAATAATTATCTCTTTTTATTCTGTGAGCATTTTCTGCTAGTAGGGTCCACCCTCTGTTCTACTCCGTGCCCTCCTATTATGCAGAGGTTTTGCCTTTAAGCATAAGAGCAGTGTGGATTAAAGGGTGCTTTTACATTACACTGCTCTCGGCACATACAACTTCCCTCATTGACTGCACTCCGAAGAATAAATGACCCAACCTGCAGAGAACTTGACGGCACCACAGATACAAAAGTGTGAATCTATGAATTCTCTCCATCAGGTCTAGGGCCTCTTGGCATGCAAGCTAAACAAAGGAGTCAATCCAGTGCACTCTGCAATCAAAACTTCACGTTATTCAGTGGAGCTTAGCAGGCCTATGGAGACTAGCACCCGACAACAAATTATATAAATCAGGGAGAGTGGCACAAGAAGGTCCCTCTCTCAATGAGGATTAAAAAAAAGATCTTAGTACGGAATGGTTTACATTACATTGTCTTTACTATCACAACACATGTACTGAAATATCCATAAGCTTATCCTCTCTGTTACTATCATCCTTGCTGTATCATTCATTTTTCTCTGTGCAACTATAGCAATTTTTGCACATCTCTAACAATCACACTTTCCTTCATGTCCAGTCTATGCACTCTGCTGCTACGCTGGAATTAATATTCCTGCTTTTTCCTCAAGTTGTGCTACTTTTTCTGGGCCTCCCATCGGGTCTTCCAAATGATGTTGTGTTATCAATCTGCACGTGTCTTGCCTATGTGTTTTGCTGGGAGTAGTTCTCCATTCTTTTCCCATTCCATCTGACCAGGCATGAAACATGCTGCATCAATTTGCTGCTCAGTCAATTTACAACGGTACAGCGCGCTCTACAAGTGGGTTCACATATCTTGTAATTTATACCTGTTCAGTGGATCGCCAACTGCTGGAGAAGTGTTAAAGGAGCATAATTACAAATGCTTAATAATTGTTTTTTTTGTTGTTGTTCTTGCTAACAAAATACAGGAAACTTTCGTTTATCCGGCATCGACGGGACCGGCGTGGTGCCGGTTTATCGAAAGTACCGGATAACGGAGAGTTATATCTACCGAGGCTATTTTTAACAAAGAGACTCCAGGCAGCACGGGAGAATCAACTCCTGCTACTGTAGTGTTTCGGACTTCCGACAGCGCCAGGAGGCCGAGTAGTGGCACTTTTGAAAAGTACCCCTACTGACTAAATCGGCGTTCGCGGACTCGGACTCGGGATCGGCAACATTGCCGGTTATTTGAGAGGAGTTTTCGGAGCACTCGGCGTTCGCGGAGACTCGACTGCGACTCGGCAACATTGCCGGTTATTTGAGAGGAGTTTTCGGAGGATGATTTTTGCCGGTTAAGCGAGAATTCCGGATATTTGGGTGCCGGATAAACGAAAGTTTCCTGTAGTATTGTACAAAACTGCACTTCTAAAAAGCATGCACACCCACCATTTAAATAACAGTTTACAAAAGGGGAGATTAACCCATTTTTGAACAAAGAGAAAAATACAGCCCATAGTAGCATAAAAACATAAATAGGATGACCAGGGAAAGCCCTTGGTTCATGATCTGAGCAGTTTTTATATCTGCCTCTTAACTTTGTGCCAAGCCCACGTCATCCTGTTGAATTCAGAAATTTGTCATCGTTTTTTTGAAAGCTTCAACCGTGTGTATTCATTACTCTAACTAGCAAATTCCTTTGGAAAAAGGGTACTTGATAGGATATAGTATACAAAAAAAAACTCACATTAACAAACCACAACACTGCATTAAAAAGTTTCATCTGAGGGCTTCTTTTCATTGGGAAACCTGGCCATAAAAACTGGAGAAAATTACTTTTCTCCTGATGAAAAACTTAAGTGGAGCCAAGAATAATGCAACAGAAAGAGGAACAGGATAGATAATTGTATTGACAACTGACCTATCAATATATACTGCAGTACTTAGTAAATTAGGGCAATTCTTTGAAATCAGCCAATATATAATTTACATTAAAAAAGGAAAATCACTATTAACTTACACAAGGAATGTAACTAAAATCACAATGAATAATTAAAAACAAAGCATTTTCAGTTATTTATAACATAATTTACTTGCCTTTTTCAAACTGCAACCTTTTATATCTCTGCATAAGCTCTGCTGCAACGACACATTCGATCTATTGGGAAGATGAACAGTGAAATACTGTTAAGAAATGCAAAAAATATATAATTTTTCAAACTTCATTATCGATGAAAGGAATCAACAATGCTTGAATGAGCACGTTATTCAAAAAAAAATCCTACAGTTTCAGTGTTACATCAGAGCACATTTATGTGAAGTACATTTATAATGATAATGATACTCTCCACACGCCTGGTTGAGTGCAGCTCCATCAACACTCAAGAAGCTCGACACCATCCAGGACAAAGCAGCCTGCTTGATTGGCACTCCATCCACCACCTTAAACATTCACTCCCTCCACCACCGGCGTACCGTGGCTGCAGTGTGCACCATCTACAAGATGCACTGCAGCAACTCGCCAAGGCTTCTTCGGCAGCACCTCCCAAACCCGCGACCTCTTCCACCTAGAAGGACAAGGGCAGCAGGTGCATGGGAGCACCACCACCACCAAGTTCCCCTCCAAGTCACACACCATCCTGACTTGGAAATATATCGCCGTTCCTTCATCGGCGCTGGGTCAAAATCCTGCAACTCCCTCCCTAACAGCACTGTAGGAGCACCTTCACCACACGGACTGCAGCGGTTCAACAAGGCGGCTCACCACCACCTACTCGAGGGCAGTTAGGAATGGGCAATAAATGCTGGCCTTGCCAATGACGCCCACATTCCATAAGCAAATAAAAAAAAAATAAAGCCCACCAGATTATAACCATCCAATGCCAAGTATCGTTTCCAGGGTTGGAGAGAGAAAGAAAGAACCACAGATGCACACTAGTGAATGCACAGACACACATGCAGGGAGGGAAGTGGAGAGAGATATAAAAGACTTGCACTTATATAATCGCTTTATCTCAACACTTGAGAAAACAAAATACCTCATTTTCCTGTAGATGACCTCTCTTTGGACAGGCAGCATCAGGACAGCTAATTACAGACTCCAGGCCCTCTTTAATTAAAAGTTCCACATATTGCTTCAGACACTGTTGGCAAACCAGAGAAAAGTTATAAAGCTCTTCTGTCCTATGAATTATGCATTTTTCCCACACTGTGCAGGTGGAACTTCACTGTACTGAAAGATACAGGTTGAAATTCCCATGATTTAAAAACACTTCATGCCCACCCCCAGATCAGGATCTACCAGATTCAGAGTAAAGCCTCCAGTACTCTGCCCCCAACAACGTACCTCAGTCTCGACCATTAGAGCGCCAGTGACACATTTTTTTCCACATGGCACATGAGCTATGATGTGACTCTTTCAAGTGAGATTGCCAATTAGTGACAGAACACGATCAGCTTTGTGCTGTGGGGCTCGTGTCCACTAGGAGCCGAATTAAAACTGCCCAAAGACCCTGACTTCCCACAAGCAGAGGAGAATTTTATCCCAACAGTCTAGACTGGATTTAAAAAAAGACTTGAAAGACTTGCATTTATATTGCACCAAAGCACTTTACAACCAATGAAGCACTTTTTTGAAGTGTAGTCACTGTTGTAATGTAGGAAACGGCCAATTTGCACACAGCAAGGTGCCACAAACAGCGATGTGATAATGACCAGATAACCTGTTTTAGTGATGTTGGTTGGGGGATAAATATTGGCCCCAGGACACCGGGGAGAACTCCGCTGCTCTTCTTCTAAATAGTGTCATAGGATCTTTTACGTCCACCTTGGAGAGCCTTGGTTTAACACCTCATCCGCAAGATGGCACATCCAACAGTGCAGCACTCCCTCAGTACTGCAACGGAGTGTCAGCCTAGGTTACATGCTCAAGTCTCTGGAGTGGGACTCTGAACTCACAACCTTCTGACTCCGAGGAGAGAGTGCTACCAACTGAGCCACAGCTAACAATGACAATGATGAAAGCCCAATCTCAAACCGATCACACCATCCGGCCCTCCTCACAAGATATTTGAAGTAAAGTACATTCCCATATCCTGCAAGTCAGAAAGTAACATGAGCAAAGACAGGAGAACATTCATCAGCAATAATCAAGAGTGAAATTTCTCAAATTTGTCTCAATAGTAACAGTGACTGGACCCATTTTCAGTATTTAGTACATGACACAGCCCTGCAATGTGCCAATTGAAGGAAACAACGGGGCTAAAGATACACCATTAGTGAACCAATTTAATTAGAAATGCCCTGCTCCCTGATGGCTCACAGATGTGAAACTGGGCCAGACAAACCAAAGTCATACCAGATATGGGCTTAGAAATTCGATTAAGCCCAAAAACGGGCGGTGTCATCGCAGGCCGATGTTAATGGCTGCCTGCAAAACGAGCGCAGGGATTTGGTGCTGCCTGCTGATTTAAATGAGCAGACCGCAGAAGCTCACGTGCAACGCACTCTTTCCGGCGGTAACCTCAGCAGGAGGCTGAGTGTCGCATCTAAAGGATCGGTGCGGCGCTCTCTGGCAATGTGCTGTTTGGGATAGTTTGGTGTCGGTTCCTGGGTCAGGAGTTAGAGTCTGCTGATGGCCCCTGTAGGGTTGGAGCATTGCACAAATACCCTCTTCATACAACAGGGTTTATGTGCTGGTTTCTGTTGGTAAAACTGTGGGGTCAGTTTAGCAACAGGAAACTGCTCAATCGTTAAGAAACCTACCATCAAAATGTTTAGATGTCATTTGCTGAAGCCAAGGGAAGTCTGCATAGGCCTGCAATATTTGAACGCACATCATTATCCTGCATGGTCAGGTTGAAGAGTCAGCTGACCCACAACCAGATCAAAATAGTAACCCAACGGCAAATTCCATCGACCCACATGGCTTCAATTCTCTGTCTGTGACAGCTTATGTTGATGGCACCAGGTGATAACTCCAGTCCAGGAGACTTTCAATGCCACCAATGGGATGGGCATTGAGTTGTTATACTACAGGGTTGCCTTTGAGCGCACTCCTGCTACTGGAGGCCACCCTGTTGTATGAAGAGGGTATTTTTGCATGTGTATGGGAATTTTGTTATATAAGGGTCATAACATTCTTATAGTTGCGATTTAGACCTCAATACGTAGAGTGCTGAATTTAGTTGCATTTAAACATATCTGTTGCACTGGTTTGACTCAAAGGACATGATGCATCTAACACTAAAATATGATTCAACAAAACAAATATTTTTAAGTACTGATCGGGAGGAACACCAAAAACTAATATGGTCGATGCAGCTAGAATAGTATTCCTTTTATTAATTTATTTAAAAAATTGAATTTTAGCTCCACTTGAAGCCTTCAATCCCGCTCAATTCTTCTTTCCATTTCTGTCAACTGTCATTAGGTTGCTCTGGCATTATGAGTGAATTTCAATCCTCTCTCACTTTGGAGCAATCAATAATTTAAAAAATGTCCTCCAAGCCTAAAATGGTTGGTCCCAAGACTTATTTTGGAGTTGCAGTAGTTTTGGGAAAATAGTGCAAGTATGAAATGCTCTGTTTGATTTTGCTCAGTTGGGAGATTAATTCTTCATTGTATTTGGACAGTAAATGGTTTAAGTATTTTTCTGCAATGGTATCTATCACTGATCAGGTATTCGTCCCTTGTTATGATCAGTTTCTTTTGCTTGTCCATAGGATGATTTAAAATTCTTCCTTACTTTTCAGATATTCCAGTCCAACAACAACAGGATTTACCATTTTACAAACAGAAACATTGGAACTTTAGAAAAACTCACTCGACATTTTACTGCTTACTTGCTTATCTCTCAGTTTGTAAAGAGTAAAGGAGAATAAAGCATTTGGCTCATTGAACCTCTTCCCTCTAATGCTGAAACTCACCAGCCGAGCATCCAATTGTATTCTGAACATCGCTAATGCCTTGGACTCTAGGACGTTACACGATAGATTACAACAAATATTTATCACTCTTTTGAGTGAAGATTTTGTTCTTCTATTGGTTTTAAATTCACTTTTCACCAATTTAAATTTATGTTAGCCTGACTTAGCTTGAAGTAATATTCTGGGTTCACCTTTTGTGTGTATATATTGTAGGCTAATTGTAATGCCACTCCTCTCAATGCCATCCCATCTGAAATAAGTGAGTTCTGCATAGACTAGCAATAGAGTCCAGGACCTTCTGTGGAAGGGAGTCAAGAAATGTTTGTTTATTATGGTACAATTTTAAAGGGATTGCAGGAACAGAAAGGCCTGGGGCTTTACTAGATTGATTCCTGGGATGAGAGGGCTGTCCTATGATGAGAGATTGTGTAGAATGGGCCTACACTCTCTGGAGTTTAGAAGAATGAGAGGTGATCTCGTTGAAACATACAAGATTCTGAAGGGGATTGACAGGGTAGACGCTGAGAGGTTGTTTCCCCCTGGCTGGTGTGTCTAGAACTAGGGGGCATAGTCTCAGGATAAGGGGTAGGCCATTTAAGACTGAGATGAGGAGAAATTTCTTCACTCAGAAGGTTGTGAATCTTTGGAATTCTCTGCCCCAGAGGGCTGTAAATGCTGAGTCTTTGAGTATATTCAAGGCTGAGATAGATAGATTTTTGGACTCTAGGGGAATCAAGGGATATGGAGATCGGGCGGGAAAGTGGAGTTGAGGTCGATGATCAGCCATGATTTTATTGAATGGCGGAGCTGGCTCGAGGGGCTGCATGGCCTACTCCTGCTCCTATTTCTTATGTTCTTATGTTTATGTACAGAAATCTTTGAAGGTGGAAAGGCAAGTAGGTATATATGTCATCTTCCTCCCATTGCCTTTTTCTCTCTAGACAGCTTCCTTAATCTTTCCTCATTACACATCCCCTTTACACTTGAGTTTTCTTTGCACTCTCGCCAATGCATGCATGTCCTGTTTAGTTACCAAATGTGTAAATTGAATTATGAGGATTTCAGTAAAATCATCCCAGGATCCACAACTTGTGATTCCTAGAGAAAACTGCAAATTCATAAAATGGTGATGGTCAGCACAGGTGCAGACCTCTATACAGAATTCAGAGACTCAGGGCTGGATTTTCATTGACCCGTAGAGGTGGGTTTGGAGGCGTGTGGGGGGTTAAAATTGCGAAAACTGGCGGGCGGGCACAAGCCCGCCTCCATGCAATTTTCATTAAATCGTGTCTGCTGGTCCCGACTCCGTCCCGCCTCTAAGAGGCGGGATAGGCTGTTAAGGCCCTTAACAAGCACTAAATTGCCTCTATAATGCCATTTTGAAAGGCCTTTGTGATTTTAACCCTTTTTCTACATGAAGCACGCCTGTTCTGAACCACGAATGTGAAACCTGGCGGGAGCACATTTGGATAGCTGACTATCGCTGGCTGGCTGGCTAGTTGGAGTGGTGGTGCAAGGGAGACATATCTGGGAGTGGTGGTGCAAAAATATCTGGGAGCAGACTTAGGGCTGCTGCTGCTCATTTTGCATCCAGGTCCTCTCACAGCAAAGGCCAGGCAGTCTTTGCAGACCTTCAATGCAGCAGCAATGATGACATCATCAGAGGCGACTTTCAGACTGAAAACACTAATTGGGTCATGGGTTCCCACATGCTGGAACTCAATTGCCCAATTAGGTGAAAATCGCATCAATCTCCCACATCCAATTGCAGTCGGGTGGATGACACGACCCCAACCCGCCCCAGTATCAAAATCCAGCCCTCAATATCACTCAGGGTCTATAAACAGCAGGCAGATGTTCTTTTTGCTGAACTAGCGCAGAAATAACTGCTCTTATTAATCCCAGTAGAAAAGTGCAGAGGTTTTCCAAAAAAGTTGGTGAGAAATCATATCGTTAAACTCTGTCCACTGAAAGCAGATACTACTGTAGAAAGAAAGACTTACATTGCTATAGCGCCTTTCACGACCACCGGACATCTCAAAGCGCTTTACAGTCAATGAAGTACTTTTTGGAGTGTAGTCACTGTTGTAATGTGGGAAACGCAGCAGCCAATTTGCGCTCAGCAAGCTCCCACAAACAGCAATGTGATAATGACCAGATAATCTGTTTTTGTTATGTTGATTGAGGGATAAATATTGGCCAGGACACCAGGGATAACTCCCCTGCTCTTCTTCAAAGTAGTGCCATGGGATCTTTTACGTCCACCTGAGAGAGCAGACGGGGCCTCGGTTTAACGTCTCGTCTGAAAGACAGCACCTCCGACAGTGCAGCACTTCCTCAGCACTGCACTAGAGTGTCAGCCTAGCTTTATGTGCTCAAGTCCCTGGAGTGGACTGTGAACCCACAACCTTCTGACTCAGAGGCGAGTGTGCTGCCCACTGAGCCACAGCTGACACATATAGCAGCAAGACTCTTCCAAATGGTGCTATATTGGATCAGAAAGATCCTCAGGAGAGGTTAATCAAGATGGCATTTTGCCAATTTTTCAAACTGGGCTTGATTGAAACAGAACTGCTCATCCCTTTACTCAATCAGAATTTGATTCCCCACTTGACCGTGTAAAGTCTGATACGGTTACTGGACCCAACAACATCCGTCCTGAATTCGTCTAGATTCCTTAAAACAATGTTTTGAAAGGTCCTGTATTCTTATTAATGTCTCATCAAGTCTACTCTTATTAATCCTAAATTGCACAATTTGAATAAACCATTAATATAAAACCGAAATCGTGCAAAAACACTTCCTGTCTCACTTTATTAAAATTGCTTATTTTGAGCTATTAAATAATTCAACTTTTTCCAAACAAAAACAATTCTGAATTAAAAGCCTTTCAAAAAAAATGTCACCGTGCCAAACGTATTTTTTTTTTAAGTCAAGTAAAGAAGTCATTGAGCTTTCCAGTTACAGGCCAGTATCTCTGCTGTGTGTCACTTACAAATCAATGGAGCAATTGGTTTGTTTCCCCCCCAAATAGGAGGAAAACCATCACTGAAAAGATTTCACCAGCAGAGCAGGTAACAAAAAGCGAAGTTACAGCATCAACAGAATCACAACGATCTGTTAAAATTCTTCCCGTTGCTGAAGCGACACCTGAAATCAGCAATGTAGGTCAACAGAGCTGTTCTGAATGAAATGTAGAAAATTATAGAAGGCCAAAGAATGATTTCAGTGTAAATCCACAAAGAGTCATTCATATTGCACTAAAAGCACAGGGCGCATTCATTTTAAATTTTAAGGGAGCAGCAATTTTCAAAAGTGAGCTATACAATGATCAGATATAAAAATAAGGCAGATTTTGTGAAAGTCAGCAAAAAAAAAATGTATCTGGTTTCTGAAATCACTTGAAATAGGAAGACAGTAGTCTTGAATTTCATCTGGTTGGTTTTGAAAGAAAAATCCATACAAAGAGGAAATAAGTCAACATTTTGAATGAGATGATGCAAGTTGATGCAGTATTAATAGTACAAATGTGAACAACACATTTCAAAAATAAAACTGTCCTGGACAAGTGGTTCCATTCGATCATGTAAGGTCGAAGACTACAAAAAAAAATTGACATTAGTGAAATTAAAAAGCAATTCTCCATGAATACAAGATAGACAAAGAGACAGGCAGGTATCTCTTTGGAGGGAATCCCAAACAAATTAACTATACTGAATTATCAGAATGAAAAATTAAAATTTTAAGCTAATCTTCCCATATTTTTGAGTCCAAAGCAGTATCCAAATGTCATTTTTTTTTAAATGGACAGGAAGATATACAGGTTCTACAAATATCTGCAATGAAGAATATGGCTTGCTACAGTGTTTTTTTAAATCAAACTCGACTGATTTGACATGATACACACGACAATTTCAATATCAAATCTACAACATATTGGGGCAGCGCAATCTTTGCGAAAGAAAGAACTTGCATTTATATAGCGCCTTTCACGAACTCAGACGTCCCAAAGCGCTATACGGCCAATGAAGTACTTTTCGAAGTGTAGTCACTGTTGTAATGTAGGAAATACGGCAGCCAATTTGCACACAGCAAGCTCCCACAAACAGCAATGTGATAATGACCAAATAATCAATCTGTTTTCGTGATGCTGGTTGAGGGATAAATGGGGGCCCAGGACACCGGGGATAACTCCCCTGCTCTTCTTCGAATAGTGTCCGTGGGATCTTTTACAGCCACCTGAGAGAGCAGACGGGGCCTCGGTTTAACGTCTCATCCGAAGGACGGCACCTCCGACAACGTAGCACTCCCTCAGCACGGCACTAGGAGTGTCGGCCTGGATTTTTGTGCTCAAGTCCCTGGAGTGGGACCTGAACCCACAACCTTCTGACTCAGAGGCGACGGTGCCACCAATTGAGCCGAGACGGACACGAAGGTGAACTACTGGTGGGGACAGGAAAGGCTCTATCAAACAGGGGCCCAATCCAAGAGGTGAGAAGCGAGCGATCCCGGTGGAAGAAACGGCTGAGGAACTGGGAGACATCGACGGCAACACTTATACATCCTACAACCAGTTATACAGCAAAAAAAAAAATCATACCAACCAGGGTACAGAATATGCATTGGCACTGTGATAATGTCGTCATTTGCTCTAAAGGATATTCCCCAAGACACAGTTTACAAGACACGAGGGGATCCAGTGCCAGGTCCCAAGTAGGCCTATATCTTGCTGTTGTCATTCTAAGCTGAATCTGGAAGAAAGAGGAAAAAAAAATGAATTATCTGCAACTGTAACAATTTCATTGTTTGATAGTAGAAAGCTATCATCAATTATGAAAGAAAAGCACAACTCTAACAAAACCAAAATTAAGTAAGTGATGAGATATTGACAGTCTGATGACCATCCGTCAAACTGGCAGCCATTGCCTTATTTGAATGCCTTTGAAGTGCAATTTGCATAATGTACTGTGGCAGATAAATGCTAAATGTATTATTTTTTAGCTTACATGCCACACCTAGCAACCACTGCAAGCGTGGTCTTACCTACTTACATTAGAGCTAATGTCAGCCAGTGGCTCAGTTGGTAGCACCCTCACCTCTGAGTTACAAGGTTGTGGGTTCATAGTCCCACTCCAGAGACTTGAGCAGAAAAATCTAGGCTGACACTCCAGTGCGGTACCGAGGGAGTGCCGCACTTTTGAAGCTGCTGTCTTTTGAACGAGACGTTAAACCGAGGCCCCGTCTGCTCTCTCAGGTGGACGTAAAAGATCCCAAGGTAACTATTTCGAAGAAGAGCAGGGGAGTTATCCCCGGTGTCCTGGCCCAATATTTATCCTTCAATCAACATCACTAAAAACAGATTATCTGGTAATTATCACATTGCTGTTTGTGGGAGCTTGCTGTACGCAAATTGGCTGCTGCGTCTCCTACATTACAACAGTGACTATTCTTCAAAAAAAAAGTACTTCATTAGCTGTAAAGCGCTTTGGGGCGTCCGGTGGTCGTGAAAGGCGCTATATAAATGCAAGTCTTTCTTTCTTTTCTCTAAATATTCCCATTTTCCCATTGCCGAAAAGAAATTGGTTATTTCAACAAATTTGTTGGTGAGCTAGAAATTCATAGTGCTGTTAAGCAAGCAACATTCCTGTACGGAAGATTATCATAGAATCTTAAATCACAGAAAGAGGTCATTTGGTCTGTGCTGGCTCTTTGAAAGAGCTATCCAATCAGTCCCACTCCTCTGCTATTTCCCCATAGCCCTGCAATGTTCTCCCCTTCAAGTATTTATCCAATTCCCTGTTGAAAGTTTCAGGCAATACATTCCAGATCGTAATAACTCTCAGCGTAAAAAAAACCCTCATCTCACCTCTGGCTCTTTTGCCAAATACCTTAAATTTGCATCCTCTGGTGACCAACCCTTCTGCCAGTGGAAACAGTTTCTCCTTATTTTTCTTATCAAAACCCTTCATGATTTTGAATGCCTTTATTAAGTCTTCCTTGAACCTTCTCTGCTCTAAGCTTCTCTAGTCTCGCCATGTAACTGAAGTCCTTCATCCCTAGTAAATCTCCTCTATACCCTCTCCAAAGTCTTGACATCCTTCCTAAAGTGTGGTGCCCAGAATTGGACACTACTCCAGCTGGGGCCTAACCGATGTTTTATAAAGTTTTAGCATAACTTCCTTGCTTTTGTACTCTATGCCACTCTTTATAAAGCCAAGGATTCCGGATGGTATTTTTAAAAAAACAAAAACTTTTATCAACCTTTCCTACCCCCTTCAAATATTTCTGTATGTAAATCCCCAGGTGTCTCTATTCCTGTACCCCCATTAAAATTGTACCATTATAAACAGACATTTCTTGACTCCCTTCCAAGCAAGGTCCAGGGTTTAATTGCCAGTCTATGCAGAACTCGCTTATCTCAGATGGGACGGCATTGAGAGAGGGGCATTACAATTAGCCTCACTATCTCAGATAAGATGGAAGAAATAAAATTGAGGGGTTTTGAGAAGGTAATTCAAGAAAAAAATATATCCACTGGTCGGTGAGTCAGCACCTAAAGGCATAAATTTAAGATCTTCACCAAAAAAAACCAGGGAGGTTATGAGCATTATTTTTTTTTTAAAAAGCTCGAGGGTTGTTAGCATGTGGAATGCCCTACCAGAAACAGTGGTGGAAGCATAATCTATAACAGCTTTTGAAAGAGAAGTGGATAAATGCCTAATAAAAGAAAAATTTCAGAAGAGTATGGAGAAAGGGCAAGGGAATGGGTAACTCTTTCAGAGTTGGTACAGGTGCGATGGGCCCCACTGGCCTCCTTCTGTGCTGTAAAAGTTTATGGTGGTGAATTTCCTCAGGGCTCCTCTGTTCCGCCACCGTAACTTCAGCAGAAACCCTGGGGGAGAAATTCATTATAGCCCCGTTTGGGGCACTAAAACTTCGGAAGCGGAAGAATTATCGCCAGGCGCTAATGATGAGAGGCTCCCGCGAAATTAATTTGCAGCGCTCCAAGAGGGAAGTGGAGCGCTAAATCAAACGCTACCACTTCCCTTAGAGCGCTAAAGGGAGCAAGAGGGGCGGTAGCAGCAGAGCGCTGATCAATGTTCCGTGCAGCGCTGCCGGATTCGCAGGCTCCCTCCCTCCCTTAAAGGGAAGGGGCAATGATCACAGCAGATAAAGGGAAGGCTGGCGACGGCGCCCGTGATCCGCGAGGAGCATCCCAAAGCTCTGAGTGCAGGGCCGATCAATCGCGACAATAATTTTTTTTAAAAAAACAGCACAAAGGGCTGAGGTCACAACGCCTCCTGCAGCTGCCGTTGCTGCCACCCGGCGAAGATGCAGGGGGCGGAAGCGAATTTAGGATCCGGGGCGGTAATGGGGCGATGCGCACCGGATGACGTCACGATCTCCGGGGCGCAGGAGATTGCGGCGTTAGGTTTGACCACCGGCGCTACCCCCCCCCCATTGAATTTCGCGGGAGTTATTTCTTTCACCGCGCCCAGTCGGTAAGTCGTTAGCGCCCCGTTATCGCCCCCCCTCCCCCACTGAGGCGATAACAGGAGGCGCGCAAAGGAGGCCAATTTCTAGCCCCCTGTTTTCGCCTGTAAACGGGGTTTCTGCCAAAACCTTGCCGAAGTGACGACAGCAGAGTGGGAGCAGGTCCGAGAAAACTCCCAGCGTATGATTTCAAGACAAAATAAAAGTGTTTATGGGATTGGACTCCAATCAAATGAAATGAAAATGCACCATTCATGTTTAAAGGAAATATGCAGCGCACTGCACTATACCTGACCTATCAGTCCCAGGTTTTACATTCAACAGCAGCAACGTCCTCCCATTGTGCAAAATATTTCAAAATAGTTTTTTTTTTAAACTTGCTGTACACTGCTAAACAGCCACATTTACAAAAATCTGTTCTTTACATGATTATTCACAGAGCCAAAAGTTCAAATTGATTGGGAAACAAAATAAAAATGCATTATTAGCAACCCTATTAAATCTGCTGATCTCACCAGCTACAATTGTCTCTTGCATGTTCACAGTATCATATCAGATTAGTCAATTACCAGTAAAACTACTCTATTATTTATAGCTGTCAAGTGTTTTTTACTTCTGCAAATGGAAAGTCAGAAGACAAATCAATTGCTAAAGAGAAAAACCATGTCCAATTAAAATGCCACAAATATAAGTTTTTCTTAGAAATATTGAGAGAACATATTTTAACAAACATTTTAAAAAGTATTCAGCTATGTACCTTAACATCCTGATCTAACAGAGTTAAAAAGGAGTGTATTATCTATATTCCTTTCCAACAGCACTTGCAATTCACAACTATTACAGCCTCAGCCAGTTTCTCCGAACCCTGATTACTGAAGGAGCAGGTTGCTGAATGCCTTGCCCTAGGCCATTTTAAGGTCCTGTAAATCATTACATGAATCATTTTTACTCGTGTATAAATTCTTTTTACCATTTATTCGAATTAACTGCAGTAATCTACTTACTGATGGGCCAAGTTCCAAACAAGCCAGAGAACAAAGAGGTCATTGGCAGCTGATCTTAAATATATCATGAAACTGACCTGAAATTGACAAGTAGAGAATTGTAAAAAGCAGTTTTGAACCCTTTCAAGGTCACACTACAATGATCACATTGTGGTTTATCGAAGTCAAAATGTTCTGGAGAGTCTCCGTTCCTCCAAAGTCTGAGCTTCTAATTACACATATATACAGTGGCTTTATCAATATTATAATCACAAATAAGATTTGCCAAATATTTTTGTGCAGAATGATGCTTTAAAAGTACCATTAAAATTAATTTTTGTAAACATTATGGTATTTTTTTAATTCGTATTTCGGATGTGGGCGTCGCTGGCAAGGCCAGCATTTATTGCCCGTCCCTAATTGCCCTCGAGAAGGTGGTGGTGAGCCGCCTTCTTGAAACCGCTGCAGTCCGTGTGGTGATGGTACTCCCACAGTGCTGTTAGGGAGGGAGTTCCAGGCTTTTCACCCAGCGACGATGAAGGATCGGCGATATACTTCTAAGTCAGGATGGTGTGTGACTTGGAGGGGAACTTGGAGGTGCTGGTGTTTCCATGTGCTGCTGCCCTTGTCCTTCTAGGTGGAAGAGGTCGCGGGTTTGGGAGGTGCTGCTGAAGAAGCCTTGGTGAGTTGCTCCAGTGCATCTTGTAGATGGTACACACTGCAGCCACGGTACGCCGATGGTGGAGGGAGTGAATGTTTAAGGTGGTAGATGGGGTGCCAATCAAGTGGGCTGCTTTGTCTTGGATGGTGTCGAGCTTCTTGAGTGTTGTTGGAGCTGCACTCATCCAGGCAAGTGGAGAGTATTCCATCACACTCCTTACTTGTGCCTTGTAGATGGTAGAAAGGCTTTGGGGAGTCAGGAGGTGAGACACTCGCCACAGAATACCTAGCCTCTGACCTGCTCTTGTTGCCACAGTATTTATGTGGCTGGTCCAGTTAAGTTTCTGGTCAATGGTGACCCCTAGGATGTTGATGGTGGGGGGTTCGGCGATGGTAATGGCATTGAATGTCAAGAGGCGGAGGTTAGACTCTCGCTTGTTGGAGATAGTCATTGCCTGGCATTTCTGTGACGCGAATGTTACCTGCCACTTATCAGCCCAAGCCTGAACATCGTCCAGGTCTTGTTGCATGCGGGCATGGACTGCTTCATTATCTGAGGAGTTGTGAATGGCACTGAACACTGTGCAGTCATCAGCGAACATCCTCATTTCTGACCTTATGTTGGAGGGAAGGTCATTGATGAAGCAGCTGAAGATGGTTGGGCCTAGGACACTGCCCTGAGGAACTCCTGTAGCGATGTCCTGGGGCTGTGATGATTGACCTTCAATCAGTTCAACCATCTTCCTTTGTGCTAGGTATGACTCCAGCCAGTGGAGAGTTTTCCCCCCGATTCCCATTGACTTCAGTTTTACTAGGGCTCCTTCATGCCACACTCGGGCAAATGCTGCCTTGATGTCAAGGGCAGTCACTCTCACCTCACCTCTGGAATTCAGTTCCTTTGTCAATGTTTGGACCTAGGCCGTAATGAGGTCGGGAGCCGAGTGGTCTTGGCGGAACCCAAACTGGGCATCAGTGAGCAGGTCATTGGTGAGTAAGTGCCGCTTGATAGCACTGTCGATGACACCTTCCATCACTGTGCTGATGGTTGGGAGTAGACTGATGGGGCGGTAATTGGCCAGATTGGATTTGTCCTGCTTTTTGTGGACAGGACATACCTGGGCAGTTTTCCACATTGTCGGATAGATGCCAGTGTTGTAGCTGTAGCTTGGCTAGAGGCGCGGCTAGTTCTGGAGCACAAGTCTTCAGCACAATAGCCAGGATGTTGTCAGGGCCCATAGCCTTTGCTGTATCCAGTGCGCTGAGCCGTTTCTTGATATCACGTGGAGTGAATCAAATTGGTTGAAGACTGGCTTCTGTGATGGTGGGGATCTCACGAGGAGGCCGATATGGATCATCCACTCGGCACTTCTGGCTGAAGATGGTTGCAATGCTTCAGCCTCATCTTTTGCACTCACGTGCTGGGCTTCACCATCATTGAGGGGGATATTCATGGAGCCTCCTCCTCCAGTTAGTTGTTTAATTATCCACCACCATTCACGACTGGATGTGGCAGAACTGCAGAGCTTTGATCTGATCTGTTGATTGTGGGATCGCTTAGCTCTGTCTATAGCATGCTGCTTCCGCTTTTTAGCATGCATGTAGTCCTGTGTTGTAGCTTCCCCAGTTTGGCACCTCATTTTTAGGTACGCCTGGTGCTGCTCCTGGCATGCTCTTCTACACTCCTTACTGAACCAGGGTTGGTCCCCTGGCTTGAAGGTAATGGTAGAGTGAGGGATATGCCGGGCCATGAGGTTACAGATTGTGGTGGAATACAATTCTGCTGCTTCTGATGGCCCACAGCGCCTCATAGATGCCCAGTTTTGAGCTGCTAGATCTGTTCTGAATCTATCCCATTTAGCACAGTGGTAGTGCCACACAACACAATGGAGGGTGTCCTCAGTGTGAATATGGGACTTCGTCTCCACAATTACTGTGCGGTAGTCACTGCTACCAATACTGTCATGGACAGATGCATCTGTGATAGGTAGATTGGTGAGGACGAGGTCAAGTAGGTTTTTCCCTCGTGTTGGTTCTCTCACCACCTGTCGCAGGCCCAGACTGGCAGCTATGTCCTTCAGGCCAGCTCGGTCAGTAGTGGTGCTACTGAGCCACTCTTGGTGATGGACATTAAAGTCGCCCACCCAGAGTACATTCTGTGCCCTTGTTACTCTCAGTGCTTCTTCCAAGTGGTGTTCAACATGGCAGAGTACTGATTCATCAGCTGAGGGAGGGCAGTAGGTGGTAATCAGCAGGAGGTTTCCTTGCCCATGCTTGACCTGAAGCCATGAGACTTCATGGGGTCCGGAGTCAATGTTGAGGACTCCCAGGGCCACTCCTTCCTGACTGAAGTGGGTGCACGAACAGAGACATCTGGGGGTATGTGTGTACAAATCGTTGAAGGTGGCAGGGCAGGTTGAGAAAGCAGTTAAAAAGCATACAGGATCCTGGGCTTCATAAATAGAGGTATAGAGTACAAAAGTGTGGAAATGATGATGAATCTGTATAAAACATTGGTTCGGCCCCAACTGGAGTATTGTGTCTAATTCTGGGCACCACACTTTAGGAAGGATGTGAAGGCCTTAGAGAGGGTGCAGAAAAGATTTACGAGAATGATTCTAGGAATGAGGGACTTGAGTTACGTTGATAGACTGGCGAAGCTGGGGTTGTTCTCCTTGGAGCAGAGAAGGTTGAGAGGCGATTTGATAGAGGTGTTCAAAATCATGAGGGGTCTGGACAGAGTAGAGAGAGAAACTGTTCCCATTGGCAGAAGGGTCGAGAACCAGAGGGCACAGATTTAAGGTGATTGGCAAAAGAACCAAAGGCGACGCAAGAAAATACTTTTTTACGCAGCGAGTGGTTAGGATCTGGAATGCACTGCCTGAAAGGGTGGTGGAGGCAGACTGAATCACGGCTTTCAAAAGGGAGTTGGATAAGTATCTGAAGGAAAGAAATTTGCAGGGCTACGGGGGAAGGGCGGAGGAGTGGGACTAGCTGAAGTGCTCTTGCAGAGAGCTGGCACGGGCTCGATGGGCTGAATGGACTTCTTCAGTGCTGTAACCATTCTATGATGATTTGAACCTTTGATACAGTTCTGATTCATTAACAGCTTAGTTTCATTGTATATTCCCAGGAAGAGCATGGACAGATCTTGAGACAGATAATGCCAGAAACCACCGAATTGAGATATTACTCAAGTCCAAAATAATTTAAACTAGGTGAAAATAGAATCAGAGAATTTGAATTGAGTTGAAGAAGAATATTTCAGACCTCATTGCTACTAAATAGCAGACTAGGACCAACACTGGATTTGGCAGAATTTGGCACAGTAATCAAACGTACGCAATGGATTTGGATCATTACAGAGCGCAACCTAATGAACAGTAAATTCAAATGAGTGGGTGGATCTGACGGACCTTGTAATTGATCGATTATCAAATACCTAACTTATATAAAACTGGTCTACAAAGAAACAAAGACATAATAATCAGATCTTTAAAAAAAAGTTAGTGATGCAATTAAATGTTTATCTTAAAAAAGACTGGCACACGACAAGTAACAACTTGTACTTGATTTTGCCTTTTGAAATACTGTCTGGTTCTAGCTGACCGAAGCTTTGCATTTATATATGAATACGTAGAGCCTTATTTGTTATCATACTGACACACGCGAGCCTCGGCAGTGTCCTTCGGCAGACTACTTAATCACGGAGAACATCGTGTCCGAACCCAATCCTGCCCTTACCTTTCAGCTTTGCATACACGGTGTGCCCCTTGTTTCCATGAGTTTAAAAAAAAACTGATAATTTTACGTTTATTAACATTAAATGTAAAAGGTTTCTTCTCCTCTCCCTTCTGGTGGCTTAGCTACATTATCCGGCGAACAGCTGAGCTGCACAAACCACGTTCAAATCCCTGGTCTGTGCTGAGTTAGCTGCTCTCAGTTACAGCAGCAGCAGAGGACTGGCGGATAACTAACATATTACTTATATTTAAGAAGGGAGATGGAACATATCCAAGGAATTATAGACCAGTCAGCTTAACATCGGTGGTAGGAAAAATAATGGAAGCCTACTAAAGGAGAAAATAGAAGAACATCTAGAAACCAAAAATATAATAATGAATAGTCAGCATGGATTTCAAAAGGGAAACTCTTGCTTGACCAACCTCACTGAATTTCTTGAAGAGGTAACAGAGAGTAGATAAGGGTAATGCAGTAGATGTAATTTATCTAGATTTTCAAAAGGCCTTCGATAAGATACCACATAATAACTAATGAATAAGGTCAGAGAATGTGGACTCAGAGGACAAGTAGCAGAATGGATAGCTAGCTAGCTTCAAGACAGAAAGCAGAGAGTAGGGGTAAAGGGTAGCTATTTAGAGTGGCAGAAGGTAGGAAGTGGTGCTCCATAAGGATCAGCACTGGGACGAATGCTGTTCGCAATTTATATTAATGATTTAGACTTTAGAATCAAAAATACAATTTCTAAATTTGCGGATGACACTAAATTGGCGGGGGTGCGGGGGGGGATAGTCAATATTGAGGCGGACTGCAACAAATTACAAGATGACATTAATAATCTTGCAGAATGGGCATATAATTGGCAAATGAATTTCAACAGATAAATGTGAGGTATTACATTTTGGTAAGAAAATTAGAGAGGTCACATATTACTTGGAAAATAAGAATCTAAATGGGGTAGAAGAGCAAAGGGATCTCAGAGTACAAATACACAAATCACTAAAAGTAGCGACGCAGGTCAATAAGGCCATAAAAAAAAACAGGCACAAAGGTTTATTTCTAGAGGGATAGAATTGAAAAGTAGAGAAGTTATGCTAAATTTGTATCGAACCTTGGTTAGACCACACTTGGGAGTACTGTGTACAATTCTGATCGCCATATTATAAAAAGGATAAAGAGGCACTGGAGAGGGTACAGAGAAGATTTACAAGGATGATAAAATGCGAGGGTATACCTATCAGGAAAGGATGAACAGGCTGGGTCTCTTTTTCTTGAAAAAAGACTGAGGGGTGACCTAATAGAGATCTTTAAAATTAAAGGTTTTGATAGCGTGGATACAGAGAGAGTGTTTCCACTTGTGGGGAAGAGCAAAACCAGAGGCCATCAATATAAGATAGTTACCAAGAAATCAAATAAGGAATTCAGAAGAAACTTCTTCACCCAGAGAGTGGTGAGAATGTGGAACTCGCTACCACAGGGAGTGGTTGAAGCGAATAGTATATGCGCATTTAGGCTAGATAAGCATATGAGGGAGGAGGGAATAGAGGGTTACGCTGATAGATTTAGATGAGGAAAGACGGGAGGAGGCTTGAATGGGGCATAAATGCCGGCATGGACTGGTTGGGCCGAATGGCCAGTTTCTGTGCTATATATCCGATGTAATCCCCTATGTGTATTTTTTCTAATATAGCTGCTAATAGCTGTATGCGTAAAGAGGTTTGGCCACAATTCTTATAAGCAAGTCTGTATATTTTAAGTATATACTTACTGAAAACTGGCAGATACTATAAATTTTGGTCATTACTATAGCCAGTATTCCACGGTCAATGCAGTTGAGATCATCTATGTTCAATTAGATGAAATATTTGTCCCGTACAAACAACAAGTTTTGCAAACAAAATGTAATAGATAAACTTCAGTTGAGAACTATTTAGCACAACTGTTTGCTCTAATCTGCAAATATTCCATTACGACAAAAGAAATTTGCATTCAGATGACAAATGAAATTTAGTCTGACACTTATTAAATGGACACTGCAGACACTCCGGGGGATAGTCCCTAGAAACTGCAAAAATACTCGTTTCTAAGTATATGACAGCTTTATTTGGTTTTTGAACGATACATTATTGATTTCCTTTTTTCTGATCAAACTTCAAAAAGATACATTGCAAAGTGTCCTTCTATTTACCCAGTCCTTTATAGGCGATCAAGCAGGTGGACTATATCGGGCCGTATTTTCCGATGCCTACGGGTGTGTACGCGCTGTGTACACACTCGTTGGGACATCGGAAATGCCGGTTTCAGGCATGCACAGCGCATGCACTGAAAACTGGCATTTCCGATCTGTCAAGAATGCTCTTGACAGATCGGACGCCTGCCCTGGAGAAGGGCCTCTGCAGGCGGATAGTTCCGCTTTCTGGAGCACCTCCACCCACAGCGGCCTTTTACCAGCATAAGATTTGAAAAAAAGTTTTAAAAAAAATTTCACTCATTTATCATTTAAAAATACTTTAAAAGGTAAGTTTATTTTTAGCCCCGTAAAAAACTTTAATTATTTTTTCAAAAAATTTAATTTGTTTAAAATATAATTTATTGTAATTTCAACTAATTTAAAAAATTTGATTTTAAATTTTTTTTATTTACTGCTTTAAAGTGTTTTTGGGGTGATCTCCATTCATATATTTGACAGGTCTATCTATCAAGAGTATGAAGGGAGATTCCCTTCTTTGATTGGCTCCCCATGGCCCACGTGATCCCAGGGACGCTTGCGAACCGCCTGCGCCCCTGGGATACGTGGGCCCTGCGCATTTTGAGTTGGAGAGGTCCAGGAGCGGAAGTGTCCGGACCTCGGGAGCCCTCAGGTAAGAGCGTAGATTTTTTCCAGATCGGAGGCCTCCGCACGCAGGAAGCCTCCGATCGGAAAATACGGCCCATTTATATATTTTTATATAAAGGCTGCTAGCTCAGGTCCAGAATAAGCCAGTCTTGTTCTGTAACTTGTGACATATCCAGTAAGCCAAAAATAGCAACAAGGGTTTCTCTGTTTGAACCCTGAGTTTGCTACTTTACAAGATATTGGGCGTATAAAGGCACACTCCAGTTCATAAGTGAGTGAGAAGAACAGAAGCAGAAGAAGAATCTTAGCATGGGGAGTGGCTGGGAAGGAAGGCCAGAAATCAGTCCCAGTGGGAAGAAACCCAGTTAAGATGCTCTCAGGGTGAGGTGCAGAGGAAAGCCAGAAAGCATTCCCAGGAAGGAAAGAATGACAAGGAAAACATCTCAAAGTGGGGGGGATGGCCGGCAAGGGGGTTATAACAGGTAAGCAATCTCAGCGAGGAATGTGGGTGTCAGCGAACTATATCATGCAGGGGGTGGGGGGGAATTTAGGTGCTAAAAAAGATCAGGAAGGATAATAGTTAGCTAAGAATCTCAGCGGGGAGGCAAGCAAACACTTTCAGTAGTCGGGAGAGTCAGGGTAAGTAACCTATCCCACTGAGGAGGAGGGAGCTAAGTTTATCAGTTGGTGGAGGGGCGGGGGCAGATCAGCAGGTTTACTCTGTAAGCATTCTCAACAGTGATGGGGACACGCTCTCTCAGTGGTGGTGGTGGTGGGGGGGGGGCGGTGGTGCTGGAAAGGCAGCAAGGTACCAATTTATTTAATTGAGCTGGTAAGCACCCTTAGCTGGGAGGGGCTGGGGGCCATCAACTGTTATGTACCTGTCTATTTAATTATGCTGGTCTCTGCTCTCATCTGGGGGAATGGGGGTGGTGGAGGTCTTGTGGTGTATTTCTCCAGTTATACTTGTAAGCATTCTCAGCAGATAACGGGGGCGGGGGGAAGAGAACGTGACACAGCTTCACTGTATGTTTCTCTCCACTTCTGCCGGTGTGTGCTCTGATCAGGGCAACAGTCAGACTCATTGTCCTTGAGCTTTTTCCCCCCCCCCACACATCTGCCAATCTGGTAGTAGTGGTATTTAAGAGACAGATCATCAATGATTGACAGGCAAGCAAGAATACAACTGGGGGCCACAAAGTGGACAGACTTTGGATCCAGAATCACAGGCCTGGTAAACTACAGTTTGAGGTGTTGAACAACTCAATGTTAGCATAATACAATAAATAATTCAAATTCAAAGAAAAATCAATCTGAATAATGATCCTCTGGAATAGAGCACACAAGGTGTTGCTGCGTCACTGTGTGGCTAATGTATGATGTACATTGCTGACTCATGTAACCATTGTACAATTGCAACTATTTTTATACTGCTAACATTAAGTGACAGGATTTTTAACATTATAATAGCCTAGCACAGCACTGCCTGCATGCTTAACAGGTACTGCATCCAAATATTGACACTTAAAATGGATTTAAGTGTAATGTTGCAACCCACTCAGAATTTTTAACATGTAATAGATTAACTATATACATTACTATAGCTAGCAAGTAAAAGGTTTATTTTATATAGTTTAGAGTTTAGAAGAATGAGAGGGGATCTCATTGAAACGTATAAAATTCTGACAGGGCTAGACTGACTGGATGCAGGGAGGATGTTTCCTCTGGCTGGGGGGGGGTCTAGAACGAGGGGTCACAGTCTCAGGATACGGGGTAGGACATTTAGGACTGAGATGAGGAGAAATTGCTTCACTCAGAGGGTGGTGAACCTGTGGAATTCTCTACCACAGAAGGCTGTGGAGGCCAAGTCACTGAATATATTTAAGTGAGAAGTCGCACAACACCAGGTTATAGTCCAACAGCTTTAATTGAAATCACAAGCTTTCGGAGCGGCTGCTCCTTCGTCAGGTGAAATATATTTAAGAAGGAGATAGATAGATTTCTAGACACAAAAGGCGTCAAGGGGTATGGGGAGAGAGCGGGAATATGGTATTGAGATAGAGGATCAGCCATGATCATATTGAACGGCGGAGCAGGCTCGAAGGGCCGAATGGCCTACTCCTGCTCCTATTTTTCTATGTTTCTATGTTTTTTTTCCTATACCAAATTATAACAATTACAAATTGTTACAAAGTTACTAATTTATTAGAGGTTCGAGTGCAATGGTTTGGGGGTTAATGAAATAAAGGCTCAATGCAAAGAAAGTGGATTACTTAATGAGATTTAACGCAGCTTCAACATCACAGCAATATGCCTGTTTTTTTTTTAAAGCTCTCTTTTTAAAATTAGTTGCAGTATCAAGAAATTTTGATTCAGCTTAAAATAAATCTGGTTCCAGTAACAAACTCTTATAGTGCTGCTTTCAACTCCCTCATACAGTGGCAGTAGAAAAGATTCAGCATGACAGTCATCCTGACATTAGTAGAAGTACACATCAGACAATTCAGACAAATTTAGATGCGTATCTTCAAACAATACTAAGAGAAACACTATTCTGGCAGATGTAAGAAAAAGATCGCTCAGAGCATAAAGGACAAAATGAAAAGAGAGACTGCTTTTTTCTTTATTAAAGTTAGTCGAGAAGATCCACGATTCTCTTCTTGCTAGCTTCTCCGCCCCCGCCCCCTCAAGTTATTTTTCTCTGTTCTTCTCTCTCTCTTAGGCAGTCCCTCGGAACCGAGGATGACTTGCTTCCACATTAAAAATGAGTTCTCAGGTGACTGATGAGTCCAAGGAGGGACCTACAGTCTCTGTCACAGGTGGGGCAGACGGTGGTTGAAGGGGCGGGTGGGTGGGGTGCTTGGGTTGGCGTGCGCTCCTTGCGCTTGGCTTCCGCTTGCTCCCGGCGAAGAGACTCGAGCTGTTCGGTGCCTTCTCGGATGCTTCTCCTCCACTTTGTGCGGGTTTGGGCCAGAGATTCCCACGTGTCAGTGGGGATGTTACACTTTTTCAAGGAGGCTTTGAGGGTGTCCTTGAAGCGTTTCCACTGCCCACCTGGGGCTCTCTTGCCGTGCCTGAGCTCCGAGTAGAGCGCTTGTTTTGGGAGTCTCGTATCGGGCAAGCGGACGATGTGACCCGTCCATCGGAGCTGATCGAGCGTGGTCAAAGCTTCGATGCTGGGGATGTTGGCCTGAGCGAGAACACTGACGTGTTCTCTGTTCTTATTCCTCCACTCGTACTCCTTCTGTATCTGAGAGGATGAGCTGGAGATTCGCTTCAAGACTTATGCCAAAGCAGCTCAACGGCCAATTATTGGGAATCGTCTGGAGTTCAGAAGCTCACCATGTGAGGAATCTCAAGTGGAGCTTCAAGTCCCATCACTCACTGGTTCAGCATTCAGGATGGTAAAGGGAAAGGGCACAGGATGGACCGCAATTTGGAGGTGACTCTATACAGAGTTCAAAGCACAGCTCCCTTCCCTTTTGTGGTTTATAGCTAAAATGACTAAACTTTGCTTTAAGATATATTATTCACTAACAGTCTGTGGAGGTTCACGAAAGTAATTTTATTAAATATTAATGCTACAATAAATGTGATCCTTACTAGTGTGAAAATTCTGTGGGAAATGCAATTAAAATGAAAAATATGTAATACAAGATTCATTGGAAAAGGAAAACCTTTTGCTTACTTGAATTTTCAAATCACCACGCAAGTCTGGTATCAGCAAACTGCTAAATAAAGATGCATTCCAAAATGTTCCCATATACATTTTAGTAACATGCTCATAGAACTGTATCCCAACGTGAGTCAATGTCTTCAGGGTAGAAAATTGAAAAGCAATTCTTTTTTAATATCATGACAGCACAAAGTTATGAATTAGTCCGAACTCAACAAATACTGCAGAATAATGCTGGATGTCATTTCACGCCCTGATACTGCATTATTAACCATGCTAAGCTTATCTCAGACGTGCTTCCACTATACTGTAGTTGGATACAGTAACCATTAAACTGGCTATTCCCACGGCAAACACAATTCTTTACCTTGATTTCCATTAAGATTTAGAATGCCTTCCACACATGGAAATGCAAGTTAACAGTAGAATGCAACACAATGTACTATACTTGTCCCAGAACATCTCCCCTTCCCCCTCTCCACCAAAGGCATTGATTGAAGGAATTCAAACAGGGTTTTACAGAAGAGTTTGACATAGATCTGGGTGGTGACAACATATTCAAGGATTGTGGAGATGAAAGGGAGGTTAGAGATGGGACAGAGAAGCCAAGAATGTTTTTTTTGGGGTGATGATGGCCATTTTGGAAGATAGGAGGAAAAGGAGCCATTTATAATATATCATCTAAAATGTGGCCAGGAAGGGAGGGAAGATGGATGATCAAGAGTTTAGTGGGAATGGAGTAAAGCGAGCAGGACTCATGGATCAGATGAGTTTGGAGAGGGTGGAGTGGAGAGAGGAGTGAAACTAGAGAGTGACAAGGGTTCAGAGCTAGGATGAAGTCAGAATGGGGAGTGAGGTTTGACTTAGTGGGCATAAGAAAAGCAGCAGAGACAGCTAAATATACAGTCTCTAACTTAGAGACAATGAAATCTATGAGCTCCTGACACTTCTTGTTAGAATGAGGGTGGAAGGGTAGAGGAAAGGGGTTTATAAAGTTAACAGATAAAAGAAACCTGGTGTTATTTTGGCCCTCCAGGATGATCCTAAATTGGCAGGCTGTTGTGCCAGAGGAGAGTGTGGCCCAGGTGAACTTGATGTGGTCAGATCCAGCGATGAATAGCTAAGACAACTGCATGCCGGATATGCTCAAGTTCACGCCCCTTCGACTTAATGAAGCAAATATGGAAGCCATGCTAGGAGGAAACAACTAGAATGGGAAATGCTCAAGTTTTTGTTGGCAACAAAGATGGAAATGATAGACCGGTTGAACAAAACCGTACCGAGGTATCATGGTGACTAGAGGACCAAAGATAGACACCACAAATTCAGAAGTGTGGTTATAAATGACTTGCAGGAAGAGCTTTTTCCAGGGACAAATGCACAAGGATGTGGTTGTAGATCAAGACCACTAGATGGGAGAGACCATGAAAACTAACTCTGCAGCAAAGCAAGGTTCCTTCCTTCTGGGAGTCTCATTTCTCTTTGCTGCAGTGTCAGGTCAGGTCAGGTCCGGCCCAATTCCAGATTCAGATGCATTCACACAATAGCAGCAGTAGTGGTACGAAGCATAACCACTTTGCACTGTGTTACAGTTATTAGAATAAGCGCACCCAGAGAGCTAACCTCAGGAAACTGCATTTTACAAATAGGTAGCTCTGCTGGATTGTGCTGGAATCAGACCAAGGAGGTACACAGGGACTGTGAAGGAATAAGCCAGAAAAATACACTATCTTATGAAAGAATTCTGGCCTTATTAAAATATGGCAAATTGGGTTTGGAAATTTAGAAACCGAACTATGAAATAGCTATGAAAGAATTCTGGCGATTGAGATAAGACAGTTGTTGACCCTGAATAAATAACCTTATTGAAACAGAAGGTGAAGGGCTCCGACAGGCTGACCTTTTGGGAACAAAACAATGGTTCACCCTGGATAAGGTGTTCTAATTTAAACTTCGTAAAGATGGCACATAAGATAAGGAACATCTGCCCTCGTAAAGATGACATAAAATAAGGAACACCTGCCGTTCACACCGTTTTTATACAGTCAATCTAGAACACCTGGAGATGAGACAAGATTCTGGCTGATGTGGCAGTAAGAATTGCAGAGGTCGGCAGAAAGATGAATAGGGATAATTAAGTTGCATCAGCAGAAAACCTTAAAGGAAATACCACTGGAAAAGGGTATAAATATTGAACTCTCAAATGGGATATCAGACTCGCTTTAATCGGGCAAATCGATTCTCGGCTTCAGAGGCCTCAGTAGTCTCCAACTCTTTGTACCTCGGGGATCAAAGGTATTTGATATTTATGGATATCCTATATAAGAAACCTTAAAGAACTGTAATACTGTAGCGAAGTTAAGATTTAAAAGTAAGATTCTCTGTTAAAAAGATCGTATGTTTTCTCTTTTTAGAACTGTTAATGTTGTGATTGACTGATTCACCAACTGTAAATTGCATGTCGGTTCTTTTAATAAATCTATATATTTTTAGAATTGTCTCACAAGTCTTCTGTATCAAAAACTCGCAAACTCAATCTCTGTACACTCTTTGGTGAAGAGTTGCAGAATTCTGAGGGAGTTTTCCGAACCCTAATAATATCCGGGACGTTACAGTCTAGCCAAACTTATTACAAGCGCTATCTGGAGGATGGTAACATTCTCGGGTTGTTCCTTTCCTTTAGGGAGAGATAGCCCGGACCTTTAGACCCAATTAAGCGTCTTTAGGATTCAGCTACCTCAAACTTTAGTTGAAAGTGAATGTCTGAGAAATACGCCTGATCCGGGGTAGCCCTAAAGGGGCTAGGACTAGTAAAAAATCCCTGCAGGACAGGCTCTATTTTCCGTGCAGCATTTTACGATTGCAATTGTGCTACATTGAGTGTAGTAACTGACGCCTGAACTACGTATCTATTTGCTCCTGTCTCCTTCCCTCTTTACCATTAGCAGGGGAACAGGATGCTGATAATACTCCACTATAGGAGAAAGACAGCATCAATACGGCAGCTGAAGAGTCACCACTATTTATTTATATAACCGAGACAGCAGGCACTCCCATCACCGCTTCTGCAGGTTCATAGTCTACACAGATTACCACAGCACAATTCAAAGACACTGCCAGTTTCATGCTAAATCAGCTGAGCTGCAAAGAGATTATAAAGCTTCTGGAGGCACCGAGAGCAGAGAACTTAACTGATATCCATAAACGATTAATCAGGAATCCCAGCTGCATAATAGGATTATTATTCTGCTTATGCAAACAGCAGTGAAAATAAAAACATAGAAACATAGAAGATAGGAGCAGGAGTAGGCCATTCGGCCCCTCGAGCCTGTTCCGCCATTTAATGAGATCATGGCTGATCATCCAAATTCAGTACCCTGTCCCTGCTTTCTCCCCATATCCCTTGATCCCTTTAGCCTTAAGAAATATATCTAACTCCTTCTTGAATATATTTAATGAATTGGCCTCAACTGCCTTGTGTGGTAGAGAATTCCACAGGTTCACCACTCTCTGGGTGAAGAAATTCCTCCTCATCTCAGTCCTAAATGGCTTACCCCTTATCCTTAGACTGTGACCCCTGGTTCTGGACTCCCCCGCCATCGGGAACATCCTTCCTGCATCTAGTCTGTCTAGTCCTGTTAGAATTTTATAAGTTTCAATGAGATCCCCTCTCATTCTTCTAAACTCTAGCGAATATAAGCCTAATCGACCCAATCTCTCTTCATACATCATTCCTGCCATCCCAGGTATCAGTCTGGTGAATCTTCGCTGCACTCTCTCCATGGCAAGAACATCCTCCCTCAGATAAGGTGACCAAAACTGCACACAATACTCAAGGTGTGGTCTCACCAAGGCTCTGTACAACTGCAGCAAGACATCCTTGCTCCTGTACTCGAATCCAGTATTTTAATAAAACAGTATTTTAATTCATTTTTTTCCCCCAACTGGCTTTTGATCTTCCTTGCTATGAAAATAAATGCATTACAAAAATCATTTGTAACACCTTACTGAGCTGAAGGTACAACCTAATTACATGCAAACAGATAAATGTGTTTTTAACAAGTTTCATTATATTTTTAGTGCTATCCTGAATAGCTGTGAATGAGTAACTGTTTAAAATAACAGCAGAAGGGTAGATGCTCTTTTGAAGATGTTTGTGACCATTGAGGCTTTAAAAAAAAAATCCCAACACAGAAATTTTTTTTTAAAAATAGTATACCTAATTTTCTGCCCCGCCCCTCCACCCAATGACATTTCCTTCCACCTATTACTAAACATAACTGCGTACTGCCACATCTCTTCACTACGAAACATGTAGCAAAATGGCTGCTTCCAATCTCTTGAGCTTCTTCCACACAGAGGCCCATGCTGCATTTAGCATTCCCAAAAGATATCGGACCTGCAGAAGAACCTGCTGAATCCAGTGTCCTCTTGGGAAACAGAACTACCCAATGTCAGCCAGTGCACCCAAGCTCCAAAAGCTGCTCAAAACCAACTTCAACAGTTCCTCTTGCTCCTGAAACGGTTCACTGGGCCACCAAACACCGTTAACTGCTGGAGCCTTTCCAACAGCCCAACATGCTCCCTCCTCCCTGGCATTGCCAAATGCAATCCGATTTTTGCCCACTTTACCTTTGATGAGGACTGATACGGTGGGTGGGGGTCAGACAAAAACTATACATAAGTGACCACCTTCCGCATACAGAAAAAAAAAACTTCATACTTCCAAAGCAAGATTTTTTTCCCCCAAAACTTCAACTTTTTTCAACTGTTAAGTGGCAAAGCCAGCCAATACTGGCAAACTGCCGAGCGAGGAGATGGCAATGTTTCTGTCTACTTGTCAGGAAAAAAAAAAGTGGTTTTCAGAGCTGCCTCTGACATTACTTCCAAGAGTAATATAACACTTCTTTTTCAATATTTGATAGTTTCCCCATCCCAATTTAACTCTCTGGTCTTCTGAAGGTGCTGACTGACTCCTGTTGGGCATGTCCGATAGGCATCAACATCCCTCTGATAGCTAACCCAAGTGAGCCTAGGCATAGAGTGTCTGCAGTCTATTCAACAAAGGAGCACATCATAACTGATTCCAATTCTTCCTCATGCCCATGCGCACTTACTAACAGGAGTCACTAGATAAACGATTAAGAATCATTACTGATTTTACGCTCTTTAGCCCAGAGGCACTGATGCCAATTGTACGTAGCACACCTACTGATTTTACACATACATATATATATTATACACATACATATATATAGGCACTGGAGAAGGTGCAAAAAAGATTTACAATTATGATACCAGAACAGAGATTACAACCATCAGGAAAGACAACATGCTGGGGATCTTCTCTCTAGAAGAAAGTTTGAGGGGTGACCTAATAGAGGTCTTTAAAATTCTGAAGAAGTTTAATAGGGTATTTCCACTTGTCCAAAACTAGAGGTCTTAAATATAAGATAGTCACTAATAAATCTAATAAGGAATTCAGGAGAAACTTCTTTACCCAGAGAGCGGTTAGAATGTGGAACTTGCAACATAAGAACATAAGAAATAAGAGCAGGATTAGGCCACTTGGCCCCTCGAGCCTGCTCCGCCATTCAATAAGATCATGGCTGATCTTGGGCTCAAAGCCACTTCCCTGCCCGCTCCCCATAACCCTTCACTCCCTTATCTTGCAAAAATCTGTCTATCTCCACCTTAAATGTATTTAATGACCCAGCCTCCACGGCTCTCTGGGGCAGAGAATTCCACAGATTTACGACCCTCAGAGAAGAAATTCCTCCTCATCTTCATCCTCATCTGGAGTAGTTGAGGCGAGGAGCATAAATGCATTTAAGGGGAAGCTAGATAAGTACTTGGGAGAGAAAGGAATAGAACATTATGCTGATAAGGTTAGATGAAGTAGGGTGGGAGGAAGCTTGTGTGGAGCATAGACCAGCTGGGTAGAATGGCCTGTTCCTGTGCTGTAATGTACCAACTAAACCATGGGGGAAAGTTCTAGGACAACCTTTTCAATAATAAATGAGGGAGTAGGAACCAAACTTCCAGCGGCTTGAATAATTGTTCCGTTTTGCTTTGTTTTTCTGCCATTTCTACAGACTTTGGCAGTGCTCAGGTTGTTCACGAACCTGGGAGTACTCTGTTTATGCTATTTACAGTACTTGCATAAGTGCAAACGGCAGCCAGCAAAGAGAGAAAACAGCTAAGTTTCTGTGTGGACCATCTTTCATGCATGTTGCTCAGGGTGGAGCTCAGCTGGCCCATGAAGCATCATGGGAGAGTGCGCCAAGGTCAGGGATGAAGCACGAGAGGGAGGGGAAGGGCTGCTGCATTATGCTAGGAAAAATTGTTGAAGCTTCCGAAGATGGGATGGGGAATTTTTTTCTTGATTTTCTAAAGTCTTTAGTACATGATAAATTTCATCTTTACATAGAATATACAGCACAGAAACAGGCTATTTGGCCCAACAAGTCCATGCTGCACATGAGCCTCCTCCCACCCTACTTTATCTAACCCTATCAACACAACCTTCTATTCCTTTCTCTCTGATGTGTTTAATCTAGCTTCCCCTGAAAAGCATCTATGCTATATAGTGAGCTAGGTGAGGAACTATCATGGAAGCTGTATGTCGGAATTTTTTTGGTGCCAGGAGAAAAAAAACTGCAATTGGACAGAAAGGTTTCGTATTATATGATTGTGACCAAGTAAAATTTAGTAAAAACATAAAATAACCAATTACAAAAGGAGATGTTTGGTTAAAAACAGAGATTTAACCAGTGAGGAAAAAGAAAAATGAGACACAGACTTAATAGTCTCAAGGTGTAGACAACAGTGACGACAGAGATACAACTTTTCATTCGAGTTCCAACAGGTCGTCATAGCCATCCTTTCCCGACACACTCATTCTCAGAGTGCCACATGAGTTACAATGATGAGAACTTTTCACTTTGTAGTCAGCACTGATTTGCAATAATATTTGTTTCCTGTATAATACTCTCCCTGTGACAGCACTTAGGGGGAGAAATTCGGTATCGCCCCGTTTGGGGCGCAATTATCGGCCGGGCGCAAAGTTTAGCGCCTGGTGCTAATTATCGCCTCCGACTGCAAACTTGGCTTCTATCGCCCCTGGAGGTGATTGGAGCGCTAAATCAGGCGCTACACACCTCCCTTAAGGCACTAACGCCGAGGAGCGAGGCGCTACCTCAGAGCGCTGGTGAAGCTCAGGTGATGTCAGTCAGCAATGGAACACAGACACACTGGCACCGGCCAGTTCTTAAAGGGGAGGGTCGATCTTGCTCTCCATCCACACCCTGCTCATTGCAGCCTTGAATCTCTGTCTGGAGAGACCTCTACATCAAATCTGCTGGAAAGAACAATGGAGAGTCCCAGGGAAAGAGCTCAGAGTGCAGCCCCCACAGTCTCTTCTAAATCGATGCAAGGAAGGCCAAATCAAAATGAACCTGCAAAGTGCTACTCAGTACCCAAAACTCCTTCACACAGCGTTGAATCTCTCCAGAAGTCTCTCTCTCTCTCTGAATGCGTGGTGCAAAAATGTCGCTGACAAAAAAAGGCAGGAAGTGGTCGCCTTTAAATAGCGCTCCCCCAGTCCCTTCCCGACTGCAAAACGCTCCCCTCAATCTGTCATTGCCAGCGGCAGGTGGTAAGGCAGGCGGCGCCACTCAATATCCGGTCCGGGGCGCTACCGGGGCGTTGCATGCTCGACTGACATCACGCTCTGCGGGCGCAGGAGATCGTGGTGGAAGTGTTTAGCGCCGCTCCAAAATGTCTGGTCAATTTTGCGAGCGGTGCAAACATCGCCGCGCCCGGGCGCTAGTTGCTTTGCGCCCCATTAGCGCCCTCTTAGGGCGCTGACGGGAGGCGCAAAGCAACCAAATTTTTCCCCCTTAGTATTTAGACTTTTCATGAGGTGGCCTAATAGTATTGATCTCGGAGAAGAAAGTATACAATTATGACATAATATAATCATATCATTGGGTCCCACCCAAAACATTTCAGATGCTGATAGATTCTGCAGTATTTCCAGCATTTTGTTTTCTTACAGCAATCATTTTATTTTCAATCAAATCTGGGCTCACTGCTGAAGATTAGCAGTACCAGACTTAGTATCCAGTATTCCTACGTCATTGCACATCGCTTCAGGGTACCATGGCGGAATAAGCTCTGGAATATATTGAAATAAGCTTGCTAAAAGCAAGTTTACATTTAATTTTATTTAATACATACATTTTACAAGGGAAGAATTTTTAGCAGCATTCCCTAAAGCATTCCTTTAATTACCGTGCTCATCAGGGAATCAGATTATTTTTTTAAGAACTGTGTTTTGATATTTGGGAATATCTAATGCATATAAATCTGAACAGAAAACTGCAGGAAGATATCAGCTCTATTTTAATTCCTAAACTTGTTCATAGTTACAATGAAACTGAGTTTCCTTACTCAGTTTATGTGCCCTTGGGAAAAATATGATAAAAGACAAGGCTTTGAAGTCAGTCAATTATCAAGGAAGGATCACAAGGAGTACGATGCCTATATACGACAGTGACTACTCTTCAAAAATAATTCATTGGCTGTAAAGCACTTTCAGATGCAAGTTGAACTAAATAAATGCACGTGCTTTCTTTCTGTTTCTATTCTTTCTCTTCTGTTTACCAGCCCAGAATCAGAGTTCATGCATGTGTCCAGATTAAAGCAGATTAAGCCACTGCATTCCCTCTTCAATAATAGTAATATGTCTCCTCCCACCCCCACCTCAATTTAAAATACTTTTTGCCAGCTGTTCAGCTGCAGGCTAATTTTCGGGCAGCTGTTCTGCACAAACCAACAACCTTGAATTTAGTACAAGGATCAGATCTAATATTACCTAACCTTTAAGAGTCCCAAGAACTGTAGATATGATTTCAATAGCGAAGTTTCATCTTTCTGGTCCACAGTAACCAGGGGTTATTTGTAGAATGTTCAATTATAAACCTACAATAGAAGTGAAGTCATCAACTTTAGAACAGTTTTATGCAATTTAATCACTTGCAGAAAACAAAGACATGTCTACAACAAAATGAAAAGCAAAAGGATGTTTAGTTTTCTCACTCTGAATATTGGGAATAAAGATTGTCCATGTGGATTCTGTCAGTTCTTATTAGAATTAAACATAAAGTCAGTTTTGCAGATGCTGTGTGATCAAAACTGTTTAAATTTTGAAAGCTGCAAAGGACGAAGAGAATGCAGAGGATTTAAACTTAACAAGCCACCATTCTGTCACACTGGCTAAGGATCTAAAGCAGATTACGCTGAATGAAAAGAGCTGCTGTTCACAGTCCAGGTTTAAAAAAAAAATCTTTCAAGAGAAGCATTACCTCTTATTCCACGATTGAGTAACTTCTTTCCAATATATGGCAAAGGTGCACAGCACGAGGCCCACACGCTGATCCATTTCACACAGCCTTTGATGCACAGTTTAATTATTCAAAGGAACTGTTCCACCACTGCTGCATGAGAAATACGTATATAAGAAAACATCGTAGGGAAGAAAGGGCCATTTCAGCCCATCAAGCCCACTCCTTTCACAGATCATCATGCACGATCTCCACTATCTTGGACTCTACCCCACTTAACTTCTTCAAAATTTCTCCCAAAGAGAATCAAGCAAAATGCCGGTATGTCGAGCTATCATTCTTTAATACCTTCATTCTTTAATGCGGAGATGCCGGTGTTGAACTGGAGTGGACAAAAGTGAGAAGTCGCACAACACCAGGTTATAGTCCAACAGTTTTATTTGAAATCACAAGCTTTCGGAGCGGCTGCTCCTTCGTCAGGTGAAGTGAAGAAATACAAATGGGCACAGCGTATATAGACAGAGAACAATGCCTGTGCAGCGAACAATGTCAGACGACTACAGTTAATCTTTCTGACTGTCTTTTATCACACCTCGGTAGAGAGACAATCAGGTCAGTCAGGAAGACATTATATCAAAGACATAGCAAAATACAACTAAGACAATGAGGTGGGGTCACAGGGGGTCTAATGTGTCAAATGCTGCAGTCTGTATGGAAAACCATAAACTTTAAACTTTTTACTTTCCAGTGATTTCCAGTAAAAAAAAGTAAAAAGTTTAAAGTTTTTGGGTTTTCCATACAGACTGCAGCATCTGACACATTAGACCCCCTGTGACCCCACCTCATTGTCTTAGTTGTATTTTGCTATGTCTTTGATATAATGTCTTCCTGACTGACCTGATTGTCTCTCTACCGAGGTGTGATAAAAGACAGTCAGAAAGATTAACTGTAGTCGTCTGACATTGTACTCTGCACAGGCATGTTCTCTGTCTATATATGCTGTGTCGATTTGTATTTCTTCACTTCACCTGACGAAGGAGCAGCCGCTCCGAAAGCTTGTGATTTCAAATAAAACTGTTGGACTATAACCTGGTGTTGTGCGACTTCTCACTTTTGTTCATTCTTTAACCCTGGCATTGCTTTCCACAGATGACACATCTCTGAATGAGATTGCCAATTAGTGCCAGCAGCACAGGAAAGAAAGACTTGCATTTATATAGCGCCTTTCACAACCACCAGACGTCTCAAAGCGCCTTACAGCCAATGAAGTACTTTTTGGAGTGTAGTCACGGTTGTAATGTGGGAAATGCAGTAGCCAATTTGCGCACAGCAAGCTCCCACAAACAGCAATGTGATAATGACCAGATAATCTGTTTTTGTTATGATGATTGAGAGATAAATATTGGCCAGGACACCGGGATAACTCCCCTGCTCTTCTTCGAAATAGAGCCCATGGGGATCTTTTACATCCACCTGAGAGAGCAGACGGGGCCTCGGTTTAACGTCTCATCCGAAAGACGTTATTGTAATCCATCAATCATAGTATTCCATCAATATTCCAGTAGCTGATCATCTGTTTGTACTTTAATCCAGTACCCAACCAAATGCCTATCCAGATTTTTAAAAAGGAATGAATCAACACAGTATTAATTGCAGTTGCTGGGAATTTGCTCTGCAGGTCCATTACTGTGTGTGGGAAAAGTTGATCCTTTGGTATACTGGAAAGAGTTCCTGTGAATGAAGAATTTAATTTCTATTGCCACGTTATTACAAAAAGTATTCAACTGCTCCACAATTATATATTGAATGCCCCATAAACCACCAATCAGATGTTCAAAAGTAGCTCACAAATAAGGAATATAGCTGTGGGTAACTAACAAACATCAACATCACATTTTAGGACTCGGAATAAGTGGGAAGCTTCAGTATGCTTTCAGTTGAGTGAAAATATAGTCGTTACATAGAAATTATAACATGGAACCAGGCCATTCGGCCCAACCAGCCCATGTTGGTGTTTATCCTCCACACAAGTAGTCTTAATCCCAATTGCCTGCCCTGTTCCCATATCTCTGTTCCCTTTTCTTTCAACCACTTATCTAACCTATTTTTAAATGCTGACATGGTTTCTGATTCAATTTACACAGTCTGGTAGTGTATTTCACAGCCTCACAACCCTGTTTCTCCTGCTCTCTGTCCTAAATCTCTTCCATGTCATCTTATACCAATGTCCCTTTAAGTACTGGAAGCATTCGGCTTCTCTCTACTCTGCCTCATCTTTTCATTATCTCAAACACATCTATCAAATCACCCCATAATCTCTTGGTACAAAGAAAACAGACACAATTTTTCACGTCTTTCTTTGTATTTGTATTTCCGCATACCAGGCAGAACTCTGGTGAATTTCCACCGTACTCTGTCTATTGCCTCAACATCATTCCTACGGCATGGAGCCCAAAACTGGACAGTTATCCAACTGTGGTCTTAATGAGGGTTTAATATTCATCATTCCATCTCAACTTTTATTTTGGTTACCTCTTGCCATAAAATACAGTATTCCATTGGCTTGTTTTAAGTGCTTATCCACGTGAAGTGTTGCTTTTAACAGCAAGTTCTCAAATTTCCAACGTAAATTTTCTTCTTCTCAGATGAGGCTTTAATGGATACTTTATCCTTTTGTTCCTTTCTCCTCTTACCTACCCATCAGCATTCAACAACAACAACTTGCATTTATATGGCGCCTTTAACGTAGTAAAACATCCCAAGGTGCTTCACAGGAGCGATTATCAAACAAAATTTGACACCGAGCCACAGAAGGAGATATTAGGGCAGATGAGCAAAACCTTGGTCAAAGAGGCAGGTTTCAAGGAGTGTCTTAAAAGGAGAGAGGTAGAGAGGCGGAGAGATTTAGGGAGGGAATTTCACAGCTTCGGGCCAAGGCAGCTGAAGACACAGCCGGCAATAGCGGAGCGATTAAAATCAGGGATGCGCAAGTGGTCAGAACTGGAGGAGCGCAGAGATCGCAGAGACTTGTAGGGCTGGAGGAGGTTACAGAGATAGAGAGGGGCGAGGCCATAGAGGGATTTGAAATCAAGGATGAGCGTTTTAAAATTGAGGTGCTGCCGGACCGGGACCCAATGTAAGACAGCGAGCACAGGGGTGAGGGGTGAATGGGACTTGGTGCGAGTTAGAAGGTCAGCAGCAGGAGCATCGTGCCACGTTCCTAGATTCAGTGCAGAAAGTGGTTTAATGACCTAAGCAGGTCAGGAAAGGTGATTATAGTGGCAGATTCACCTACATCCTGCTGTGCGCATCATCCCATCTGCCTTCTCAAGCCTACTCCATCATATCACTCCTCACACCCACTTACCTTGCAAGTGCACCCATCGTTCCCTTTCTATGCTCTGTCTCATATCCCCATCTATCCATCCATCACTGGATGGCCAACCATCTTCAGCTGCTTAATCAATGACCTTCCCTCCACCATAAGGTCAGAAGTGGGGATGTTCGCTGATGATTGCACAGTGTTCAGTTTCATTCGTATCTACTCAGATAATGAAGCAGTCTGTGCCTGCATGCAGCAAGACCTGGACAACATTCAGACTTGGGCTGATAAGAGTCAAGTAACATTCACGCCATACAAGTGCCAGCCAATGACTATCTCCAACCACCTCCCCTTGACATTCAATGGCATTAACATCGCCGAATCCCCCACCATCAACATCCTGGGGGGTCACCATTGACCAGAAACGTAACTGGACCAACCACATAAATACTGTGGCTACAAGAGTAGGTCAGAGGCTGGGTATTCTGTGGCAAGTGACTCACCTCCTGACTCCCCAAAGCCATTCCACCATCTACAAGGCACAAGTCAGGAGTGTGGTGGAATACTCTCCACTTGCCTGGATGAGTGCAGCTCCAACAACACTCAAGAAGCTCGACACCATCCAGGACAAAGCAGCCTGCTTGACTGGCACCTCATCCACCACCTTAAACATTCACTCCCTCCACCACCGGCGCACTGTGGCTGCAGTGTGTACCATCTACAAGATGCACAGCAGCAACTCGCCAAGGCTTCTTCGACAGCACCTCTCAAACTCTGGGCCTCTACCAACCCCCTAGAAGGACAAGGGCAGCAGACTCATGGGAACACCATCATCTCCAAGTTCCCCTCCAAGTCACACACCAGTATGACTTGGAAAAATATTGCTGTTCCTTCATCGTTGCTGGGTCAAAATTCTGGAACTCCCTCCCTAACAGCACTGTGGGAGTACCTGCACCACACGGACTGCAGCGGTCCAAGGAGGCGGCTCACCACCACCTTCTCGAGGGCAATTAGGGATGGGCAATAAATGCTGGCCTTGCCAGTGATGCCCACATCATGTGAATGAATAAAAAAAACTCCCACTCACCCTTATCCTTATGCAACGTCATGTCGCTCCCTCATAGTCACCACCACCAAATGCACAGCATCCATTGGATGAGCACATGCCATCACACTCACTCGCAGGTCTGTTCTTCCCCTCCTTGCAGGAGAAGAGAGCACAGAACACCAGGGAAAAGGAGAGAACCGGAGGGGGCCCTCCGAAGATCACAACTGCAGAGGAAGAGATGCTGGAAATAAGTGGAGTTATGGCATCCCTGGCTGTTGGAGATGTGGAGACGGGGAGCTCTGAGGTACCTGGTGAAAAATTAAATAAAAGCCACCCACATGTCATACAGCACTCAGTCATGTTGGGTATTCAGCGAGTGAAATATGATCACCATCAAAATGATAACTTGCCACATTCTTATCTTGCCACGACTAATTCATGTCTTTTATCTTCCACAGGGCCTTTACACGTGCAGCAGGAGTCGATGGACGTGGAGGGGCGATGATTCTTCAGAGGACCGAGCCCTTCTGAGGGTGCACCGTCACAGGACTCATGCAGACCATGCACCAGCTCAGATACTCGCACTTTGGTGGGACCAGGAAGACAGATAGTTGTGTTTTCACCTGGTGACTCACACTCCACAAGTGAGCAAGAGCAGATGGTGGAGACAGGGACAGCAGTGGAGAGTCCGTGTCGGAGGGCACAGCCCTCTCCAAGCTCTGCTCAGCTGGACACAGATGCTGTACCCTGGGAGCTTTCGATGAAGACCTTCAAAGTAGACTCACCACGACTGCAGAGAGATTGGCGGAGTCCACCTCAAGCATGAGGGGGGTGATGTCACAGGCCATCGAATTGCTATCTTCTTCCATGGATAGAGTGGCCAGCGCCATGGACCGTCAAACGCTCCAATCAAATAAGTCCATGCACGCTTTCAACACCATCGTGCAGACTCTGGGTGCCAACATGTCTACCACCTTAAATAGATTGATAGATACCTTAGCCTTGGCCTTACAGGGCCGCATTGATATGCACCAAAGTGTTCACCAGCACAGTGGGAGCAGTGAAGTGTGGCTGGGCCATGAGAGGGATGATGGCGAAAGGGGTCATGGAAGTGGGGACTCCACTTGAAGCGCTTCCACTGCCCACCTCTCAGTCAGTAGCCCGCATGCTGCCTCGTCTCCCGATGGCTAAGTCTGCCCCTGCATAGGTGAAGCAGTCTTTGGCGGGGCCCTCACGGGCTCCAAAACCCAGAGGACGTCAGCCAAGAGCATCTCAGCAGTCAGAGCAAGGATCCGAGTAGCCTGTCTCAACCTCTGCTGAAGCCACATGGGTTGCACCATGTAGGAGTAGCAGAAAAAGAAAGAGTAATACTTTGTAGTTGCACAAGGGTATGCACATGGGTGTCTGACAAAATGTTGTTTTGATAAGTTTCTGTTCTTTATTGAGCTCAAATTAATGTTATTCTTTTTCATCACTTTCCCGTCATGTCCATTCTTGGGTGCTGGGTGGTAAGTGGTCTTCTAACTTGTTTGATGACGAATGTGAAGACATGAACTGATGGGGACCAATGTGGGGATGTTCAAGGAGTGGTTGGTTAGTTGCAGGACTGCTTTGTGTCAGTGGCATTGCGGGGCAGGGAGAGGGGAAAGAGTGGTCGATGCATTTTCTGGTGATATGGGTCCACTGGTGCAACCTAAGTGAACCTTGCATTAATAAGGGCATCCCTGGCAACAATGTGAGCATCTGTGGGTGCATTGCACTCATCACCCTCCTCCTTCAAATCGTCCAAGAGGATTTGAGCTCTTCGCCTTGTTCCTCCTGCAGGTCCAAGCCTTGCTGTTGCGCACTGTTGTGCAGAGTTCAGCACACCACGACCATTCTAGAGATCCTGGCAGGTGCGTACTGACAGGGTGCCACCAGATCTATCGAGGGACCTGAAGCACATCTTCCGCATGCCAAAGGCCTATTCAATCACACATCTGGTGGTGATATGGCATTCATTGTAGTGCTGTTGGGCTTCAGTGGTCGGGTTTCTGACTTGGTATCATCAGCCAAGTTTGCAGTCAGTATCCCTTGTCGCCTGGCAGACACCCCTCAAATCTGCTCTCAGGTGCGAAGAGATCAGGGATCTTGGGCTGCCGCAGGATGAAAGCACCATGGCAGCTGCCCGGGAATCTTGTGCACACCTGCAGGGACACACCAGCTGCACACTGATGGAGTGGAAGCCCTGGTGTTTGACCGAGTACTCCTGGTTGTTCTAGGGGTGCCTGGATTGCCACGGGTGTGCAGGCGATGGCGCCCTGCACCTGTGGGAAGCCAGGCAGAGCTGCAAAGCCGAGCACCCGCTCATTCTGAATGGCAGCATCGCAGGCAAAGTTGACATCATTACCAGCCCTGGCAAACAACCCATCAGTGACCTGTGTTGCATGCATTTGTGGGCGTCCGACTGGGAGATCCTGGATATGTCTGCGGCAGAGCCCTGGAAGGATCCGGAAACAAAAAAAGTTGAGGGCAGTGGTGACTTTGACAGCCACTGGTAATCACTGTTCCCTCTAATTTCTTTTTTGTGCGCGGTCCCTTTAATTGGCTGCGTGGCCCATTCACATTTTCACGCATGCACGGTTTTTCCATGTAAAAGCTGGTGAGTGGCCTGCGCGGGACCTCCAGACCCCCGTGAGAACATGCCCAATTTACCTAAATCGCTCCTCGTAATCCAATCCATATATTCCTCATCATGGCAAGTTCAGATGATAGTTGTTATTGGGCCAGAATTTACAGTAACTGGTGAACGGACAGCACCTGCCATTCGTTAGACTTGCCCTTGCCCATTTAATTCCCATGAGCTTTTACACGGCAAGTTGCTGCAAGTGGGAGATCGAAACGGCCTGGCCCCCTCTACAGGGCATCTGGGACCTATGTGACCAGGACAAGCAACTGTGCATCTGCTTAACCAATGACGTTGAAGAATCGTTAATGAACAGTGCAGCGTCTGAACAAGGAAGTGCATGTTAGAATAGTGAATTCAATGCCAAATTAGGTATAGAAAGCAAAATAGAGAGAGGAAATAAAGACTGGATCGAGAGAGGAAAAAAATGGTAAAAAAAAATTCTACGTTTAATAAAAATCTCCAACTAATATTAAAAGCTGAAGGAATGAGACTTCACACTTGTAAAAGTTACTTTTCAGTGCCAGAGAGTACTTAAGACTTAGTACATCGTTAAAAAAGGGTACATAGGCTAAAATGGACAAGCACCAACTTTTTGTGGCAAGTTTAGTCCGTAACTACAATGTCAGTACTGGAACTTCACGCTGTTCAATACATCCGATTGTGGAGCCAGACGGCGAGATGCCGCTGTTGCGCGGGTTATAGTGGAATGTCACATCTTGGACAGCAACTTCCGGATTTTTGCGTTCAACTGCGCGTCTATGCTCACCTGAAGTTGCTATCCCATTTGTGCATAAATAACCGTGAGCGCCATTAGCTTCAGCGTTATTTTTTTTTACAGTAAATTCTGGCCCATTGCATTCTGCTTCAAAAAAAATTCACCCACGGCACTACATGCTGATAAATATGGAAATGTTGGCTTGGAGCATGAATGTCTGCAATTGATACTTTTAGTTAATGTGTTCAAGGGCATCTTCAGATAACCATGGCCCTGAATTTTCCACCCTTACGGGTGTGCACCAGGTGTGTACGCGGCCGTAGGGGCCGCGCAAGTTCCGGGTTTAGGCACGCGGAGCGCATGCGCTGAAACCCGGAACTTGCGATCCGTCAAGAATTCTCTTGACGGATCATCCGCATGCCCAAGAAAAGGGCCTCTGCGGGTGGAGAGTTGCGCTATTTGCACAACTTCCGCCCGCTGAAAGGCCATATAATTCTTACGCCTGGTAAAAGCAGGCATAAGGCCCGCTTTTACCAGCATAAGAGTTAAAAAAATAGAAAAATATAAGATTTTATCACTCACTTATAAATTAAAAACCCTGTCCAATAAGGTAAGGTTATATTAAGCACCGTTAAAACATATAAAAAAAAATTAATTTTTTAAAAAAAAACTTATTTAATTAAATGCCATTTTAATTAATTTTATATATGTAATGGTTTTTCTTTATTTATTTCAGTGTGTTGGTGCATTTTTGCAGTCATCCCCATTCATACTTTTGACAGTTCTGTGCATACGGAACCGTCAAAAGTATGAAGGGGGATTCCCTTCTTCCATTGGTTGGGCCGGACCACGTGATCCCAGGGCTGCTTGCGAACCGCCTGTGCCCCTGGGATACACGGGCCTCTGCGCATTTCGAAGAGGAGAGGCCCAGGATCGGAAGCCTTGGGATCCACGGAACCAGCAGGTAGGTCCGTAGAATTTTTTCTGATCGGAGGCATCCGCCCGCAGGAAGCCTCCGATCGGAAATTCAGGGCCATTGTATCCTTTGATTTGGGCCTTCAGATAACACCTTTGCAGAACTTAATGACATTATGCTTTTTTTGGGGGGTCATTCAGTATTTAGTTTCTCTGCATCAAATATTGGCCTTGATCGTACTCTGCAATTATCGAGTGTCTGCTAGACTCAGAACAATAATTGCTTTTTCTTGTAATAGATTAAAAAAAAGAGGCTACCCATCCTAAAGAACAGACAAGTCAGTTTGTCCAGTAATGCACACACTAGATTATGTAAACCATTAAACAATGAACAATTCCCTTCACAAATGCATTAATGTACATTCAGTGTATTCTCTCAATCTCCTACTTTATTTTTGCTATTTCAGTAAAAAAAATTATAATTTTAACTCTATTTAGGGGGAATAAAACATGCAAGAATCTGCAGTTTATACAAAATATTTTACAATAACTGCTTTGTCTCAACACAGAAAATTATACGGTATTTTATCCTTTCTCCCACCCCCCCCCCCTCCCCCATCAGTGGGTCTTCTTGAGTGGTGCATTTGAGAACTGAACTAAAATAATTCCTCTCAGTGAGTGTGTGACAGTGAAGCGCAGCATTCCGAGACACACAAGAATTTCAGCATGGAATGAGAATGTCATTTGGCTTACTAACGCTTCTCTTTCGATAGACAACATACAATTTGCTGGACTTCACCTAATTTACTTGACCTGAGGCAAGTGTGAAGAAAGTGAATAATCACAGGCAAAAATAAAGCTTTGAAATGTGCCTTTTAAAATAATGTAACAAAACTTCAGGATAGCAATCTACGTCATCAACTCTGACCAGTTGCATTCCACAGATGACAATACTCTCTTGGTCAAGGCAACAAAAGAACCAGAGCTCCCGAGAGAATTTGATCTACGTGGAATAAAATGTACTTATTGCAGCTGAAGCGACACAGATTGGAAACTGAACCATTACTGCTGACGGCAAACGGATTTAAAATGTGACAAAGGGATGAGGTAGTCGATTTCCCCACCACTACTTTCCCCCTATCTCACCCAAAGGTACGACCCAAGATACAATTCCTTTTTAAGTAATGAGAATTGACAGCTTTTATTTGATGCAATGCACTTCGAGCTTTACATTCAAAATCCCTGTCCTCACTTAAAAAATCCCTATGCTTGCTGCCCTATCGCTTCCTATCTCTGCAATCTCCTCCAGCTTTACATGTGAGCAGATTCCCTTTCCTGTAATCATGTTCACATTTTTGCTGGCTACTGATGTTTCACTGTAAAGCAATGGCATTTAGCACAGGGAACGGTAGCATAGTGGTAATGTTACTAGACTAATAATCTCAGAGGTCTGGACTAATAATCCATGTGACAAGAACTCAAATCCCACCACGGCAGCTGGGGAATTTAAATTCAGTTAATTAAATAAATCGGGAATAAAAAGTGATTGTATCAATAATATCTGGTTCACTAATAGTCCTTTAGGGAAGGAAATCTGCTGGTCTGGCCTATATGTGACTCTAGGCCCACAGCAATTGTGGTTGACTCTTAACTGCCCTCTGAAATGGCCTAACAAGCCACTCAAGGGTAATTAGGGATGGACAATAAATGCTAGCCTTGGCAGCGGTGCCCACATGCCTTAAAGGAATAAAAGAAATGATCTAGAAGACTTAATTTTAGACCTTTATTAATTTACCTTCTGCGCATCAAGTTTTGTCTCTCCAACAAGTTGAATTGCTTTATTTGATTTCTGTATTTTGGTTCTGTTCAACATCACATTAATGATACTTCTATCTCAATGGGAATTCCTGTATTTTACTGTATTCCTGTTAGCAATACAGACAAGACACCCTATCGTTTGTAGTTCCTAAGAAAACTACGATAACAGACTTTGAGATTCTCAGAACATACACAAGACTGGGTATATTGTCTAGAAAATCTCTTAACTACTTTATTGCAGTGCATACCAATTACCTTGGGATCCAGGGTAGTGGGGACTCAGGAAGTAAGAACAAGGTAAAGAATGGGAGGGAAACAGCAACAGGAAAAAAAGAAAAAAAAAGCAATGATAAAGGCCAAAGGAAGAAAAAACACTGAAACCAGGGGAAAACCAGTTAGCAAAAGCAGGTGTCAAGAGGTGCATAGAGGAGAGAGAAGGAATATACCAATAAACAATACGTTATAACAAACTTTAGGTGATAAAACATGTATACACATGAGCAATTACAAGGAACGGAAACAGATTCAGTGTGTACACTTTTTTGTGTATTTGCATTCATGTACACACAGAAAATACAGCAAAAATAAAGGGAGAAAGGGGGGGAATTTTAACCCCCAAAAAACAGGTGGGTTGGGAAGTTAAAGGGCTAAAAATTCAGTCGCGCCCCGTTTGGGGCGCACATATCGTCCGGGCGCAAAAATTAGCGCCTGGCGCTAATTATCGCCACTGACTGGAAACTTCACTTTTAACGCCCCTGGAGGTGATTGGAGCGCTAAATCAGGCGCTGTACACCTGTCTTAAGGCGCAAAGGCCGAGGAGTGAGGCGCTAACTCAGAGCGCGAGCGCAGCGCAGGTGCTGCCAGTTAGCGAGGGAACACAGACACACTGGCGCCGGCCAGTTCTTAAGGGGGGGGGCGATCTTGCTCCCCAGCCACACCCTGCTCATTGCAGCCTTGAATCTCGGCCTGGAGAGACCTGTGAATCCATTTTCCATCCAAGGATGGAGAGGGTGAGACAACGAGCTCAGCGCTTCACCGAGCGGGCCTTGGATGCTCTGGTTGGCGCGGTGGAGCGCCGAAGAGCAATACTGTACCCAGAGAGTGGCAGGAGGCCTTTGCCGCGCGACTACAGAAGAGTGTGGAGGGAGGTGGTTCAGCGCGTCTCCTCCAGGAGCATGGTGCCCAGGACCCATGTCCAATGCCGGAAAAAGTTCAACGACCTCACTCGGGTCGTCAGGGTGAGTGGCTTTTTTGCAATACCTCTCCATCCCTCCATCTCAACCTCACTCTATGGCCAGAGGGTCTTAAAACCACAATTAACAACACTCATCCAACACCTATGGCCCTTTCATGAAGCACACACGCACATTCCATACTTTGCATACAGTAAGGGCTATTCACCTATGGGAGGCACATCAGGCAAGACCATGGCTGTATACAGTAAGGGCTATTCACCTATGGGAGGCACATCAGGCAAGACCATGGCTGTATACAGTAAGGGCTATTCACCTATGGGAGGCACATCAGGCAAGACCATGGCTGTATATTTACTCGGACGCCGTCCTTTTTCTTGCAGGCCAAGCTGGCGCATAATAGGAGACAGCAGCAACGGACGGGTGGAGGGCGGCCTCAGCTGCAACCCCTCAGCGATCTGGATGAGCGCGTCCACAGGATTGTGGCAAGCCGGGTGATCGGTCCCGTCGCCACTGGAGACGCCGACCCCGTTCTGGACAGCAATGGTAAGGTCATCACCTTTTTGTCCTCTGTCCTTCCACTTGTCCCTCACAACACCAGCCTTTGACACTTTCAATCCAACTTACTAACTCGCTGCACTTTTTCCTCCCTTACTGCCACCCTGTCCTCACGCTAAAGCCACTCTTGTACCTCCCTGCTTTCAGATGGTGATTCACCAGCTGAGGAGACGGGCCCTGAAGCTGCCAGTGGGAGTGAAGCTGCAGCCGAGGAGGAAGAGGAAGCCGGAGCATCAGTGCCACCCTCTCCCGAGGAAGCCCATGCCCACACTGGGAACACGCCTTCCCTGGAGGGGAGCAGGGGGGAAGGGTCAGATGAGGGTGAAGCTCCAGGACCCAGCGGGCTGCAGCAACGCGATGGGGGTAGGGAAGCTCGGGGGCCTTCTCCCCGGAGGGAGAGTATGCCAGCGAGTCCTGCTGCACTGGACGCAGAGGAGGAGCGGCTGATCGCGGAAATGAACACCCAGGCGGTGGGCATGCACACTGAGCTCATGGCTTCAGTGGGTAGGGTGCCCGAATGCATTGAAGCACTGGCAAGGAGTGTGGAGCACTTCGCTGCAGCGCAGGCGGATGCGACACTGAAGCTCAGTGCTGCAATTCAATCTCAGACTGCTCTCATGCAGACGCAGATTGAGGTCACGCGAGCACTGTCTGCTGCCATCCTCGCTGGTTCATTCACATTTCCCCGGGGCTCTCACCGCGCCGCAGCAGGCCAGCAATCTGTGCTCCAGCAGATTGCTCCGGATGCTGAGGTGCTGCCCCGTGGGAGTGTCAGTGTGCCGGTCGAGCAGGGAGTTGCTGTCCTCACTCAAGATGACAGCATTCCTGCTGCCACCACTGTCACTTCTCCACTGCAGTTGCCACCGCCTGTAGGACAGACTGCTGCCGCCCATGCAGAGTTGGTGCTGTCTGCAGCCGGGCCCTCCAGTCCCAGAACTGGTCGAGGCCGTCCCTCAAGGGCATCTGCATTGTCAGGGCCTGACAGTCAGCAGCCTTCCACCAGCCTTGCTGCAGCCACTGAGGTCCCATTGCGGAGGAGCAGTAGGGTAAGAAGGGGGGAAGGGCGCACGGGAAGGAGTTCACCCTTGATGTAGGAGGTGTGACAAAATGCTGGTCATTTTTTTATTAAAGGCCGAGGTTCGTGGTCAAACTTTTGTTGAGTGTTTTGCACATGATCTCCAGGTTGTGAGAACCAGTTATGGTAATGACTGTTTTTTTGTGCTTATTTGTATGAGTTTGTCATGAAGAAATGACACACTCAGAGTTTGTAAAATAAATAAGTTTTGGTACTCAAAATATACATGTTTGGTGTTTGGAATCAGTGGTGCCTTGGCCGGCTTAGGGGTTGCGTGTTGGGTTCATTCATGCTGTTCTCAACGGCAGAAGCCATTTCCACAGCAGGGGCCTAGAAGCGGCTTGCTATCAGCCGCTGACGGACGGCCCTTGCAGTTTCACCATTGTGGGCCGCCCTCACGCCTTGGTGCTGCTGCTGATCATCCTCATCCTCTTCTTCCTCCTCCTCCTCTGGTGGTGCTCCAAGGCCTGGTGGCATTGGCTGGGTCCTGAGGATTGCCATGTTATGCAGCATGCAGCACACAACTACGATGCTGGAAACTCGCTCAGGCGAGTACTGCAGGGCTCCTCCAGAATGGTCGAGACAGCGGAACCGTTGCTTGAGCACGCCGATTGTGTGCTCCACGATGTTCCTGGTAGCTTGATGGCTCTCGTTGTACCGCAGCTCAGCAGGGGTGTTGGGCGTACGGAGCGGTGTCATCAGCCAGGTGCACAGTGGATACCCCTTGTCCCCGAGAAGCCAACCAACTGGCTGATGCGGTGCCTCGAAAAGTTCTGCCACAGTAGTCTGGCGCAGGATGAAAGCATCGTGGCAGCTGCCAGGATAGTGGGCATTGACAGCGAGTATCAGCTGTCTGTGGTCACAGACCAACTGAACATTCAAGGAATGGAACCCCTTTCTGTTCCGGAAATCCTCGGCATTCTCATGCGGAGCACGCAAAGCCACATGCGTGCAGTCAATGGCGCCCTGCACCATGGGGAAGCCCGCTATCCTCGCAAAGCCCAGAGCGCGTTCTTGCTACTTGTCTGGGGTCATGGGGAAAGAGATGAACTCTCGTCTTCTTTTAAACAGGGCATTTGTGACCTTCCTGATGCAGCAGTGCACCGCGAACTGGGAGATATTGGCGATGTCCCCAACAGCAGATTGAAATGAGCCAGTAGCATAAAAGTTCAGAGCCACTGTGACCTTCACTGCCACTGACAGAGATGTCCTGGACCTCAGCTGAGGCTGCAGATCTGGCTGCAGCAGGTGGCAGAGCTCAGTGACCACCTCCTTGCTGAAGCGCAGCCTTCGCAGACACTGCTCCTCAGACATATGAATGTAGGAGAGCTGTTCACGATATACCCTGGGAGGGTAAGCTCTCCTGTACAGACGCCTGTTGGCCCTCCTCCGTCTGGCCATCATTGCCACTCTCTCTCTGCGTTACCGTGTCCTCCGATTCAGCTGGCGCAGGACGACGCCCCCCATCAGTGCAGCCCCCATATCTCTAAGCAAGCAAAGTTATGAAGGCCAGAAACCAAAGTACCAGCGAAGTTAGGATGAGTAGCCAAAACTACCTGACACAGCGTTGACTCAATGCAGAAGTCTCTCTTTCTCTCCGAATCTCTCTCTCTCTCTCTCAGAACGAGTGGTGCAAAAATGTCCACCACAGAGAAAGACAGGAAGAGGCCCCCTTTAAATAGCGCCCCCCCCAGCCCCACAGCGAATGATAGCGTTCCACTCTACCGGTCGTTGAATGCGCCAGGCGGTAAGGATGGGGGCGCCACTGAAATTCTGCTCCGGGGCGCCACAAGGGCGTTGCACTCTCGTATGACGTCACAATCTGCGCGCGCAAGAGATCGCGGCGATAAAGTTTAGCGCCGCCGCTAAATGTCTAGTTAAGTTCCCGAGCGGCGCAAACATCGCTGCACCCGGGCGCTAGCTGCTTTGCGCCCCATTAGTGCCCTATTAAGGCGCTAACGGGAGGCGCAACCAACTGAATTTTTCCCCCAAAGTGTTCAGTCTGAATCCCAACCAGAACACACCCCCAACCCGCCCACTTCCGGTTTTAACAGAGGCAGGACGGGGGCGAGCAGCCAACCTGCTCCCAGGAGGTGGGTCTTCCAGTTAAATATTATAATGAGGCTGGCATGCCTCAGATTTAACCTCCATTTAAAATTTAACTTTAGCTTGTTTTGCAGGCCACGTGAAACCTGCCAGCTAAAGTAAGGCAAGGACTGCTGGATCCACGAGTTAAGTGCCTTTACACTTGCTTCCTGGGTCCAGCGTCCCTGCCTAACCCACCGCCCGCGATCGGAGACGCCACCCTCCCCCCCAACGAGGCCTCCAATCCCCACTAAAAGGCTTTCACCCCACCATGCTGCTCCGGCACCCCCGATCTGCTGCTCCCAGACCCCAGATGCTCACCCAGCCCCCAGCCCCCCCGGCCCACGATTGTTCCCGACCCCCTCCCTCGTCCTCCGGCCCCCCGATCATTCCCGTCCATCACCCCCCACTTCTCCGGCCCCTATCGTTCCCGACCCACTCCCCTGCTCCTCCGGCCCCCAGTCGTTCCCAACGCACCCAGCTCCTCAGATTGTTCCCGGCCCCCTCCCCACTTGCTCCTCTGGCCACCCCCACGCAATCCCTCCTCTCTGTGGCCTAGTGCTACAGGCCGACCTGCCCGGAGCCATCTGGCTGGCTGCGGGTGGGAAACAGAGGTTTCCATTGCAAATCAGGCCCTGCTGTTAAATTCAACAGGGCCTGCTGGAAACCCGTTCGCCTGGATTTCTCGACTGCTTCCAAGTGCCCCCCCACCCCCCACCTCCTGCTGGTTAGCGTTCTCCAAGGCGGCCTTCGAGACACACGACAACGCAAAATCATCGAGCAGAAACTGATAGCCAAGTTCCGCACTCATGAGGACGGCCTCAATAGAGATATCGGGTTCATGTCACGCTACAGAACGTGACTCGACATCGTTGTCTGTCTTTCCAGTTTAAAAAAAAAACACAAAACCCCCCCCCCCCCCAAAAAAACACTGCAGACAGCAGGATTTGACACGTTGGACCCCCTGTGACACATCTCATTGTCTTGGCTGTGCTCTTGGTGTGTCTTTGATGTAAGGACACCTTCCCTGAAAGATTGTATCTCTGCAGTTTCTGTGTTCATATACTGTGAAATATTGTAGATTCACTCATTGTAACTTTACCTGAGGAAGGGGCGACAGCTCCGAAAGCTTGTAATTTTAAATAAATCTGTTGGACTATAACCTGGTGTTGTGCGACTTCTCATTTTTGTCTTCTTCTTAGGCAGTCCCTCGGAACCGAGGATGACTTGCTTCCACAATAAAAATGAGTTCTCAGGAGACTGATGAGTCCAATGCGGGACCTACAGTCTCTGTCACAGGTGGGGCAGACAGTGGTTGAAGGGGCGGGAGGGTGGGGTGCTTGGGATGACGTGCGCTCCTTCCGCTGTTCGCGCTTGGTTTCCGCTTGCTCCCGGCGAAGAAACTCGAGGTGTTCGGCAACTTCCCGGATGCTTCTCCTCCACTTTAAGCGGTCTTGGGCCAAGGATTCCCAGGTGTCGGTGGGGATGTTGCACTTTTTCAAGGAGGCTTTGAGGGTGTCCTTGAAGCATTTTCTCTGCCCACCTGGGGCTCTCTTGCCATGTCGGAGCTCCGAGTAGAGCGCTATTTTTGGGAGTCTCGTATCGGGCATGTGGACGATGTGGCCCGTCCATCGGAGCTGAATGAGCGTGGTCAAAGCTTCGATGCTGGGGATGTTGACCTGAGCGAGAACACTGACGTTGGTGTGCCTATCCTGCCAATGGATTTGCAGGATCTTGCGGAGGCAACGTTGGTGGTGCCTCTCCAGTGCTTTGAGGTGCCTGCTGTACATGGTCCATGTTTCTGAGGCATACAGGAGGGCAGGTATCACTGCTGCTCTGTAGACCATGAGCTTGGTGCTGGGTTTGAGGTCCTGGCCTTCAAACACTCTCTTCCTCAGGCGACAAATGAGATGATACGTCTCAGTGCTGAGATTAGGTAAAACAGCAGAATACTGACCTCGGCATATCCCATTGGAAATACTCAACGCCGTAGCACTCCTTTTCAATGAAAGTTGTTTCATACCGCTGTTGATCCTAATGGGTGGGCCCTTTAAGTTTAAAGTTCAGTGAGCTACTAACATGCCAATGGGAAAGTTTTCAGGATTATATTCATATCACTTGCATCTGTGTAACATTACCGTGCAGGGTAATTTTTAAACCCTGCAATTTCCAATAATTAACTCCAAGTCATGCTTATATGTAGGTAGTCACGTCAAGCAGTGACTTTGAAGTGCCAAATACTTGGCTTTGGCTAGTCAACCCCCTCACACCTCCTCCATACACATGCCATCATGCTCATTATTCCCTAATTAGGTACCTGACAGAAATTCTGAATAGTGCCAAAGCAAGAATGCATTAATGTTTGACAAGCAACACATTTTAGATTCATGGGGTGGAATTTTCCCCTCATGTATAATGCATGAAGATAAAAATTCCACTGAACAGCTAAGTTATGTGTTGCACTGGGTCCTTTTTACTCTACGTCTCTCAATGTATACAATTTATAATTGCCATTTTAGTGCAAAAGCAAATAAATAAAGAATGCAGAATAATCCATACTATCACCAAAATAGATAGAAAGGAAAAAAAAAAGAAAAAGTGAAAAAGAGAAAGTAAAAAAGATAGAATGTTAGATATTACTTTGGTGCCTTTCAGTATTTTGATTGGATTACAGTAGCCCACAGACATCCTGCTTCATTTCTCTGTACGCCCGTCCTGTTGACAATACGCGGGATAGAAAGCCTTTTTACATTGTTGCACTGGAGTCAACTCTGGATGCAGTCGATGCACTTCAGAATATAAACTTATTTGCCTCTGTTTATCCTATGCCAGTAAAGATCCACAATTTCCTGGGGCTCAGAATCTGCTGCTGGTGGTCCGAGGCATACTAAATGTGCTACGCCAGTTTGGTATGTCAGCGTGACTGTGCCACGACGTAAAATTCTGTTATAATGCAAGTATGAGACACTGGGCTGGCTCAGCACCTGTTCTGGCACATGCTTGAATTTTATTTTAAAATAAAGAACTAGCCGATCTCTCCTGTGGCGTTGCTCACAGTGAGTTGGAGAACCTGTTGTTTTAAAATAATTTGAGGTGTTAGAAACAAAGGGTGACAGAGAAAATGTTACATGAAATAAGTAAAGAAAGACTTTCATTTCTATCGCGCCTTTCACAACCTCAGGATGTCCCAAAGGGCTTTACAGCCAATGAAGTATTTTTGAAGTGTAGTCACTGTTGTAATGTCGGAAATGCAGCAGCCAATTTGCCCTAATTAGCCATTTTCCCTACAAACAGCAATATGATAATGATCAGATAATCTGTTTTAGTGATTGGAGCTCTCACATGGGGAAAAGGTAAACCTGAAATAAAGATGAATAAAATTTTACAAAAAAATTTAAAACATTTTTGAAAGTTTCTTAAAAATTTGAATTTTTATTAAAATGGATAAATTTGACACTTCTCAAAATTAAAATGAGTTTTTCAGGGCCATAACATTTGTTTAGCAGTCAATACGCTGTTAAAACCCCAGTTGCACCTAATCCAAAAGGGTCTAACTTTTAATGGGGTATTTAACAGCGGTATTACCGTGGAAGAGCCGAAGTTTTTGTCAGTTTCCATGATTTGACAGATTAGGCTGATTACCGGCTTGGGCTGGGGCCACAGCACAGCCAGTGTCGGAGCAGTGAATGACTGTCCGCAACCTCAGCATTTCCGTGTTAGGATGCGCATGCGCTACATCCTGAATTTGTGGTGAGTTTCAAAGGGGTAATAACAGCAAACACTGTTCGTTCGCTGTTATTACCCACTGCAAATTCCAGGCCATTGGCTAGGATATTCTCCTGTTCTTCTTCGAATAGTGCCATGGGATTTTTCATGTCCACCTGAGAGGACAGATGGGGCCTCGGTTTAACATCTCATGTATTACAGGAGATGTTACAAAATGTGCACTCTACACTCAAGACTTAACATATTATAAATAGATGGGATGTACACTGTAGGAACAGGAATAGGCCACTCAGCCCCTCAAGTCTGCTCCGTCATTCAGTTTGATCATGGCTGATCTGTACCTCAATGCTATTTATCCACCTTAGCTCAATATCCCGCGACAACCTTACCTAAGAAAAATCTATCCTATTACTATGCACTCCTGTACACTCTTTGGAACAAACCAATTTGGAAGACACAGACTTTAAAAACTTTGTTTTTTAAATTCATTCATGGGATGTGCGAGTCGCTAGCAAGGCCAGCATTTATTGCCCATCCCTAATTGTCCTTGAGAAGGTGAGCCGCCTTCTTGAACTGCTATAGTCCGTGCGGTGAAGGTACTCACACAGTGCTGTTAGTAAGGAGTACTAGGATTTTGACCCAGAGACCATGAAAGAATGGCGATATATTTCCAAGTCAGGATGGTGTGAGACTTGGAGGTACCTGCTGCCCTTGTCCTTCTAGGTTGTAGAGGTCACAGGTGTGGGAGGTGCTGTTGAAGAACCCTTGGCGAGTTGCTGCAGTGCATCTTATAGATGGTACACACTGCAGCCACATTGTGTCAGTGGTTGGAGGGAGTGAATGTTTAAGGTGGTGGATGATGCATCATTAATATGCAGTGGTGCTCTGAATCGTAGTTCTGGAGCACAAGTCTTCAGCACTATAGCCGGGATGTTGTCGGGCCCATAGCCTTTGCTATATCCAGTACACTCAGCCATTTCTTGTTCTCATGTGGAGTGAATCGAATTAGCTGAAGCCTGGCATCAGTGATGGTGGAGACCTCAGGAGGAGGCCGAGATGGATCATTCACTCTGACCAATTCAATGCTGTTTTCTGGATCAGCTTTCTTCAACTTGCCTTTATGAAAGCAGAGCCACAAAAAGGAAAAAGAAAAATAGTGTGCATTTATATAGTGGCTCAGGACCTCCCAAAGCAATTCACAGTCAATGATATTGTAAACCCAGATTTGCAGACCCAAATTTGCATGGGTTTTGCAATCTGCTGTTCTGTTCCACCAAACATGCAAAATCAGTTCCAAAAGTCATGACCCAAGCATCCAAACTGACTCTGCATTGGTTCCCGGCCCCTGGTAAACCAAATGATATTAAAATTAGAGAATATGGATAGGCCAAGTGAAATGGAGCAATAATTTGTCCTCTCACTACAACCCGCCACACATGTGCAACTTTAAAAATCGCAGATACGCGGGTCTGTGTTTAAAATTAAATGGATTCCAAGCTTTGATTTGAAATGGCAACAGTAGCTAATGTAAACGGGAGAGCACGATACACAAGAGGTCTGTTTGAATGCCACTCTCCCGAGACACCAATTATAACATAAAGAGGCTTTACAATCCAGTTTGCATTCTGGTTATTAGGGTTTTCTGGTAACATTTACAAATCGCAACAGTGTAAACGCAGCAAGCAAGTGCCATTGCAGAACCACGAAATGTAAACGACCTGACCGCGTTCATTCCAGTCTAACTTGAGTCTGCCACCTTGTACCAGCAACATCCCACGCAACTCAATGAGCTCATTTACACCTTCCTGCCAGCACAATTTCTGAGTCTTAGGATCACTGAATGATGCAACAGTAGCTAGGTATAATATTTGCATGGCCAAATTATAATAGCTGCACAGGCTGCCTCTACGATTCAGAGCATCACTGCATATTAATGATGCATGACATGCTTGTTAGTGAATGCAGAATGGTGCACTGAGCTTCCAAATCAGTCACAGCACCTGACTGTGTATGGTCTGTAAGCTGTGTCCAGCATGATCGAGGGAGCATTACTCAATGCACTTTACTTATGTTAGCAGGTACTAACAAGGGTATTAGCATCTACAAGATTGTAAATGGTAAGAAATTAAACACATTAAAACCCTCCTATTTTGGTTCTCTGTTTCCATTGAGCTAAATTTAAAATTCTCATCCTCATCTTCAAATCCACCCCCCCCCGCCCGCCACAGGCTCACCACACCCTAAACCAACCTCCTCCAGTCTTGTATCCCTTCCCACACCTTTCAGTCTTTTAACTCTGGTCTCTTGTGCAATCACCCAAACATCAGTGGCATAACCTCCTGCAACCTTGGACCTACTCTCAAACTCCCACTTCTGGCGGCAGCGAATTCCAGGTCCTCACCACTCACTGCGTAAAAAAGTTTTTCCTCACATCCCCCCTGTATCTATTGCCCAAAACCTTAAATCTGTGTCCCCTAGTCCTTGTACCATCAACTAGTGGAACAGCCTTTCCCCGTCTAGCCTATCCAAACCCATCATAATCTTGTACACCTCTATCAAGTCATCCCTCAACCTCCTTTGCTCTAATGAAAACAAATCCCGCTTCTTCAACCTGCCCTTGTAGCTAAGATCCCCCATCCCCAGAACCAGTCTGGTAAATCTCCTCTGCACCCTCTCAAGGGCCTTCACATCCTTCCTGAAGTGTGGTGACCAGAACTGGACGCAATACCCCAGTTGTGGCCTAACCAGTGCTTTATAAAGGTTCAGCATAACCTCTCTACTTTTGTACTCAATGGGCTGGATTTTGTCTTGGGGTCGGGTTGGGGTCGTGTAATCCGCATTTCGTGTTTCCCCCCCGACTCCAGATTAATGTGGGTGCCTGATGCAATTTTCACTTAATTGGGCAATTAAATTGGAGCATGTGGGAACCCATGAACTAATTAGTGTTTTCAGTCTGAAACCCGCCTCTGATGATGTCATCAGTACTGACTGCCTAGTCTCAGAGACTGTTGGTGAGAGAGGGGTTGCCTGGTTTATGATGTGAGTGGACCTGGATGCAGAAATGGGGGGGGGGAGAGGAGAGAGTGAGAGAGAGAGAGAGAGAGAATGTTCAGACCTAATACTACTAGCACTAATACTACTAGCACCACTACCACCTTCATCACATCTGCGTTGTAATAGTGGACTTGCAGCCGAAAGTCAGCTATCCACTTGTGCTCCCACCAGGTTTCACTGGAGTGTTTCAGACCAGGCGTGCTTCACGTCAGAAGAGGGTTAAACTAGCTACAGCGTTTCAAAATCGCATTACAGAGCCAATTTAGAGCTTGTTAAGGGCTTTAATGGCCTCTCCCGCCTCTTGGAGGCGGGACGGAATCGGGAACCCCGCGACTGATTATGTCAAAATTGCGTGGAGGCGGGATGGAGTCGGGATAGGGTCGGAAACCCCGACCCCGCAAATTTAACCCCCCACACGCCTCCAAACCCGACTCCATGGGTCATTCAAAATCCAGCCCAATGCCTCTATTTATGAAGCCCAAGATCCCATATGCTTTGCTAACCACTCTCTCAATATGTCCTGCCACCTTCAGGGGCCCATCTTTCTGACTACGCCTTCCGTCACTCATTCTAACTTTTCCCTCCATGAGCCAGTTCCTTATATAGTTCAATTTATAAAGCACATCGGGATTTTTTTTTTACACTGAAGACTCAGTAAAAGCAAGTTGTTGTTACTGTCGAGACTCACACCTGAAGAATAATGGCTTGAATGAGGTACTTCAAGACAATTGGTGTCCGTTGAACCATAACCTAGCAGGATTGAGTTCCTTCAGAATATTAGGGCAGAATTGTTTTAAAATAAAAAAAAGTGAGACAATGTGAATAAATTTATACATTAAAATCCACACTAAGGGTTAATTTGCAGCCTATAATTACCTCTCCTTGAAAAGCAAATTTTGCATAATAGGTACAAAACTATATTCTTAAGTGTACATTTCTTCCATGCAAGTCCATTTATCAATATTAAATTGTAAAAACATACCCGTAAACTCAATATATACTTTGATCTACAAGTCATATACCATAATGTAGTAGTCCGCACAAAAAACAAGCAACACACAAGGTACGTTATTTTCCATGAATCTTTCATTTGTATAAACCGAAATAAAATAAAATAAAGTCAAAAACACATGAATTAGCAATGCTATTTCTGTAAATACCTACGATTAGGATGGCGGGGGCAAGACCTAGCAAGTGTGCCATCTAAAGGCTCGATTTTAACAGGCATTTACCCACCTGGCACCTTGCGTGCAACTTAAGGCTAAAAATGGAATCAATTTTACAACGTTTAAGCCAATTCCGTATATAGCCACTCAGTGCAATATCTTTTTTTGGGGGTTGGTTGGGGGGGGGGGGTGGGGGGGTGGTGGTTTAACGGAAATATGTAGCCTCCTGAGAGAGAAATATACAAAGTAATCTGGTTACCATTTGATGCACGCCACCCCTGCCATTTGGCAGATGTTACAATTAAGATGTAGTTGCCATTGTTGGGCGACAATGGACACTGGGCGGGGATAGATATATATTGCTCCTAAAATCTTGGCCAGCATTTCCTTTGTGTCTAATTCGCCTATACATTCCCCTAACTGTAATATTAACTAAGTATCGCTGCTATGGAAGGAACTGCCGTGTTGCAAAGGCAGCTTCGACTGGCTGGACAAAGTCCCAGTGTGTGGGAGACGATGCATTAATTAGGTAATTCGCGGTGAAAATTGAGCCACATTTCATACCGCTTCGGCGACAAAGTTGCTAATGGCATAAAGGGCAATCAGAGCCGTGGATTACTACAGATTCCCCTAACTCAGCACCCCACATTGTGTTTTTAAATATATATAAATAACACACAAGACCCACCTTTGTCTCTTTGGTTAGATTCAGTTGCAAAAAAAACCTATCGAGGCAGAAGCTCGCCGGAAAGCGGGGTTTTTCCCCCTTCTTCCTCTCCCGTCTGCTTTGCCCAGTTCTTTTTTCCTCTCTCCCTCTCTCTCTTATTGTCTACAAAGGTTGGCACCGGCTGATCGGCCAGCGCCACCGCCGCACCGACTGCACTCCATCAGCGGCCGGCTGCGTCACTGCCAGCATCGCCCGCCAGCCACCCCCGGCCTGCGCTTGCTGCAGCCGCGGCCAATGAAACCGAAGACAGCATCGAACAAGGAGAGGGGAGGAGAGGAGAGGGGGG